>CM062810.1:429373529-430003388 GCA_031772625.1 Pinus tabuliformis | reverse complement strand
TAGATAATGATGTGAGGATGAGTGATAAATAAAGAAAATTAACAAGGAGAAAACATACCTTTTTCTTGGCACAACATACTCCCCATCTTACCTTGTTGCATGACCTCATGCAATTAAATAGTTGAGGTGTAGCTGAGTTAGGGAACAGGTAGGATATACCTCCTCCTTATAATTTCTAAAGCCTTTTTTCCTTTTTAGTATAGCAAAAGCCTGGTTAACGTCTTGATCCTTCAAGGTGAAGTCACAACAATACTTCTCTGGAGGATACCATATGATTGGAGTTCTATATCGACATCCTATCCATTCAGGCCCCATGGTTAAGACCATGTTACTGTACTTATGGAAACGAGAGGAGACATCTTTAAAGTTCCAGTATCCAAATGGTTCTTAGTTTCTAACAGTAATGCTCGAGACTTCCCACCTTTGTCTGGATGCAGACAAGGCTTCCTCCTTATTCTCTTGGAAGTAATCCTTTCCATATTGTATAATATCCATGTGAAATGGCCCCAAGTGGCCCACAATACAATCTTGCTTCATGAATTTCTTGTGTCTGACCGTGAGATGCAGGGCTTTGGTAGGTTCCCCTCTCACCCATAGGCCGATTCCTTCTTCACTCTTTCTAAAAGTATTGTGAGCCTTGGCCCACTTGAGTTGATTAGTAGCAAAAGAGAGAAATTCCTGGAGTTTTACATCCCCTATAAAGGGGCCAGAGTTGCTGTCTCTATCATCTTACAGAAAGAAATTGTGCATATAAAGTTCACAGAGGAGGGGTTGTACCCTCTCGTCCTATTCTCTGAAGAATTTGACAAAGTGCAGGGTAGTTTTGATTTCCACAGACTTCCCAACCTTAACAGCTTTGACATTTAGCAGGAGGTATCTCTCGAGGAGGAATAGGGCATAATTTGTAGTAGGGTCTCTACATGACAAGGTGTCTGAATAAAGAGAGAAGATAGTTTCCAACTGCTCTTTAGCCTTCTGTAATTTGTCATGTGCTTTCTCAACATTTTTTTGTTTAGCCTTGTACTGAGCAAAGGTCTCATCCTCAGTCACTGTGAGTGCCTCAAACTTTTTCTTTAATTCTTGATGTATTCGTAGGGGCACTACCTCCTCCTTGTGTTGGGTTAATTCTTGTTGAACCTTCAGTAGTTCATTCTGCAGTCTACTAATAAATGCCTCCCTTACTAAGGGAATATAAGCAGGTGTCTCCTCTGTTTGGGCATCATTATCTTGTGTCTCTATAGGATTATTTTGGACAGTAGCCTCGGCTGCCTCTTGAGTTATGCAACAATCAATTGGGATGCTTCCTTCATCATTAGTCTGAATAGCAATGTTCACAGTAGGGTATTCCATTTGGGTATCCTGTGTACAAACACAGGGGTCTTTAGTATGCATTTCAATGTCCTCTACAATATATGGCTATGTCTAAGTTTCCTCTGGACAGACCAAAAGAACCTCAGTTTGGGTTTCAACATCCTTTCTAGAACAATGTTCTGTCTGTGTTCCTGTGGTCTCTTTTTCTACTTTCAAATTCCTAGCTCTAATGGCTTCTTTTAACCACTATGTTAGCTGCCCAATTATTCGCTTCTATTTTCTATATTTTTTTTAAAATTTTCTGAGCCTATCCTTGTAGGACTTATTTATTATAGGACTTCTAACCGACGGTGGTGAAGCTATATTTTCCTCAGGTTCCTACTTGGGTGGCATTGTGTCAGCATCAGGGAGGGTTTCAACTAGAACTATATCTCTTGATGGAGCTTCACCTTCTAATCTTTTTCGTCATGAATTTTTCTCTCAAGAGACTCCAATACAATGGTGTCTCCTGAGCAGTTATCATTCTCTGGGTTTTCTTCTGGGTAGGCCTCATCCTCAGGGGACTTAGACAAAATAGTATTCCTTGGTTGATTTTCATCTCCGTGTAGGTTTTCACCCTGTACAGAAATTACTTGCATACAAATTCTAAAACACATAAAATAAAAAATGTGAGAGCATAACACATAAAACACATATACACAGAGATTTCCCCCAGATCCCAAAATTGGGATTACTAGCTTGATTTTTCATTATGCTCCTTTCAATGTTACAATAAATATTTATACATGCCAAAGCATCCATTACCATGGACGGAAAATCATCGCGTCGAAAACCATGGACCAAAAACCATCACATCCAAAAACATGTGCAAAAAACATTCACAAAACCATAGGTGGGTCCACCCAACCTAACATAGGTTCCAAAACGAAAATTTTTCGAGGCGCTGCCCCAAACCCCATAGAGTGGGGTGACTTGCAGCCCTCAAACCCCTTGTGAACCCCATGCTACGCAATCAGCGCAATGAAGGGGGGGCTCCCCACCCCCTCTAACCCCCCTGTTAACTACATGGGCTAGTCGTGGAAAGAATATAACACAACCCAACATTCTCCCACTTGTTTTTTTCTTCCACAGGGGGCCACAAGAGAGCTTAGTCATTTATCCATCCCTGCAACGCCCATTGTTTCTCTACACAAAGAGAACTTCTCAGAGCTCAAAGATTTTGTCAATGCATCTGCAGTATTCTTCAAAGTGTCCACCTTTACCAACAACACCTTTTTGTCTTCTATCATATCCCTCACAAAGTGATACTGAAAATCAATGTGCTTTGTCTTTGAATGATATGCAGGGTTCTTTGCCAAGAAAATTGCACTTTGGCTATCACAGTCTATCCTTATAGCTTCCTGTACTAACCCCATACTTGAACACAATCTCTGCAACCAAACTGCTTCCATGCTTGCATGAAAGCTGCCATGTATTCTGCCTCTGTAGTTGATAATGCCACTACAGATTGTTTCTTACTCATCCAACTAGCTTCACCTCTAAATAGGTTAAACACATACCCACTTGTAGATCTTCTCTGATCTAGATCTCTAGTCTAGCCTACATCAACTAAGCCACGAATATCCAACACTCTTTCCGATCCTGGTCTTCCTTGGTAGCACAAACCATAATTACTATTGCCACACAAATACCTAAAACCTGCTTCATTGCTGTCCAATATTCCTTTCCTAGTTTTGACATAAACCTGCTCAATACTCTCACTGCATGTGCAATGTATGGTCTAGTACAAACCATTTCACACATTAGGCTACCGACTGCACTTGCATATGGAACATGGGACATGTCCTCTTCCTCTTCTTGTGTCTTGGGACACTGTTCAACAGATAACTTTACACCTACAGGAATAAGAACCTTCATCGGTTTACTATCCTGCATATTAAATCTTTGCAATATTGTCTCGACATACTTCCTCTGGTTTAACCAGAACTTCCTTTTCGCCCGATCTCTTTTAATTTCCATGCCCAAAATATAGTTTGCAGCACCAAGATATTTCATGTCAAATTTGGAGGACAATTGGGTCTTCAAATCCTGGATAATTTCTTTGTCATTTCCAACCAACAACATATCATCCACATACAAGACCAAATAAATAACACGGTCACCAATTAATTTAAAATACACACAGTGATCTGTTTTGCTTCTGGTGAAGCCAAGTCCCTATATAAATGTATCAAATTTTTTATACCACATCCTTGGTGACTGTTTTAACCCATACAGAGACTTCTTTAACTTGCATACCAGTTCTTTCTTACCCTTCACCGCAAAGCCTTTAGGTTGCTTCATGTATATTTCCTCTTCCAGATCCCCGTGAAGAAATGTTGTCTTCACATCCATCTGTTCTACCTTAAAATAAAAAGTAGCATCAACAGATAAAAGTAATCTAATAGAAGTTACCTTGGCAACAGGAGAAAAAATATCACCAAAATCAATTCCTGGCACCTGGGAATAACCTTTTGCTATCAACTAAGCTTTGTATTTCTCCACCTTTCCTTCTGCATTTGTCTTCTTCTTGAACACCCATTTGCTTCCAATGGGTTTCCTTCCAGCTAGCAACTCCACTAGATCCCAAGCCTCATTTTTGTGCAAAGATGCCATTTCATCAACCATGGCCTCTTTCCAGAGTTTTCCATCCTCTGAATCTACTGCTTCCTTCACAGTTCTAGGATCATCATCAGTAATAGATAAAGAAAAATTTGAACAGAAAGTAGATGGACTATACCTTTCTAGCTGCCTTCTTTCTCGAACTGATCTTCTCACACCTAGAGTTTGTGGCTCTTCATCTTCTGATTCCTCCTCTGCTGTAGAGTCTAATTCTTCCTCCTTTAGCTCAAACTCTATCTTCTCAGGTTCCTTTGGTTGGGCTTCATGTTTAATAACATCTTTCACCTCTCTAAACACCACATCTAGATTGTACACAACCTTCCTTGTTACTGGGTTCCAAAGCTTATAACCCTTTAAACCATCCTTATACCCTATAAAGATGCACTTTTCAGATTTACTATCCAACTTGGTTCATTTCTCCTTTGGAACTTGTACATATGCATCACATCCAAATACCCTCAGATGTGAAAGAGAAGGTTTCTTACCAGTCCATACCTCTTATGGATTTTTATCCTCCAACACTGATGAAGGTGATCTGTTGACCAGGTAACATGTTGTCTCCACCACCTCTACCCAAAATTCCTATCCTAACCCAGAACCACTGAGCATGCTTCTTACCCTTTCCATCAACATCTTGTTCATTCTTTCTGCAACTCCATTTTGCTGAGATGTATATGGACTATCTTAGGTGTATATGGGCTAGTCGTCGAAAGAAAATAACACAATCCAACACTCCCAGGGTCTCATCTGTAGGATTTTCTTCATCTGGGGGGTCCACTAGGCTGATGTCTGTTGTCTAGTTTTCTTCTCTAATAGCTTCCTCTTCATGCATCTCAGCTTCAAGGGGTTTTTCCACAAAAGGGAATAGTTCCCTCTGTTCTTCCAAGAAATCACTAAATGGCAGGGTTTGATCACAACTAGGGCTATCAGTAGAGGCAGACTAGTTGGGGGTACAATTATATCCTTCAACATTCTCAGATTATTCTCTTCCGTCGCCAAACATTCGCATGTTTTCCAATACCCTGGCCACCTCTTCTTCATAGTCTCGTAAAGGGGTATTATGCGGACTTGGAGGTGTTTTGAATGATGGAATGACCTCATTTGTTTGAATTGGGGTATGCTGCTGGGATTTTATCCGCGCAGAGCATCTGCATTTTGCTGGGTTCAAAGGCACAGAGGAATTTTCTCTCCTCCGCGTGCTTCTCGGACCTGGGGTCTAGGCCCTTGCTGTTCTGCTACTGTGTTTTCCGGAGGTGGGGACAGAGTAGGATTTACAATATTTTCCCAGGTTAACTGCACATCCTGGTGACCATCACATGTGACGTGCCATTGGACGATGACTGCCAACTCCTGCCAAGGT
Source organism: Pinus tabuliformis (assembly GCA_031772625.1). NCBI lineage: Eukaryota > Viridiplantae > Streptophyta > Pinopsida > Pinales > Pinaceae > Pinus > Pinus tabuliformis. The sequence continues at coordinate 429,998,056 of CM062810.1, read as the reverse complement.
TTTCTTAACGCTGAAGGGTGAATCCCTTTCCCTATTCGTGCTAATTGATCATCTGCGTCTTCGAGCACTGCAACCGCATTGTGCAGAAGGGCGTGCTTTTCTTTCCATTTTGTTCCCTTAGCTGGAAGTCTAGTGACTTCGGCTATGACCACTTTAGAGACTATTATATCCCTGTCTCTCACTGTGGTGCTGCCATTCTGCAAATTCTACAAGAATTTGAGTTTCATTTCTTCGTGAAATCCCTGCAATTTATTCAAATATTGCAGCCATCACTTGCGATCGAGAATTGCACGAGCCTAGTCTAATACCTTGAGTGTTGAGGGATCATTTCAGGTAGCTCTACCTCCCATGGCTGCTATGTTCCTGTGACTGGTTCTCCTGTATGGGCTTCTCCTGCTCTTTCGCAAATTAGAATAACAACAAATATTGTTAAAGAAATTAACAGGAAAAATGACATTGATTTGGGAATTAACAACATATACAGTCAAGGCATTTGTCTCATCAACCATTTTTTATGCAGTCCCATAATTAATTTGCATGCAATCCATAATGGTTGTCATCATTTCTCCAATTGGAAATACCTTGCTAATTATTACACATATCCAATCATCATGCAGCCTCTACTCGAAAATCAATTTAATAATTAGCATTCAATTATCCATAACTGTTTCACACGCAAACCATCCCCCCTCCAATGGGAAAAAAGACGTCCACGTCTACCAAGCATGTGAAAAGAAGGCACATGAATTGAGGACTCATAAATGCATACAACCAATCCAGAAAAGCTGCGCAATTTATGACAAAGCAATTAAAGCAAGACACGTATCAGAGGTAAAAACGACCAAAAAATATAAAAATAGATATCTACATTAATATGTGAAAAGATGTTCACTGCAAGCGGTATTAGTAATGGACACATAATTGGCGGTAAGCATTAATGACTGTCATGAATTGATTGGAAAAATATATAATATAATGAATATGTGACATAAGTTACCATGCATATTGGCTTGTAAGGGTGCTCTTGAAATGGGAAACCGTCTTAGAAATTAATCCATAGGTGGCAATAGAATAGAGAGCATTTGGCAGTGTAAGATAATACTCCAATACCCTAAGCAGAGCCACTACTGCCAACATGCGTTCATAGCCTCAATAGGGTTTCTTTTTAACCCAACAAATGAGCCAGAGTCCTCCTTTTAATATGTAGTTGATTCTTCTTTTTCTGCCATAAAGAGACCACTATGTTGGCATGGTGACCAAATGATCATAGTTCCATTCACAAAAATATAACAAAATGATTAGGCTGGCTCGTAATGAGACACCCTGTCCTTCCGATAGTTTTTAATCATCAAGAATGTCATTACCTTGGTTTTGTAGCCAAAAATGGAATGTCACTTGTTACATCTTTATGATCATGAAAGGCTGGCTCATGATGAGACCCCTATCCTCTTTAAGACAATATTAATTGCTTTTTCATATTTCTTTATTTTTATTTTTCTCATTTTTGACATTTTTATAAAAAGAGGGAGGCTCATTTGCTCCTTAAGAGTTAGGGATGGTGTAAGAAGTAAAAATATGCCAAAGAAAGGTTATACTCTTACCCCTATCTCATCATTTTGAAGGGATTTTTCCATTTGAAAGTGTGGTAAATAAGCCAAAATGGTTTGAAATAATGAATCGTTTTATGATGTGTCCAAAAAAAAAAGATGTCTAGCCATTCATTATAGAGATACACCATATCAACTTTTGGATAAAGATAGCCATCAAGAGGCTTCATAAATCATAATAGCGTTGATATTACTGTTTTTCTTTATGTTAGTTACAAATCCGCTCAAATAGTTTTTATTCAAAACATAAAAGAAAAAGAAGATGGCATAATGATTGGAAATGAATAAAATAAAAGAAATCACAATTTGTCCTAAAATAAACATAAAAGTGTTCAATTGTTTGAACAGAAATCGTTCAATTATTTGGACAACAAAATCAAAAAGAAAGAAAAACTGTTGTTCAATTGATTGAACATAAATCATTCAATTGATTGAAAAACAAAATCTAAAGGAAAACACACAAGACTGGTGTTTAAAATGATTGAACAACAATCGTTCAATCATTTGAATGACAAATATCAATAAGAAAAAAAATGCAAAAGTGTTGTTCAATCGATTGAGAAACAATCGTTCAATCGTATGAACAACAAAAAAATTGAAAATAAAACTCAAGAGCTCTATTCAATTGATTGAACAACAATCGTTCAATCATTTGAACAACAAAAATTGAAAAATAACAAACGCAAAAGAGTTGTTCAATATATTGAACAACAAATATTTGTAAATAAAAACACAAAAGTGTTGTTCAATCGATTGAATAACAATCGTTCAATTGTTTGAACAAAAAAAACTAAAAAAAACACCAAAAAGTGTTGTTCAATCGATTGAACAACAATCGTTCAATCGTTTGAACAACAAAAATGTAAAAATGAAAATGCAAAAAGTGTTGTTCAATCGATTGAACAAAAATCGTTCAATCGTTTGAACAATGAAAATTTAAAGACACAAAAAATGTTGTTCAATTGATTGAACAACAATCATTTAATCATTTGAACAACGAAAATATAAAAACAAAAAAAGTGATGTTCAATCAATTGAACAGTAATCGTTCAATCGTTTGAACAAAAAAATATAAAAACGCGAAAAGTGTTGTTCAATCGATTGAACAACAAAATCGAAAACGCAAAAATGATGTTCAATCGTTTGAACAACAAAATCAAACACAAAAATGTTGTCGAATCGTTTGAACAACAAAATTAAAATGCAAAAATGTTGTTCAATTGATTGAGTTTCCACACATAAAAATAAGTGCTATTCAATAGATTGAACAACAATTGTTCAATCGACTGAACAACGACACACACATAAACATAAATGTTCTTCAGTTGATTGAATGACAATCGTTCAATCGATTGAAACACTTACCAAGAACTAAAAACAAGAAAAATTCTCATATTTACATGGTGGTACTTAGCTGAATTACAATTAATCAAAAAGAATATATACAATATTTACAATTTTTTTTAAAATCTCAATTTTTGAAAGAAAAGTCGTAGGTTCATCACCCTCTACAGCTAAGATTTGCATGGAAGGTTCCTTGCGTACCTGCTGGCAGAAAGACTCCTTGGTGAGTGGTTTGTGGTAGAGATGCACTCGATGCTAATTCACTTTAAAAAAATGGCCAGACCCATTAATGGTAGTCGAAGTAAGAGTGCCATTGTTATGTACTTCTCGAATCTCGTAAGGGTCAAGCCATCTTGTTTGCAACTTTCTCGGGAAGTCCTAGAGTCTGGAGTCATAAAGGAGTGCCCAATCCCCTTTTTGAAATGTCTTCTTTTTGATGAGGATGTTGTGCACTAGAAGAAAAAAGGTCATTGGTGAAGGTCATGCCTATGACAAACCTTTAAGGTCCATCACCAATGTCTGATATGGTGACAGTCTTTAAAAAAGCGTTGTTGTAAGTGTTTATAGTGATGTTCTTTTAAGGTTTGTCACCAAAGCCATTTTCAATGACACTTTTGGTGAGGGCCGTTAAAGGCCCATCACTAATTCCCTCTTTAGTGACACTACTAGTGACGATCTTTTATTGACCGTCACCAATGATCTTTTTGGTTACTTTTGGTGACGGTCAATAAATTTTCATCATCATTGATCATTCCAATGAGTTTTTGATGATGCTTCATGCCTATGACGGACCTTTAATGTCCGTCACCAATGTTGCATATGGTGACAATCTTTAAAAAATATTTGTTCTAAGTGTATATAGTGATGGTTCTTTAAGGTTTATCACCAAAGCCATTTTTAATGATACTTTTGGTAAGGGTCATTAAAGGCCCGTCACTAATTCTCTCTTTGGTGACACTTTTGGTGAGGGTCGTTAAAGGCCCATCACTAGTTCTCTCTTTGGTGAAACTTCTAGTGATGATCTTTTATTGACCCTCACCAATGCTCTTTTTGGTTACTTTTGGTGACGGTAAAAAAATGTTCGCCATCATTGATCATTCAAATAAGTTTTTTATGACGCTATGTACCTGTTACTATATTTTTTGTCAAAAGATAATGATTTAAGACCATTTTTGTGAAGTATTTTTCATTATGCCTCCAAGCTCATAATGGTTATAATAGTCAGTCAATTTTTTAAGAATTAATGTATCATTTCCCTCAAGTCATAAGAATATAGTTTTCCTATGAGTCAACACATGATTAATCTCTATTAGGTTTATTAACTAGCAAATTTCCTTTAAATAAAGTTCCACTAGTGTGTGTAGGAACTATATTATTTAATGCATAATCAAGCTCTGACAATTCTATTAATGAGAGAGACCTAGCACTCTTCAACACTCACGGCACACCTTAACATGCTTTGGAATAATATACTAACATTCCTTGGCACCTCACATGTCTTAGAACATCTTTGTACCTGGAACATATTTGTACCTAGAATATATTGCCATGAGTAGGATGCCCAAGCACATGTTGGCATGCCCTAGCATAACATAAAACTACCCTATCATGTGTTGGCATGCCCTGTAGTCCCTAGCATGCCCTCGAACACCTTGGTATAATATTGCATTCACAAACATTATCACTTGGCACACATTGACACTTGGAATGTATTGGAACATATTATTAGTGTGCCTAGCATGCCCCTTTTGAAAAAGATAAAGTCCCGAGTTATTAACCCTATTATTTGTTTATTTCCTTGCATTTTAGCTTGGTTATTCCTTTTGTTGCCTTGAAAATCCTTGACGCATATTTGCATACTCTAGCACCCTGCACATCCTAGCATGTCTTAGCACTTGGCATGCCTTGGTACTATTTCACACATGTTAGTACACCCCGAAACTACCTAGCACACTCTAGAACTTCTTGACATTCCCTGATATTCCATGGCATGCCTTACCTATGCTTAGCATACCTTGTCACTCCCTCCTTGGCATGACAGCCAGCACTCATTGACACTCCACGACACACCCTCATATTCATTCACTTCCATGCATTTTGACCTAGTGCTCCCTTGTGTTGTCCTAGTACTCCCTAAAACTCCTCAGCATGCATTGGCACTTTTTGGCACACCTTACCACTCTTCAATATGCTCTGCCACTTCATATCATGCATCACACTCCCTGACACACATTGGCACTTGGAAAGTCTTAGCATGTTTGGCATGCGTTGAGATGACTTGGTATGCTCTGGCATGGTTTAATATTAAATTTATTTGAGATCAATTATTGGAAACTAGATGAGAAGAAACGAAGGAAGATTTGGTACTTAGAATGCATTGACACTTGGCACTTGGCACCTATTGGCACCTAGTGTTGGTGCCAATACCCATTTTTCACACCCTGGCACTTGGCACATCTTGGACACATGCTGCCCTGACACTCTAGCATGACTTAGCGTTGCCTATCATACCATGTCACTCCCTCCTTAACACACCTGGAACTCACTGACACTCCCTGTCACACACTCTTATTCATTCATTTCCATGCATTTTTACCTAGTGCTCCCTTGTGTTTCCTTGGTACTCCCTAACACTCCTTAGCACACATTGGCACACCTTGGAACTCGACACATCTTGGTATGGTTACCTAGCATTCTATCATGTCGTGGAACTACCTATCATACCTTGTCACTCCCTCCTTAGGAGACGTGGAACTCACTAACACTTCATTTCCATGCATTTGAAATTGGTGCTCCCTTGTGTTTCCCTGGCACTTCGTCCTCACACTCCCTAGCATGCGTTCACACCACACCCTGGCACATGACACATCTTGGCATGCCTATAATACCTTGGAACCATCTAGCATGTGCTAGTACTTCCTGACATTCCCTGACACACCTTCGTACTCCCTAACTTTCATTCCCTTGTAGATAGCCTTACTTTTTTTGCGACTTGGGAACCCAACCAAGTCATTAGGAAAACAAATGTTGTGCCCAACCCAAAGTCTCCCTTTGTCTAAAACTGCTTTGTCCAACCCCTTATTATAACCATAGGATTTCCTCCTACAAGTATTATTCTGACCTTCTCCTAACACACTTTATCCTTGAGACACTTGGAATCAATTGACACTCCTTGGCACACGCTCTTATTCATCCATTTCCATGCATTTTGACCTAGTTCTCCCTTATGATGTTTTGGCACTCCCTAACACTCCTCAACATGCATTGAAATTGTCTAGCATGTGTTAGCATGCCTTTTCATTCCTTGGCACGCCCCGACACTCCTTAATTATCATTCCCTCACAACTATCCTTACTTTTTTTAGGACTTGGGAACCTAACCAAGTCTTGCCTCGACTACAAAAACCTGACCAAGTTACAGTTACTACAACTAGATTGTGCCTTGTTCACCTAAGAACTGAATATAACTCATCTTAGGCTACTCATGTCCAATTTCAACTTATCTCACTTAACAAGTTACAAGTTACCAAGTCAAGGCTCACATCTAACCATGGCCATAAAACAACTAAGCAACATAGTTTACATCTTGACATGCCATAACACCTGCCACATCTAACAATCCCTTGGAAGCATAGTTTACATCTTCTTGACTTGGGAGTTATTATTTTGTAAATGTGACCCTTGAATATGCCATGAAAACCCTCCAAAACATTCTTAAATGATGGGAACTCCTCTTCATGTGTGAAGCCAGTGAAATATTTGATTTGTGCCTTAGGGAATGTAAAAGATACCCTTAATAGAAAACATGCATACAAATTTGTAGCCAAGTACCCTAAATGTGAGATGTTTCTACTTTTGAAATTGTGCTTCGAAATATGTGAACTCAACAACAAAACATGCCTTAAGATACATAATGTCTCTCAACATGTGAAAGAAAAAGTAACCCTTACCCTAATATTCCTTCATTGGCAATTTGCGCCTTTTTTCACAAGGTATCTTCTCTTCTTTAGAAAGAGGACATAAAAAAGCTTTTAGATGTTTCTAAGAGGAGTAGTCTTCACCTATGTCCTCCTTTATGCCACGTGATACAAATGCCAATTTTCATATTCTTGACTATGGTGCTATTCTTTTATACATATGACCCTTGACTATGCCATGAAATTCTCCAAAATATTCTTAAAGGATGGGAGCACCTCTTCATGCATGAAGCTAGTGGAATGCGACAAGTCATCCAAAATTCCTCCAAATATGTAATTTGTGCCTTAGGAAATGTTAAAGGTACCCTCAATGGAAAAACACATAAAGATTTGTGGCCAAGTGCCCTAAATGTGAGATGTTGCCACTTGTGCAATTGTGCCTCCTTTTGATGCTCAAATTGGAACCCTAATTATGAAAGACTCACAAGGTGTCACTTTGGGTCGACTCAGGGTTGTTGGCATTGTCACCTTATCAATGAATCCTCTCACTTTGCATTACTTATGGAATCTTGGGGGTATCCCAAAGCACAAATTTATGGGGTCTTTTATGTGACTAGATCACTAGCATTGAAAACCATCTTTACATTGGATGGCTCAACATCTTGATGATCCCTATCCTATTGACCACAACTTTTGTATTCATTATTGCTTTAATTGCAACCCCTCCAGTAGATATTGATGGTGTTCATGAGCCTATTTCTAGTTCTCTCCTTTATGGAAACAATATTATCTCCAACACCATTATTCGATGAATGGCTACACAATGGGGACCCTATGAGCCAATCGTTCATGTTGTCGATGTAGTGCCCACACGACACAAACATTCAATGGTCTATCATAGCCAAACACACTATGATGGGTTTCAAAGATACCCAACCTATGACAACAAGCTACATTCTATTGCCAAAGCCTGTAAGCAGTGGAAGAATTATATTCTACCAAAGGAAATGACCATCCACACCAATTGTAGGCCTTTGCCTACTCTAGATAATCCTTGGGAGTTAGTGCTATTGGATTTTATGTCATGTTTTCCCTCTACCAAGAATGGTAACAAATGTGTTTTTGTTATTTTTTATTTCTTCCTTAGGATGGGATTTTTGGCACCTTGTAAGATGATTGTCGCAACAAAATCCACTCATAAGTTCTTCTTCGAGCATATTTTGGTTCACTTTGGGTTTCCAAATACCATATTTCTTGATAGGTATAATAGGTTCCTTAGTATTTTTTGGTTTAACCTTTGGTCCATGATGGACATCAAGCTTGACCAAATCCACTACCTTCCATCCCTAGATTGATAAATAGAAAGTAGTAGTCAATAGGATTATTATAGATGTCTTTAGAGTATACAATTCCAAGCATCCACATACACGTGTTGAAAGCCTTCCATATTTTCAACATAAATTCGACATAACTCTTCATATTTCTATTGCCACAAGCCTTTTCAGGTGTGCTTGGGGTCCCAACAATTGACACAAATTGATGTAGCTATATTCATGGTATAGCACATGAAGATACCTCCTATACTTGGAATGAGATAAGTAAAGAAACCAATTTTGAGGAACGTATCTGAAAAATTCAACAATGAATTCATGATATTTTGTAGAAAGTTGCCAACTCCAAGTACAAGTAGATACACAATCCATTGGGTTCGACATAAGTTTCAGGTTGGTGACGAGTTATGGTTGGACTTGCATAAAGGGCAATTGACAAACTCCTATAAGAAGCTCATACCACTTTGACACGAGCCTTACACTATCACTAAGGCTATGGGTGATAATTCTTTTGAGGATAGCCATAGGATGATTTATATTACTTCAAAAGTAGGTATATGTTAAAATGATTTATGCTTGATGGGGTGTAGGTCTAGAAAAAGTTCCTTTAAAAAAATAAAAGAAATGATCACACCATTACTGACATAAATTATTGTGATATTCTACTTGACAATAGATAACTACACAAGAGATTTTAAAATTTGACATTTTTAAAATTTATTTTATATCAAAGCATATGGATCATTATGACTAAATTTTTTAAATATTACACCGCTCTAATATTATTTCTCTTATGACTAATTTTTTTAAATATTATCACTCTAATATTATTTCTCCTATGACTAAATTTTTTAAATATTATCACTCTAATATTATTTCTCTTACCCATAAGTGGATAGAGTAGATTTTTGGTTGTTGCAGTGCATCCCAGGAGCATGACAGAATAAACAAAATGCAACAACAAAAGCTATAGAATCCCTAAGGGATGCATTTAGAAAATAAGAATGTCATCAATAAATAAGAGATGGGTGAGAATACAACTGTTTGTGATCTTGATGCCCTTCAGCCTACCCTGCAATCAGTCCACCGTGATGAGTCAGTTCATGCCTTCCATGATTAATAGGAAGAGGAGGGGGTGGAGTGGACATCCTTGTATCAATCCTCTTTCTACATGAAAGAAAGAGGATGCAGATCCATTGATCAAAACACTATAAGATACATTGTTAATGCAACACATAATCCATTGAATGAATAGTAGAGGAAAGCCAAGATGCGTAAGAAGCATTCGAATGTATATCCAAAAATTGTGATCAAATGCTTTTCCCAAATCAATTTTAAGTATCATCCCTTTGAGGTTCTTTGATTTGATAGACTGAAGTGCTTGTTGTGCGGTGCCCACTGCTTCATGAATTTGTTGATGGTTAAGGAATGAAAATTGCTCTGAGGATATATTCTCAAATAAGATGGGTTTGAGCCGATTTACAATGATCTTAGCAATGATATTGTATATACAATTACACATGGATATGGGTTTATAATCATCAAAACTCCGTGGGTCATCTGACTTGGGAATGAGAGTAATAAATGTTGAATTGAAGGCATCATACATTCGCCCAGTAGTCTGACATTCTTTGATGACTTGTAATAACTCATGTCCAACTATATCAAAGAATGCAATATAAAATTCAATTGACCAACCATCTGGTCCAAGACTTTTATCCTTCTTAAACCACTTAATAGTAGCCTCTACCTCCCCCATGGTTACAAGATTAAGTAGATCTTCACCGACATCCTGATCGACATATCTAGGGAATAGTCCAACTACCCTAATAATATCAGCAAGGTTTGCATCAAGGGGAGCTCTGAATAAACGTCCAAAGTGAGACATACCAAGGTTGGCCAATTTGTGAAAGGTATTTGCTTGTGTGCCATGCTCATCCTTGAGATGCTAGATGGTGTTGATGACCCTACGCCCATTTGCAACATGATGATAGAACTTTGTATTCTCATCTCCCTCCTTTAACCAGATGGCCCTACTTCTGAGTCACCAGGTTTCCACCTTGTCTTTCAGGATCTGATTCTGCTTGATCTCAAGCTGGATCAAATGCTCTTTAGCATCAACACATGTGAATCCATGACTCTCAGGTCCATTCAATTGTTCAATCTCCAGTTTAGTGTCTCTTAGTATCATCACATCTTTGATCCTTTTATCCTTTGCCCATTTAATAGATTTGTGTTTTATGATTGCCAATTTGTTTGCAAAATTCTTGGAGACACTTAAACCTTGCTTAGAATCTATGGATTTCCAGGTCTGAGTAATCAACTATATATAGCTCTCATCATTTAGCCAGGTTGAGTTGAAGTTAAAGGGTGCATTAGGTTTTCTAACATCGCCAGCAATCTCCACATATATGGGATGATGATCCGATAACCCCCCAGATCCCACCCATTTTTGATAAAGGGGTAATTGTTCCAAAAGTGCTTCCTTTACCAGAAACCAATCCAGTCTTCTGGCTAATGTTGCATCCTCGGTCCTTCGTCTTCTCCAGGTGGGCTTTAAGCTGGACGAGGGGATATCAATCAGAAAATGATTCTCCATAAAATGTAATATCCCATCTGATAGAGAGTCTAATTGAGCATTCATGCCCCAAGACTCAGGATGTCCCAAAGAAAAATTAAGACCCCTGCCAATAATAATGTTCTCAGCATGGAATTTTTCCACATCTAGAATCTTCTACCAGAAATTGAGCCTATTGTTGTAGGGTTCACAGATATTGAAAATATACAGCTCTCTACCAAGCTCTTCTAAGTAAATATCTGCTCCAATGAAACCCACCCCAGGAGTTTAATAGTCTAATGGATCTAAGGTCAATCCCCAACAATATGTAGAAATTTAGAGTAATATGACACTTATTCAACAAAGATTATCCCGATTATACACTATTGTGGAAAAAATGCATAATACATAACCTCCTCTACGTTGATCATCAATTTGCAGAAGCAGAAACAATAACATGCGCACATAGAAGCATCAATCACACATATCAACAGAGTATTTTCCCGGGGAAAGCATCTCGCTAAAAACCCCAACTATCTGTATATTATATTGATTGAGAACATGTAACAATACATAGTACAATACTCCTCACAAGTATCTCAGTACTATCTCCACCTGTTACACACAATACAGCTCAGATCTGATATCTAAATCTCCTCCGCTGCTTGCCTGCCTCCACTTCACAATACCTGCTGAGAATGAATGAGAATGGCTGATCCAAACTCCTATTTACCTTGTGAAAATCACCCACATTGTAAATCGCGTGAGCACAAGCTATATTTCACTTGGTATTGGCCCACACTACGTAGAGATCATTGGCATAACTCAATCCCATGCATGTGCACAATCTCATGCACAACTGATAGCAATCTCAACCTCTAACACCTGTCTCCACTGAACTGTACATGCACTAAGTTAACTGATGTATTCTTCAGTTGCATTATGAGTTAATAATTAGTGAATTAATTAATAACTAATTCACACAACTCATCACTTAGTCTATTGATCAGTTAGACTAAATACAACTAGTTCAACTAATTCAAACTGAACACAACTCCATTAACTGCTCATCCAACTCCACAGAACTTAAACACATGAGTTCTAACTGATGTCCTACATACAACAGCTCAACTGACTCATAAAGAAAGCATATTTCCTTCTTACAGCTGCATGTGCCACATCTGTAGCTCAAACTGAAGTGCTCCAAGAGGATAATATAAAGTTTATAGTCTAAATATTATTATGAGACAATAATATTTGACTTTTCTATTTTTGACTAACAATCTAAAAATAGACTCTGATCACTCCTGTTGTGATCACTCCTGCTGTGGTCACTCCTGCTGTGATCACTCATACTGTGATCATTCCTGTTGTGATCACTCCTGCTGTGATCCAAAAATAGACTTTGTGCCATAATTTGCCTGTGGACCCACTTAGTGAAGGCGATTCCTTTCCACTAAGCTCCATCATCTTGTTGCATTCTCAACAAGCATTTCCTGTTGCACACTTTTCAACACAATAAACCCCCAGATCACCCACGAGCATCTAGTGCAGTGAAGTGCCATCCAAGTAGCATAGCCTCAAGGGTGGAAACAATTTTCATACCAGTTGCAAGGGTCTCTTGTAAGAATATAATATCCATCAGTTCCAATTCCATTAAACGATAGAAGGCTAATTTCTTTACAGGGCTAGCCAACCCCCTTCAATTGTAAGAGAGACACTTCATGGGGAATCGGGGGGGGGGAAGGTTAGTGCTCTAAGGACCTGATCAATGGGGAGTTGTCTCCTATATGCCACTTTTAGACCAACCTAAAGAATGGCTTTGGAGATGTTAGATTGTCGACCCTAGGCCAACTTGGAAGAAGGCAGATGAGGTGTAATGCCAAGGCCACTACCATCCCCCGAAGGTATATGAGATATAGACTGAAGGAAATAACCATGTCCCGAAATAGATTCATTAGATGGCATAGGAGGGGAGGGGGAGTCCACAATCCCAAAGATGGTAGGGGAGTAAATAGTTGCAGTGGTAATCAGAGTGCAAACAATAGGGGGACACTGCACAAATCTAGCATTACAAACAGATAAACTAGGAGAAGAAATAGACGACATCATATGGAAAGGAGGAGGGTTAGAGATAGTACCTGCATCAGAGGCAGTTGCCGCCACAGCCGCACGCGATTTGGTGATATGTGGGGATGGGGGACGAAACTACTCCTTGCGAGTGTCTGTGCCATGAGCAGCCTAAGTGTCCAAAGGTTGATTAACCATCTGACCTGCAGGTGCCTTCCCTCATCGATCAGTGTCTGGATTTGCAGGAGCATGTTCAAACTGAGCGACTAAAGCCGAGCTGGATGTAAGAAGGGGACAATCCTTATAGAGGTGTCTAATTTTTTGACATCTCCTGCATCAGTAAGGGACTCCCTCATAGTCAAATATATGAATCTTGCAAGTTTCCTGCCAATGTAGCTACATGCTTTCCTCCAGACCTTCTTTGGTATCAAGGAAGACTAGAATGCGCGCCATGGACATGTTGCCTATCAACATGTAGGATTTATCGAAGTCCATATACCTGCCAAGAGCATTCCCTATCCATTTGAAAATGTCTTCTGACCAAAAATGTAGAGGGAGTCCAAGTAATCTGACCTAGATGGGTCCAACCCCAAGGTGTTCACGCTTAGGATTGAAGAGGGGGCTCCAACACTTAAGGAGGACTAGGGCCAATTCAATGTGCTAGTGTTTTGATAACACCCATGGGATAAAATTAGGCCTCTAAAAGCGCAATGCAAACCATCCTCGAGAGAGAGGGTTACCACTGGCGACAATTCTGTGAGGATCTGACCCCAAATCTCTAACACCCACTGCTTCAAATGTGCTGCCAAGTATGTCCGTCCCCAAACATGACCAACTAGAACTTAGTCAGACGTATCCATAACTTCTCCCATCTATATATCAACCCCAAAAGTGAGTAATATACATCGTTGGAAACCGATGATAACCTAGACCATGGTTCAAGTTCGTTGTCCACCACCAAACCCTCATTTTCTCCATGCCCTGCTACCTACACCTATTTCCATGCCTCTACACCAACATTTATTAGTTTTTTTATAGCTTTTAGCTTAGGGAGACTTTTGAATATTTGCCTAAATTTTCCTAGAAATATAGAAAATAAAGAGAACTATAAAAATCAATAAAAAACATAAAAATATAGAAAAGAAAACTACAAGAATAAATAAATAAAAGAAAGACTATTTAAGAGTAATCTAATGTGTGATCTCTTCCTTCTTAAAATTTGTACTCCTTATTCAAAGCAAAATATTACAATATATATATATATATATACATATATATTTCCTTCTTAAAATTTGCGTTGCTCTCTTCAAAGCAAAAAATTAGAAAAAAAAAAATTAAAATATTTGTATGACTAAATTATATTTATTTACCTAAAAAGTCATATAATGTGTTATATTTTCCTTATTATAACCTACTTCATTTTTTTTATTACCCATTTGTCATCAAATTAAGATGCCCTCTTTGTTTCCTCCTTGCATTTTTAGTGATCACAATTTTGAGTTTTTAAATTTCCCTCTAACTATTTAGTAATTTCCCTCTAAGCATTTAGTAATTTGGTGGGAGCTTCAAAATCTGAGTTTCAAAGTTTGTTTAGGCTGTTACAGTGGCATCTAAGAAAAATTAGCTATCGCAGAAAAATTAGCTATCCGAGACGGTTACAGTTGCATCTGAGAACAATTAGCTATCGAAGATTCAAAGTTTGTTTGAATTGTTGTCTTTGCATCGAAGAACCAGTAGCAATCGAGACTTTGCAGCTATCAGAGATTCAAATTTTGTTTGAATTGTTGTCTTTGCATTGGAGAACCAATAGCGATTGAGACTTTTCCCTTCCTGGCCCTACGGTGAAGCTTATCAGCCCAAAGGTTGGCTGCATTTATTAGACTTCGATTTAGGGTATTTATTTTGTATGTGGTGGCAATATGCATTTAGTTATCTTGTCATTATGATAAATTCTGCGTGAGGTTCGAGATGAATTTATGTAATGTTGAGTGAATTTCAGAGATGTTTGGAATGCCATTGTTAGGATATGATGAATGTTTAAAGACCCAAATTTTATTATATCCAGGATTGGTTTTTACATTCTATGATAGATTCAATCTATTGTTGTTCTAATGGTTGTAGATTGTTTACTATATAATTGGCTTTTTGAAATAAGTTTGTAACCATCGGCATGTTTTTTTATTTTGGTGAAGCAGGGTTGTGAAGTGGAGCAATATGGAAAATTGGGGATGTCGAAGAGTGGAATGTGTCCAGTTATTATGATTGAACCTCAAGTCTTTCAATATCAGATAGTGAATGCTTGAAGGGACAATGAACACTCATAAAATCCATTCCCTTCAAATTTTGATGGACAATGAGTCATGCTGTATGTTCTTCTATTGGAGAACAATTGTTTTGAGGGCCTTGTTCCTAGTTTTAATCAATCTGGCATGAAAATATTCAAAGTTTTTAATGACCAACTGTATGGAAGAATGCCAGCTACTACAATTATGGCCATGTTCAATGCTTCTTCGTTTGCAGGAAATCCTGGGCTCTGTCGGATCCCATTGCCAAGGCCCTGCGTGTTTAACACAATAGTGACCCCTTTTCCATGCCCTATTATTACAAGCATGCCAATGGAGAAATATTTTAGGCCATTTTTTAAGATGCATGAAAGGATAAATCCAAGAAGGATAGAAGGAATTATTGCGGGATCTGTTGTTGGGGTGATTTCCATGGTGCTCCTTATTAGCTTTTATGGCAAGAGGTATAGACAACAGAAGCTTGGGAATGAGGCTGAAAATGTTTTAGGTGATAAGATTTCGATTGAGGAGATTGGTTGTGATATGTATTATGTTAATACAAATTGTAAGAGCCTTCAACATGAGTAGCAAAGGAGTCGGGTTCTTATGTTCTGCCATGGGGAAGCTCAGATGTACACTTCGGAGGATCTGCACCATGCATCTGCTAAAGTTATTGAGAGAGGCATGCTAGGGACTACTTATAACCAGAACAATTGTAACTGTGAAGATATTAAAGAATTATAACAAGATGACTAGGGATGAATTTGAGAGGCATATGGAGATGGTGGGTAAGCTTTGACACCAGAATATAGTTTATCTGAGAGCTTATTTCTAGGCCAAGGAGAAGCTTCTTGTCTATTATAACTATCCCAATGGAAGCCTTTTTTCTCTCATCCACAATATGTGCATGATTACTTCTAAACCCCTTCTCTTCAAGCTATAAAAGTAGAAGTAGAGCATTTTTATTCTTTACAAAGTTTGTGTTTCTCATCTTGACATCCACTCATGTCTTCCATAGGGTTTGAACATTGCTCTCATCTATTTGAGTCCAAGATCTTTACTATTTCTTGTATCCCGTGTTGACAATCTGCAATTGTGTTGAATATACAAGCTCGACATTGAATAGACCAACCTACAAATAGAGTGTTGATAAAAATAAGTACAGTCTCCCTCTGTGCTCAACCCCTAGATAATAACAAACTCAAGGTCACAATACACATCAGAGATTTACCAGATTATTTGTCCTTAGGAGCTGGGTTTTGGACCTCTTTGTTCTCTGTCCCCTTAACCATTTGGAAATCTCTATGGATCTCTTTGTAGGTTTCATTAAGACTTGAAGGGTTCTCTACGACTTTCTTTCTAGGCATCATTTGGGCTTGCTTTTCTTTTCCGTTTGAAGTCTATGAGAGATATTCCAGTCCCATTAACTTAGTTTGGTTACTAGTGGACTAGGGGACACTGATATCAAAACTCCAATTGCTTGTACATCAACATCATCAATGGAATTTGGTTTTCAAAAAATCAGTTTTCTTTGGATATTTCTATGTAGTTCTCCCAAATATTGACTTAAAAAATTATTGTTATTGGGAGATATAATCAATTAAGTGGCCCATTTTCGAAAGTTAATGGTGGACTCTTGCATGGTTTGTCCTTGTCTCCATTGAAAGAGATTCCATTATATTTTCTTTCTTACCCATATCCAATGGGATAGAACTTCCACATAATGAGATTCTTTAATTTTTCCCATTGATTTACCAGTGGTTCCTACTCAATTATTCGAGTGGTAACATAACTTTCCCACTAGGTTAATGCATGACATTCTAAATTCAATAAAGTGAAAGAGATTATTTTCTCTTCACTAATTTCACGCACACTTAAATAAACATCGATATTTTGTAACCATTTATTGAATTTAGGGGTGAAAATCTCAACTACATAAGGCTTGAAGTCAATCTTCCTTTTCTCTCTGATGGGTGTTTGGACTTTCATAATGTTCCCCATTTCCCACTTTTTCTTATCTTCTCATTCAGATTCTTCTTCTTTATAACTGAAACTTCATCCATGAGGTTATGTTATTGTTTGACCTTTCCATCCTTATGGTCTACTACAACATGTTTAGATACATATGAATCATTTGAGTCTTTAGATTAATAAGTTTGGTTTCCAATTCACTACCTTCTTAATTGTCTCCCATATCAAAATCTTGAGATTGTTCCTTTCTTCTTGCTCCAATCTTAGCTTTATGAGGAGTAATTCCTTTAAACCAAGATTGTTTGCTTTGTCAATAGGGTGCGTATAACACATGTCATCCTCTCCTTGTAGTGCTCCTAAAGAATGTCCAAATATAGCAAATGAAATCCTCAATTTGTGTGGAGTGTTTCTCAAGGTTGACTATCATTCTTCCTTAGGATCATACATTATTGCCATGTCTTCTCCTTTGAGCTAGGGAACTCAAACCAAGCATTTAACCTTTGACCATTTCTTCTTTGTCTTGCAATGGGGGTTGGGACCATTTAGATCATTCTCCTACTTGCTTGAAGTAGTATTACCAGCGTTTACTTTGTTATTAGATTGTTTTATTTCTCCCCTTCCAGTTCTTTCTTATCTATACCTAGCACTATACTTGGTACCATTCCAAATAAACATTAGATTAGAATGCATATAATGCATATAGAGTGAAATATATAGTACCATATTGTACCTGGTACTTACTACCATCCCCTCCCTTCCAATTCCAAACCTTCTAATTCAAACCTTGTGCTCTATATGGTGCCTCCCTTCAGTCGGAGATTAGAGAGAAACCTTTCTTCTTTATCTATGAGTCTATTTTTTTCTTTCTTTACTAGAATGTATTCTTTCTTCTGGAATCTATACATGCATTCTCATCTTATCTGTCTGTACTACATTCTATAGTGAAACCACACATTATGGCTCTATAAAGGATAGTGAGGTGGTTCCAATCTCTATGGTTCTATTCCATCATTATGGTTATTGAATGAGTTCAACCTTTCTAAGCTTATAAGAAGGCTAGTGTGATTGAGTTGCACTTCTTCCTTTGCATGCAATATGTATTGACTCATCCCATCCTTATTGATTTAGCTCAACTTACCACTTCTTTCTTTGCAATCTGAAGTGAGTAGTTCCACTTCCCTCTCTATGGTTCCATCTTAAGAGGATGAGTTCCCATTTAGCTACTCTAAGAAGTAGTGTGTTAGTTCCCACTCTATGGCTCTAAGAAGTAGTGCAAGTCTCATAGGGTTCCAACTTTGGGCAACTCAGGGATCTTGCCACTGTCACCTCAGTAAGATGCCCTCTAACTTTGGACTGGGAGACAAGTCTTTTGGGGTATTCTAAGGAATCACTTTGGATATAAGTGTTATTTTAATGATTTCCAAGTACAAGAGAGATTACACTCAATGTGAAGGTGAAATATGTTAAGTCAAGGGAGTCATAGTAGTTATGTTGTAGAAGACTAGTATCACATAGAAAAGAGACTGCTTCTATTTAGAGTGATTACTTGTGTCAGACAATAAGCATGTACACATTTAGATTATGTCACAATGTATTTAACCAAATAGATGTGCAACAATATGTAATTGTATAATCCTTTGGTAATAATATTATTCCATTAACAAGTAGCAACCATAGTATTAATATCATTTGTAGGTGTAGCTAACTCCCCTTGAAGTAATTTTAGAATTCCCCAAGGAAGAAGAGCATCTGGCCAGTTAGAAACAAAGATAAATAGAAACATAGATCCAATAAAGGGAACCCAGCGAAAGATTCTCACTTACCTTCGTTTGGATTGAGGGGAAGAAATTTATTTGAGGGGAAGAGCACACATGCTAACAGTCGGCCTTTGGACTCCACTGACTTAGCTTGCTTCCTTTCTTTCTTTTGGAGTGTTGTTATACATCATAAAAAAATAGTATCTATCAAAATCACACAAACACTTATATCATGTCATACCAACATTTTGTTTTCAATCAATGATCTGAAAATGAGATCTTAGACAATTATTAAAGTATTACAGACTCATGTGCATGGATTTGCCTATGTTAGTTTGTGTAATGGATCGATAAGATTGTGAAATACATAGACAATGAAGCAATTAAAGAACATAATAGACAAACACACATAAACACAAAAAGTTTAATAAGGAGTTCACCCAACACTCTTGGGCTATGTCTCCTAGTCCAATCTTCAGTGGTGACCTCTCTATTATGTCTTCAGAAGCAAAGTTTTTACAAAAGTGAGCTCAATTTGAGTCTCACACAACATATACAAAACAACAAGGCTTTACTTGGATCCCTCAAGTATTTCTGAGTACACAAACTCTCCTCACTGACTCTCTGTCTCTATTTTCCCTCTGCCTTAGCACTACCTGTCTCTATTTCTGTCAGTCTGTGGTTCATATTGGATTTGAAATAATATATAATATTGCATTCATAGATCCCGTCGGGTCCTGATATATATCGTAAGTCGCGTATGTATCGGCCCTCGCTCTGTGGTGTTGCTCTGATGCAATTTTGCGATACAACTTGTCGCAATTGCATGTCGCATGAGCCCCAGACCATTGGGTAAGCGCTCTTCTATATTTGCCGATTGCGATTTTGCGATTCAACTTGGGCCATCGATCTGCGTGCTTGATCAACGGTACTCATTGACCTCACTGATTGCTGTCGCATATTCCATGTGGTCTCTGCCGATAGCCTCTTCTTGCCACCACCGATTGCAATTTGCCGATTGGATTTGGACCGTTGATTGGCCAAATCCGACAACTCCTGTGCACAGTTGGTTTGACCTCTGATAGGCTCGATTTTCACTGTTTCTTCATGTTTTTGCCTCCTGATGGTGTTATCCGCCTTTTGTTAAAGGTTCTCCTTATGTGATAGTTTTTGGATTTTTTTTTTTTAAGATTTTGAAGACCTAGAGGGTGTTTGGATCCATTTTGGATCACGCCTTCCCACTGAAAAAACTTTTGGACCACAAAAAGTTGGTTTTCAAGAATCGATTAAGTGAGGATAGAGCTTCCTCACTTGCCCAATTTCCATCCATCATGCACTGCTTGGTTTTGAACCCTGAATCAAATTTTGAGGTACTCAATATCCCCACTACGTGTAGTTCTCACCTTCGTGTCCAGAACTATATCTTCCTGCAACTCACTAAGATGTTCAGGCAATAGATCATCAATAGAAGGAAATTGATTTTTCTCTTCAGGATCTTCAATCAATGAAGGTTCAAACAGTCTCAAATTTTCTGCATTAACCACTAAATAGATGTGCATGTAAGTTGGAAAATCAAGGCAAAAAGCGTTCTCACCAATTTTCTCAAGTATCTTGAAAGGCCCATACCTTATTGGCTTTAGCTTATTTCCTTCACCTTGCATTCTATCTTTGCTGATGTACAGCTAGACTTGATCACCAACTTGGAAGCTATGTTCAATTCGATGCTTATCATGCCTTGCCTTATTCTTGGCTTGGCTCTTTTCCAGCTGTTCCTGCACTGCCTGGTGAATTTCTTGGATTTTTTCAATGAACTTGGTTGCTTTGTCCACATCATTGTGTCCATCAATTGCTATGTCGTTTTCAAAGACAAAATCCAAGCGAGACCTTGGTATAAAACCAAAACAAGTCTCAAAATGATATCTTTGTGTAGAAGAGTGTTTAGCAGAGTTGTAAGCATGTTGTACATAACACAAATGTTCATCCCAAAGCTTGGGATGTTTGCTGCAATAACCCCTGAGCAAATGGATCACTATCCTGTTGACCACCTCTATTTGGCCATCTGTTTTTGGATGAAAGGTTGTGCTCTTTTTCAGTCCGGTGTCCATCAACTTCCACATATTTGACCAAAACTTCCCAACAAATCGAGAATCTCGATCAGATACAATGGAAGTGGGTAACCCAAAATGAACCCAGACATGCTGAAAGAATAACCTCGCTGTTTGTTCAACTATAATCTGCTTGTTACAAGGTATTAAAATACACATTTTGCTGAACCTGTCCACAATAACATATAAATAGTCATGACCTTTTCTAGACTTTGGAAATCCCCCAAAAATTCCATGGAAACACTTTCCCAAGGATGAGAAGGAATTGGAAGTGGAGTGTGCAAGACTAATTTTCTATTGCTGGGCTTGCTTTTAGCACACATGGTACACCCTTTAATATATCTAGAAACTATTTCATACATTCTTGGCCAATAAGAGAACCTTTGCAGTTATGTAATTGTTTTACTTACACCAAAATGAGCGGATATAAGAGAAGTATGTGCTTCTCGGATTATGTTAACTCTTTCAGTTCGTGGAATGCATAACTTTCCCAAATGATACAAGAGTTGGTCATTAACATAATAATCCAATTCTTCTACTTGTTTTCCATGACTTAAAGTTGCATATACATCTTTAAAATCTATATCTTGAGCATATTGTTCAATGTAGCTTTCATGCATTACTTAGTTATGCTTAAGTATAGTAGATGCATTTATGATTGGTCTGGACAACATATTTGCAACTTCATTGTGTATGCCCTTCTTATATCTGATGACAAGATGAAACTATTGTAGGAAACCCATCCACCTATAGTGTCTTGATTGCTGCAATTTAGTTTGTGACTGAAAATATTGAAGTGGTTGATGATCAATATGTATAACTATTTCTTTGCCCATTAAGTAATGTTTCCACTTTTTCACACTCTGTACTAATGCATACAATTCTTTATCATATGTGGGATAATTAACTACTGCAAAATTAAATGTCTCAAAATGATAGCATATGGGTTTACCATGTTGCATCAACATTTCTCCCATGGCATAGTCACTGTTATGCAACCAGCTCCAAAAATATAGAAAAGATAGATCAATGCCTTAGAATTCAGCCTCTTCGAGGGAGCAACCTCCTTTACATTACATAAATGAACAATTCTTGGATGATTCAAATGAAAAAACCTCCTTTCTATATATAGGAGTCTAGGGAGTCACAATATAACCCAGCTGACCTAACAATAATAATATAAATTCACAAAAATAACAATAAAGGGATTCTATGGGGCATAGTAATAACAATATGGGAACAATAGGGGCACAACAATATTAATAAAGGATACAACTACAATATTAATGGGGTAAGCACTAGTATTATAGGGACCTAACATGCCCCTTTCCTTCAAAAAAGCGTTCTCCTCAATGCTTGAGTAGTTCTGGATGCTTCTGTATAAAATTCTCATCCTCCCATGTGGAATTTCAGCGGATAAGTTCTTCCACTTGATGAGATACTCTGAAATTGATCGATTTCGTAGCTGTCGAGTTCTTGTTTGGGTTTCCATGTAGCTTTTGAATTGTTTCCATAAATGCAGTAGAAACTGTACTGGCTTTAAATGGATGTGATAATGCACAAAAGTGTGCATACGTGGTAAGTCTTCCAACTAACACCATGATGACACTCTTTCCCTCAGACTTGGGTAAACCTGTGATAAAATCCATTGAAACCTCCTCCCAACATTGGCTTGGAATGGATAAAGGTTGTAATAGATCCAGGGTCTTAATTGTTTCAACTTTATTTTGTTGGCAAACCAAACATTCTGCCACAAACTTTTGAATATCCGTTTTAAGGCCATACCAAAAAAATTCCTTCTTAACCCTGTGGTAAGTTTTTAAAAATCTTGACTGCCCTCCTAAGGGATAAGTGTGCAATTCCATAAGAATCTTTTGTTTGAGTTGGGAATTCTTACAGAGGTATAAGCGATCTTCGTACCATAACGAATCATTCTGCCAGCTAAATGTATCATATGTACTGGAATCTTGTTGTAACTTTTGAATAAGTTCCCACACTTCTTCATCATTCTTCCATTCCTCCCTTGCTTCATTTATCTAATCTGGTTGGATAATAGAAATGGTGCACAACAATGCTTCCACATCCTCATCCTTTCTTGAGAGTGCATCTACCACCACATTTTGCTTCCCTTTTTTGTAGATGATTTCAAAGTCATAACCCAACATCTTTGTGACCTAGTTTTGTTGCTCTTTAGAGGATAATCTTTGTTCTAAAAGTATTTAAGGCTATCATGATTCATTTTTACCTTGAAGTGTCTTCCCATTAGGTAGGGTCACCATTTCTTAAGTGCATGTAGTATTGCCAACATTTCCTTCTCATAAGTAGCTTTGTGTAAAAACTTTCCCTTGATTGGACGACTTTCAAAGGAAATGGGTCTTTCATATTGCATTAAAATAGCACCAATTCCATTTCCTGAAGCATCACATTCCACAATAAAGGTTTTTGTGAAGTCCGGTGTAGCTAAGATCGGTGCTTGGCACATTGCCTCTTTAAGATGTTTGAAGGCCTTTGTTGCTTCTGGAGTCCATGAAAATGCATCTTTCTTCAATAATGTTGTTAGAGGTGCTTCTATTCTCCCATAATTCTTAACAAACTTGCAATAATACCCTGTCAACCCGAGAAATCCTCGCAGATGCTTTATGGATGTGGGAAATTTCCATTCCTTGATGGCTTTAATTTTTCTAGGGTCTACCTTAACTCCTTCATGAGATACAATATGACCCAGATATTCCACCTCTTGTACTCCAAAGAAACATTTGGATCCTTTTTCATATAATTGTTTCTCCGCCAATAGTTGTAGCACCCTGTCAACATGTTCAACATGATCCTTCCAAGACTTGCTATAGATTAGTATATCATCAAAAAATACTAACAAAAATTTTCTAAGGAAAGGTTTGAAAATGGAATTCATCAAACCTTGAAATGTAGAAGGTGCATTGGTAAGGCCAAAAGGCATGACAAAAAATTCATAATGACCCTCATGAGTTCTAAATGTTGTCTTCGGAATGTCTTCATTCTTCATTCTGATTTGATGATATCCTAAATGAATATCCAACTTGGTGAAGTAAATAGATCCATGCAATTCATCCAGTAATTCATCAATGACCGGAATGGGAAACTTATCTTTAATAGTGAGCTTGTTGTGCTCCCTATAATCTGGATACATGCGCCATGATCCATCTTCCTTGTGCACCAATACTACTGGAGCAGAGAAAGAACTTTGACTAGGTTGAATTATACCAGCCTCTAGCATTTCTGCAACCATACGTTCAATTTCACTCCTTTGGGCATAGGGATATCTGTACGGCCTGATGTTTGGAGGAACACTTCCTGGAATTAGATGAATAGCATGATCATGATCACAAATAGGTGGGAGACTTTTGGGAGTCTCAAATACCTTGGAATGATTGTCCAAGACATTTTGGAGATCTGGAGAAATAGATGATTCCGATGTGGAAACATCTAGCGAACATAATTGTGCAATTACACCTCTTTTTTCCTTTTTTAGAAGCTTTGTCATACCGTTAGAGCTGATAATCTTTCCTGGTTTCCTTGCAATACCCCGTAATTCAACTTCCTTTCCTTCTGCAGAAAATTTCATGAAAGGTTCTTGAAAATTAAAACTATTGTACCCAAGGATTATAGCCATTGGACTCCTAGTACAACATCAGCTCCTCCCATTAGAATGGAATGCATTGGGCTAGTCAATACATATTCTCCCATGGATAGCTTGATATTATGGCACTTTCCAGAGCAATTTATTATTCCTCCATTTGCAACCATCACTTGACACTATGGTGCTGGATATAGGAAGCAATTCAATTCTTTTGCTATCTTACAATGAATAATATTGTGGGTACTTCTTGAATCAATCAACACTATTACATTTTTCTTCTTGACTTGTCCTTCTCTCTTGATGGTTTGAGGAGTGGTAATTCCAGCCAATGCATTACAATATATGGTTGGATTCATTTATTCTTTATCTAGGCTTTGTTCCTGGAGCATATCCTCTTCTTTTGACCTCTCTTGCTCCTTGTCTTCTTCCTCTTCACAATCTATGTAGAATAATTTCTTCTCACCACACTTATGACCTTTAGTGTATTTGCTATCACAACTGTAACAAAGCCCTTTTGCTCTTTTTTCTTCCAATTTTTGTGGTGTCAACCTTATAGGTTGTGGAAGACTAGGGGCAAAAATACTTCCATCTTTATAGTTGTGAGTGGTATGCTTCCTGGTTGCCATAATTTTGCTTTCCACTTATCTTGCTAACTTGAATGCCTTCTCTAATGAATCAGGTTCCCAAAGGTGAACATCATGTTGTATATTATCTTTTAAAGTCCCTATGAACACATCAATCCTATGCTCCTCTGGAATAATTTTTACCCTTATGTTCAATTTTTGGAACTCCTCAATGTGCTCCATTATTGAACCCTTTTGTTTGAGACTTATCAATTGGCTAAAAAAAGTGTTGCTTTTTGTATCCTCATAATGTGTTGTCAATTCTTCCGTAAAAATTTCCCAAGTGATAATTTGTTTATGAGAGCAAAGCCATTGATACCACACAAACTAATTTGGCTCCAAATATAAAGTTGCAATACGTACCTTTTGTGTGTTTTGCACATTATTGAAATCGAAAACTTGCTCCATCTGTAATATCCATGTTGCGGGATCCTTGAAATCAAACTTCCTCATATCGATTTTGGAATATGGTGGGTCTTCAGTCCAACATTAGAGTCTATGAAATCATGATTAACATTTCTTTTTTTCTCATCATGAGTTTCCTTTACTACCCTTTCACCATTAGTAAGCATTTCTTGTAGAAACTTTGTCAAATCTATCTTCAAATCTTCCATGCATGTCTTCAAATTAGCTTCCACGTCATTCATCTTAGCTTCTACACCTTTCTTTAAACAATCCATTTTAGCTTCTATACCTTTCTTTAAACCATCCATCTTAGCTTCTACATCTTTCTTTAAACCATCCATCTTAGATTTTGTTACTTTTTGTGCAAGTGACACTTGTTGCACTTGGTCTCGTAATTTTGATATATCATGTTGCATTTCTTCCTCTTCTTCATGAGTCATGCTAGAGCCTTCAAGTTGCTTACTAGGTGTTTTCATTTTCTTTCCTCGGGGCATCAATTACCGATAATAATTCTTTACTATGCCCTTTGAATTCCTTCAAACTAATTTTTCAAACCAAGCTTACGCAAAAATTTAAAAAAACTACACACCTTTTTCTACTTTGTAGGAGCTTGATATTGAATCTGATGTATCTCTTTAATTTTGGATCTTCCAGTTCTGAAATTGCAACTTGTAGTAGCCCTCTATGTCCTCTTTCCAATGCCACCAATCTGATCCAAATTGGATTCTCCAGGGAAGAGTTATGCCAAATCTCCCACAGTGACCTCATTATAGACTAATTCAGTAGAGAAAACTTGTACGACGTGCCACGAGTCACTGTTTCTACCTTTGGCTCTGAAAAATATATACAAGAAACTAGAGTCCATCCTATTTCTATAGCTTCTTATGAAATTTAAGTCCGATGCTCAGAGAGAAAGTTATGATAATTTTCCCCAGGTCACCTGTTTGGAATGTAATTCAGGAGTTTGCAAAAAGACCAGCTTCCTCAAATCATATCTCCGCAAATATAGTGCAAATTTTTTTGAAATTCGGGCTTGAGGTTTAGTGTGATTTCATCCCAAATTAGTTTTTTTTTGAGCTTCTGAAATGTCGCAAAAAAAAGTTATAGCGAAAATGCTACGATGACCTATTTGGAGCAGCAAAACCCAAGAATCCAAAGCTCTGATACCAAATGTTATGAAACCAGCTCTAGAAAGATAGAAAAGATAGATCAACGCCTTAGAATTTAGCCTCTTCGAGGGAGCAACCTCCTTTACATTACATAAATGAACAATTCTTGGATGATTCAAATGACAAAACCTCCTTTCTATATATAGGAGTCTAAGGAGTCACAATATAACCCAGCCAACCTAACAATAATAATATAAAGCCATAAAAATAACAATAGAGGGATTCTATGGGGCACAGTAATTACAATATGGACATAATAGGGGCACAACAATATTAATAAAGGATACAACTACAATAGTAATGGGGTAAGCACTCGTATTATAGGGACCTAACAGTCACTGGCATCTGTTTCAATCTCAAATGGTCATTGAAGATCTGGAAATGATAGTATTGGTGTTGTACTAATTTTTTCTTTCAAGGTGTCGAAGGTTTTCTGCTGTTTGCCTCCCCACTGAAACACCTTATTCAATCCTGTTAAAGCATGTAAGGGAGCTACAATCAAGGAAAAGTTAGCAATAAACTTTCTCCAATATGGTGCTGCTCCTAGGAAGCTTCTAACTTCTGTAGCAGATTTGGGTTTAGGCCAATTCACAATGACTTCAACCTTAGAGGGATCTATCTTCAATTCACCACCCCCTACAATATGACCCAAATAATTTAAAGATGTTTTGCCAAATTCACATTTTGATAACTTAACATAGAGATTTTCTCATTTCAAAACATCTAGAGTCTACTTTACATGCTTCAAACGTTCTTCCCATGTTTTACTGAAAACAAGAATGCCATTTAAATATCTAATTACAAAATCATCAATAAAAGTCCTGAGTACATCATTCATAACTCTCATGAAAGTGGCATGAGCATTAGTTAAGCCGAAAGGCATAACCAACCATTCATACAGCCCTTGCTTTGTTTTGAAAGCAGTCTTCCATGCATCTTGTTCTACTACTTTGACCTGATGGTAGCCACTACGCAAGTCCAACTTGGAAAAGTAAACAACTTCTTTCAGCTGATCCAATAGATCATCAATGCGAGGAAGGGAATAATTATTCTTGATCGTTATTTTATTCAGTGCTCTATAATCAATGCACATCCTCCACAAACCATATTTCTTCCTTACCAACACGATTGGAGATCTGCATGGTGATGTGCTTGGTCTTATGAACCCTTTCTTGAGCAGCTGATGTACTTACTTCTTGACCTCTGCATTCTCTAAAGCGGATAACCTGTACATCTGATGTTAGGCAATGGAGAATCTTGCTGCAAATGAATATCCTGTACAATTTCCCTTTTGGGTGGCATAGGTTCTTGAAATAGGATATCATATTCTGAAACAAATTTTTCTAAATCAGCTTTTTGTTTAGCATCACAGCCTTCAAATATATTGGTTTTATTAGGGTTATTTTCCTTTACAACCATCAGTAAAAATTGCTTGCATGAATTTACAATTCTTTTCATCTGCCCTAAGTTTATGAGAGAGTAATTATTTTTGAGTTTATGTGCTCTTACAATATATTTTATTCCATCTTTGGTGATTTGATACTTATTTTCAGTTCTAAAAATGGATTTTCTATCATACAAGTAAGGACTTCCTAAAAAAAGTCCACATATATCCAAGGGAACTATATCTAACTCAACCTCATCTACAAATGTTGACCCAATAGCAAACCTAAGTTTACATTGTCTTGTCAGTTGTAGCTTTGCTTTATCACATACCCAACCTAATGGATATGGCTTCTTGTGAGGTGTGATTAGTAATCCCAACTTCTTTACAATTGCTTCAGAAATCAAGTTTACTCGTGATCCACTATCAAATAAAGTATCAATCTTTTGATGCATGGAAATAACTTTAATATGAAAAAGCTCATGTATTTTCCTCTCATTTTCTTCATTATCAATAGTTTGTGCAGAATTACTTGTAGATGCTTCAGAATTTTTAGCTTTTATACCTGTGCTTGTGACTATTGTTTCATCACCTGAGTCTGACCCCAAATCTTTCTAAATAGCGGCAACAATCTTCTTCTTCTTGCCATCGAACTTCTTGGGTTTCAGCGCCAAATGCAAATATGATATGGATTTAGACAGGAACGCAACAAATTACAGAGATAACCATAAATACAGAGATGAGATAACCATAAATACTGAGATGCAACGGAAATAATACTTCATTTCATTACTGTAAAATACTGAAACATGCTTACAACCAAAAATGGAAAGAAACCAGCTAGGGCGATGGTAGCTTATCTCTGAGAAGAGATGTGGCGGCTACATGCCTCTGAACTGTTCTAAAATATGTTACAATGAGGCTCGAAGGCCTATTTATTGTTGAGAAACAATGGAAAACCCTTCACATCCCGAAACCTAACCCCAAAAGATGAAACACCAAATTGTGGGCCCCGTTTGGGTAAATTGGTACATCAATTTCCCGGGGTCGTAACTTTGGCATAGGATCTCCGTTTGGCGTGTACGATAGCTCGTTAGAAAGATCTATCCAAGCACTACCACTTTGGGAAGGGCAACATCGGTCCATGGACCCATGTTGCCCCTAGATTTCCCAAAATACGTCGTTTAGGGCCCCAAAGCGGTTCCGGAAGTTCAAGACCCGAAAAACTGCTAAAAATAGTAAACTGTGCTACAATTTAGGAAACTAAAAAAGCTGAAAGGGACAGTTGTGGGGGTGCAAATGGGATAGGTGGGTGGCCACCAACATCCACCTGGATCATTCCTCCCCCCTTAGGAAGCAATGGTCCCCATTGCGTTGAGTTCCTCCATCTGCTGAACTTGTCCTGCAATCTCTGATGTGTCCAGTGATGGTGGGAGGCATGGTCACCGATGGTCCGCTTTGAACATTTGGTGCAAGTGAAGGATTGGAGGAATGATGTGCTCCAAAGCATTGTTCCCCATAGCCTTGGTACTGCTGTAAGGACCATGTCGGAGTGGTCTGAGCTTCTTATGGGTTCTAGTAAGGCGTTCTTTCTGTCGATGTAACCAGACTTTGTTGCCCACCTGAAACTTGTGTGGTACCCATGTGGGTGAGGAGAAGTTGTTCCTGTGTTTTGTCATGACCGTATCCCTTTGCTGCTGCTGCTGCATGGAGGAACCCTTTGCAGGGGTCATGGATGTAGCAACAATCTTCCCCTTATTTTGGGAGTGAGCCAGACAGATGAATTTCCTGGTCTGTGAGATGAGCTTGCTACCTTTCTTAGCAGTGATCAAAGATGTGGCGGTAGGTGGGGCTACCTCCGGTATCCTGTATAATGAATTATTCAAAGAAATAATGATAGCACGAGGTCTAGACTCATACATAGCATGTCGCCTCCACAAGTATGGCTGGCCTAATAATACATCACAAACATCTAGAGGTGTAACATCACATAATACCTCGTTTGTGAAGGGTTTGATGCTGTAGGGAAGGCGGCACTGCTGGCGAACTTTCAGATCTCGTCCTTCGTGAAGCCACTTGATACTGTACGGCTGCGGGTGCGGTGTAGTTGGTAGGCCCAACCGCTTCATGACCTCTGCTGAAATGAGGTTCTTTTGGCTGCCACTGTCGACAATGAATTGCAGTGGCGAACCCTTCACCCACATCTGTGAGTGGAAAAGACGCTCCCCCTCTTCTGGATTTTCGGGCTCATCTTTCTGGATCTTGGCAGTGGCAACAGTGGCACTGGGATCCGCATCAATGATCTGCTTCCCTTTACCATTTCCCTTGTCGGGTTCTGGCTCAGGGTCGGAACATGCATTTGATTCGGAAGCCTTCAACTCAGCCACCAGCGACTGCTTGGTCCGACACTCACTTGTGTTATGAGTGGGACTCTTGTGGAACTCACACCACTTTCCTGTGTCCTTCTTCGGCTTCGTGGTGCTGTTCTTTTCTTGCGACTTCGACGAGTTGTCTTGGGTCACCCCGCCTTGGCTTTGTCCTTTGGGTTTCGGATTTGTAGATCCGAAGTCTCGCTTCTTCTGTTTGAACTTTTGCTCGATTTTGACAGCGTATCGGTATGTTGTGCCGAGTGAGGAGATGTTCAAGAACACCATCTCTTCCTGGATGTATTTGTGCAGGAAGCCACGGTATTTGAGTACCAAATGCAACTCAGAATCTTTGATACCCAACTGTGTGCGAAGGGTATGAAAAATGTTTGTGAACTCCGGCACATCTTGGTCTCGTCCCTGCCATAGTGTGGTCCATTTGATGTATTTGTCCTCATAGGTTCCGACAGGGTAGTACTGCTCCTTGATGGCATCCCGGAAGTCATTCCAAGTGGGTGCGGCTGAAAATAGTGAGCCTGTACTTTCATCCTTATGCTCGCAGTAGGTTTCCCACCAGTCCTTGACGTGGGGGGCTGCTTTGAGAAGAGCAAAAACAATCTTTTCCCGATTTGAAAATTCATGAACAGAAAAATACCCATCTAGCAGATTTAACCATTTATCTATGGCATCTGCGTCTATTTGACCCTCGAAGATGGGGATTTCCAAATTAACTTGTACCTTAAACGGTGTGGCGTTTCTAGAGTCGCTGTTGGAAGCCGATGCGTCGCCTCTGGGTAGTCGCTGAAGGATCTGGGCAAAGTTGTCCATCATCGCGTTCCTTTGTCGCTCGAGGGCTTCTTCAAGCAAGATTTTGATAGGATCTCCTTCTCCCTTGTCTTTCTTCTCATCCGCCATGGGAGGCCGTCGGGATTTGCGAGGTTGGTCTTGCAAAGGTTCGACCAATTCAAGCCCTAACTCCTTATATCCCGACCTCGTTGGGGACATGCAAAGAAAAAACAGAGAAAAAACAGACCACTCTGATACCAGCAATGTTCATCATCGTGTCCATCCTTCTTGTAGTGAGTGCATGAAGGTTTTCCTTTCTGTACAATGTTTGCCTTCCTCTCTTTCCATTTTAACTTCCTCTTTTCCTTGTTCTTACTTGCAGTGGGTTTTGATGATCCCCCAATCTCTGGGTTCACATTCTTGCCTCTAGCCTCTAGATGTGTGGCCTGAATGGATACCTCATCCATGCTAGTAAGGTTAAACATGAGAATGGTGTGCCTCAAATAGCTATGCAGACCACCTATATACTTCAACAAAGTTTCAGGTGAGTCTAGAGAAATGCCTAGAATTAAAGTTCTTTTCCTAAATTCCTGGGTATAGCTTTGTACCCTTTGCCCCTTTAATCGGTGAAGAGTTTGCCAACTCATCATCGCTTGCTGCATATAAGCTAGTGGATAGAATTTTTTTTTAATGGCAGAAAAAAATTCACTCGAGGTAAAAAGAATTTTACCATGCTTCTTCAAATCAGCTTGTGTCCAGCCTTCCAACCACACTAGGGAAGTTCCTCCAAGGCAAAGGCTAGCCAGCTGAATCTTTCTTCTTTCTAAATCGATGTTCTGCATTGCAATATACATCAATCTGTATAATCCAGTTATCTATCTTTTCTGCATTTAATTCTCCATCATATATTGGCAAATCAAACTTTACATCTAATTTAATCAATGATGTTTTCTTCTTTTTATTTTCAGGGCTAGAAAGTGGTGTTGATGGAGGAGGCTCTTCCCCTTTCCCTTTGCCTTCTGAATGGCCATCTAGAAGAGGTTCCTTTGTTCCTTTGTCTTGTTTGGAGGTTGAAGTACTTTCACCTCGACCTTTCTTAAATTCTCGATACATCTCTTCTACCATGGCTCTCATGGTCATGAAACTGTCCATGAATTGAGATTCTGATTCCAAGGGAATCTCTTCTACCATTTTCCTCCTAGGATAGACTCTTCCAATTTCTGGGTTAGCCTCAACTAGTTCTCCTTCTCCTAATTTGAACTTTGACCTAGTTAGCATTCAACAGTCCAGCACAGGCTTTTCTAACGTTAGCAAACATAAAGCTCTGATACCACTTGATCTGAAAATGAGATCTTAGACAATTATTAAGGTATTATAGACTCATGTGCATGGATTTTCCTATGTTACTTTGTGCAATGGATCGATAAGATTTCGAAATACATAGAAAATGAAGAAGTTAAAGAACATAATAGATAAACACACATAAACATAGCAAGTTTAATAAGGATTTCACCCAACACTCCTGGGCTACATCTCCTGGTCCAACCTTTTGTGGTGACCTCTCTATTATGTCTTCAGAAGTAGAGTTTTTACAAAAGTGAGCTCAATTTGAGTCTCACACAACAAATACAAAACAACAAGGCTTTACTTGGATCCCCCCAGTCTTTCTGAGTACACTGACTCTCCTCACTGACTCTCTATCTATTTTTTCCCTCTGTCTCAGCACTGCCTGTCTCTGTTTCTATCAATTTGTGGGTTTAAAGCCAATCAACGATGTTTGTTCGTTTCTCCTTCTCGGGTTCTCTAGTTTCCTGGCCTCTGTCCACTCAGATCCCCCTTTGAGCATTAGCAATCATTGCTAAATGCTTTCAAGGATGGTGGCCACCTGTTCTGTAATGGAATGGGTCATCGGGCCTTTGAAATCCCCAGAAAGAGCATTATCTATGTTCATAGAGAAATACACTAAAAACACGGGAAAAATCCACCAAATCTCAGTTTATCGGACTTCAAATATTCATAAATCCGCACTATATTCCTATCTAGGCTGCCCTTAATCGCTATCGCATATCACAACTGCCCATGTTTCATGGTTTCCCCTTTGTATTTGGAAAATACAGTAAAACACTGACAATCTCGCAAAATGACTCATATCAGATTTGAAATAATGTATAATATCGCATTCATAGATCCCATTAGGTCTGGATATATATCGCAAGTCACGTATGTATTGACCCCAACTTTGTGGTGTTGCTCTGATGTGAGTTTGTGATGCAACTTGTTGCTATCGCATGTCACATGAGCCCCAGACCGTTGGGTAAGCGCTCTTCTGTATTTTCTTATTGTGATTTCCCGATTCAACTTGGGCCGTCGATCTGTGTGCTTGATCAACGATCCTCGTTGACCCTGCTGATTTCTATCGCATATTCCATGTGATCTCCACCAATAGCCTCTGCTTGCCGCCATCGATCGCGATTTTCCGATTGGGTCTGGACCGTTGATCGACCAGATTTGATAGCTCCTATGCACAGTTGGTTTGACCTCTGATAGGCTCGATTTTCACTATTTCTTCATGTTTTTGCCTCTCGAAGTGTTATCTTCCTTTTTTTAAAGGTTCTCCTTATGCGATAGTTTTTGGATTTTTTTTTTTTGAAGATTTTGAAGACTTAGAGGGTGTTTAGATCCATTTTGGATCAATGAACCAACATACACACACACACACACAAACATACATACATACAGATATATATATATATATATATATATATATATATATATATATATATATATATATATATATATATATATATATATATATATATATATAGTCAATTACACCAGCTATATATCAACAAATTAATCAATTATATACTTTTACAGAAGTAAGAGTGAATCATTAAGACTTGAATCAGAGGATTAGGAACAACAACAAGTTCCTACCTTCAAATTAAGGAAATCAACCATCAAAATGAGTCCTAGATACAAGGAGAAGACTTAGGGAGAAAAAGATTTGTTTCAACAGTTGAAACTTTCTCAAACTCAGTCAAACCTTGATAGTAAGGCTGATACAACCCTATAAAAATAGTAAATGTCTTTATCCTACTAGCTAGGGAAAAACAAGGAGGTAAGGTGCCTATGTCAAGTAGGTCTAGATTTGAGTATTTTAGGGTTTTATAGTATTTAAAGGTTTTTCTATGGCTTAGGGTAAAACCCTAGATAAATCGTTACCTAGGATGAGACTTTGGGTTTTGCAAAAAGGATCAAATTTATGGTAAGACTAGTGCCTCACTCTAATCTAGGGTTAGGGAAAATGGAGTCAAAGCAACCCTAGGGCTAGGGTTTGAGGTTACTCAAGGAAGGAGAGTGAAGTCTAGCAAGCACAACTCCAAGCACAATAAAATGGTTATCATAGATTAGGGTTTTATAAGGATGAGGTATCAAACTAGGGAATCAATCAACTAAGGCTTCCAAACTATGTTTTAGCCTTGATAGACTATGAGGACACCTAACCAATACAAGAGAGAGGAACCATCAAAGTAAATAAATATTCAACAACTAGGATGATCACAAGAGTAATTACTTGAGAAATCAACCATGAAAGCACATAACGCCTCACTAAACATGAACCAAGTAACCATGAACATCAACCTCAAGCCAAAGCTCTACTCCTCTACACCAGGTTCATAGTGAGTAGTCATTATAGTATGGGAATAATTCTTAATATTAGGGGGTGAATTTCTCCTATTCCCACTTGAATGTTTCAGACAATAGGGTCTAATGCTTTAGCCATAGTCCATCCCCTGAATTTTCTTAAGGTAGTTGGAAGGATAGGGAAACCCAACATCCTCAAGGCTTTAAGGTTTATCGTCCTTCTCCTTTTCCGGCATGATGCTCACATTTTCATTTATTAGAATCTTGTTCCTTCTCGCCAAAGTGTTTTCCTCCATTTTCTTGTCCCATTGTTCGATTTATTTCCTTCCAAATAGCCCATACAAAATGTGGGGGCCATATTCCACCAGACTTTGACATCCCATTGGCCATAATTTGGAAAAAGGGAGGCATAACCCATTTTCTTCCCAGGGGTTTAAATAGTTCACAAAAAACCTTTCTTGAGTAGTTGCAATGCAACAATAGATGATCCACATCTTCAGCCCCATTTAAGCACAAGATGCAACAAGCAGTTGGTCACTAACATACCTCTTTTCCTTAGGTTCTTCATGGTTCTTCAACATAAGTACAGTCTCCCTCTGTGCTATGAGAACCCCTAGATCATAACAAACTCAAGGTCATAATACACATCACATATTTACAAGATTATTTGTCCTCAGGAGTTGGGTTTTGGAACTTTTTGTTCTTCGTCCCCTTAACCATTTGGCAATCTCTATGGCTATCTTTGTAGGTTTCATTTAGACTTGAAGAGTTCTCTACGACTTTCTTTCTGGGCATCATTTGGGCTTGCTTGTTTATTTTCTTTTCTTTTCCCTTTGAAGTCTACCAAAGATATTCTAGTCCCATTAACTTAGTTTGGTTACTAGGGGACACTGATATCAAAACTCCAATTTCTTGTACACCGGCTTCATCAATGGACTTTGGTTTTCAAAAAATCAATTGTCTTTGGATATCACTATGTAATCCTTCCAAATATTGACTTAAAAAAATATTCTTATTGGGAGATATAATCAATTGAATGACCCACTTTTGAAACTCAATGGTGGACGCTTGCATGTTTTTTCCTTGTCTCTATTGAAAGAGATTCCATTTTATCTTTTTTTCTTACTCATATCCACTGGGATAGAACTGCCACATAATGAGATTCTTTAATGTTTCCCATTGATTTACTAGTGGTTCCTGCTCAATTATTCAAGTGGTAACATACATTTTCCACTAGGTTAATGCATCACCTTCTAAATTCAACCAAGTGAAAGAGATTCTTTTCTCTTCACTAATTGCATGCACACTTAAATAAACATCAAGTTGTTTTAGCCATTGATTGAATTTAAGGGTGAAAATCTCAACTAAATAAGGCTTGAAGTCACTCTTCTATTTCTCTCTGATGGGTGTTTGGAATTTTATAGTGTTTCCCTTTTCCCACTTTTTCTTCTCTTCTCATTCAGATTCATATTATTTAGAACTCAAGTCTCAAACTTCATCCATGAGGTTATGTTACTGTTTGACCTTTCCATGCTTATGGTCTGCTACAACATGTTTATAGACATATTGATCATTTGATTCTTTAGATTAATAAGTTTGGTTTCCAACTCATTGCCTTCTTGATTGTCTCATATATCAAAATATTGAGATTGTTTATTTCTTCTTCTTGTTCCAATCTTAGCTTTATGAGGAGTGCTCCCTTTAAACCATGATTGTTTACTTTTTCAATAGGGTGCACATAACACATGTACTCCTCTCCTTGTAGTGCTCCTCAAGAATGTCCAAATATAGCAATTGAAAACCTCAATTTGGGTGGAGCACTTCTCAAGGTTTTTTATCATTCTTCCTTAAGATCATACATTATTGCCATGTGTGCTCCTTTGAGCTAGGGCGCTCAAACCAAGCATTTAACCTTTGACCACATCTTCTTTGTCTTGCAATGGGTGTTGGGACCATTAAGACCATTCTCCTACTTGCTTGAAGTAGTATTACCAACTTTTACTTTGTTATTAGATTGTTTGATCTCTTCCCTTCCAATTCTTTCTTGTTTGTGCCTGACACTATATCTGGCACTATACCTGGTACCATTCAAAATAAATATTAGATTAGAATGCATATAATTCATATAGAGTGATATATAGTACCATATAGTACCTGGTACCTGGTACCTGGTACCTGGTACCTGGTACCATCCCTTCCCTTCCAATTCCAAACCTTCTAATTCAAACCTTCTGCTCTATATGGTGCCTCCCTTCGGTCGGGGATTAGATAGAAACCTTTCCTCTTTATCTATGAGTCTATGCTTTTCTTTCTTTACCAGAATCTATGCATGCATTCTCATCTTATCTGTCTGTACTACATTCTATAGTGAAACCACACACTATGGCTCTATGAAGGCTAGTGAACTGGTTCCAATCTCTATGGTTCTGTTCCATCCTTATGGCTACTGAATGAGTTCAACCTTTCTAAGCTTCTAAGAAGGCTAGTGTGATTCATGCAATCTATCTTGATTCATCCCATCCTTAGTGATTGAGTTCAACTTCCCACTTCTTTATTTGCAATCTGAAGTGAGTAGTTCCACTTCCCTCTCTATGGTTCCATCTGAAGAGGATGAGTTCCCACTTAGCTGCTCTAAGAAGTAGTGTATTAGTTCCCACTCTATGGCTCTAAGAAGTAGTGCAAGGCTCACAGGGTGCCAACTTTGGGAAAATCAGGGATCTTGCCACTGTCACCTCAGCAAGATGCCCTCTAACTTTGGACTGGGAGATCAATATTTGGGGGTATCCCAAGGAATCACCTTGGATATAAGTGTTATTTTAATGATGT
Organism: Pinus tabuliformis; assembly: GCA_031772625.1. Lineage (NCBI taxonomy): Eukaryota > Viridiplantae > Streptophyta > Pinopsida > Pinales > Pinaceae > Pinus > Pinus tabuliformis. The sequence continues at coordinate 429,960,293 of CM062810.1, read as the reverse complement.
CCAAGTACAAGAGAGATTACACTCAATTTGAAGGTGAAATAAGTTAAGTCATGGGAGTCATAGTAGTTATGTTGTATAAGACTAGTATCACATAGAAAAGAGACTGCTTCTATTTAGAGTGAGTAATTGCATTAGAAAATAAGCATGTACACGTTTAGAGTATGTCACAATGTATTTAACCAACCAGATATGCAACAATATGTAAGGTTAATTTTTCACATGGTAACATGGCCTCTTAGCTGAGGGGAATTGAATCATTTTCAACAAGAACTGGCTTTGCTTGTTAAAGCCAAATTTAGTTTATTCTATAATGATTTTGAATCCAAATTCAATTTTTACCATAAATATTTTACTCTTTGTTATTTGTGGTAGTATTTGATGCATTTATTAATGAAAATGTAGGACTCTGTCAAATTTCAAATAACTTAGGCTTAAAACAAAAACTAAAATAGTGGAGTTTAAATTGCTATATTCAATACCAAACTTATCTTAATTTATTGAACAATGGGTCGAGTGGTTAAACCAAAGCACACATGCCCATCTGCTAAGACTTTTTGGGCATGGTTTCAAGCTGAGTTTAACAATTTATAACCTCCCAATTTCTTAGAAAGGTCTTGTCCTTCAGCACACATGGAAAATTAGGGACAGATGAAAATAGTTATGACATAGAGTCTAGCTCCCAAAGTCTCTGCTATTAGATTTCTATGGAAATATCCAGTGTTACACAGGGACATACTCCCAAGGTTAGGGACATGCTCCTTGCATCCTCTCTTTTGCAAAAGATACATGAAATGCACAGTCCAATGTTTTGTTGGTGTGAAAGGACACTTCCCAAAAAGTTGGGCTTGTGGGTGCCCCCTCCCAAAAAGGGGGACATCTGGACACCCCGCATGTGTTTTTTCTTTTAACATAAAAGGGTGAGAAAAAGGCTAAAAATCCTAAATATACATCAATTGAATAGATATGCCAAACTTTTAAGCCCTGCATGAAATCAACAATAAGGTATGAAGGTAACATGAGTTAAAGTTGGGAAGATTCAATCATTGATTTTATTTTATGATATGTTTTTTCATAAAGTTGTTGACAACTATCCTTTGGCTGAGAAATGACACTATGAGGGGAAATTTAGTGGCATCAAAATAATCCAAGACTTACACCTGGTCTCATCTACACCCACTTAGAGGGTTTTGAATCCACATATCATCATTAATACAAGTATGATCACCTTGCAACTTGTTGCTAGATTTTCAAAATATTGTTTTGCAATTCCAAAATGTCATTCCAAAGAGCAGCCATGTACCCCTTTTTTTATCTACATATGTCTCATGGAAGCATGCATCACTTCATCCCTCTTTGTATTCATTTGTTGGGCTAAAATCAACCCAATACATTTGAATGGTGACCCTCAACCTCTAGACTTAGTAGTAGTATTTTCCCCTGTCTTGTTCGTAGATGAAGCCATATCATTGGAGTCTATTTGTTCATCCTTAACTTGATTTTCCTCTCTACCAATACCCCTTCTAGTGTTGTTTGTATGTGGATAATGGAGCATTTTAGCATGTGACCAATAAAAAAAAATTCAGAAAGCTTCTAGAACAAGATGTGGGTATACAAGTGGAGTAGGGTGATAATACTACATATCATATGATTAAAATTGGAACCATCTCTTTTAGGATGCCATCAGGGGATAATATTGATTGGAAATATGTTTTTTATGTACTATAATTAATGAAGAACCTTCTTTCTATCTCATCTATCACAAATAAGAAGCATATAGTTGAGCTCAATGATCAGAAGTGCATTATTAGATATTGCAACCATGAATTTCCTTGGTTCTTAGCTAAAGGTGTGTTGGAAGGAGGCCTTTACAAGCTTCTTGTCAATACTACAAAGGATGATACTCTAGTGCATGATAGTGGAAATCTATGCAAGTTGTGGTCAGGGAAAATTTTAAGGATGGAAATTTATCTTAAAGTTTAGAAAGGTTGGCGAATCCCACTAGTCCATAATATGAACTCTATAAAATGTTTGGAGATATTTTTGTAAAAATATTCAAATTTATAATATTTTTATATAGTATATATATAATTTTTTGGCTATTTTTAGGGTAAAGTAATTTCATTCTATAAACTTTGGGCGAATCATTTTTAAAAAAAAATGAAAATTAGCAATTTTTTTTTTGAATAAGTATAGAAAATTAGCCCATGGGTGAATATTACCCTCTAAAATTTTCCTTGGTTGTGGTACAAGAACTTTGGTCACTTGAACCATGGAGCTCTTCCACTCTCGATGGATGTGGTGTATGGATTGCCAAACTTCAAGGTGGAGAAGATTGAAGAGTGTATAAGGTGTGCACTCAATGAGCATTTAAATATTGCTTTTCCATCTAGTGAGGAAAAATCAAGAAATATTCTCAAGTTAATGCATTCAAATGTTTGTGGGCCTATGCCTTCCTCTTAATTCATAGATAAGCTATATTATGTTTCTTTTATTGATGATTCCTGTCACAAAACCGAGATTTATTTTATGAAGACTAAATATGAAGTATCTGGTAAGCTTAAAGAGTTCAAAGAATTGGTTGAAAATCAAATGGGGGAAAATATCAAAATTCTTTAATTTTGAGGGAGAGAACACCTCCAAGGATTTTGATACCTTTTGCAAGGAAACAAGAATCAAGAGGGTGCTAAGAATGGGGTTGTAGAGTAACAAATACATCATTGAGATAGATAAAACCATGATCCATGATGTGGATTTACCCACTGTCTTTAAGACAACGCTTACAACATAGTTATCTATATCTTGAACCAATGTCCTCACAGGAGATTGAAGGACAAAACACCAAAGAAATATTTTACTAGTGAGAAGCCACAAGTATTACATTTACATATCTTTTTGTTTGTCCAATTTATATTCATCTTCATGATAAGAAAAGGACTAAGCTTTGAACCCTTGAATATAAAGGGGATATTTGTTGGACAGAGTAATACATCCGAGGCCTACTGAATCTAAATTCAAGTTCAAATGAACATATTGGTGAACAAGGATATGAATTTTGATGAGGATGAATGGTCCTCAAAATCATAGAAACATCTTATAGTGATTAATGAACACAAAAAGCTTGTTGTTCTAGATTCTATTCTAAAATTGAAAAAGAAATCAAAGTCAGATCAACAAGATTCTAGTAAAAAAACAAAGACCTCATTACATTCTAGTGTATCCAGGAATTCAAGGCTTATTCAAGCATTATAGGGTGTGCAGGAACAAGTGGGGGCGTCTATGTCCATGTCTCAGGTGAGTCATCAAACTACGAAATTTCCTACTTATGTTGCACTATTGTCCTCTATTCTTCAGACATAGACCTCCCTTTTTTAGGGGTAGCTGCTAAGAAGGTACGAAAGGATGTCGTAACTGAGTCTTATAACTCCTTTATTGAGAATGATGATCTCTTGGATATGTTCCAAGACCTACTAGGGAATCAATGATTGATTTTAGACGGTTTGACAAGATCAAACATGTAGTTGCTGGGATATTTGAAAAGTGTAATGTTCCTTTCTGGAAAAGCCTTAAATTTTCAATAGGTTTCTAAGTGTGTGTGAGGTTTAGTGATGTGTTCTAGCAACAATTTAGCCACGTGTAGTTGTAGGTTCGGCTTTAAAAATTTCACCCAATTAAATGTGCATAAGAAACTAACATGCATACCAAAATAAAGTACTCCAAGCGCTCAAATAGATTCATGAAAGTTCAGAAATTTACATATGTATATAGCTGGTACATCATAGATAAATAAAATAGAGGAGATTCTTTCAAATTAACCAACTAAATACACAAAGACATAAGAAAATCAAGGAACCTATGACCTCTGTCTCACGGTGTGCTTCCAAAGTGGTAGTTGAAGAAGGAACGTGGCTAGCAATACATCATAAAATTCAACAAGGAAATATTCCATGTGTTCTTCCCTCGGGGTACTACTATTTCAATGGTACACAATTAACAGATTTGTAATCCAGCAGATGGGAAGCTCATGGCCCTTCCTTTGAGGCTGATATGATATATAAATTCCCCCCACAAACTATCCAGGTGCACCCAGAATTCTTAACACTTCTTCAGTATTCTCTCTCCAGCTCCAAATGACGCAAAATCAATAAATTCGTGGCACTAGTGTCTATATAATACTCAACACTGTGGGTGTCCCTAAATGTGTCCATTTTCAAGAGAAAATTACTACAACCTTGGTATTGGCAAGGGATTCAGCTTGATCACCTTTAGGAATCCTCCAACAAGTAATAATAACCCACTACCTATATCAAAGAAAGGAATATAGCCCCCTTCATTCCTAATCTCTTCCTCTATAGAACTCAGGGAAGTCAACCCACAAATTTGATTGATTTCTAGCTTGGGAAATAGTGAAACTCGTGCTTCTTTGAGGAAGGAATATCAGACCTGCAAAATCAGATTATGATGCCAATAATCTTTGTGCCAAAATTCTCATCATATCTTCAGAAATAAGCACAAAAACAAAATCCCACTAGGATGGCAAGAATGTTCACCCAAGAAGGGAAAACCAACTAGGGTAGCAATTAAGTCTGATGAAGTTGGGTTAAGGATCTCCCTTGAGACACTCTAGTTGAACTCTCTTGATCTCACCTTTAGCTAAAAGTAGAATAGTAAGTTAGAATGATCCCCAAATGATCTCCTTCCCCTCTTTATAATTTCTCTTTGAGCAACCTCTAGAATTTCTTTTAAATATTATTTTATTAGTGAGGGCCACTTTCCACTAAATAGTTGTTTTCCACCCTTTTAATAAAATATTCATTTTCCACCATTCTCCAGTAAAATAATCATATTCTGCCAATCTCCAAGAAAAACAATATTTCCCCCTTTGCGAAAATAACCAGAAATGCCAAAAAAGTACAAAATATGGTTGTTGTTTAAATGATAGGGACATTACAGTCTTCCCTGCCTAATATTTCTTGTCCCAAGTAATCCACTTGTACGTTTGGGCCCCATATTTTAATAGAAAACCTAGATACAAGAGCCATAATTCTTTCATCCCCATGACTATTAAAACTAATGATGTTTGTGGCATGTGCCACTGTTGAGACCAAAAGGTATTTTGATAATATTGCATATACTTGTAAAGTTTCCCATCTGTTTTGAACCTGCAACTTTATATTGTTCTAGTACCATGGAGTCCATAGTAGATTGGTTTTCCAGATCCAAATAGGGACAAATCCATTTCATAAAGAATTTAGAAGTACCTATTGCATTAGCACCATTAGGCCTAGAAGCCCCTAGAATGGCATCTCTATTCAAGGATTCACAAGTTTCCTCTAGTAGGTATGCAACAAATATTCCATGTATAGTTGCAAACTTAAAGTGAATGCCCATTAAGTCAGAGCAATGTTTGTTCATCAATAATGAATTACAGACTTTAACGTTGCAGTTCTAGCTAGAGTGTTAAATGCCCTCCAAACTAACACAACCATATTCCATGGAATAGGCTGCAAAATCAACATGCTTGCCTTCACCAATTAAGTTTTTATCTTACATATGTTTTATTTCTGGTGCCAGCTTCCTTCCTTTGATAAAGTAAGAAGAATCGTCACCATCTGGAATATGTGGCCAAGAATTAGGTAGAAGAATGAATTTTAAATCTTCTTGAAGTGTGAGTATCTCTAAGGCTTTCTTGCAGTCTTTCTATTCCTCTAAAATAACATTTGGAATAGGATCACAACACGAATCATTGAATTCTTTCATAAGATCGTCACAAGAATTCTCATAAGCAACATTAAAATTATGAACATAAAATTTTGTTTCGTTTTATGGAAGTAGTTTTTGAAAAGACAAGGTTGCATGATATGTTTTTTATGTACACAAAGGTCTCCAACAGAGAAGACTTATCAGTGTATCAAGAATCTGGCACATTGGCATGCTCTCACTAGATCCTAGTTCCTTACTAGGGTCACCTTGTGAGTTCTTATGTTGCACTCTTTGAGGAAGAATACCCAGTACATCCAACAATGAATTATCCAACTCTTCACTCTGTAATTGGACAACCAACAAGCTCGGAGATGCCAACACCAATTTGTTGTTCCCACAAAAAACAAAGGATAGCAATCCACTTGAACTTGTCTTTTTATTTGTATCTAGAAGTGTAATATTCATAAATTGTGTTTCCAAAGGTCCAACAACATTGCCCTGACTTTGCTGCTCTTCAGTTCGAATACTAGTGTTGACCATAGATATTCCAGATCCTGCAGCTACCTTTGTGCTCTCATTTAGCAAGTCTCCAACAAATAAATGACCATTTCACTCAGGGTTGAAGGTTGTAGTGGCCAATGTTTGTGGGCACAGAAAAGCAGTAGCAATACTATTCACCAACTCTTTGTTATTGACCACTTGTAAAAGACAAAACGTTATATACAATGATGTAAGAGTGCTCATCTTGGGAAGAGATAAATTAAGGGATGGTAGAAAATCTTGCAAAACCAATAAATGAAGAAAATTATGTGTCATCGGTCTACTCAAATCAGAAATACTGGCACAAATTATGTCACTGTAGTAATAAAGGTCATCTCTGATTTCTTCAACTATAGAAAATAATGTTGTTGTAATCTCAGAAACATCATCAACTTGTACTGCACGAACAACAAGAACATCTAATTTTAAGCTTTTCTCCTTGAGGAATTTCACCAAATCTGAGTATGATAACATTGTGTGGCTTGTGATAAACTTGTTGACACTTTCATCGCCTCTATATATAGCAAGTGTCAAAGCACGTACAACTGTGTGGACCATGGTGTCTCTATAATAAGTGAATTCAACAACCTCACTATACAATGGGAAGGAAAATACAACATTCTAAGATTCCATATTGAAAGAGAAATGCCTTTTAATTATAAGTTCTGAGTATTGTATTAGCCTTATATTTTGCACCCTTGAAGCTTCCCACTGTTGGGTTGTGTTATATTCTTCCCATGACTAGCCCACATAGTTAACCGGGGGGTTATAAGGGGGGCAGAGCATCCCCTTCGTTGCGCCGATTGTGTAGCGGGGGGGGGTGGGGGGGGGGTCATTGGGGGTTTCAGGTGTACCCATAACCCCACTTTATGGGGTCTGGGGCATCACCCCAGAAAATTTTGGTTTTGGACCCTATGTTAGGTTGGGCGGACCCACCTATGGTTTTGTGCATGATTTTCACACATGTTTTTTTTGGATGTGATGGTTTTCGGTCCATGGTATTGGACGCGATGGTTTTTCGGTCCATGGTATTAGATGCTTCAACATGTATAAATATGTATTATATCATTTAAAGGAACATATGAAAAATCAAGCTGGTAGTCCCAGTTTTGGGATCTACGGGAAAATCTCTGTGTATATGTGTTTTATGTGTTATGCTCTCACATTGTTTATTTTCTGTGTTTTATAATTTGTATGCAGGTAATTTCTGTACGGGGTTAAAACTTACATTTGGTATTAGAGCATATTTGGCTTCAAGGGGATGCCTTTGTTGTTGAGGGGTTTTTCTCGGGCCTGTGGTAGGTGCTGTTCAGTGGGAGATATGCGAGATCAATTCTAGTGGTGAAAGAAGATGGCGAGCAGTGGAAAGATAGAGATCGAGAAATTTAATGGTCAGAGTTTTGAGTTTTGGAAACTCAAGATGGAGGATCTGTTGGTGGATAAAGATTAGTGGATCGTGGTAGATCCGGGTACTAAACCAACGAGAGTGTCCAATGAAGAATGGAAGAAGTTGGATTAGAAGGAAAAGAGCACAATACGATTGTGTGTCTTAGATTCAATATTGCTGAATGTATCAGGGGAAGCTACGACGAAGGCATTGTGGGACAAGTTAGGGACTTTGTACCAATCTAAGTCTCTGGTGAATAAACTGTTCCTGTGGAAAAAGATGTATAACCTGAGGATGAAAGATGGAGACCTAGTGATAGAGCACCTGAACGCTTTTAATACTGTGGTAAGTCAGTTAGCATCTGTTGATATTAAAATTTCAGATGAAGATAAGTGCATCGGTTTGTTGTGTTCTCTAACAGATTCGTGGGATAGTCTAGTTATTGTAATAGGTAGCAATGCAACTGCCTTGCAGTTTGATGAAATAGTCTCAGCCTTTCTGACGGAGGAGATGAGACAGAAAAATATGGAGAGCCAAAATGGTGATGCCTTGTCTGTATGAGGACGGTCCCAGAATAGAAACAAAAATAAGTCATCGAGTGGGAGATCTAAATCTAGAGGGAGATCTAAATCTCCAGGAAAACCTATAAAGGTGGTGTGCTGGAAATGCGGAAAGGAAGGCCACTTCAAAAGGGATTGTAAATCTAAAGCTCCTAACAAAGGAAAGGGATCTGATGAGGCTCCTTTTGCAGAGGCGAAAACCACCTCAGATGAAGGTGGGGATGTTGTTATAGACATTTTTGTGCCTTAAAGCATTGAGCATGAAATGTCCATAATCCAAGGGATCCAAAGTCCCTAAAAGAGTTGTTCCTTCCCCTAAAGGAACAAGGTCAACCAATGACAGCTTCTCCCAGAAATTATCCACCAAAAACCACTCAGGAACAGTCAATTCAGGATCAATTCAGATGCTCTACTAGCTTCCTGCGTTGCAAAGCACCCAAATGCACTGGCTAGGTGCATTGCAATGCACTTGGATGCACTACCAGGGTGCGCTGAGTGGGAAATGACAAATGGCAAGCTCATTCAACGAGGTGGAAAGACCATGGAAGCTTCCAGAATCTTCTCCAGTGACACTTGCCTCAATGAATTCGACTAGTGATGAGTAAGAAGCTCTCAACCTCCAAGTGGAAGCAGGAACTGACAGAGAGAAGCCACAAGTCAAAACATAAGCTGACTCATCCTCTCTGCTTACATCTATATATGGATCCCTCATCCCAGAGATCCAGAGGCTGGAATTTTGAGAGAATTGTTGTTGGTTTGAGATTGAGATTAGTACATTGGGGGATTTATGCTTTGTTGGAGGAGAGGAAGGGATTCCTTTGCTGGGAGGTAGATGCTGGATCGGAACTCACTTGGTTGTATCTCCTCTTGGACTTGTTAGATACCTATACCAATAGGTTTCATATTTCATGATGGGCAAATAAAAGTTCCAAATATGCTCTGCTTTGGTGATGCAAAGATCCCATATTTCCTAGAGAAGACAATATGTGTACATAAGCTTGATGTTGACTCAATTTTGATGGATGGTCCAACAGCCTAATCTGGATCATGCCATGATTCAATTTTCTATTATAGAATAGAGAAAGAAGTCTGTCCAAACTGTCTAATCTTGGCAGACCACTAGTTAGGTAGAGAATTAAGGTTCCCAACTGCTTAATCTGGGACCTTGGAAGCAATAAGGGTAGTTCTAGATAGAAAATCAAAAGAAAAAGCCAAAAGAAAAGAAAAAGGCACATAAGGGTCTACAAGTCTAAGTGCACCCTCCATGAAGAAACAAAAAATGCTAGGCAAGTAGATGGGTAGGCAGATGGGGTTGCAGAAATATCATTCCTTTCAATTGAGTGTTTGGTAACCTTTTACAAAGGAACATCAGTGGATAGAGAAGGTCCTCTTCTCCATCATTTTGCAGCAAAACAAAGGAGCATGTCTAACTTCCTAATCTCCCCTTTCCACATTCATTACTAACATCCCCATACCAGTTGCCTTCATGAAAGAATTCAAGGTCTTATGGTGGTTCTTGTTTCTTTAAAAGCCACATTTCTTGTCTAAAAATCTTTTCATTTTGATCTACTCCCTAAAACTAAGTTGACTCCATACAAACTTAGTGTTATCACTCCTCAGTCACCTTTTCCACCCATATTAACCCCTAACTTCTTATTATCTAAATCCCTATGTTCCCCTTTTCTCTAACTATTATAAACACTATGGTGTATAAATCCCAAGCAATATATAAATATTCCCTTCCCCTTTGGCACTATAGCCATATGTTCAAAGTCAGGGATTAAATTGACCTCTGGTCAGTTTAATAACCTAAGCCCTACCCCTCTTTCCCCTTCAGAGGTCATTTAAACCATTTACCCCTTCATTTCCAAAAGAACCTTGAAAAAAACCCCACTTTCACCCCTAACCCGCTTTATTTGTAAAAACACATCGAAAACCCACTTTTCGGCTTTATCCAAAGTTTGGCGCAAATACACATTTGTATAAAAAAATTACATTGAAAAACCCATATTATCCGCCGAACTCCTAAGTCCCCGTCGGGCACGTATTCCAAAGAAAATATTATTTTAATCCCCGCCCGCTGCCGTATCGTCCTCGCGCCTTAGCGATCCATCTACCGTCGGATCTGGCTCTTTTCATCCGATGGCCCACATGCATATCGGGTCGGGCCCGACATCCATAAGATAGCACCCGAGAAACTGTCAGAGGGTGACGTCAGGCCTCTGCCACGCGTCGCCCCCACAATTTCTCGGGTCGCCCTCTGACAAAACAACTTCCGTATCGATAGCGGTCCGAGAAAATCCACTTACCATTTCTGGTTTTGTGTGAACCCGCCATGCCAACGTCATTACCACGTCAGGCCCACGTCTTTGCTACATCACCGCCGCGTCAGCGCCCCTGTCCGCCACCTCACCATCCCCATGGACCACTCACAGGCCGCCACGTCACTCGATGACGTCATGATGACGTCATCCGACCCTTACCCCACCTGATGACGTCATCCAAAAAAAGCGCCAAAATCCCAAAAGTCCATATTTTTGTCGAAAAATGCGGTTTTTCTCACTTTTTGAAAAAACAAGAACTATTCTGCTCTGCATTCAAATTACGTTCATTCGTTGCCAACCTGTAGAAACCGACCCAGAGACTGCCGGCGCTGCCATCCCACCTGCACTTGTAGCCATTGCCAATAGTTTACCAGGTATTTATCCAAAGCATTCCTATGCGCCTGGTTTTATCCTTCATTGTCCAGAGATGGCTTAAAAGCGTAAGAAAACACTGAATTTACCAGTAAATCCCTGGTGGTTGGCCTTCATTTTCAACTGTTGAATCGAAATTCACCTGCAGAACCTTGTTTATCCAAGTTTTCACCAAACCTGCAGTCTGTCCGCGCATTCGTGGACTTAAAACCCGAACTACTCTAATTCACCGTAAAGAGAGTTTTTCAGGCCTGACATTTGCTCTGGCAGTCCTCTGTGTAGTATTTCAGTTGCTGCTATTACAATTTACCCTCTATTCCTTTGCAATCTACCTCTCTGCTTTAAAGATACCCCTCTATGCTGCTCTGTTCAGTAAAACCACTTCACATACAAATCAGAGGCCTTATTAGCCATGGAAACACCAATAGCATTGAATATTCAACCTCTGAATGCCCCACAAAGAGAATTGGAATGGAAGGCCCTGGGGGATAAGGATTATCAGATGATAGACTCATTTTCAATGAATTCCAAATTTAACATCCATCTGCTGAATGAGTTAAAAGCCCAACACCTCAGTGGAGCTGATATATTAGGGATTTGGGACTCGAATTTGCCCATTTTTAACCTTCCTCGAGTCAATCCCCTTCCAGACTTGATCCATAGATGCTGTGAATGCTATGATCCATGTCAGAGAGTTGTTCTCAGTCCCATAGGCTCAGTCTTGTTTCATATTACCCCTGAGGGCATAAATGAGATGCTGCACTTTCACACTGCATGACCCTTGACTCCTCTATCCATGTTAGACTTATTAAAGAAGGGGGGCAACCTGTCCAGTGCCTAGATCATCAAAATCAATCAGTTATTCATACAACCAGGCTCTGAAACTGTGAGAATGCCTCCTATTGGAAATCCATACCTCAATGACTTGGGAAAAATGCTTGTAGATTTGATCAGCTATGTCTTGGGCTACAAGGGAACTGAGGATGTTGATGACACCATTATGGCTATGATGTCCATATTTTCTCCTGGAAAGCCTCCTGCTGTGCATTATGATTATGCTACATATATTGCAAACAAGATTCATGAGCAACTGATGAATCTAGAAAGGGAGAAGGTGTTTAGATACACCAGATACATATATCATCTGTTCTTATTTTATCAACCTGACAGTTTCCCTATTCCTCTCAAGAAACTTGATGCCCAGGGAAATCCAAGGTCAGTTGTGTTTTGGACTTCAGTTTTTCATCACACCTCTTGCTCACCATACACATACTGTGAATTCATAGACCTCTTCATTCATCCAGCTTTGACCTTGTTATATGGTGTTCCTCCTCCAAGATTAACTGATGAAATGCAAAGAATTCTCCATCTATCTAAGTCCTACAACATTGGTGATTGGTACTTTTACCAACACCACACAGTAATCAGAATATATGGCTGTGAGTTGGACCCTTATAGGCTACCAAGATATGTCCCTATGAGACTATTTGCCTTGGAGTATTTCAGGCAGTTTGGAAATGCAGACATGATCCATTTCCATAGTAAAAACAAGAAAGTGCAACTAAAAGTCAGGAACCAGCTAGGCCCTTTCCTTTACAACATAAGGGAGGAGGGATGGAAGGAAGCAGATGGCATGCTAGAGGCCCTCCGATTTGAAACTAGTTTCAAATGGATACCTTATGACCCTAATCATTTCATTTCTCTCAGAAGGATAAAACATAAATTGGGTGGCTATGCTCACACTAAATTGCCTCATATTGAGAAATATGCCAATCAACTAAGTTGGAAAGAGGGCACCCTAGAAGAGCCAATGACTAGAGAGCAAATACTACAAAGAGAAGCAAAAAATATTGAGAAAGAGGCTGACTTGGAAACTTGTGGGCAGGTTTCCTCTTCATACCAAAGGCAGCTTGGAGCAGCTGCATCATCTTCAACAACACATCAACAAGCAGCCAGAACTACTCATCAAACTTCCAGCAAAAGCAAAGAGAAACAGATGGAGCCAAAACAGCTAGCTCCTACAGAACAACAGCAGGAAGTACAACAGCAAGAGGCACAATAGAAAAAACAGCAAGAACAAGAGCAACCAGGGCAGCAAGAGCAAACATCTGAAGCTCCAATATCCACTGGGCAGCAGGCACAAGAAACTCTGCCTCCTAGGCAAGAAAAGATAGTGGAGGCCTCAGTGCTACAAACTCCACAACAAGAAGAAAAGGGAAAAAAGAGGGACAGAGAGCAGGAGACTCCCCTCACCACATCTATAAGTCATGGGGAGAAAAGGCACAGAATGAATCCCCTCTCTGAGGAAGAAATGCCTATTGGGCAGTCTTTGGGCATGGGTCCACCGAGTATGGAGGCATCTGCAAGTTCCTTTCAGCAGGAACATGAAAGGACAGTTGGAGGAGAAGTCAGCTCCTCAAGCCACCAAAAGGGAGCTGAAGTAGGCATCAAACAACAGTTTATTGATATCAAAAAGAGGAATGAGCCAATCAAGATACAGCTCTACAATCACTTGTTAAAGATGGCTCCTACAAGCCAGCAAAGATTGATGTCTGCCTATGATGTACATGAGGGCAAAATGGTGATGAGTCATTTCATACCAACCATGTTGCAGCCCCAGTCAGCTGCAGACTACATAAGGACCAACCTTGAGGTCCTAGCCAAAGACATCCACTCTATGGATCAAATAGAATTGCACAAGCAAACGGGTGAGATGGTGTATGCCACTCTTGCAGACAAAACATTGGTAAATCTTAGGCTGGAAAATAGACTATATAACGCAGCTGCCCAACTTGAGTTGGAAAAGGCATCCTCTCAAGCAAAGGACAACCGAATCAAAGCTTTAGAGGATATAATCATAGAGCTTGGGCATGATCCCAAGGACATCAAGGCTGTACAAGCGCTGCTGAAGCTAAGAGATGCAGATATGGCAGCACTAAGAAAAATGGTTAAGATCCCAGCAACTATTCATGCACAAACAGAAGAGGTTGCTCAGCTGAGACATGACCAAGATGCAGCAGCTATGCTGGTATCGTTATACAAACAGCTGATCCAGACACAGGAGAAATTGGGAGAGTCAGAGGCTGCGCTGCAAGCAGCCCTACAACAGAGGGAAATAGGCCAAACTTCTCAGCCCCCTCCAGAGATAATCAATCTTGAGGAACCTCCTCAAACTACTGCTCCTCCCACAGAACAGACAACACCCTCTACATCAGCACCAGCACCAACAACAGAGCAGGCTCAAAGCCTGGACATGCAGAAGCTGAAGAGTGAAATCCAAGCCCTGGAAGCCCAAATGGCAGAACTAAATGAGGCCAGGGAGAGTCTAGCTAAGCTCAATGAAAGATATGACAAATCCAAGCAGAATGTAGCAGAAAAAGGAAGGGAAATAAAAGCCCTTAAGGAGAAGATAAAGGAGCTGGAGAAGGAGCTCACCCTTGACAAAGTGGTGGCTGAGCTTAATACGGTTTTATGGGCCAACATTGGCCAATCAATCACAGATCAGTGGCAATATATTGAGACTATTCATGAGCAAATAGAGCTCATAGGAAAAGCACACAGAGAAGTCCAGAGATCAAGGGCATCTCTAGGCAACATGCTTGAGGTAGCCAATAGAATGATTAATGTGCTGAATAACCATACAGGTCCTCAACTGGCAGCAATGGGAATTCCCAACATAACTGAAGCCATTTTGCTGATAAAGAGGGTCCTTACATTAAGAAGCCTGGTAGAAACACTGGAAAGAAGAAGCCAGGACATGCAGAAAGAAGTAAACAGATTTATGGACAAGTTTGTAGCATTACAAAGCAGAGGTCTTCCTAGCTTACTGAACAGTGCAGGTAGGCTACTTTCACATGAGAACTACGCAAAGATGGTCAACACATTTCCTACAAATCATATCACTGTAACACCAAGTACTTCAGAAGAAACAGGGCCAGCATCTGGGCAAAATCTCTATGATAGAGTAGAGAATTTATTTTTTATTATGAATGAGATCAAGCATTTGTTTGAAGTGCCTCCAAACTTCTATAAATATACAGAGGCAGATGAGACCTTAGATGCAATTCTGAGACATCAACTGCCCACACAGGAATGGTGGACCAAAATGATACAGATGATACTGTGAACAAGAGGCTCTCATCAAGTTTTTTCATCAAAAAACATAAGTTATCATATACAGGAAAATTTGATGCATGCAATATGAATGAAGAAGAGTGGACTGAGCCAACTCAGCAGGAAGATTCGGCCACTACAGCAGCACTGACAGTTACAGATGACAGGGCCGAGAAAGCTACAGCATGACAGAGCATAAAGACACATCATTCAGCATTTATGCAGAACGCTCAACCGACTCAGTGGCCTCCAAAGGTCAAAAAGGACTTCTGACAGAATTAAAGAGCATTCATTTTGTATTTAAGAGCAGTAATAACTTCTTTATCTGCTATTTTGTAAAGTTGGTGAGCGTATTTAATTATCAAAATGACTCAGCGGTTCAGATATTTGTAGAACCGATTGTATATATTCCCCCTCGCATAAGCATGCAGGGGTTGTTGATTTTCTCTTCTAGAGTTCTTATGCTGTAAATTTTCAGAGTATTAATACAAAAGCTGATGGAATTTCTAAGGTTCTGCGTTGTCTGAGGCATTGTAGTGTGTTTGCTGAATGCTACAGGATTCCCGCGTATTTCATGGCACAATAAGTCTCCTTTAAACTCTTCTTTATGTGTTTTTATTATTTCTTCGTATCCCATTCATGTTCTATGTTTCACAATTTAATGGCAGAGAAAAAGAATAGTTCCAGGATTTATTCATAGAATACCCTGGCCTCAATCTATTCTATTATAAGTGTTTTCTTCAGTTATAGTTATAAGGGTGTGATTCTTAATTGCTGCACCTCCATACTATATCTTTCACAGTGGTTATTGCTCAGGAATTCAAGTCTGCTCCTGTCCAGTATATCTCTTTCTTTCACTCACAGCTTAGTGGAAAATTCATAATTGCTTTTCACTGGTTAAACATACTTCACCATCACAATTTCAAGTTTGTTTCATGAAATATTTAAACGGCCCTGTTGTTTCAACAATCTCACTCAACACTCCAAACAACCTATAACCACCAGACTCCATTGCCCAATGAACTAATACTATCTAAAGATTTTTACCCTAGATACTGAAAGACATCATTCAACCAAAACCTTGAACAAAACTGAACATCATAACTAGCCTAAAATCTTGACAAAACAGAGACAAATCTTAAAGAGAGATCCCTCTCTGATTATAGGTAGGCTAGAACCTATAATCCAAAGCTTGGTTAGTGGTTACCCCAGCCGTATTCCCTTGGGAGTGAAAGGGAACAACCTGGGTGTTAACATAATTGGCGACTCCACTGGGGACCTCCTCGGGATTTTCTAATTTCTGTATATTTCTTAAAGCTGCAGATGAACACTGAATGTCAGCTAGTGAAGCCTTCAAAACTATTTTTGGTTTTACATTAACAGGTTCTGATAAAAGCTGCTTCAGTCAATCTTCATACTAGCTTTAAGATATACACAGCCATTCCAAAATCTTGTCTGGCCCTTGTAGACACAAAAATATTCCAAAAACATACTTAAAAAACAAGTTCAGAAGCTGGCTCCCAAGAAGAATCTGCGATATACAAGGTCAAATCTTGACCCCAATCCACCAATTGTTTTTGAAAATCCTAATACAATCCCTAAAATCATTAGGAAGTAGCAAGGACAGGAAACTCTTGCTGATTTGAGTCCTGAGACAGCTTACCCAAACCCTGTTCCAACTCCAATCAAGGTTCTATTTCGGTCTACCCCTGATTCCCCCAGTTCACCATCCACATCTCAAAGCCCTCCTTTCACACCTCCATCCACTGCACATATTCCCTTGACCAACACTCTAGTTTCTACCGTTCCCATTACCCCTGTTGTACCAGTCGTTCATGTTATCCTAGTTATCCCTGTCAATCCTATAAATCCTGCAAATATGGCTAATAGATATGCACCCCTGTAGCTGCCTGCTAATGCTGCAGCTCTGCCTCAGGACTACCAATCCAAGATCTCATATTTTGACTCCACTGGCCCTTTCACAACAATTCAGCATGCCAGAAGGATGCAAGACCATTTTGAGAACTATGAAATAGATGATGACAATGTGAGAATGAGAATCTTTGTTCAGAGCCTGACAGGGGATGTAAGAACTTGGTTTAGATCGCTGGCTGTAAATACCATCACAACTCCTGATGAGCTTTATCAAGCCTTTACTAACAGATGGGAGAAAAAGAAAGATCCCCTGCACATACTTGGTGAATATGATACAATCAAACGAGGTCCTCAAGAGACTGTGTTGGAGTATTCTGAAAGATTCAACAATGTATATAACGCAATACCACAGAATTTAAGACCTCCTCCCGATTTGGCCTTGTACAAATTTCCTGATGGTTTTGACCCTGATATGGCATATCAGTGGAAGGAAAGAGCCCATGAAACCCTTGAAGATGCCCAAAAGGTTGCTGTCACAGTAGAGGCTAATCTGATTGCCAAAAGAAACAGGGCAAGATTGGAAAAGAGAACTACCTTTAAAGAAGAACCCTCAGCCTTTGATCAAAAACTGGATGCAATACTCACTGGTATGAAGAGATTGGGTGATAGAGTAGAATCAGTTGAGAGAAAGTCATCATCGGAAGCACCACAAAATAACCCTATCAGGAATCCCAATTTTAGGAGAAATCAAAACCCAAACGTTGGCAAGGCCAGTTCTGATCCAGACATAAGACCTCCATTCCAGGAAAACTATACTGAGGCATCCACTTCGAATGAGAAAACAGATGACACCCACATTAACCTGATGGGCCTGAATGATGAGCAGCAAGTTTTTATGAGTCAAGAAGATCATAAGGATGATGGCATTCATCCATTCCAAACCAGGTCAGGTGAGTCATTTGACTTTAAACAAGGCTATGACACAGCTGTTTATGAATTTCATAAGCAATACAAGCTAAGAAGCAGAACTATAAATGTAACACAGCCTAAAAAAACAAAGGATAGCCAGCAGCCCAAAAGAGCCACAGTCACAGAGCCTAATGATACAACTGATTCATTTACAAATGAAGTAACTGTTCAAGAAGTCATTGAACCATTGCCCTCAAAACAAAAGTCTATGGCTACATCACCCTTGCAGCCTAATCCCAGTAACACTCCTCAAGAGATGAGTAAGAAGGACAAGCCTCAAGATCAAGAAAAAAATCAAGAAGAAAACTTAGTGAACAAGGAAAAGGTTGTCACCCACAACACCAAGATCCAATCTGAAAGACTCTTTGACTTAGAAGCTGAAATTGGCAAATTGAAGGTAGCTATTCCTCTTTCAGAACTAGCCAAGCATGACATTTATAAACAACAAATCAAGAAGTCCCTTCAACTTACTCGTAATAAAGATAATGTCAATGTGTTGGATGACACCCCAGAATTGCTTTTCGGTCCAGAGGTTGATGGAAAGATAGCAGTTACAGGGATCTTACCTTTCTATGTCAGCCTGCATGTTCATGATAAGATACTACACAATGCAATGTTTGACTCAGGTGCCTCTCACAACTTGATGCCTAAATCAGTCATGGAAAGATTGAATCTAGATATTACGAGACCATATAAGGACCTATTCTCATTTGACTCCAGCCAAGTTAACTGTTTAGGCTTAATAAAAGACTTATGTGTGTCCCTTGTGCAGTACCCAAATAAAACAATTCTAATGGATGTTGTAGTTGCTGATATCCCACCCAAATATGGGATGCTGTTATCAAGATCATGGGGGGCTAAACTCCAAGGTTCCCTACAATTAGACATGTCATATGCCACCATCTCAGTCTTTGGACAACCCAAGAGGTTATATAGAGAGTCACTTATGAAATACATGGTCAGCAGTGAAGAAAAACCTCAAAACTTTCCCATATATGCTGTCCATTCTGACATAGACTCCTATATTCTCTTCAATGATAATACAGGTCCCACAAATGATGAAGAAAACCAGACACTCAAACAAGATCAACATATAAATGAAGAAACTGCTGTTCAAGAAATAATGATTGAGAAATCAATTAACAAAACTGTTCAAGAAGGAAAACCAAATGTAAGCCAAGATCTCAAGTTGTTGATGCCAACTCCCATAACAGTTGAGAATTCTTCCCTTAACCAAGAAGTCCTCTGGTTTCTTGAATTCGATGGGTCAGTAAACAAATTAGGGGCAGGAGCAGGGGTTTGGATACATAATAAACAAAACAGTCATGCAGAAGGCCGAGCCTATAGGTTAAACTTCAGGTGCACCAACAATATGGCAGAATATGAAGCCCTCTTACTAGGCCTCAAGCTAGTAAAATCCTTACAAGCCATAAAAGTTTCAATCCTAGGAGACTCAGACCTAGTTATCCAACAAGTAAAGGGTAATTTTGTCACCAATGACAAAAGACTGAGATCTTATAGATCTGCTGCTGCTGAACTACTAAAGTCCTTCACTGAATTTCAAATTACCAAAATTCCTAGAACCCTTAACCTGCATGCTCATAGTTTGGCTACATTTGCAAGCACTTGTAAACTTCCTTTTGAACCCCAGCATTGCTTTACAGCTGAGGTAAAACACAGACCTTCTGTCCCAAACAATGTCAAGGACTGGCAAGTGTTTGAGGATGATACCCATATAAATCAATTCTTGACTTTGCAGCAAGAATTTTCAGGGCTAAACATTGATATGGAGGCCGCGAGTGATTCACCAACACCAGGTGAACAGAACCAAACAAGTATTTCACCCAAAATAGCAAACCAAATGTTACATCCAACCATTTTTAACAAAAAAAACCTACAAGAACTTAAACAAATCAGTTGTGAGGGGATAGCTGATAATGAAGCAGAAATTATACAACTGAAAGATAATTTCCTCCCAACAGGCCTCACTCCCTTGGAAGAGATTTTCGACTCAAATGATATTCTCAGGAAGCCAAAATTGCAGCCCCTCAATACTACCATAAAAGAGTGTGACATTGGAACTACAGAACAACCCAAGATAATTAAATTGTCTGCATCCTTACCACCTGATCATAAGCCTAAATACATTGGCCTCTTTAAAGAATTCCAAGATGTCTTTGCATGGAGTTATGAGGATTTAAAATCCTATGACACCTCTGTTATTCAACACACTATCCCTCTCAAGCCAAATCAAAAACCCTTTAAGCAAAAATTGAGGAGAATCAATCCTATGCTTCTCCCAGCAATGGAGCAAGAGGTACAAAAAATGTTTAAGGCTGGCATCATAGCACCAATCAGATTTTCTAATTGGGTTTCAAATTTGGTTCCTACCAGAAAGAAAACTGGTGAAATAAGGCTTTGTGTTGATCTAAGGAACTTGAATCAAGTGTCCTTGAAAGGATAATTACCCCTTACCCAAGATGGATCACATCTTGCAAAGAGTAGTGGGTGCCTCAAGAATTTCCTTACTTGATGGATTCTCAGGCTTCAACCAGATCCTAGTTCACCCTGATGATCAGGACAAAACAGCATTTACAACCCCATGGGGAACCTTCAAATATGTCAAAATGCCTTTTGGGTTAAAAAATGCAGGGGCTACATTTCAAAGAGCAATGGATATTGCTTTTGCCAAAGAGATTCATGACTTCCTTGTCATTTATCTAGATGACCTCACACCATTCTCAAAATCTGACCAAGAACACTTGAAGCATTTGAGACAAATATTCATAACTTGTAGGAAATATGGAATTTCCTTAAATCCCAAGAAATCCTTGTTTGGTTTGGAAGAAGGAAGTTGTTAGGTCACATCATTTCAAAGGATGGCATTAGAATTGACCCAGACAGGATACAAGCTATCTTGCAAATGCCCCACCCAAGAAACATCAAAGAATTACAAGCTTTCTTGGGAAAAATTAACTTCTTAAGGAAGTTTATCCCAAACCTAGCAGAATTGATCATATTACTAAATAACATGCCAAGAAGGATTCAAAAGTGAAATGGACAGTAGAAGCAAATCAAGCTTTTGAAGGCATAAAGTTGGCCCTTACCCAAACACCAGTCTTAACAAATCCTCAATTTGACAGAGAATTTATCATTTTCTCCTTTGCCTCCCAGCATACCATTACTGTTGTCTTATTATAGAAAGATGACCAAGGAAATGAAAAACCCATTGCTTTCTTTAGTAGAGCTCTTAGAGATGCACCCCTGAAATATCAGATCATGGAGAAGCAAGCTTATGCTTTGGTCAAGGCCATTAAAGACTTTAGGATTTACATCCTATACTCCCATGTTATAGCTTATGTGCCAAGTCCCATTGTGAAAGACATACTCACCCAAGAAAACCTAGAGGGCAGAAGAGGCAAATGGATTGCCAACATATTGGAATTTGATATTGAAATAAAACCTACAAAACTGATAAAAGGGCAAGGTTTGGCCAAACTAATGACAGAAGCAAACTTTCAAGCCTTAGACATTAACCAACTGGACAATGAACCGGAGCTGGCGACTCCAAAGATCAATGCAGCCTTTGAACAATCCTCTTGGTATTCTGATATATGTTATGTGTTACAAAACCTGTGTGCTCCCCCAGGATTGTCCAGAACTAAATGTAGGTTCTTAAAAATGAAAGCTTCAAGATTTTGTGTCATGGATGGCAATTTGCTTTGGAAAAACCATGAGGGTATATTGTTAAACTGCTTAATTGAGAACGAGACTAACAATGTCATGAAAGAATTTCATGCAGGTGATTGTGGTGGACATTTGTACTGGAAGTCCACTGTGGACAAAATACTGAGGGCTGGTTACTATTGGCCCACTATTTTCTCTGATGTCAAAAAATTCACCACTTCATGTCATAAATGCCAAGTGTTTGAGGGAAAGAGAAAGTTATTGCCACTTCCTTTGAGGCCTATTGCTACAGAGAGACCTTTTCAACAATGGGGCTTGGATTTCATCGGGGAAATTCATCCCTCATCCTCAAGCCAACATAGATGGATTCTAACAGCTACAGACTACTTTACTAAATGGATTGAAGCTGTTCCTTGTAGACAAGCAAATGATTCTACTATCATTCAGTTCCTTGAGACCAATATCCTTTCTAGATTTGGTTGTCCTGATAAGATAATAACAGACAATGCTGCTGCTTTCAGATCTAAGAAGATGGTGAATTTCTGCCACAAATTTCACATTACCTTGGGCCATTCTACTGCATACTATCCCCAAGGAAATGGCCTAGCTGAATCATCAAATAAAAGTCTTATAAACATCATAAAGAAGATGTTGGAAGAAAATAAGAAGAACTGGCATAAGAAGCTTGTCAATGCCTTATGGGCGGACAGACTAACAACCAAGAGATCTATTGGGGTCAGCCCATATGAGTTAGTCTATGGATTAGAAGCCAAATTCCCTTCATCACTAGGGATCCCTGTTATGAAACTACTTCAAGAAAGTCAAGCTGAGCCTAATGACATACAAAGAAGGATCAATCAAATGGTATGCTTGCAGCAAACTAGAGACCAAGTTTATAGCAGAGTTCAAGTTTTACAAGAAAAGTTAAAGAAAGCTTTTGACAGAAGGACTAAGGCTGAAGACTTTAACATTGGGGACAAAGTCCTCAAGTGGGATTCAAGAAGGGAAGATAAAGGAAAACATGGAAAGTTTGATTCCCTTTGGAGAGGACCATTTGTTATCCAAGCAGTGCAAGGAAACAACACTTACTTTCTTAAAGGTCTTGATGAGACTGATTTGGATGAAGGTCCTGTGAATGGCAGGATGTTGAAGCACTATTTTGACTACTTTCCATGAACATAGCATGGCTGTTCCCCTGTACATAATATATTGTATATAACGTTCTCTTTCAGCATGTGAATAGCTCAGTTTGAAAGGTCTTGCAGAAACAGGAAAAGGCTTTAGTTCAGCAAGGTCCACAAGTATGACAGATTCCAATTTTGAGATTTCAAGGAAGAAAAACTCCAAGTTTTGGGTAAAGAGAAGTCAAAGGGCCAAGGCATTCTGACCTGCTGTTCTTGGTCTTTCAAGAAGAAAAACCATCCCCACGTGGAGCCACTGTTAGATACCTATACCAATAGGTTTCATATTTCATGATGGGCAAATAAAAGTTCCAAATATGCTCTGCTTTGGTGATGCAAAGATCCCATATTTCCTAGAGAAGACAATATGTGTACATAAGCTTGATGTTGACTCAATTTTGATGGATGGTCCAACAGCCTAATCTAGATCATGCCATGATTCAATTTTCTGTTATAGAATAGAGAAAGAAGTCTGTCCAAACTGTCTAATCTTGGCAGACCACTAGTTAGGTAGAGAATTAAGGTTCCCAACTGCTTAATCTGGGACCTTGGAAGCAATAAGGGTAGTTCTAGATAGAAAATCAAAAGAAAAAGCCAAAAGAAAAGAAAAAGGCACATAAGGGTCTGCAAGTCTAAGTGCACCCTCCATGAAGAAACAAAAAATGCTAGGCAAGTAGATGGGTAGGCAGATGGGGTTGCAGAAATATCATTCCTTTCAATTGAGTGTTTGGTAACCTTTTATAAAGGAACATCAGTGGATAGAGAAGGTCCTCTTCTCCATCATTTTGCAGCAAAACAAAGGAGCATGTCTAACTTCCTAATCTCCCCTTTCCACATTCATTGCTAACATCCCCATACCAGTTGCCTTCATGAAAGAATTCAAGGTCTTATGGTGGTTCTTGTTTCTTTAAAAGCCACATTTCTTGTCTAAAAATCTTTTCATTTTGATCTACTCCCTAAAACTAAGTTGATTCCATACAAACTTAGTGTTATCACTCCTCATTCACCTTTTCCACCCATATTAACCCCTAACTTCTTATTATCTAAATCCCTATGTTCCCCTTTTCCCTAACTATTATAAACACTATGGTGTATAAATCCCAAGAAATATATAAATATTCCCTTCCCCTTTGGCACTATAGCCATATGTTCAAAGTCAGGGATTAAATTGACCTCTGGTCAGTTTAATAACCTAAGCCCTACCCCTCTTTCCCCTTCAGAGGTCATTTAAACCATTTACCCCTTCATTTGCAAAAGAACCTTGTAAAAAACCCCACTTTCACCCCTAACCCGCTTTATTTGTAAAAACACATCGAAAACCCACTTTTCGGCTTTATCCAAAGTTTGGCGCAAATACACATTTGTATAAAAAATTACATTGAAAAACCCATATTATCCGCCGAACTCCTAAGTCCCCGCCGGGCGCGTATTCCAAAGAAAATATTATTTTAATCCCCGCCCGCTGCCGTATCGTCCTGGCGCCTTAGCGATCCGTCTACCGTCGGATCTGGCTCTTTTCATCCGATGGCCCACATGCATATCGGGTCGGGCCCGACGTCCGTAAGATAGCACCCGAGAAACTGTCAGAGGGTGACGTCAGGCCTCTGCCACGCGTCGCCCCCACAATTTCTCGGGTCGCCCTCTGACAAAACAACTTCCGTATCGATAGCGGTCCGAGAAAATCCACTTACCGTTTCTGGTTTTGTGTGAACCCGCCATGCCAACGTCATTACCACGTCAGGCCCACGTCTTTGCTACATCACCGCCGCGTCAGCGCCCCTGTCCGCCACCTCACCATCCCCGTGGACCACTCACAGGCCGCCACGTCACTCGATGACGTCATCCGACCCTGACCCCACCTGATGACGTTATGCTGACGTCATCCAAAAAAAGCGCCAAAATCCAAAAAGTCCATATTTTTGTCGAAAAATGCGGTTTTTCTCACTTTTTGCAAAAACAAGAACTATTCTGCTCTGCATGCAAATTACGTTCATTCGTTGCCAACCTACAGAAATCGACCCAGAGACCGCCGGCGCTACCATCCCACCTGCACTTGTAGCCATTGCCGACAGTTTACCGAAATCTGATCTGGTATTCCTTAAACGTTGCAGAGACTCCTCGGTTATTCCAAAATTTGCCCGGATTTCCCTGCACGGAGAAGTCGCTGCTAAGAAGGTTCATCTATTCGAGCGATCACGCATGCAGGTCTCTAAGTTGAAATCTGATCTGGTATTCCTTAAACGTTGCAGAGACTCCTCGGTTATTCCAAACTTTGCCCGGATTTCCCTGCACGGAGAAGTCGCTGCTGAGAAGGTTCATCTATTCGAGCGATCACGCATGCAGGTCTCTAAGTTGAAATCTGATCTGGTATTCCTTAAACGTTGCAGAGACTCCTCGGTTATTCCAAACTTTGCCCGGATTTCCCTGCACGGAGAAGTCGCTGCTAAGAAGGTTCATCTATTCGAGCGATCACGCATGCAGGTCTCTAAGTTGAAATCTGATCTGGTATTCCTTAAACGTTGCAGAGACTCCTCGGTTATTCCAAACTTTGCCCGGATTTCCCTGCACGGAGAAGTCGCTGCTAAGAAGGTTCATCTATTCGAGCGATCATGCATGCAGGTCTCTAAGTTGAAATCTGATCTGGTATTCCTTAAACGTTGCAGAGACTCCTCGGTTATTCCAAACTTTGCCCGAATTTCCCTGCACGGAGAAGTCGCTGCTAAGAAGGTTCATCTATTCGAGCGATCACGCATGCAGGTCTCTAAGTTGAAATCTGATCTGGTATTCCTTAAACGTTGCAGAGACTCCTCGGTTATTCCAAACTTTTCCCGGATTTCCCTGCACGGAGAAGTCGCTGCTAAGAAGGTTCATCTATTCGAGCGATCACGCATGCAGGTCTCTAAGTTGAAATCTGATCTGGTATTCCTTAAACGTTGCAGAGACTCCTCGGTTATTCCAAACTTTGCCCGGATTTCCCTGCACGGAGAAGTCGCTGCTAAGAAGGTTCATCTATTCGAGCGATCACGCATGCAGGTCTCTAAGTTGAAATCTGATCTGGTATTCCTTAAACGTTGCAGAGACTCCTCGGTTATTCCAAACTTTGCCCGGATTTCCCTGCACGGAGAAGTCGCTGCTAAGAAGGTTCATCTATTCGAGCGATCACGCATGCAGGTCTCTAAGTTGAAATCTGATCTGGTATTCCTTAAACGTTGCAGAGACTCCTCGGTTATTCCAAACTTTGCCCGGATTTCCCTGCACGGAGAAGTCGCTGCTAAGAAGGTTCATCTATTCGAGTTTACCAGGTATTTATCCAAAGCATTCCTCTGCACCTGGTTTTATCCTTCATTGTCCAAAGATAGCTTAAAAGAGTAAGAAAACACTGAATTTACTAGTAAATCCCCGGTGGTTGGCCTTCATTTTCAACTGTTGAATCGAAATTCACCTGCAGAGCCTTGTTTATCCAAGTTTTCACCAAACCTGCAGTCTGTTCGCGCATTCGTGGACTTAAAACCCGAACTACTCTAATTCACCGTAAAGAGAGTTTTTCAGGCCTGACATTTGCTCTGGCAGTCCTCTGTGCAGTATTTCAATTGCTGCTATTACAATTTACCCTCTGTTCCTTTGCAATCTACCTCTCTGCTTTAAAGATACCCCTCTGTGCTGCTCTGTTCAGTAAAACCACTTCACATACAAATCAGAGGCCTTATTAGCCATGGAAACACCAATAGCATTGAATATTCAACCTCTGAATGCCCCACGAAGAGAATTGGAATGGAAGGCCCTGGGGGATAAGGATTATATAATGATAGACTCATTTTCAATGAATTCCAAATTTAACATCCATCTGCTGAATGAGTTAAAGGCCCAACACCTCAGTGGAGCTGATATATTAGGGATTTGGGACTCGAATTTGCCCATTTTTAACCTTCCTCAAGTCAATCCCCTTCCAGACTTGATCCATAGATGCTGTGAATGCTATGATCCATGTCAGAGAGCTGTTCTTAGTCCCACAGGCTCAGTCTTGTTTCATATTACCCCTGAGGCCATAAATGATATGCTGCACTTTCACACTCCAAGACCCTTGACTCCTCTCTCCATGTTAGACTTATTAAAGAAGGGGGGCAACCTGTCCAGTGCCCAGATCATCAAAATCAATCAGTTATTCATACAGCCAGGCTCTGAAACTGTGAGAACGCCTCCTATTGGAAATCCATACCTCAATGACTTGGGCAAAATGCTTGTAGATTTGATCAGCTATGTCTTGGGCTACAAGGGAACTGAGGATGTTGATGACACCATTATGGCTATGCTGTCCATATTTTCTCCCGGAAAGCCTCCTGCTGTGCATTATGATTATGCTACATATATTGCAAACAAGATTCATGAGCAACTGATGAATCTAGAAAGGGAGAAGGTGTTTAGATACACCAGATACATATATCATCTATTCTTATTTTATCAACCTGACAGTTTCCCTATTCCTCTCAAGAAACTTGATGCCCAGGGAAATCCAAGGTTAGTTGTGTTTTGGACTTCAGTTTTTCATCACACCTCTTGCTCACCATACACATACTGTGAATTCATAGACCTCTTCATTCATCCAGCTTTGACCTTGTTATATGGTGTTCCTCCTCCAAGATTGACTGATGAAATGCAAAGAATTCTCCATCTATCTAAGTCCTACAGCATTGGTGATTGGTACTTTTACCAACACCACACAGTAATCACAATATATGGCTGTGAGTTGGACCCTTATAGGCTACCAAGATATGTCCCTATGAGACTATTTGCCTTGGAGTATTTCAGGCAGTTTGGAAATGCAGACATGATCCATTTCCATAGTAAAAACAAGAAAGTGCAACTAAAAGTCAGGAACCAGCTAGGCCCTTTCCTTTACAACATAAGGGAGGAGGGATGGAAGGAAGCAGATGGCATGCTAGAGGCCCTCCGATTTGAAACTAGTTTCAAATGGATACCTTATGACCCTAATCATCTCATTTCTCTCAGAAGGATAAAACATAATTAGGGTGGCTATGCTCACACTAAATTGCCTCATATTGATAAATATGCCAATCAACTAAGTTGGAAAGAGGGCACCCTAGAAGAGCCAATGACTAGAGAGCAAATGCTACAAAGAGAAGCAAAAAATATTGAGAAAGAGGCTGACTTGGAAACTTGTGGGCAGGTTTCCTCTTCATACCAAAGGCAGCTTGGAGCAGCTGCATCATCTTCAACAGCACATCAGCAAGCAGCCAGAACTACTCATCAAACTTCGAGCAAAAGCAAAGAGAAACAGATGGAGCCAAAACAGCTAGCTCCTATAGAAGAGCAGCAGGAAGTACAACAGCAAGAGGCACAGCATAAAAAACAGCAAGAACAAGAGGAACGAGGGCAGCAAGAGCAAACATCCGAAGCTCCAATATCCACTGGGCAGCAGGCACAAGAAACTCTGCCTCCTAGGCAAGAAAAGACAGTGGAGGCCTCAGTGCTACAAACTCCACAACAAGAAGAAAAGGGGAAAAAGAGGGACAGAGAGCAGGAGACTCCCCTCACCACATCTATAAGTCATGGGGAGAAAAGGCACAGAATGAATCCCCTCTCTGAGGAAGAAATTCCTATTGGGCAGTCTTTGGGCATGGGTCCACCGAGTATGGAGGCATCTGCAAGTTCCTTTCAGTAGGAACATGAAAGGACAGTTGGAGGAGAAGTCAGCTCCTCAAGCCACCAAAAGGGAGCTGAAGTAGGCATCAAACAACAGTTTATTGATATCAAAAAGAGGAACGAGCCAATCAAGATACAGCTCTACAATCACTTGTTAAAGATGGCTCCTGCAAACCAGCAAAGATTGATGTTTGCCTATGATGTACATGAGGGCAAAATGGTGATGAGTCATTTCATGCCAACCATGTTGCAGCCCCAATCAGCTGCAGACTACATAAGGACCAACCTTGAGGTCCTAGCCAAAGACATCCACCCTATGGATCAAATAGAATTGCACAAGCAAACGGGTGAGATGGTGTATGCCACTCTTGCAGACAAAACATTGGTAAATCTTAGGCTGGAAAATAGCCTAAATAACGCAGCTGCCCAACTTGAGTTGGAAAAGGCATCCTATCAAGCAAAGGACAACCGAATCAAAGCTTTAGAGGATATAATCATAGAGCTTGGGCATGATCCCAAGGACATCAAGGCTGTACAAGCACTGCTGAAGCTAAGAGATGCAGATATGGCAGCACTAAGAAAAATGGTTAAGATCCCAGCAACTATTCACGCACAAACAGAAGAGGTTTCTCAGCTGAGACATGACCAAGATGTAGCAGCTATGCTGGTATCGTTATACAAACAGCTGATCCAGACACAGGAGAAATTGGGAGAGTCAGAGGCTGCGCTGCAAGCAGCCCTACAATAGAGGGAAATAGACCAAACTTCTCAACCCCCTCCAGAGATAATCAATCTTGAGGAACCTCCTCAAACTACTGCTCCCCCCACAGAACAGACAGCACCCTCTATATCAGCACCAGCACCAACAACAGAGCAGGCTCAAAGCCTGGACATGCAGAAGCTGAAGAGTGAAATCCAAGCCCTGGAAGCCCAAATGGCAGAACTAAATGAGGCCAGGGAGAGTCTAGCTAAGCTCAAAGAAAGATATGAAAAATCCAAGCAGAATGTAGCAGAAAAAGGAAGGGAAATAAAAGCCCTTAAGGAGAAGATAAAGGAGCTAGAGAAGGAGCTCACCCTTGACAAAGTGGTGGCTAAGCTTAAGATAGTTTTATGGGCCAACATTGGCCAATCAATCACAGATCAGTGGCAATATATTGAGACTATTCATGAGCAAATAGAGCTCATAGGAAAAGCACACAGAGAAGTCCAGAGATCAAGGGCATCTCTAGGCAACATGCCTGAGGTAGCCAATAGAATGATTAATGTGCTCAATAACTGTACAGGTCCTCAGCTGGCAGCAATGGGAATTCCCAACAGAACTGAAGCCATTTTGCTGATAAAGAGGGTCCTTACATTAAGAAGCCTGGTACAAACACTGGAAAGAAGAAGCCAGGACATGCAGACAGAAGTAAACAGATTTATGGACAAGTTTGCAGCATTACAAAGCAGAGGTCTTCCTGGCTTACTGAACAGCGCAGGTAGGCTACTTTCACATGAGAACTACGCAAAGAGGGTCAACACATTTGCTACAAATCAGATCACTGTAACACCAAGTACTTCGGAAGAAACATGGCCAGCATCTGGGCAAAATCTCTATGATAGAGTAGAGAATTTATTTTTTATTATGAATGAGATCAAGCATTTGTTTGAAGTGCCTCCAAACTTCTATAAATATACAGAGGCAGATTAGACCTTAGATGCAATTCTGAGACATCAACTGCCCACACAGGAATGGTGGACCAAAATGATACAGATGATACTGTGAACAAGAGGCTCTCATCAAGTTTTTTCATCAAAAAACATAAGTTATCATATACAAGAAAATTTGATGCATGCAATATGAATGAAGAAGAGTGGACTAAGCCAACTCAGCAGGAAGATTCGGCCACTGCAGCAGCACTGATAGTTACAGATGACAGGGCCGAGAAAGCTACAGCATGACAGAGCATAAAGACACATCATTCAGCATTTATGCAGAACGCTCAACCGACTCAGTGGCCTCCAAATGTCAAAAAGGACTTCTGACAGAATTAAAGAGCATTCATTTTGTATTTAAGAGAAGTAATAACTTCTTTATCTGCTATTTTGTAAAGTTGGTGAGCGTATTTAATTATCAAAATGACTCAGCGGTTCAGATATTTGTAGAACCGATTGTATATATTCCCCCTCGCATAAGCATGCAGGGGTTGTTGATTTTCTCTTCTAGAGTTCTTATGCTGTAAATTTTCAGAGTATTAATACAAAAGCTGATGGAATTTCTAAGGTTCTGCATTGTCTGAGGCATTGTAGTGTGTTTGCTGAATGCTACAGGATTTCTGCGTATTTCATGGCATAATAAGTCTCCTTTAAACTCTTCTTTATGTGTTTTTATTATTTCTTCGTATCCCATTCATGTTCTATGTTTCACAATTTAATGGCAGAGAAAAAGAATAGTTCCAGGATTTATTCATAGAATACCCTGGCCTCAATCATGCTGTTATAAGTGTTTTCTTCAGTTATAGTTATAAGGGTGTGATTCTTAATTGCTGCACCTCCACACTATATCTTTCACAGTGGTTATTGCTCAGGAATTCAAGTCTGCTCCTGTCCAGTATATCTCTTTCTTGCACTCACAGCTTAGTGGAAAATTCATAATTGCTTTTCACTGGTTAAACATACTTCACCATCACAATTTCAAGTTTGTTTCATGAAATATTTAAATGGCCCTGTTGTTTCAACAATCTCACTCAACACTCCAAACAACCTATAACCACCAGACTCCATTGCCCAATGAACTAATACTATCTAAAGATTTTCACCCTAGATACTGAAAGACATCATTCAACCAAAACCTTGAACAAAACTGAACATCATAACTAGCCTAAAATCTTGACAAAACAGAGACAAATCTTAAAGAGAGAGCCCTCTCTAATTATAGGTAGGCTAGAACCTATAATCCAAAGCTTGGTTAGTGGTTACCCCGGCTGTATTCCCTTGGGAGTCAAAGGGAACAACCTGGGTGTTAACAGGACTTTCTTATTCTATCAATAAACTATTTGAGTTTCTCCTACATGCTGTGTACCAATGATGTTTTGTTATTCTTACATGTTTAGCTTAATCTGATCTTGAGATTTTTATGAATGTATATCTATATCTTCGTGTATTTTCTCTCTCTTGTGATCTTGCAGGAATTCAGTGAAGCTGGGCCGGTGAAGGAGCAAGGAGCTAGGAGCCACTAAAGAGAGGAGCGATTGGATCAACAAACTAGCGGAAGACACATGTTAGTTACATCCTTTCTCCTCATTTACATTTCATAAAGAAGAATACTCAATTAGTTTTCCTTGTTTGTTGCTAAGGCACTATCACACCTTAGAGTGGGATAGGGGCATTCCGAATGGATACTTTTCCCAACAACAAATTGGCGACTCCACTGGGGAATGTATCTAGTTAGTCTATTTGTGTTTCTATTGTTGTTCTTCTCATAAACTTAGGAGTGCTGAATCGAACTGCATTTGCCATTTACAAATGCAAAGTAGAGATCTGTCACTCTAGTCCACTCACTGGGCCTGTTTATGATCTGAACAAACTGATCCACAAGTGCTCTAACAGCCCTTTGTGATAGATCTTAGTCCTCCTTTAAATCATCCTCCTAATTGTACCTAATTGATAGCTTTTATCCGGCCAAAAACTGTAGATTAAACTGCAAACCGTGACCCAGAACCCAGAGACAATTCTCGTTTCTGCTTCAGCGCAGGCTCTGTGAAGAGGTTCTGCATTTCAACGCAGGTCCCGAGAGGGCTACCTGCGCTGAAGTTCAGTTTCTCTGTGCTGGGGGTGCGCTGATCAGCCCTTGCCTTGTGCAGCTGTGGTTCCCTACTTCCTTTTGCTCAGTTTTGTCTCTGTTTTTTGCAGCCTGATATCAGTGTGTGTACCTTTCTGAAACCCCTTTTCTTTGCCTCAATTACGCCTCAGTTGTATAAAGAAACTGTATTTGTTCTTTGTGTATTTGTTACATCATTTGCAGTTTCCCATTACAAAAGTAAACTAGTCATACTGTCGCTCTTAGATCTAAACCTGTCATAAGTGTCGTTTTGATCTTAGGAGTAAGTTTGTTTGTTGTTGACAGTTGATTCCACTTTTACTTTTGTCTTTTGGTTTGAATTTATGCATTTCTAGTGTCGAAACAAGTGTTTACTTCAAAATCATAAAGTGTCGTAATCGTCTTTTTGTTTTCAAAAAGAAACTTGTTTATGTTTTCACTTGAAATCGAATTCAAATTTGTACAACAGCTTTCTTTTTAGGCATCAGTATTAAGAAAGCGAAAACAAATACATGCATTTTTGCATTTGCATATTGATAGTTTGTATGGTTTGATTTAGGAAAAGTGCATTTACAGTGTGCTCTATGCTCTTTGAGAAAAGTTTGTGTCTTCCTTTTCCCCTTGTAGCTAGGATTTTCATTGTTGAAAAGAGATAAATGCTTGCTTATCATCTTTAGACTGCATTTAGGAATTGTATATACATCTCGTGGTGATCCAAAAAGGAAAACTTCTAAGAAAGATCAACCTAAAATAAATTGAATGAACTTAACAACGCTTTTTAACTTAACGCACAACATAGAGGTCTAGGCTAGAGACGTGTTCCGACGTCGTAAAACCTGGTGATTGTAGATCTCACTGATGGTTGGGTGATTCCTCCTGAGAGACGATAAGCGCCAGTACGAATTGTGCTCCCACGTACCGTCGATTATATATTGGGAGACCCCTATAGGCATAAAACCTTTATCCATAGGAAGCCGTGTCGGCCGCCCTACTGATCGCAATGCACTGAACACAGCATTCGGGAAGATTGACCGCCCGTACCTTAAAAAGTATTATGCGGTTTTGCAAAAAGTTTGGCACACCCTCTACCTAGAAGTCCAGAGCAGTTCCTTTTGGCCTTTTTCAGACTCTATAACGGAAAAAGTCCATCCGAGCATTTGTCACTTTGGGCTCGTTAAAACATCGAAGGTGACTAGAGTCATCTTTTTCTTTTTCTCGACTCTTTAAAATTGAAAAAGCAAGTTGTGTCCAAGCGTCGTTAAAATTTATTTTAAACGGAATATTCATACCCTTTTTCCTGCGTTGATCTTTAGGTTGAGAAAATGGAGCCCACCAACCAAGGAATTCCCCTTGGTGGAAATCCTAGTCCCTTCTCCTCTTAGGGAGATGTTGGTGCGCCCCATATGGCCACATTGTCGCTTCCAGGACTTACAATTGGCTTGCCGGTCTGGCTCTTCTCAACCAATGTCGTTCAGAACACCACTATTCCTGAACAGTCGAATCAGCAGTTAGACCAGTCTAGAGTTACCCACTAGCCTTCTACTTCCTCTAATTCTTCCTCTCCTCCTTCCTCTTCGCTTGATGGGACTGGTAAAGATAAAAACCAAGTTCCTAAGGAGAAGAAGGAAAAGAACAAGAAAGAGAAGAAGAAGAAGGATCCAAAAGCGACTGGGGGAAAACGAGTGGTGTCTAACGAAAATCCACACACAGCACTGACTAGGCCTAAATCGCCATGTGTCATATGCAAGGGAGACCACTTTCATAGAGATTGTCCCTGCATCCCTCAGATACTGAGGGACTGGTCTCCCCGTTTGCACAATCCGGTGGCATCAACCTCTGATAGCCATGTTGAATGCACACCGTCAACTAGCGAAAGTGAAGTCCCTAGACAAAAAGGGAGAGCTAGATCTCCCTGTAGACTGTGCGAAGGCAGCCACGCCATCCACCGTTGTCCCTTCTTAGACAAAGCGAAAAGAGTTTTGGATGATCGTCCGGTTTCACCGTTACGACTTCCTCCTGGATATAAAAAACTCTTGCCGAGTCCTTCATTAGTTGAAAATCCAGTTGGCCCGCTCAAGTGGTCAGCTGAAGCGCCGGTCATTGAAGATGAACCAGCTGAATCCATACCCGACGAAAGTCAAAAGGTCGAGGCGGTAGTTGACCCGGTCTTGCCTTCAGAGGTTTTATCTTCCAATGATACAGTCACTGAAGAGGATAAAGATGACACCATCCAAATTCTCTTCATCAACACAGACTCCGACGAGCATGGGGCAATCTCCCCATTCCTTTATCGCAGGAAGGAAGTTCGTCAGAGCGATACCCGGCCGTCTACTCGGTCCCACCACCAAGCAACCTAGTTGTCTCCTTCGACTGGAACCAACTAGGCCGACCCCGTTTGCCAACAAGCATACCATTCAGAATTATAATCCAAATATACAGAATGGTCATGGTTGGCACCATCATTGATGAGGGGGCATCTGTGAGTATCCTTTCCTCTATTGCTTGGAAAGCGCTTGGATCGCTAGCGCTTTTGCCTGAAATTAGAAATCTGACAGGCTTTGATAAAGGAACCAGTCGACCTTTAGGGATCCTCCCCAATGTGCCCATAACATTGAAAGGGAAGACCATTCAAATGAATGTGATGGTCGTTCAAGGACCCTTGGATTATAACCTACTCCTTGGACGAGACTATATATATTGCATGGGAGCCATCGTCTCCTCACTCTTTAGAGTAATGTGTTTTCCGCACGAAGGAAGAGTGGTCAAGCTCGTGGACCAGCTTTCATTTCCCGGATCACGCATCGCAAATAGTCGTATACCATCCCTAAATGGTCTCTTCACGCAAGAAATGTCTCAACCCATGGTCCGTCCTCCCGATGAGCGCGAGTAATTCAGAGGGATATGACTGGAACCCAGGGGGCATGCATCCTGGTCTGCTTCGGCAGGAAAACTTTGGGTATAGGGTAGGTTTCCACGGGAGAATATGACTAGTCCGTACCCCGTCCGTGATTGAGACATGGGTTGTTCTAGAATAAGATTCTTTTGTCAAAGTTATGTGAGTTGGCGGGCCTCGTCGCTCACCTTTTTTTATCTCGGTAGACATCACCGAAGAAGTGTTTTGTTTGAAAGATTAACAGAACAATATTTGGGTAACCTGAAAGAGGTAGGCCTCTCTCGGTAAAACAAATGTTTTGGCGGAAGTGAAGTAGAGGTAACCTTGAAATCGTATTTTATACCTGGGGGCATGCAAACCTTTTGGAGTGTAAACAAGGGGCGGCTATTTATTTTTTAAATTTTTAGGTCCTCCCTTTAAACCCGTAGGTCTAACCCTTTAAACTCGTAGGATTAGTCGTTTCCGAACTTGCATAACGAAAGGATGCGGGGCATAGCTTTGTAAGGCGCAAGCTCCATAAAAAATGGCATCTTACATGAGACATTCTTATCATATGACTGGATTATCGAGCAGTTTTAGCACATAGTTCATGCTCATTAAAAAATAAACATAAGATCGAGCAAGTGTTTCAACCTGCATTTAAGCTCGTTAAAAAATGAACTATCCTCCGGTAAATAACCACCGTGAATGTAACATTATCAGCCATTAAAGCCTTGGTCGTGTTTGCACCGTCACCTCCACTTTTCCATTGGCCGATCATTCACCTCCATATGATTGTTTACCCATTTTGAGGAACAGTGGCGAAGAGTGATTTCACTAGCCATCCTTGTGACACTGCCATGCTTGGAAAATTCCAACCCTTACCTGGAATCAGCCGCTACCCATTTTATCACTTGTTCCTCAAAAGACGAGTCTCCTTTAAGCTCTTTTCATTTGACTCGTAAAATATGAAAAGATTGCCGAGTTTGGCCTTCCAGCTCGTTAAAGCGACTGGAAGAGCTATCCCTCCTCTAGATTTTAATCTTTTTGGACCTGAGGGATTATTGCATAAAAAGATCGAGCGCTTGTTTTGTTCGGCTCGTTAAAACTATCGAAAATTCATCCCTTCTGTATTATTTTATACTTTTTCGGACTTAAGGGATTAGATGACGAAAAAGGACTTTTGGAGTTAACTTTACGTACCTTTTTAGACTCTCTAAAAATGAAAAGGACCGAGTTATCTTTGTTGTTAGACTCGTTAAAAAACATTAATAGCGACAAACTTGTCTTTAGATGAGAACGAGTTTCACTATCGCTAGGCTCGTTAAAACATAGCGATGGGTTTGCCCGAAGGGAAAATTATAGAACAAACATATGTTATCCTCCTCAAGCTTGACAAAAATATAGAGGTACTGGTCAGCAGTGACTGGGGAAAAATTGGGAAGAAACTCAAAGAACTTTTATTGGTAGTAAGTCGCTCTTGAACATGACACTTCCGCTCCGTGCCTGAGTTGGGTTGGGTTGTTCCATTCACCGGTCACATCGCCATGGTCTCGCCATACCATCCACCTTTGGGGTAAATGCTACCAATTCATCACATAAGTGTCGCTGATATGTTCAAGAGAAGTCATCCAGAGAAGTCAACCGTGTCCCATCCACTACCATACATTATACTTCATTCTCTCATGACCGCCACCCTGAACCATATATCATCAGATCGTTTTCACCTCCATCAAAATCATTTGCTCCGTTCCGTGTCACTGATGTGGGATACATCAAGGCCCTCCTTTGACGGATCGCTTCTTGTCGACATCAGCTCATTATCCAAGAAGTTGATCTAGGAACACCCCCTTCAGTACTTTGAAGCTTGCATGCCTCAATGGCAAGTTTCTCACTTCCGGCGACAGGTATACATCAATGACCTTCGACCGAAAAATTTTGCGTGGTGTTCGACGCCAAGTCCTTTTTTCACACCACGTGAATTGTACTGCAGTACCTTGAGGGTCATTATCATTATCGGTGATTCCTCTCGCGCTTGTTAACAGTTTACATCATTGATTGGTAATCAAGCGATGTCTTTCTATGTTCGACTTCAAAACATTTCTCACATGGATCGACTTGTACTTAGAGTGAAGATCGGACGAGATTGAAGACCCCGGATCTAGTTTCATCCATCTAGGCTACAATATATATTCAGGAAAAATAAAGACATTAACATGTACAGAATTGCAGCACAGACAATCATCCTACTAAAGGGATGATGATTTCAGCAGGATCAAGAGTCTACCATCAGACAATTGTCTGTCCTATGTACATAAAAAATGAATTTATAAAGCTGAGCATGGGAATGCCCGCCTCAGCTAGATCATGAAAACAGTATGAAGAATAATGTATTGTATTGTATCTTATTACAGGTCTCCTCCCAGCATTGAATGAACTTCGGATCCTCCTAATAAAGAATTTGACCCGATAAATGGCCTCATACTTTAGGGGACAACTGTTATAGACATTTTTGTGCCTTACAGCATTGAGCATGAAATGTCCATAATCCAAGGGATCCAAAGTCCCTAAAAGAGTTGTTCCTGCCCCTAAAGGAACAAGGTCAACCAATGACAACTTCTCCCAGAAATTCTCCACCAAAAACCACTCAGAAACAGTCAATTCAGGATCAATTCAGATGCTCTACTAGCTTCCTTCGTTGCAAAGCACCCAAATGCACTGGCTAGGTGTGTTGCAATGCACTTGGATGCACTACCAGGGTGCGCTGAGCAGGAAATGACAAATGGAAAGCTCATTCAACGAGGTGGAAAGACCATGGAAGCTTCCAGAATATTCTCCAGTGACACTTGCCTCAATGAATTCGACTAGTGATGAGTAAGAGGCTCTCAAACTCCAAGTGGAAGCAGGAATTGACAGAGAGAAGCCACAAGTCAAAACATAAGCTGACTCATCCTCTCTGCTTACATCTATATATGGATCCCTCATCCCAGAGATCCAGAGGCTGGAATTTTGTACTTTGCAGAGAATTGTTGTTGGTTTGAGATTGAGATTAGTACATTGGGTGATTTATGCTTTGTTGGAGGAGAGGAAGGGATTCCTTTGCTGGGAGGTAGATGCTGGATAGGAACTCACTTGGTTGTATCTCCTCTTGGACTTTCTTATTCTATCAATAAACTATTTGAGTTTCTCCTACATGCTGTGTACCAATGATGTTTTGTTATGCTTACATGTTTAGCTTAATCTGATCTTTAGCTTTTTATGAATGTATATCTATATCTTTGTGTAGTTTCTCTCTCTTGTGATCTTGTAGGAATTCAGTGAAGCTGGGCCGGTGAAGGAGCAAGGAGCTAGGAGCCACTGAAGAGAGGAGCGATTGGATCAACAAACTAGCGGAAGACACAGGTTAGTTACATCCTTTCTCCTCATTTACATTTCATAAAGAAGAATACTCAATTAGTTTTCCTTGTTTGTTGCTAAGGCACTATCACACCATAGAGTGGGATAGGGGCATTCCAAATGGATACTTTTCCCAACAACAGATGTGTACTTGGCTTCTTCAAGTACACATGTATATCATGAGGCATGGTTGATTGACTCAGGTGCATCCTTTCACTTCACTCCCCATAGAGAGTGGTTCTACGAGTATGAGAAATATGGTGGTGGTGATTTCTTCTTGGGGGATGACAGGAAGGCTAGAATCATTGTTCATGGAAAAGTAAAGTTGAAGTTATAAAGTGGAAGGGTTAGAATGCTTCCAGGTGTTCTACATATTCCTGCATTAGCCAGAAATCTAATTTCTGTAAGCACGTTGGATGATGCAGGTGTAAAAACAGTGTTCGAGAAGGATACCTGCAAAATGGTTTGGGGAGCACTGGTATTGATGCGAGGAGTTCGGATTGGAACTCTGTACAAGCTTCAAGGTAGCACTATTATTGATAGGTGCAATAGTTCTATGGTTCCTGAAAATGGAGCAGAAAATCTAGTGGTCTCTAGAGAGAAGACCATGCTATGGCATCAAACGCTTGGACATATTGGAGAGAAGGGCCTTAAAATACTTCATGGTAAAGGTATGGTATAAGGTATGAGTAATAGCTCTCTGGATTTTTATTTCTGTGAAAATTGTGTATATGGGAAGCAGAATTGGGTGAGTTTCCCCTCTGGTGGTAAGAGGGCGAAACATATATTAGAGCTTGTGCATAGTGATGTGTTTGGACCTGTGAAGGTTCCATCACTCGGTAAGTCTGTGTACTATGTATCATTTATAGATGACTTCTTAAGGAATACATGGATATATTTCCATAAGAAGAAATCTGAAGTCTTTGACAAGTTTAAAGAATTTAAGGCTCTAGTGGAAAACCAGACAGAGAAGAAGATAAAGGTGATGAGGACAAATAATGGTGGAGAGTTTTGCAGTAAGGAATTTGAAGAATTCTGCAAGAAGTGTGGTATAGCACAGTAGAAGACTACTCCATATACAACTCAGAAAAACGGAGTTGCAGAAAGAATGAACAAGACATTGATGGAAAGGGAAAGAAGCATGCTTAGTGGTGTCGGGTTAGGACAGGAATTTTGGGCAGAGGCGGTGGATACTACATGTTACTTGGTCAACATGTCACCTTCATTAGTGTTGGAGAATAAGACTCCACAAGAGGTATGGACTGGTAAGAAACCCTTTCTTTCACATCTGAGGGTATTTGGATGTGATGCATATGTACATGTTCCAAAGGAGAAATGAACCAAGTTGGATAGTAAATCTGAAAAGTGCATCTTTATTGGGTATAAGGATGGTTTAAAGGGTTATAAGCTTTGGAACCTAGTCACACAGAAGGTTGTGTATAGTTGAAATGTGGTGTTCAGAGAGGTAAAATATGTTATTAAACTTGAAGTCTAACCAAAGGAACCTGAGAAGATAGAGTTTGAGCTAAAGGAGGAAGAATCAGACTCTACAGCAGAGGAGGAATCAAAAGATGAAGAGCCACAAACTCCGGCTGTGAGAAGATCAGTTCGAGAAAGAAGGCAGCCAGAAAGGTATAGTCCATATGCTTTCTGTTCAAATTTTTCTTTGTTTGTTACTGATGATGATCCCAAAACTATGAAGGAAGCAGTGGATTCGAAGGATGGAAAACTCTGGAAAGAGGCCATGGTTGATGAAATGGAATCTTTGCACAAAAATGAGGCTTGGGATCTAGTGGAGTTGCCAGCTGGAAGGAAATCCATTGGCAACAAATGGGTGTTCGAAAAGAAGACAAATGCAGAAGGAAAAGTGGAGAAATACAAAGCTCAGTTGGTAGCAAAAGGTTATTCCCAAGTGTCGGGAATTGATTTTGGTGATATTTTTTCTCCTGTTGCCAAGGTAACTTCTATTAGGTTACTTTTACCTGTTGTTTCTGCTTTTGATTTTGAGGTAGAACAGATGGATGTGAAGACAACATTTCTTCATGGGGATCTAGAAGAGGAGATCTACATGAAGCAACCTGAAAGCTTTGTGGTGAAGGGTAAGAAAGAAATAGTGTGTAAGTCAAAGAAGTCTTTGTATGGGTTAAAACAGTCACCAAGGATGTGGTATCAGAAATTTTATACATTTATACGGGGACTTGGCTTCACCAAAAGCAAAGCAGATCACTATGTGTATTTTGAATTAATTGGTGACCATGTTATTTATCTAGTCTTGTATGTGGATGATATGTTTCTGGTTGGAAATGACAAAGAAATTATCCAGGATTTGAAGACCCAATTGTCCTCCAAATTCGACATGAAAGATCTTGGTGCTGCAAACTATATTTTGGGCATGTAAATTAAAAGAGATCATACAAAGAGGAAGCTTTGGTTAAACCAGAGGAAGTATGTTGAGACAATACTTTAGAGGTTTAATATGCAGGGTAGTAATCCGGTGAAGGTTCCTATTCCTATAGGTGTGAGGTTATCTGTTGAATAGTCACCCAAGACACAAGAAGAGGAAGAGGACATGTCCCGTGTTCCATATGCAAGTGCAGTTAGTAGCTTGATGTATGTAATGGTTTGTACTAGACTAGACATTGCACATGCAGTGGGAGTATTGAGCAAGTTTAGGTCAAAACCAGGGAAGGAGCACTGGACAACAGTGAAGTGGGTTTTTAGGTATTTGTGTGGCACTAGTGATTATGGTTTGTGCTACCAAGGAAGACCAGGATTGGATAGAGTGTTGGATATTCATGGCTTTGTTGATGCAGACTGGGCTGGAGATCTGGATCATAGAAGATCTACATGTGGGTATGTGTTTAACCTATTTGGAGGTGTAGTCAGTTGGACAAGTAAGAAACAATCTGTAGTGGCACTATCAACTACAGAGGCAGAATACATGGCGGCCACTCATGCAAGCAAGGAAGCAGTTTGGTTGCAGAGATTGTGTTCAAGTATGGGGTTAGTACAGGAAGCTATAAGGATAGACTATGATAGCCAAAGTGCAATTTTCTTGGCAAAGAACCCCACATATCATTCAAAGACAAAGCACATTGATGTTCAATATCATTTTGTTAGGGATATGATAGAAGACAAAAAGGTGTTGCTGGTAAAGGTGGCCACTTTGAAGAATACTGCAGATGCATTGACAAAATCTGTGAGCTCTGAGAAGTTCTCTTGGTGTAGAGAAACAATGGGCGTTCTAGGGCTGGAAAAATGACTAAGCTCTCTTGTGGCCCCCTGTGGAAAGAAAACAACAAGTGGGAGAATGTTGGGTTGTGTTATATTCATTCCACGACTAGCCCACGTAGTTAACTGGGGGGTTATAGGGGGGGTGGAGCATCCCCTTCGTTGCGCTGATTGTGTAGTGAGGGGGGGTCACTGGGGGTTTGAGGTGTACCTGTAACCCAACTTTATGGGGTCTGGGGCAACGCCCCAGAAAATTTTGGTTTCGGACCCTATGTTAGGTTGGGCGGACCCACCTATGGTTTTGTGCATGATTTTTGCACATGTTTTTTTTGGACGCGATGGCTTTCGGTCCATGGTATTAGACGCGATGGTTTTTCGGTCCATGGTATTGGATGCTTCGGCATGTATAAATATGTATTATAACATTGAAAGGAACATAATGAAAAATCAGGCTGGTAGTCCCGGTTTTGGGATCCAGGGGAAAATCTCTATGTATATGTGTTTTATGTGTTATGATCTCGCATTGTTTATTTTTGTTATTTAGAATTCATATGAAAGTAGTTTCTGTACAGGGTTAAAACCTACACCCACAACAAGCGTGATTTCGAAGGTCCTTCAATCTCATCTTGCAGCATTTTAATAACTTTATAAATTTGATGAAATTTCTTGTTCCCCATCAAGGGTACCAGATGATTATTTGATGAGCCCCAAAATCCCTTAACATCAATTTCTGGACAAGCCGACTGTAGGGACTAACCCTATACAATTTTTTTTTTGACAAAGACTAAAAATACAACCATAAAAATAACATTGGGAACTCAAAAATCATTAAGCAATATATAAAACTTTCTTGAAATTCTCTTTATTGAACATATCATTTATTTTACATGTTGTTAACTAAAACCATAATGAAGTCATACAAAAGAATACTATAACAACAGATATTGTTCACCAGAAGACGAGATTCAAACTTGACTTGTCGCTATTTTCCTTCCTTCGTTGTCGGTTGCCTCCAAGTGTGAATGTCGATGTGCTTAATTTGAATGCAATGACCCACTGGTTGACCTCCTAGCCTACTCCTTGGGTACTCTCCTTCCCCGCGGACCCCCAAGCTGCAATGGGGTTGTACAATGGAAGAATGTATTAGCTGGTAGAGGAGAGCACACCTTGGCTCAAGAGTCCCCTCTCTAAAGTTCTCTACCTGTTATAGACATTTTTGTGCCTTACAGCTATAAGCATGAAATGTCCATAATTCAAGGGATCCAAAGTCCCTAAAGATATTGCTACAACTCCTAAAGGAACAAGGTCAACCAATGACAGCTTCTCCCAGAAGTTCTCCACCAAAATCCACTCAGAAACAGTCAATTCAGGATCAATTCAGAAGCTCCACTAGCTACCTGCGTTGCAAAGCATCCAAATGCACTGGCTAGGTGCGTTGCAACGCACTTGGATGCACTACCAGGGTGCGCTGAGCGGGAAATGACAAATGGCAAGTTCATTCAACGAGGTGGAAAGACCATGGAAGCTTCCAGAATCTTCTCCAGTAACACTTGCCTCAATGAATTCGACTAGTGATGAGTAAGAGGCTCTCAACCTCCAAGTGGAAGCAAGAACTGACAGAGAGAAGCCACAAGTCAAAAAATAAGCTGACTCATCCTCTCTGCTTACATCTATATATGGATCCCTCATCCCAGAGATCCAGAGGCTAGAATTTTGTACTTTGCAGAGAATTGTTGTTGGTTTGAGATTGAGATTAGTACATTGGGTGATTTATGCTTTGTTGGAGGAGAGGAAGGGATTCCTTTGCTGGGAGGTAGATGCTGGATCGGAACTCACTTGGTTGTATCTCCTCTTGGACTTTCTTATTCTATCAATAAACTATTTGAGTTTCTCCTACATGTTGTGTATCAATGATGTTTTGTTATATTTGCATGTTTAGCTTAATCTGATCTTGAGCTTTTTATGAATGTATATCTGTATCTTCGTGTAGTTTCTCTCTCTTGTGATCTTGTAGGAATTCGGTGAAGCTGGGCTGGTAAGGGAGTAGGGAGTTGGGAGCTAGTGAAGAGAGGAGCGATTGGATCGACAAACTAGCGGAAGACACAGGTTAGTTACATCCTTTCTCCTTATTTACATTCCATAAAGAAGAATACTCAATTAGTTTTCCTTGTTTGTTGCTAAGGCACTATCACACCTTAGAGTGGGATAGGGGCATTCTGAATGGATACTTTTCCCAACAACAAATTGGCGACTCCACTGGGGATCGTATCTTG
The DNA here is from genome assembly GCA_031772625.1 of Pinus tabuliformis. Classification (NCBI taxonomy): domain Eukaryota; kingdom Viridiplantae; phylum Streptophyta; class Pinopsida; order Pinales; family Pinaceae; genus Pinus; species Pinus tabuliformis. The sequence goes on along the minus strand of CM062810.1, from coordinate 429,916,353 downwards.
TTAGTTTATTTGTGTTTCTATTGTTGTTCTTCTCATAAACTAAGGAGTGCCGAATCGAACTGCATTTGCCACTTACAAATGCAAAGTAGAGATCTGCTCCTCTAGTCCATTCACTGGGCCTGTTTTTATGATCTGAACATCTGATCCACAAGTGCTCTAACAGCCCTTTGTGATAGATCTTAGTCCTCCTTTAAATCATACTCCTAATTGTACCTAATTGATAGCTTTTATCCGGCCAAAAACTGTAGATTAAACTGCAAATCGTGACCCAGAACCCAGAGACAATTCTCATTTCTGCTTCAACACAGGCTCTGTGAAGAGGTTCTGCATTTCAACGCAGGTCCCGAGAGGGCTACCTGCGCTAAAGTTCAGTTTCCCTGTGCTGGGGGTGCGCTGATCAGCCTTTGCCTTGTGCAGCTGTGGTTCCCTGCTTCCTTTTGCTCAGTTTTGTCTCTGATTTTTGCAGCGTGTTATCAGTGTGTGTACCTATCTGAAACCCCTTTTCTTTGCTTAATTCCACCTCAGTTGTATAAAGAAATTGTATTTGTTTTTGTGTATTTGTTAAATCATTTGCAGTTTCCCATTACAAAAGTAAACTAGTCATACTGTCGCCCTTAGATCTAGACCTGTCGTAAGTGTCGTTTTGATCTTTAGGAGTTGTTAGCTACCTATACCAATAGGTTTCATATTTCATGATTGGCAAAGAAAGGTCCAAATATGCTCTGCTTTGATGATGCAAAGATCCCATATTTCCAAGAGAAAACATGTGTACATAGCTTGATGTTGACTCAATTTTGATGGGTGGTTCAACAGCCTAATCTGGATCATGCCATGTTTTAATTTTCTGTTGTAGAATAGAGAAAGAGGTCTGTCCAAACTGTTTAATCTTGGCAGACCAGTAGCTTAGGTAGAGAAGTAAGGTTCCCAACTGCTTAATCTGGGACCTTGGAAGCAATAAGGGTAGTTCTAGATAGAAAATCAAAAGAAAAGCCAAGAGAAAAGAAAAGGCACATAAGGGTCTGCAAGTCTAAGTGCACCCTTCATGAAGAAACAAAAAATGCTAGGCAAGTAGATGGGTAAGCAGATGGGGTTGCAGAAATGTCATTCCTTTCAATTGAGTGTCTGGTAACCTGTTTTCAAAGGAATATCAGTGGATAGAGAAGGTCCTCTTCTCCATCATGTTGCAGCAAAGTAAAGGAGCATGTCTAACTTCCTTTCTCCCCTTTCACATTCATTACTAACATCCCTTCACCAGTTGCTTTCATGAAAGAATTCAAGGTCTTATGTGGGTTCTTGGTTCTTTAAGAGCCACATTTCTTGTCTAAAATTCTTTTTATTTTGATCTACTCCCTAAGCTAAGTTATTTTCATATAAACTTAGTGATTTCATCCCTCATTCACTTCTTCCATTCATATTAACCCCTAACTTCTTATTATCTAAATCCCTTATGTTTCCCTTTCCCCCTACTATTATAACACCATGGTGTATAAACCCCTAAACATGTATAATATCCCCCCTTGTTAGCACTATAGCTAAATAAGTTTGTTGGAGGGAGACATTAGTCCACCAGGGACTATGGTCAACCCTGTCATGGGATTACTCTAGCCTCTGGCTGGAGTAATAACCTCATCCTAAGCCCTCACCTCCCCTCTGTTCAAAAATTCCCCAAAAAACCCCTTTACCTCTGCTCAAACCCACTACAAACCCTTTTTCCTACAGAAAAACCCGAAAAACCCATAAAAAACCCTTAAACCTATGGTCCCGCGCATAATTATTAAATTGAATATTTTAATGGCCGGGCGGGACCCAACCCAGAGCTGCGCGACCGACGGCAGTACCCGCCAGCCGTCCGATCTCTGCCGCCCCCGATCCAACGGTGGGCGGTCAATCTCGCTCCCCGACCTGCCTCCCTTTAACGTCCGGGGAAGGGCGGTATTGGGCGCCGTACCCGGGACGCGTGGCAGGCGCTGGGGTTGTTCGGAGCCCCCCTCCCCGATACCACCTGTCACCAAAAGCGGTGCGGGGAGACCACTTACCACCTCCCCCATACCACCCCTCCCGCACGTCAGCGCCCACGTCACTATAACGCCGCGTCACTCCGTCCACCCCCGCACCCCGTGTCGGGGTGGAAAAAGTCGTTTGTGCGGACACAACTGACCTCCCTAGGAGTCTAAACTCTCTAGCGACAAACAAGACAAAATGGAGCGATCTTTCTCTAAATACACCTTTTAAAACATGAAAACTACAAGTGTTTAGGCTTACCTTATTCCAAAACGCTGTTGTTGTAGTCCGTCCTTGCCGATCCGGATGAGCTCTTCCTTCACATCAATTCCTGCAACCACAAACAATCAAACAATTACCAAGCACTTGCATCTCATATAATAAAACATATATTCAACATGCAGACCAAGGAACACATGAAATAACTCATTAACACAAGCTATTGAGAAAAATGAACCAGTTTGTATTAATAACGAAACAAAGAAACTCTTATAACTTGGCCTTGGTGTTGTGCAAGTTCCTCCCAGGGTCCATCAAGGGTTTTCCTCTACTTTGACAAAGCTCACCCACTTCCAAGTAGAATCAAGCAAAGACAATCTCTCCTCACAAGGTTCTAAATGGGAGTCCTAATTCCTGCAGCATTTACCCAAAGAAAATGTATAGCTCCAACCTCTTCTCCTTCTGGCCCAATGCCTTTATTTATAGTGCTGTAAAGAGGTTATTCAGGTCTACCATCAATGGGATAATCCCCCTCTTTGGGTGGGATAGTGTTGGGTCCCTATAATACTAGTGATTACCCCATTACTATTGTAGTTATACCCCTTATTTATATTGTTGTGCCCTATTACCCCCCTATTGTTGTTAGTATAACCCACTTATTATATTGATGTACCCATGTAGTGCCCATATTGTTACTATTGTGCCACATAGAAGCCCACTATTGTTATTGTTGTGCCCTACAATATTATTGTTATGTAGGCTTTGATTGTATTGGGACCACTTAGACTCCTATATATAGAAAAGAGGTATTTTCATTTGTATCATCGAAGAATTGTTCATTTATGTAATGTAAAGGAGGTTGGCCCCTCGAAGAGGCTGAATTCTAAGGCGTGGATCTCTCTTTTCTATCTTTTTGTGAGCTGGTTTCATAACATTTGGTATCAGAGCTTTGGATTCTAGGGTTTCGCTGCTCCAAATAGGTCATCGTGGCATTTTCGCTATAACTTTTTTTCTGTGACGTTTCAGAAGTCGCAAAAAAAAACCCATTTGAGAAGAATTGGCGCTGAACTTTGGGTCCGAATTTCAGAGCTTTTAGCGCGATATTTTCGGAGATATGATCTGAGGAATTTGGCCTTTTTGCAGACTCCTGAATTACATTCAAAACAGGTGACCTGGGGAAAATCGTCATAACTCTCTCTCTGAGGATCGGATTGAAATTTCGTAAAAAGGTACAAAAAGAGGACGGACTGTAGTTTCTTGTGGGTGAGTTTCAGATTCAAAGGTTGAAACAGTGACTCGTGGCACGTCGTACAAGTTCGCTCTACTGAACCAGTCTAAAAGCAAGTCACTGTGGGAGATTTCACATAACTCTTCCTTGGAGAATCCAATTGGGCTCAGACTTGTGGCATTGGAAAGAGGACGTAGAAGGCTACTACAGATACCAATTTCAGAACTGGATGATCCGAAATTACAGAGATACATCAGATTCAATATCAAGCTTCTATAAAGTGAAAAAAGGTGTGTAGTTTTTTTTTTAATTTTTTGTGTAAGCTTGGTTTAATGGAATTCAAAGGGCATAGTAAAGCATTATTATCGGTAACTGATGCCCCGAGGAAAGAAAATGCAAACACCTAGTAAGGAACCTGAAAGCTCTAGCATGACTCATGAAGAAGAGGAAGAAATGCTACATGATATATCAAAATTACAAGAACAAGTGCAACAAATGTCACGCTCACAAAAGCTAACAGAAGCTAAGATAAGTGGTGTGGAATCTAAGATAAATGGCGTGGAATCTAAGGTAAATGGCATGGAATCTAAGATAAAGGGCATGGAAGCTAAGATGGATGGCATGGAAGCTAATATGGATGGCATGGAAGCTAAGGTGAATGGCATGGACGCTAAAATTGATGGCATGGATGATAAGATGGATGAATTGAAGAAGTTGCTACAAGAAAGGGTCACTAATGGTGAAAAGGTAGTAAAGGAAACTCATGATGAGAACAAAAGAAATGTTAATCATGATTCCATAGACTCTAATGTTGGATCGAAGACTCACCATGTTCCAAAAATCGATATGAGGAAGTTTGATGGCAAGGATCCCGCCACATGGATATTACAGATGGAGCAATTCTTCGATCTCAATAATGTGCAAAACACACAAAAGGTACGTATGGAAACTTTATATTTGGAACCAAATCAGTTTGTATGGTATCAATGGCTTTGTTCTCGTAAACAATTTATCACTTGGGCAATTTTTACGGAAGAATTGATAGCACATTATGAGGATACAAAAAGCAACACTTTTTTTAGCCAATTGATAAGTCTCAAACAAAAGGGTTCAATAATGGAGCACATTGAGGAGTTCCAAAAATTGAACATAAGGGTAAAAGATATTCCAGAGGAGCATAGGATTGATGTGTTCATAGGGTCTTTAAAGGATAATATCCAACATGATGTGCGCCTTTGGGAACCTGATTCATTAGAGAAGGCATTCAGGTTAGCAAGAAAAATGGAAAGCAAAATTATGGCAACTAGGAAGCATACCATTCACAACTATAAAGACGGAAGTGTTGTTGCCCATAGTCTTCCACAACCTACAAGGTTGACACCACAACAATTGGAAGAAAAAAGAGCAAAAGGGCTTTGTTACAATTGTGATAGCAAATACACAAAAGGTCATAAGTGTGCTGAGAAGAAATTATTCTACATAGATTGTGAAGAGGAAGAAGAAAAGGAGCAAGAAAGGTCAAAAGAAGAGGATATATTCCAGGAACAAAGCCTAGATGAAGAACAAATAAATCCGACCATATCTTGTAATGCATTGGCGGGAATTACCACTCCTCAAACCATCAAGATAGAAGGACAAATCAAGAAAAAAAAGGTAATAGTGTTGATTGATTCAGGAAGCACCCACAATTTTATTCATTGTAGGGTAGCAAAAGAATTGAATTGCTTCCTATATCCAGCACCAGAGTGTCAAGTGATGATTGCAAATGGAGGAACAATAAATTGCTCTGGAAAGTGCCATAATATCAAGCTATCCATGGGAGAATATGTATTGACTAGCCCAATGCTTTCCATTCCAATGGGAGGTGCTGATGTTGTACTAGGAGTCCAATGGCTACAATCCTTGGGTACAATAGCTTTTAATTTTCAAGAACTTTTCATCAAATTTTCTTGGAAGGAAAGGAAGTTGAATTAAGGGGTATTGCAGGGAAACCAGGAAAGATAATCAGCTCTAATGGTATGACAAAGCTTCTAAAAAAGGAGCAAAGAGGTGTAATTGCACAATTATGTTCGCTAGATGTTTCCACATTGGAATCATCTATTTCTCCAGATCTCCAAAAAGTCTTGGACAATCATTCCAAGGTATTTGAGACTCCCAAAGGTCTCCCACCTATGCGTGATCATGATCATGCTATTCATCTGATTCCAGGAAGTGTTCCTCCAAACATCAGGCCGTACAGATATCCCTATGTCCAAAAAAGTGAAATTGAACGTATGGTTGCAGAAATGCTAGAGGCTGGTATAATTCAACCGAGTCAAAGTTCTTTCTCAGCTCCAGTAGTATTGGTGCACAAGAAGGATGGATCATGGCGCATGTGTCCAGATTATAGGGAGCTCAACAAGCTCACTATTAAAGATAAGTTCCCCATTCCTGTTATTGATGAATTACTGGATGAATTGCATGGATCAATTTACTTCACCAAGTTGGATCTTCGTTCGGGATATCATCAAATCAGAATGAAGATTGAAGACATTCCAAAAACGGCATTTAGAACTCATGAGGGTCATTATGAATTTTTGGTCATGCCTTTTGGCCTTACCAATGCACCTTCAACATTTCAAGGTTTGATGAATTCAATTTTCAAACCATTCCTTAGAAAATTTGTGTTAGTATTTTTTGATGATATACTAATCTACAGCAAGTCTTGGAAGGATCATGTTGAACATGTTGACAGGGTGCTACAACTATTGGAGGAGAAACAATTATATGCAAAAAGATCCAAATGTTTCTTTGGAGTCCAGGAGGTGGAATATTTGGGTCATATTGTATCTCATGAAGGAGTTAAGGTAGACCCTAGCAAAATTAAAGCCATTAAGGAATGGAAAATCCCCACATCCATAAAGCATCTGCGAGGATTTCTTGGGTTGACAGGGTATTATCGCAAGTTTGTTAAGAATTATGGGAGAATAGCAGCACCTCTAACAACATTATTGAAGAAAGATTCATTTTCATGGACTCCGGAAGCAACAAAGGCCTTTGAACATCTTAAAGAGGCAATGTGCCAAGCACCGGTCTTAGCTACACCGGACTTCACAAAAACCTTTATTGTGGAATGTGATGCTTCAGGAAATGGAATTGGTGCTGTTCTAATGCAAGATGAAAGACCCATTGCTTTTGAAAGTCGTCCAATCAAGGGAAAGTTTTTAAGCAAAGCTATTTATGAGAAGGAAATGTTGGCAATACTCCATGCACTTAAGAAATGGCGACCCTACCTAATGGGAAGACACTTCAAGGTAAAAACGGATCATGATAGCCTTAAATACTTTTTAGAACAAAGATTATCCTCTGAAGAGCAACAAAAGTGGGTCACAAAGATGTTGGGTTATGACTTTGAAATCATCTACAAAAAAGGGAAGCAAAATGTGGTGGCAGATGCACTCTCAAGAAAGGATGAGGATGTGGAAGCATTGTTGTGTGCCATTTCTATTATCCAACCAGATTGGATAAACGAAGCAAGGGAGGAATGGAAGAATGACGAAGAAGTGTGGGCACTTATTCGAAAGCTACAACAAGATTCCAGTACTTCTGATACATTTAGCTGGAAAAATGATTCGTTATGGTACAAAGATCGCTTATACCTCTGTAAGAATTCCCAGCTAAAACAAAAGATTCTTATGGAATTGCACACTTCTCCCTTAGGAGGGCACTCAGGATTTTTAAAAACTTACCACAGGGTTAAGAAGGAATTTTTTTGGGATGGCCTTAAATCAGATATTCAAAAGTTTGTGGCAGAATGTTTGGTTTGCCAGCAAAATAAAGTTGAAACAATTAAGACACCGGGTCTATTACAACCTTTATCCATTCCAAGCCAACGTTGGGAGGAGGTTTCAATGGATTTTATCACAGGTTTACCCAAGTCTGAGGGAAAGAGTGTCATCATGGTGGTAGTTGACAGACTTACCAAGTATGCACACTTTTGTGCATTATCACATCCATTTAAAGCCAGTACAGTTTCTACTGCATTTATGGAAACAGTTCAAAAGCTACATGGAAACCCAAAGATTATTGTAAGTGACAGAGATCCCATTTTCACTGGAAATTTTTGGACAGAATTATTTTCTTGTCTTGGTACTCAGTTAGCTCATAGCTCATCTTATCATCCTCAATCTGATGGGCAAACTGAGATAGTAAACAAATGTTTGGAAGGATATCTTCGTTGCTTTGTATCTGATAAACAGACACAATGGGTCAAATGGTTGCCTCTGGCTGAATGGTGGTATAACACTTCCTTCCATACAGCAACAAAAATGACCCCATTTATGGCACTTTATGGGTATCAACCACCATCCATCACATCATATTTAAGAGAAAATTCTAAGGTTCAGGCAGTGGAACATCACATCGAACATCAACAACAAGTCCTCCAACTCTTAAAGGATAACCTCGTGTTGGCACAAAATAGAATGAAACAACAGGCAGATCAACATCGCAGTGAAAGAAGTTTTGATGTAGGTGATTGGGTATTCCTACGGCTACAACCATATAAGCAAATGTCCCTAAAGCAAGCTAAGAAGGATAATAAATTATCACCAAAGTATTATGGTCCGTACAAGGTGTTGCAAAAGATTGGTACTATGGCATACAAATTGGAGCTTCCTGCAGCTTCTCGATTGCACCCAGTTTTCCATGTTTCATGTTTAAAGAAGGTTATAGGTGACAAGCTCCCAATTCAAACAATATTGCCAGAACTTGACGAGGAAGGAAAAATTATATTGGAACCGGAAGCAGTCACAGAAACAAGAACTCGACAGCTACGAAATCGATCAATTTCAGAGTATCTTATCAAGTGGAAGAACTTATCCGCTGAAGATTCCACATGGGAGGATGAGAATTTTATGCAGAAGTATCCAGAACTACTCAAGCGTTGAGGACAACACTTTTTTGAAGGAGAGGGGCATGTTGGGTCCCTATAATACTAGTGATTACCCCATTACTATTGTAGTTATACCCCTTATTTATATTGTTGTGCCCTATTACCCCCCTATTGTTGTTAGTATAACCCACTTATTATATTGATGTACCCATGTAGTGCCCATATTGTTACTATTGTGCCACATAGAAGCCCACTATTGTTATTGTTGTGCCCTACAATATTATTGTTATGTAGGCTTTGATTGTATTGGGACCACTTAGACTCCTATATATAGAAAGGAGGTATTTTCATTTGTATCATCGAAGAATTGTTCATTTATGTAATGTAAAGGAGGTTGGCCCCTCGAAGAGGCTGAATTCTAAGGCGTGGATCTCTCTTTTCTATCTTTTTGTGAGCTGGTTTCATAACAGATAGCTCCCTTATTGATGGGATAAGTTCCTCCTTAATAGGGATACATGAACCAACTGGAGGCGCATCCATTTCATCAAACCGACCTCTAGAAAGTTCTAGAAGTAACCACAAGTAACGTTTTTAAGATGAAACTTGCGCATTTTGCCTTTTACAGAAGGACGCACCTGTCCCTTAACATACAGAGCGTCCAAAGACGCAGCTTTTGTGAACATTGTGAGCGTCCCCGTAGGTAAGGCTTGAGAGAACCTGCGTCCCCAGAGATAAACACATTTTTTACAAGACTTTCTCTCTTTTTTGAGTTTGAGATGGATAGCAGAGGCATAAGACTTGCCTAAGAGGGTAGCATGACTGTTGATTGAGCCATACTAACTGTAAATAGTCATGGTGACATTTTTTAGTGTAACAGATTGCCCCCTAAAGTGCGAAGCCTGGAATAGATTAGGGTTTGTAATTCTAGGAAGGGTGAAGCGCTTTATCATTTCAAGGATTGTCTTGTGGATGACTTGGTTGGAACCTGCAATTTTCAACACAAAATACATGTATAAGATTATATCATCACTGAGGTAGGCATTCCCATACTCAGATTCAAAACTTTAACTAATGGACTAACTACTCTGATATAGGAATGATCTTGCAATACATCATTTTTATAGACTTTTGTAGACACAGTATGGACGCAGCCATCTGTTTATGATTAGTCTACATAGATAATGAATACAAAACTCCTCGCAGCCTGGATGGTAGAAACTAGATCCAGGGTCTTCACTTCTACTTCCCGAATTGGTACGATTCTAGCCATGTGATTAAATGATTTGATGTCGAACACGGTAGCAACCACTTGATTACCAGTCGATGATGTAAACTGTTAACAAGCGTGAGAGAGACCACCAGTAATGTCAATGGTTCTCAAAGTACCAAGCACAACCCGTGAAATGTGAATAGATGTTTTGATGTCGAACACTTCACGGAATCCTTTGATCGAAAGTCAATGATGTAAACTGACGTCAAAGGCGAGAAACCTGCCATTGATGCATGCAGACTTCAAGGTACTGTCGATTCCTAAGTCATCTTTCTAGATAATGTGCTGATGTCGATAGAAAGCGACTCGTTGCAGGCAAGCCCGCAACACGAAATCATTGTTCAAGTTGAAGAAATGTTGCTGTAAGGACTGACTCAGGGATGGTCAAATGGATGACAAGTATCTTGCAGATGAAAGTTTTGCTTGCAGACCTCTTGAACACATAACGACACGACAGATGGCTTGGTGACGAATAACTCAAAGTGAATCCTGAAACCCGGGTAAAGACTTTCAAAGTGGTTTGGTCAACTGTGAGGTAAAAGATTTCCCAACCCAGGTGAATGAAAAGTGTCGTGTTCAAGAGTGGTAATAAATTTTCTTTTGAGACAAAAGGTGACAAATAGGTTCATTCTTTTCTCTTTTCCCCCACCATTTCTGGCAAGTACCTCTTTATTTTTAACAAGCTTGAGGAGGATAACATATGCTTGATTGTAAGCTCATCCTTCAGACGAGTCCAACCTAGTTTAAATTCGAACCCTAGGAAGGAGTGGTTCGTTCCTGTTTGTAATTGAACAGGTCCTCTACTGTAAAAGTTTAACGAGCCCAGTATAGGAGAAACTCGGCGTTTTTCAATTTTAGAGAGTCTGAAAAAACTAAAGGAGACTCCACGTTGAACTTTTTCGTACATTTGTGTCCCTCAAGCCCGAAAAAGTATAAAATAATACCTGGGGGAACCGCTTGATCTTGCGACCAAGGAGTACTTTCATAATAGTGTCGTTGACCTGAAAAGTAAAAAGCGATCAAGGACACGTCGTTTTATTTCCTTATCGAGTTTGAAACGACAAAAACCCGGCAATCTTTTCCTGATTTTGCGGTCAGAAAAGAGCTAAAAGGGAATCGTCTTTTAATTCCGTTTTAACGAGTGTAAAAGAAACGCTCGGCGATCTTTTCATGTTTTAGGAGTCAGAAAAGGGCTTAAAAGATGACTCTGATATTTTTGTTTGTGAAAAAATGACAATTTCCCTCGAAATCCCTTTGTCCTGCACAAAAACAACACATTACTCATACCTGTTTAAAATAGGCAAAAATACATCGAAAAACACCTTTTCATGGTAAAAAATGAACTAATTCATCCAAAAAACCTATAAAAAGACTTTTTACCATGTCATTTTTACCGTTTGACTGTTGAGGTTGAAAAAGGAGCTTTTGACAAGAAACTTCCCGTGGTCGCTGCGGAAAATCCGACCGTCGGAATTGAACGCCGTCTTATCCAGGTATTTTACACATCCTACTCTGCATTTCTATCCGTTTAGAATTAATTTTTAGGTCTTAGTTTCATTTTTTGGGGGGGGTTTGGTTTTGGAATGCGCCTCTCGGCGGACGCGGGTGCCCTTCGGGTGACCCGCGTCCTCCGAATTTTCCCTACACAGGAAAACGGTCGGAAGACGCAGCCCGCCTTCAGGGCAGCCGCGTCCGGGCGCCCTGTGCTGTAAAGTCGGGGTGCGTCTTCCGTGAAACGCACATTTCAAAACCCCAACCCCCTCAAAAAACTATCTAAAAATTCCCAAATCAATTTCTAATGACTATTTCTGATGTGCAGGGCATTAACCATGTTAGATTGGAGAGAAAGAGAGCATGTAGAGGATGATGAAGCTGCAATAAATCATCAACCTTCCCTGGATGCCCTAAGAGCATGCGGATTATACAAATATTGGACCATACCGGGCATGAGGGGCCAGGTAAGATTCTTGGAATGGCTGGTTGAGCGATGGAACGTTCAAGAACAATGCTTTTACATAGGAGGGCACCAGCTCGAGATAGAGCCTTCAGATGTATACTTTCTCACTGGCTTGCCGAACAGAGGCGAGCAACTCAGTCTTGCGGGGACTAGGCCGGGTGGCCAATCCCTTGATAGTCTCCGCGACGAGTGGTGCACACCTGGGGCTCACCATTCGAAAGGCATAGAGATAAAACACATCACTCTGCATGAAATCAAAGTCATAGCATTCACGGTTACCAGAATTTGTGGCGCGGCCGCTTTACACATTGCTTCCGGATCCCAAATGCGGATGGCAATTGACTGTTACCAAGGCACCATTTTCAACTGGTGTGAAGCTGTGTCGGCTCATATGAAGAGCCAACTGACCAAGGCAAAGAACGGACGACTAAAGACTTTTGGATATGGGCCTCTAGTCGTGAGCTTTGCCTTGGAGAGAGTTCCAATGCTGATCCCTCAGCAACTCACTGTTGATATCTTGGGTCCTCGGGAGCCAAAGCTGATACGATGGGTTACGGTGATGGCCCGGCATCCTGACGAGGGCGCGACAGTGGTTCGATTCTCAGATAGTTACTTTCACTGGTTAGAGGACCAGGTTTTTTCGATACAGGACTTTCCGTATGCCGGAGTAGACTTTCGACATGATCCGGACATGGTTCTTCCACAGGGAGAACAATGGGATGACAGAGGTACTTTATTTTTCACAAGTTTTCAAATTATGTATTTTTTTTTTATTTTTCATATATATCGTCTCAAAACTAACAGTAAAATTTTCAAAATGCAGATGTTGGTCCACAGCGTCCAGCCAACCTCCGGCCTTTTGATAGACTACATCCAGCTGCACCGGTACCGGTCCCACAGGACGCGGCTGCAGAAGTACTAGCTGAGTTGGAGCATGATCTAGAGCGTCTCACGGCAGATATACCTGAGACCACTATGGACGACATTCCTACCAGGCTTCAGCGCTTCGTAGTCGCGGTCCCTGGACCGTTTAGGAGATTTTTGCGTAAAGTAGCCCGCGCAGTGGTGTCATACAGAGAGCACCACCAGTGATTGACTAGTCACTTTTGTAGTCACATGTGACATTTTGACTTTTTGTACTATCATTTTGCCGATCATAAGGTGTTTTCAACCTATGATCGAAGACGATGTATATCTTTTTTGACACACTTCTATCTATATATATCACTATTACCGGCTTATCCTGTTTAACATATGTGATGAAATGTTTTTAAATTTACTTGCATGATTATTGTAAATGTCTGTCCAACATTCGAGAAGCAATTGCATCTGCTAATGTATTCAAAGACCTTGGAATATGTTGATATTCAATGTAATCAAATTCATGTTCCAAGAGACGCACTCTCAAAAACAACCTTAATAACACAGGATTTCTAATGGCATAAACTCTATTAAGCTGTAATACAACAAGTTCAGAATCTAACCTCACTATCAAACGTCGAATTCCAAATGAAATATATTCGGATAATAATTCAATCACTGCACTGTATTCTGCAATGTTGTTCGTTGTTTGACCGAGGCTTACCCCATGCATAGAAACTAACTCGTCAGAGGGCGAATAGATAACCCAAGCTGCGGAAGAGATATTCCGTGTACTACGACAAGCACCATCAGCAAATCCAATGTATGTTTGGAGAGGCGTCGACATTTGCAATATCAAGAGTAAAACCAAGATAAGCCAGAATAACGACGAAAAACCACACTCTCTAAGCTAAGCACACTGACTAAACTAACACACTCGCTAGCTAGAAAGAAAATCTAACCTATCTAAAAATTTCTCCATACCCATCATTTAAGCATAATACCTCTTTAGGTAAAGTCCATTTCTGGGTTTACCCAAAGAGTCCCCATCAAAGTCAACTAGCTCATAAGCCCCTTTTGCTAGCTTTCGCTTTACAATGTAGGGCCCATGCCACATGGGAACGAATTTTCCGGCACCTAGCTTATCGTTAGCTTGATCATATAATAGTACTAGGTCTCCTTCCGAAAAACTTCGAGGGGTTACATTTTTATCATACTGAGCTTTCATTCGTTTCGCGTGAGTCTCGATAGCTAATGTAGCGTCACGTCGAGTCTCATCTAATTTAGCCAAGTATAATAACCGTTTCTCCTCTTTGGAAGTAGCTGGAAGTAATTCGACAGCCATTTGAAGTGATGGGATCTCGCATTCAATGGGTAACACAGCTTCCAAGCCATAAACTAGCTGGAAAGGAGTGAACCCTGTTGAATTTTTCACTGAAGTTCGATATGCCCATAGCGCCGAAAATAACATGTTGTGCCAATTCGTTCGATGGACACCAATGATCCGTCGAATCATGATGACTAGAACTTTGTTGATTGACTCAACCAAACCGTTGGCTTGCGGATAATAAGGAGTAGAGCTATCGTGGCGCAAACCAAGCTGGCTTGTTAGCTCAGTCATCATGACGTTTCAAAAATGGCTCCCATGGTCAGTAATGATTGCTTGTGGGACACCAAACCTAGTTATGATATGATTGAATACGAAAACTGCAGCTGTCTTGCCGCTTGCGTTGAATGTAGGCATCGCCTCGGCCCATTTAGTAAAATAATCAACCGCGAGGATGATATACGCATGCCCCCCGGCCGAGTGAGGGTTACAAGTAATAAAGTCAATACCCCATTTGGTTGTAGTTGGGAGGATGCAACAACGGTGCATGGGTCAACGCGTGTTTAAGTGCATCAAAAGATTGTTGAGCAATCTCGTCCCAAAATAATTGTGCATTCTGTTTCAACAACCGTGTAAAACCTTTAGTGACCTCGGCGTAGTTCGGGATGAATCGGCGTAAAAAGTTCGCTTTCCCTTGCAAACTTTGGAGTTGGCGCAAACTCGAAGGAGGAGGCAATTTGATGATAGCTTCGACCTTTGAGGGATCGACGCGAATGCCGGTTTTTGAAACAACAAATCCCAGCAATCGACCTGTTTCTATACAGAAAACACACTTGTGGGGATTCAACCGTATTCGATAATGCCTATACCTCATGAAGATTGCTCGTAGGTGGACAAGGTGATCAGCTCGATGTAAAGAATGAGCAGGCAAATCATCGAGATACGGTTGCACAATGTGCTTGATGTCATGAAATGCATAAGACATCGCCCGTTGAAAAGTGGCCCCGACATTCTTAAGCCCAAAAGGTAACTTGCAATAAGCAAATGTCCCCCATGGACAAATGAATGCCGTTTTTGGTTGGTCGGCAGGTAGAATATTGATTTGATTATAGCCTTAAAAGCCATCCATAAAGGAAAACAGTTCACTTCCGGCACAATCATCAATAATTTGATCGATATAAGGCGTAGGATAGTTGTCTTTTGGACAAGCTCGATTTATATCCCTATAGTCGATACAGATTCTTATTGTTCCTTGTTTCTTGTTAACTGGAACAATATTCGATACCCAATCCGTTAATGGGATCGGATAAATGAAACCTGCTTTCAACAGCTTTTCGACTTCTGCTTTAATCGCAGCCGCTTTTCGAGGGTGAATCTGATGCAACCGTTGCCGGACGGGTTTAGCATCCGGGTAGGTTTTTATTTCATGAACAACAATGGCAGGATCAATTCCCGGCATTTCTTCGTAAGACCAGGAAAACACGTCGCGGAATTCTTGGAATAGGGCCTTGTAAGTTTGGATTTCATCTTCTGTACAAGCGGCACCTATATGAATGTTTTCCTCAATTCCGGGCTTCACTGAAATATCAATGGGAATAGTACGAGAAATATTCCCTAAATTCAACTCTGAATCAGAATGTTTCATTGGATCCTGAGCGTCTTTGACATATTCAGCGGTAAAGATAGATGAAAAATCATTTTCAAATGCATCATCCTTAGGTAAAAACGAAGATCTGTGATGGAGATCCTCCCATGGTAGATCATCTACACTTAGGATTTCGCGAAGTTGTTCGTCAGATGACACGACTTCGGGAAACGCTATCCGTTCTAAGGTTGAGGTGAAAAGTGATTCTTCACTGGTCTGCGAAACCAGAGATTCTGGGTTCGATCCCCAGTGGAGTCGCCAATTTGTCGGGGTGGAAAAAGTCGTTTGTGCGGACACAACTGACCTCCCTAGGAGTCTAAACTCTCTAGCGACAAACAAGACAAAATGGAGCGATCTTTCTCTAAATACACCTTTTAAAACATGAAAACTACAAGTGTTTAGGCTTACCTTATTCCAAAACGCTGTTGTTGTAGTCCGTCCTTGCCGATCCGGATGAGCTCTTCCTTCACATCAATTCCTGCAACCACAAACAATCAAACAATTACCAAGCACTTGCATCTCATATAATAAAACATATATTTAACATGCAGACCAAGGAACACATGAAATAACTCATTAACACAAGCTATTGAGAAAAATGAACCAGTTTGTATTAATAACGAAACAAAGAAACTCTTACAACCTGGCCTTGGTGTTGTGCAAGTTCCTCCCAGGGTCCATCAAGGGTTTTCCTCTACTTTGACAAAGCTCACCCACTTCCAAGTAGAATCAAGCAAAGACAATCTCTCCTCACAAGGTTCTAAATGGGAGTCCTAATTCCTGCAGCATTTACCCAAAGAAAATGTATAGCTCCAACCTCTTCTCCTTCTGGCCCAATGCCTTTATTTATAGTGCTGTAAAGAGGTTATTCAGGTCCACCATCAATGGGATAATCCCCCTCTTTGGGTGGGATAGCTCCCTTATTGATGGGATAAGTTCCTCCTTAATAGGGATACATGAACCAACTAGAGGCGCATCCATTTCATCAAACCGACCTCTAGAAAGTTCTAGAAGTAACCACAAGTAACTTTTTAAAGATGAAACTTGCACATTTTGCCTTTTACAGAAGGACGCACCTGTCCCTTAACATACAGAGCGTCCAAAGACGCAGCTTTTGTGAACATTGTGAGCGTCCCCGCAGGTAAGGCTTGAGAGAACCTGCGTCCCCAGAGATAAACACATTTTTTACAAGACTTTCTCTCTTTTTTGAGTTTGAGATGGATAGCAGAGGCATAAGACTTGCCTAAGAGGGTAGCATGACTTTTGATTGAGCCATACTAACTGTAAATAGTCATGGTGACATTTTTTAGTGTAACACCCCGTGGCCCTCCACGTGGCCTTGCCACCGCATCTGCCTGCCACCTCGTCCAGCCATGCTGGCCTCCAGCTCAGCGTCCACGTCACCTCCGTACCTGGGCCCGCCATGATGTCATGCTGACGTCATTGGCGGAAAAAGTGCCAATGACCCTTTTTGTCTAAATTTGCCGTTATAAACACCCGAACTAGCCGTTTTTGGTCATTTTCACGCGAAAACGACGCAGCCATTGTCGACCTGCTTGCCGCGAAATTGCCTCCAGCCATCAAATTCGAAGTTGCGGCCGCTATAACTTGGAAATTCAGCTGCAGTGAGCTCCCCCTATTCGGCCCGAAGGCGTTCCGTGCTTGTTTTCTAGGTATTTCACCGAAAGTTCCCTGTTTCGCCCCTATGCATGCCATTTCTATGTGAATTCTCCCATAAGAATCATTCAAATCCTAAATTCCACACTGTCTGTCACTGAATTTTCCATTAAATCCACCTGCATTACCCTTTGCCCCGAGAATTCTGTACTAAAACGATAATTCACAGTTGAAGGTTACAATTTCGCCTCGAACTTGCCCGACATTGTTCCCTTTTGCCTGGTGGAGGCCCAAGGCTGCATATCACCAAATTGAATCCAGCTCACCCTCTGCAATCATCCCCTTCAATTCACAATCCCTGTGAATTTACTAAAAAACAGCAGAGACAAGTCTGCCAAGCCTGCTTTCTCCACTGTGAAGAACATTCAAGCATTGTCTACAGTGAGCCTGTCACTCAAGCTCTGAAGAACCTTGCAAACCATTGCACTCACCTTGTCCAAAATCTGATTACACAATGGCTGCTCCTGCACCATCAGCCCTCAGTGTTGCTCCTTTAAATGCACCAAACAAAGACCTGGAGTCCTTGCCTCTTGCTGACAGGGACTACCTCATTGAAGACTTTGTGGGTAACAGGGACTTCTTGCAGGCCTTCAGGCAATTAAGAGATGACTACCTGAATGGTCATGATACATATGGGATATGGGAGTCAAATCTGCCATACTACTGTCTCCCCTCTGTCAATGTCTTTCCTGAGATCATTCGCCTCTGTGCTGAAAACTATGATGTGCAGCAAAGAGCTATTAAGTCTCCATCTGGGAGCATCCTCTTTCACATTAATCCTGAAACTATCAATAAGATGCTCCACTTTGATCAAACTGAGCTGTTGTTCCCATTTTCCATGAATTACTTGCTGGACACTGGTGCCAAGATGACCAGTGAGGATATGCAGAAGGTCACCAGAACATTTATGAAACCTGAATGTCAGCCTGCAGGGCCACCTCCCTACTTGGATGTCTATTTTACTGAGGTAGGGAGACTGTTGCTAGACATGATTGCTTATGTGTTGGGATATAGAACCAGTGAGCATGTGGATCAAACAATGCTGGTATTTCTAGCTGCTTACAGCCCAGGCCAACCCCCTCCCCGCAAATATAACTTTGACAAGTTCATAGCTAACAAGATTCATGATCAGATGTGCAAAGTAGACAGACAGGGTGTCTTCAAGTACTCATCCTATATCTACCACCTTTTTATGTACTATCAGTCTGAGGTTTTTCCATGCTACATCAAAAAGCTGGATTATAAAGGGGAAAGAAGATTTGTTATCTTCTGGACATCTGTCTATCATCAAGTCCAAAATTCACCCTATTCCTATTGTGAGTTTGTTGACCAATTTGTATACCCTGTCTCTTGCTTATTGATGAGGTCCCCTCCTCCCAGAATATCAACTGAAATTCAGAAAGTCCTCCAGCTCTCCAAAAATTACAAAATAGGTGATTGGTACCTATATGAGGAGCATACAGTGATCAGAGTCTATGGCTGTGAGCTCTGTCCATACAGGATCCCAAAATATGTGCCTATGAGGATATTTGCCTTGGAGTATTATAGGCAGTTAATTCAATCTGACCTCACTCACTTTCACAGCTCCAAAAAGAAAGCCCATCTCAAGTTCAAGCACCAGGTGGGCCCCTTCATCATGAATAAAAAAGAAGGATGGGAAGATGCTGACCTAATCCTCAGAAACAAATACAAGATATCACATAGTTTCCGGTGGGTCCCTTATGACCCTGAAGGCTTCATTACTGCTAGAAGGGTCAAGTACAGGCTACTAGGTTATAAGCATTGCAAATATCCACACATTGAAAAATATGCCAACCAGCAAGAATGGCAGTAGGATACTTTAGTTGAAAAATTAACTGAAGAAGGGACAATGTTAAAGAATGTCAGAGAACTGGAAAAGACTCTTGACCTAGATTCTGTGTAGCAGGTACCCTTCAAAAGACCGCATTCAGCAGGAGAAGGGACCTCGGCCTCAAGAACAGCACCAGCCACACAGGCACCGTCTACAGCAGCACCAGGAACAGACAAAGGGAAAGGAATAATGGGTGCTGAAGAAGAAACAGTGAAAGAAAAGCCTGCCCCTTCAAGTGAGTAGCTACCAGAGCAGCTACCAGGGCAGCAACCAGGGCAGCAACCAGAAAAGCAACAAGAGCAGACTCCACCTCCACAAACTGAGCCACAAACAGCTCCAATCATGCAGACCCCAGCACAGGAGGAGAGGGGTACAAAAAGAGACAGAGAAGAGTCCACTCCTGCCAGTGGATCCTCCCAACAACCCCAGGCCAAAAGGCAAAGGGCTGACTCCCCAGAGGTAGAAGACATCACTGAAGAAATCCTTGATAGTTCAAGGAAAGACAGGGAGGGCAGCCAACATACAGGGACAAGCTCCTTTCAGCAGGAGCAAGGATTACAACTTGGTTTGGAGGTGTCCTCCTCCTCTCAGCAGAGCAAGAAGCCCAAAAGCACTAAGGCTTCTTTCAAGCAAATTAAGGCACAGAATGACTTGCTGAGGGTGGAAGTCTACAAACAATTTCTTAATGCAACACCAGCCCAAAAAGAAAGGCTAATGTCTGTATATGACATTCAAGAGGAGAAAATGATCCTCAGCCATTTCAAACCTACAGTGCCCAATCCAAAATCAGGGGCAGATTATGTGAAGACAAGGGTGGAGGTCCTAGCCAAGGACATCCATCCCATGGACCAAATTGAACTCCATAAGCAGGCAGGAGAAATGGTCTATGCAACCTTGGTAGACAGGGCAACCATGGCCCATGAGCTGAAAGAATCACTAAAAAATACCAACACTCAGTTGGATTTTGAGAGAATGTCCTCCCTAGCCAAAGATAACAGAATAAAATCACTTGAGGACATTATTATCGACCTGGGACATGATCCTAAGGATCCAAAGGGTGTAAAGGCCCTTATGAAGAAAAAAGAAGATGACCTCAATGCATTAAAGAAGAGGTTAAAGCTGCAGCCCACAGAGCACCCTCAAACAGCAGAGCTACAAAAGGAAAAACAGGTTGATGAGCAACTGGACCTCATAATGCAGCTAAACCAAAAGGTCCTCGATTTGGAGAAAGAGCTTGAAGGAGCATTACAAGATAAACAGGGAGAATCTACATCCCAAGCTCCTCCAACTACTTCAACCACTGCAACAACTACAGAGGCAGCAGTGGCCCCTACAACAGAAGCAGCAGCAACAACAACAGCTCCAGATTCCAGCACAAGTGTAGAAGAATTGACTAAGGCCATCAAAGAAATGGAGCTCCAGGAAAATGAGATAAAAAAGGCCAAGGAAAAATTGGCAGAGCTGGATGCCAAGTATGATAAATCAAAAATGACTGTGGCAGAACAAGGTAGAGAAATAAAGGCCCTAAAAGACAAAATAAAGGCCTTAGAAAAAGAGATAAATCTGGAAAGTGCCATGGCTGATATAAAAAGAATTCTATGGGCCAAAATTGGCCAATCCATCACTCAACAATGGAGGTCAATTAAAACTATACATGAGCAGATGGATTTAATGGGCCAGGCACAGACAGAAATCCAGAAGGCCAAAACATTACTAGGAGACAAACCTGAACAGGCAAACAGAATGATAGATTTTCTGAACAGGCAAGAAAGGGAGGAGCTGGCAGCCATCGGCATTGTCAACATAACAGAGGCTGTCCTCACAGCCAAAAAGGTGCTAACTCTCAGAAATTATGTACAAACTGTGGAGAGGAAGTGCTATGAAATACAGGCTGATGTGGAGGAGTATAAAGTCAAGATGGCAGTGCTGCAAGCAAAGGGACTACCCAGCCTACTAAGCGGTGCAGGAAGACTGATCTCCCGAGATCAATTTACCAATAGGATGGCAACTTATATTGAAAATCAAATCACTGCATCTGGCAGTACATCTGAGCAAACAGGGCCTCCCACAGGACAGAGCTTATACGATAAACTTGAAGGCCTGTTCTTTATTGAAAATGAGGTAAATCACCTATTTGAAACTCCTCCTAACTTTTACAGATATACAGAGGCCGATGAAACTTTGATAAAGATTCGAAGACATCAAATGCCTAAGGAGGATTGGTGGCAGGCAATGCTTCAAATTTTGCCACGGTAGCCTCAGTTGCTCGGTCACTGCCAGCTCCAAGTCACTAAAAGACAAACAGCAGAATAAAGTCAGTATTAAAGGCAGCTGAAAGGTGACTCAGCACATGGACAACGACAGCTAGCCCAAAGGATAAGAAAATACGCATATTTTTGACAGCGTAGCCTCAACCGACTCCAACAGCCACCAAGTCAACAGTTTCTGACTATTTTGGACAGCTAAAGCACTGAAGAGTTATTACAGCATTAACTTTCTCAGCTACAAGGCTCCAGGAGTTGGCATAACATTAATGAAGCCATTAACTCATTTCTCTGATATTTTCTTATGTAAATTTTGTATATATACCCCCCTTAGTAACGCATAAGGGGTTGGTGATTTTCACTCTGAGGCAATTGTATTGTATACTTTCAGTTTATCTAATGAAAAGGGCTGGACAGCTCAGTGATTTCCTGAAACTTTGATGTCTTGCTGATCCATGCGTGCTGTTGCAGAATTCTCGTGCTGTCTGATGAAATAATAAGTTTCTCTCAATCTCTGTTTTGTCTTCTTATGTTTATTAAATCATACTCATGTTTCACCAGTCTAGCAATATAGAAAAAGAATAGTGCAGGACATGTTTGGCTACACCTTGTGCTCAATCTTTACTACCGTAAATGTTTTCTTCAGAAATTAATCATGGACATGAAATCTTGACTGCTCATGTTTTCATTAATTTTATAAATATGAATGTTATATAGAAATTCTTCACTGCTTCTAAATAACATTCTCACTGTTTCTCTATACCAGTTCGTTGGAAAATTCTTAATTGCTTTTCATAGCCTGGTTATATCACATTTAATCTCAGTTTCAAAACCTTATTTCTCAGAAACTTATCTAGCTCTGCAGCATCACTATTATATCAACACAGCATGTCAAACAACTAAAGGACCACTGACTCCATGCCCAATGGCCTAGAACACTCTGTTACACACATATAAATCCTGACTGAAGTCATCATCCAGCAAAATTCCATAAAACAAAACCCTGAGAATCATAGCTAGCCTAACACATTAAACAAACAAAGCTAAAACATAAAGAGAGAGCCCTCTTTGGTCATAGGTAGGCTAGAACCTGTGACCCAAAGATTGGTTAGTGGTTACCCCGACCGTATTCCCTTGGGAGTCAAAGGGAACAACCTGGGTGTTAACATAATTGGCGACTCCGCTGGGGAGTTCCTCAGGATTTTTGAATCTCTGTATATTTCTTAAAGCTGCTTGCAATCAATCTTCATGCTAGCTTTAAGACATACACAGTCACTCCAAAATCTTGTCTGGCCCTTGTAGACACAAAAATATTCCAAAAAACATACTGAAACACAGTTCAGAAGCTGGCTCCCAAGAAGAATCCACGATATACAAGGTCAAATCCTGACCCCAATCCTCCAACTGTTTTTGAAAATCCTAATACAATCCCTAAGATCATTAGGAAGCAGCAGGGACAGGAAACTCTTGCTGATTCAAGTCCTGAGACAGCTCATCCAAACCCTGTTCCAACTCCAATCAAGGTTCTATTTCGGTCTACCCTTGATTCCCCCAGTTCACCATCCACATCTCAAAGCCCTTCTTTCACACCTCCATCCACTGCACATATTCCCTTGACCAATACTCTAGTTTCTACCGTTCCCAATCCCCCTGTTGTACCAGTTGTTCATGCTATCCCAGTTATCCCTGTTAATCCTATAAATCCTGCAAATATGGCTAATAGATATGCACCCCTGCAGTTGCCTGCCAATGCTGCAGCTCTACCACAGGACTACCAATCCAAGATATCATATTTTGACTCCACTGGCCCTTTCATAGCAATTCAACATGCCAGAAGGATGCAAGACCATTTTGAGAACTATGAAATAGATGATGACAGTGTGAGAATGAGAATCTTTTTTCAAAGTCTCACAGGGGACGTAAGAACTTGGTTTAGATCACTGGCTGCAAATACTATCACAACTCCTGATGAGCTTTATCAAGCCTTTACTAACAGATGGGAGAAAAAGAAAGATCCCCTGCACATACTTGGTGAATATGATACAATCAAACGGGGTCCTCAAGAGACCGTTTTGGAGTATTGTGCAAGATTCAACAACGTATATAACGCAATACCACAGAATTTAAGACCTCCCCCTGATTTAGCCTTGTACAAATTTCCTGATGGTTTTGACCCTGATATGGCGTATCAGTTGAAGGAAAGAGCCCCTGAAACCCTTGAATATGCCCAAAAGGTTGTTGTCACAGTAGAGGCCAACTTGATCGCCAAAAGAAACAGGGCAAGATTGGAAAAGAGAACCACTTTCAAAGAAGAACCCTCAGCCTTTGATCAAAAATTGGATGCAATACTCACTGGTATGAAGAGATTGGGTGATAGAGTAGAATCAGTTGAGAGAAAGTCATCATGGGAAGCACCACAAAATAACCCTATCAGAAATCCCAATTTTAGGAGAAATCAAAACCCAAACGTGGGCAAGGCCGGTTCTGATCCAGACATAAGGCCTCCTTTCCAGGAAAACTATACTGAGGCATCCACTTCGAATGAGCAAACAGATGACACCCACATTAACCTGATGGGCCTGAATGATGAGCAGCAAGTTTTCTTGAGTCAAGAGGATCATAAAGATGATGACATTCAGCAATTCCAAACCAGGTCAGGTGAGTCATTTGACTTTAAACAAGGCTATGACACAGCTGTTTATGAAGTTCATAAACAATATAAGCTGAGAAGCAGAACTATAAATGTAACACAGCCTGAAAAAACAAAGGATAGCCAGCAGCCCAAAAGAGCCATAATCACAGAACCAAATGACACAAATAATTCAGTTGCAAATGAAATAATTGTTCAAGAAGTCACTGAACCATTGCCTGCAAAACAACAGCCTATGGCTACATCACCCTTGCAGCCCATTCCAAGTAACACTCCTCAAGAGATGAGTAAAAAGGACAAGCCTCAAGATCAAGATAAGAATCAAGAAGAAAACCTTGTGAACAAGGAAAAGACTGTCATCCACAACACCAAGATCCAATCCGAAAAACCCTTTGACTTAGAAGCTGAGATTGGTAAATTGAAGGTAGCTATTCCTCTTTCAGAACTAGCCAAGCATGACATTTATAAACAACAAATCAAGAAGTCCCTACAACTTACTCGTAATAAAGATAATGTCAACGTATTGGATGACACCCCAGAATTGCTTTTCGGTCCAGAGGTTGATGGAAAAACAGCAGTCACAGGGATCTTACCTTTCTATGTCAGCCTGCATGTTCATGATAAGATACTACACATTGCAATGTTTGATTCAGGTGCCTCTCACAACTTGATGCCCAAATCTGTCATGGAAAGATTAAATCTGGATATTACAAGACCATATAAGGACCTATTCTCATTTGACTCCAGCCAAGTTAAGTGTTTAGGCTTAATAAAAGATTTATGTGTGTCCCTTGTTCAATACCCAAATAAAACAATTCTCATGGATGTTGTGGTTGCTGATATCCCACCTAAATATGGGATGCTGTTATCAAGGTCATGGGGGGCTAAACTCCAAGGTTCCCTACAACTAGACATGCCGTATGCAACCATCTAGGTCTTTGTTCAACCCAAGAGGCTATATAGAGAATCACTTATGAAATACATGGTCAGCAGTGAAGAAAAACCTCAAAATTTTCCCATATATGCTGTCCATTCTGATATAGATTCATATATCCTCTTCAATGATAATTCAGGTCTTACAAATGATGAAGAAACCAAGACACTTAAACAAGATCAAAACATTAATGAACAAGCTGCTGCTCTAGAAATAAAGCTGATCCAATCAAGTGATGAGACTGTCCTAAAAGACAAAATAAATGAAAAACCAGAACTTCAACTCACAATCCCAGATCACAGAAAAGTTATTAAGTCTCCCCTAGAACAAGAAGTCCTATGGTTCCTTGAATTTGATGGGTCAGTCAACAAATTAGGGGCAGGAGCTGGAGTTTGGATACATAACAAGTAGAACAGTCATGCAGAAGGTCGAGCCTATAGGCTAAATTTCAGATGCACTAATAATATGGCAGAATATGAAGCTCTTTTACTAGGCCTTAAACTAGTAAAATTCTTACAAGCCACAAAGGTTTCAATTCTAGGAGACTCAGACCTAGTTATCCAACAAGTAAAGGGAAATTTTGTCACTAATGACAAAAGATTGAGATCTTATAGATCTGCTGCTGCTGAAATATTAAACTCTTTCATTGAATTCCAAATCACCAAAATCCCTAGAGACCATAATCTTCATGCTCACAGTTTGGCCACATTTGCAAGTACCTGCAGGCTACCTTTTGAGCCCCACCATTGCTTTACAGCTGAGGTAAAACACAGACCTTCTGTCCCAAACAATGTCAAGGACTGGCAAGTATTTGAAGATGATACACAAATAAATAATTTCTTGACCTTGCAACAAGAATTTGCAGGACTAAATATTGACACTGAAAGAGCAAGTCAATCACAAATACTTGATCAACAGAAATATAAGCCAATATCACCTAAAACAGCTAACCAAATCCTACATCCAACAATTTTCAACAAAGACAACATACAAGAAATTCAACAAATCAGTTGTGAAGAAGTGGCTGATGCAGAGGCTAAGATCATAGAGCTGAAAGTTAATTTTCTTCCAACAGGCCTAACTCCACTAGAGGATATTTTTGATTCAAATGATGTCCCTAGAAAACCAAAAATGCAGCCCCTTAACTCTGCCATTGAAGAATGCAACATTGGAACCATTGAAAAGCCCAAGATAATAAAATTGTCTGCTTCCCTACCCCCTGATCAGAAGCCCAAATACATTGACCTCTTCAAAGAATTCCAAGATGTCTTTGCATGGAGTTATGAGGACTTAAAATCCTATGACACCTCTGTTATCCAACATACCATCCCTCTCAAGCCAAATCAAAAGCCATTTAAGCAAAAATTGAGAAGAATAAACCCTATGCTTCTCCCTGCAATTGAGAAAGAGGTACAAAAAATGTTTAAAGCTGGTATCATAGCACCAATCAGGTTTTTTGATTGGATCTCAAATTTGGTGCCCACAAGAAAGAAAACTGGTGAAATAAGACTTTGTGTTGATCTTAGAAATCTAAACCAAGTGTCCCTCAAAGACAACTATCCCTTACCTAAGATGGATCACATTCTCCAAAGAGTGGTAGGGGCCTCAAGGATTTCATTACTTGATGGGTTCTCAGGCTTTAATCAGATCCTAGTACACCCTGATGATCAAGACAAAACTGCATTCACAACCCCATGGGGAACTTTCAAATATGTAAAAATGCCTTTCGGATTGAAAAATGCAGGGGCAACATTTCAAAGGGCAATGGATATTGCTTTTGCCAAAGAGATTCATGACTTTCTTGTCATTTATTTGGATGACCTTACACCTTTCTCAAAATCAGACCAAGAACATTTGAAGCATTTGAGACAAATCTTCTTGACATGTAGGAAATATGGAATTTCCTTGAATCCAAAGAAGTCTCTGTTTGGTTTAGAAGAAGGTAAGCTGTTAGGGCATATTATTTCAAAGGATGGCATTAGGATTGACCCAGATAGGATACAAGCTATCTTACAAATGCCCCACCCAAGAAACATCAAAGAATTGCAAGCCTTCTTGGGTAAGATCAATTTCTTAAGGAGGTTTATCCCAAACTTAGCAGAATTGATCAGATTGCTAAATAACATGCTAAAGAAGGATTCAAAAGTGAAATGGACAGTTGAAGCCAATCAAGCCTTTGAAGGTATAAAATTGGCCCTTACCCAAACTCCAGTCTTAACAAATCCTCAATTTGACAGAGAATTTATCATTTTCTCTTTTGCCTCCCAGCATACTATTGCTGCTGTTTTATTACAGAAAGATGACCAAGGAAATGAGAAACCCATTGCTTTCTTTAGTAGAGCTCTTAGAGATGCACCTCTGAAATATCAGATCATGGAGAAGCAAGCATATGCTCTAGTCAAGGCCATTAAAGACTTCAGGATTTACATCCTTTATTCCCATGTCATAGCTTATGTGCCAAGTCCCATTGTGAAAGACATACTCACTCAAGAAAACTTAGAGGGCAGAAGAGGGAAATGGATTGCCAACATTTTGGAATTTGATATTGAAATAAAACCTACAAAACTAATAAAAGGGTAGGGTTTGGCCAAATTAATGACCGAAGCAAACTTCCAAGCCCTAGACGTAAACCAGCTGGACAATGAACCGGAGCTGGCGACTCCAAAGATCAATGTAGCCTTTGAACAATCGCCTTGGTATTCTGATATCTGTTATGTATTACAAAACCTGTGTGCTCCCCCAGGATTGTCCAGAACTAAATGTAGGTTCTTAAAAATGAAAGCTTCAAAATTTTGTGTTATGGATGGCAATTTGTGTTGGAAAAACCATGAGGGTATATTGTTAAACTGCTTGATTGAGAATGAGACTAACAATATCATGAAAGAATTTCATGCAGGTGATTGTGGTGGGCACTTGTATTGGAAATCCACTGTGGATAAAATGCTGAGGGCTGGTTACTATTGGCCCACTATTTTTGCCGATGTCAAAAAATTTACAACTTCATGTCATAAATGCCAAGTGTTTGAGGGAAAGAGAAAGTTACTACCACTTCCTTTGAGGCCTATTGCAACAGAGAGACCCTTTCAACAATGGGGCTTGGATTTCATTGGGGAAATTCATCCCTCATCTTCAGGCCAGCACAGATGGATTCTAACAGCTACAAATTACTTTACTAAATGGATTGAAGCTGTTCCATGTAGACAAGCAAATGATTCCACTATCATTCAGTTCCTTGAGACCAATATTCTTTCTAGATTTGGTTGTCTTGATAAGATAATAACAGACAATGCTGTTGCCTTCAGATCTAAGAAGATGGTCAATTTTTGCCACAAATTTCACATTACCTTGGGCCATTCTACTGCATACTATCCCCAAGGTAATGGCCTGGCTGAATCATCAAATAAAAGCCTTGTAAACATCATAAAGAAGGTGTTAGAAGAAAATAAGAAGAATTGGCATAAGAAGCTGGTCAATGCCTTATGGGCAGATAGACTAACAACCAAGAGATCAATTGGGGTCAGCCCATATGAGTTAGTCTATGGATTAGAAGCCAAATTCCCTTCATCACTAGGGGTTCCTGTTATGAAACTACTTCAAGAAAGTCAAGCTGAGCCAAATGACATGCAAAGAAGGATCAATCAAATAATATGCTTGCAGCAAACTAGAGACCAAGTTTACAGCAGAGTTCAAGTTTTACAAGAAAAGTTAAAGAAAGCCTTTGACAGAAGAACTAAGGCTGAGGATTTCAACATTGGAGACAAAGTCCTCAAGTGGGATTCAAGAAGAGAAGATAAGGGTAAGCATGGCAAATTTGACTCCCTTTGGAGAGGTCCTTTTGTCATACAAGCACTACAGGGAAATAACACTTATTTTTTGGAAAATTTGGATGGCACTGACTTAGGTGAAGGTCCTGTAAATGGCAGGATGTTAAAGCACTATTTTGACTACCATCCATGAGTGCAGCATAAGTTTCCCCTGTACATAATCAGCTGTATATATTTTCTTTCAGCAGGTAAATAGTTCAGTTTGAGAAGTCACTACAAATAAGCAGAAAAGGGGCTTTACATCCCAGAAATTCCACAGAGGTAATAGCCTCTAGTTTTGAAATACAAAGAGAGAATTTTCAAATTTTGGTAATAACAGATCAAGGGCCAAGGCTTTCTGACCTGCTGTTCTTGGTCTTTCAGATGGAAAAACCATCCCCATGTGGAGCCACTGTTAGCTACCTATACCAATAGGTTTCATATTTCATGATTGGCAAAGAAAGGTCCAAATATGCTCTGCTTTGATGATGCAAAGATCCCATATTTCCAAGAGAAAACATGTGTACATAGCTTGATGTTGACTCAATTTTGATGGGTGGTTCAACAGCCTAATCTGGATCATGCCATGTTTTAATTTTCTGTTGTAGAATAGAGAAAGAGGTCTGTCCAAACTGTTTAATCTTGGCAGACCAGTAGCTTAGGTAGAGAAGTAAGGTTCCCAACTGCTTAATCTGGGACCTTGGAAGCAATAAGGGTAGTTCTAGATAGAAAATCAAAAGAAAAGCCAAGAGAAAAGAAAAGGCACATAAGGGTCTGCAAGTCTAAGTGCACCCTTCATGAAGAAACAAAAAATGCTAGGCAAGTAGATGGGTAAGAAGATGGGGTTGCAGAAATGTCATTCCTTTC
Source organism: Pinus tabuliformis (assembly GCA_031772625.1). Taxonomy (NCBI): domain Eukaryota; kingdom Viridiplantae; phylum Streptophyta; class Pinopsida; order Pinales; family Pinaceae; genus Pinus; species Pinus tabuliformis. Next base: position 429,886,925 of record CM062810.1, on the reverse strand, counting down.
AATTGAGTGTCTGGTAACCTGTTTTCAAAGGAATATCAGTGGATAGAGAAGGTCCTCTTCTCCATCATGTTGCAGCAAAGTAAAGGAGCATGTCTAACTTCCTTTCTCCCCTTTCACATTCATTTCTAACATCCCTTCACCAGTTGCTTTCATGAAAGAGTTCAAGGTCTTATGTGGGTTCTTGGTTCTTTAAGAGCCACATTTCTTGTCTAAAATTCTTTTTATTTTGATCTACTCCCTAAGCTAAGTTATTTTCATATAAACTTAGTGATTTCATCCCTCATTCACTTCTTCCCCTCATATTAACCCCTAACTTCTTATTATCTAAATCCCTTATGTTTCCCTTTCCCCCTACTATTATAACACCATGGTGTATAAACCCCAAAACATGTATAATATCCCCCCTTGTTAGCACTATAGCTAAATAAGTTTGTTGGAGGGAGACATTAGTCCACCAGGGACTATGGTCAACCCTGTCATGGGATTACTCTAGCCTCTGGCTGGAGTAATAACCTCATCCTAAGCCCTCACCTCCCCTCTGTTAAAAAATTCCCCAAAAAATCCCTTTACCTCTGCTCAAACCCACTACAAACCCTTTTCCCTACAGAAAAACCCGAAAAAACCCATAAAAAACCCTTAAACCTATAGTCCCGCGCCAAATTATTAAATTGAATATTTTAATGGCCGGGCGGGACCCAACCCAGAGCTGCGCGACCGACGGCAGTACCCGCCAGCCGTCCGATCTCTGCCGCCCCCGATCCAACGGTGGGCGGTCAATCTCGCTCCCCGACCTGCCTCCCTTTAACGTCCGGGGAAGGGCGGTATTGGGCGCCGTACCCTGGACGCGTGGCAGGCGCTGGGGTTGTTCGGAGCCCCCCTCCCCGATACCGCCTGTCACCAAAAGCGGTGCGGGGAGACCGCTTACCGCCTCCCCCATACCACCCCTCCCGCACGTCAGCGCCCACGTCACTATAACGTCGCGTCACTCCGTCCGCCCCCGCGCCCCGTGGCCCTCCACGTGGCCCTGCCACAGCATCCGCCTGCCACCTCGTCCAGCCACGCTGGCCTCCAGCTCAGCGTCCACGTCACCTTCCGTACCGGGCCCGCCATGACGTCATGCTGACGTCATTGGCGGAAAAAGCGCCAATGACCCTTTTTGTCCAAATTTGCCGTTATAAACGCCCGAACTAGCCGTTTTGGGTCATTTTCACGCGAAAACGACGCAACCATTGTCGACCTGCTTGCCGCGAAATTGCCTCCAGCCATCAAATTCGAAGTTGCGGCCGCTATAACTTGGAAATTCAGCTGCAGTGAGCTCCCCCTATTCGGCCCGAAGGCGTTCCGTGCTTGTTTTCCAGGTATTTCACCGAAAGTTCCCTGTTTCGCCCCTATGCATGCCATTTCTATGTGAATTCTCCCATAAGAATCATTCAAATCCTAAATTCCACACTGTCTGTCACTGAATTTGCCATTAAATCCACCTGCATTACCCTTTGCCCCGAGAATTCTGTACTAAAACGATAATTCACAGTTGAAGGTTACAATTTCGCCTCAAACTTGCCCGGCATTGTTCCCTTTTGCCTGGTGGAGGCCCAAGGCTGCATATCACCAAATTGAATCCAGCTCACCCTCTGCAATCATCCCCTTCAATTCACAATCCCTTTGAATTTACTAAAAAACAGCAGAGACAAGTCTGCCAAGCCTGCTTTCTCCACTGTGAAGAACATTCAAGCATTGTCTACAGTGAGCCTGTCACTCAAGCTCTGAAGAACCTTGCAAACCATTTCACTCACCTTGTCCAAAATCTAATTACACAATGGTTGCTCCTGCACCATCAACCCTCAGTGTTGCTCCTTTAAATGCACCAAACAATGACCTGGAGTCCTTACCTCTTGCTGACAGGGACTACCTCATTGAAGACTTTGTGGGTAACAGGGACTTCTTGCAGGCCTTCAGGAAATTAAGAGATGACTACCTGAATGGTCATGATACATATGGGATATGGGAGTCAAATCTGCCATACTATTGTCTTCCCTCTATCAATGTCTTTCCTGAGATCATTCGCCTCTATGCTGAAAACAATGATGTGTAGCAAAGAGCTATTAAGTCTCCATCTGGGAGCATCCTCTTTCACATTAATCCTGAAACTATCAATAAGATGCTCCACTTTGATCAAACTGAGCTGCTGTTCCCATTTTCCATGAATTACCTGCTGGACACTGGTGCCAAGATGACCAGTGAGGATATTCAGAAGGTCACCAGGACATTTATGAAACCTGAATGTCAGCCTGCAGGGCCACCTCCCTACTTGGATGTCTATTTTACTGAGGTAGGGAGACTGTTGCTAGACATGATTGCTTATGTGTTGGGATATAGAACCAGTGAGCATGTGGATGAAACAATGCTGGTATTGCTAGCTGCTTACAGCCCAGGCCAACCCCCTGCCCGCAAATATAACTTTGCCAAGTTCATAGCTAACAAGATTCATGATCAGCTGTGCAAAGTAGACAGACAGGGTGTCTTCAAGTACTCATCCTATATCTACCACCTTTTTATGTACTATCAGTCTGAGGTTTTTCCATGCTACATCAAAAAGCTGGATTATAAAGGGGAAAGAAGATCTGTTATCTTCTGGACATCTGTCTATCATCAAGTCCAAAATTCACCCTATTCCTATTGTGAGTTTGTTGACCAATTTGTATACCCTGTCTCTTGCTTATTGATGAGGTCCCCTCCTCCCAGAATATCAACTGAAATTCAGAAAGTCCTCCAGCTCTCCAAAAATTACAAAATAGGTGATTGGTACCTATATGAGGAGCATACAGTCATCAGAGTCTATGGCTATGAGCTTTGTCCATACAGGCTCCCAAAATATGTGCCTATGAGGATATTTGCCTTGGAGTATTATAGGCAGTTAATTCAATCTGACCTCACTCACTTTCACAGCTCCAAAAAGAAAGCCCATCTCAAGTTCAAGCACCAGGTGGGCCCCTTCATCATGAATAAAAAAGAAGGATGGGAAGATGCTGACCTAATCCTCAGAAACAAATACAAGCTATCACATAGTTTCCGGTGGGTCCCTTATGACCCTGAAGGCTTCATTACTGCTAGAAGGTTCAAGTACATGCTACTAGGTTATAAGCATTGCAAATATCCACACATTGAAAAATATGCCAACCAGCAAGAATGGCAGCAGGATACTTTAGTTGAAAAATTAACTGAAGAAGAGACAATGTTAAAGAATGTCAGAGAACTGGAAAAGACTCTTGACCTAGATTCTGTGCAGCAGGTACCCTTCAAAAGACCGCATTCAGCAGGAGAAGGGACCTCGGCCTCAAGAACAGCACCAGCCACACAGGCACCGTCTACAGCAGCACCAGGAACAGACAAAGGGAAAGGAATAATGGGTGCTGAAGAAGAAACCGTGAAAGAAAAGCCTGCCCCTTCAAGTGAGCAGCTACCAGGGCAGCTACCAGGGCAGCAACCAGAACAGCAACAAGAGCAGACTCCACCTCCACAAACTGAGCCACAAACAGCTCCAATCATGCAGACCCCAGCACAGGAGGAGAGGGGTACAAAAAGAGACAGAGAAGAGTCCACTCCTGCCAGTGGATCCTCCCAACAACCCCAGGCCAAAAGGCAAAGGGCTGACTCCCCAGAGGTAGAAGACATCACTGAAGAAATCCTTGACAGTTCAAGGAAAGACAGGGAGGGCATCCAGCATACAGGGACAAGCTCCTTTCAGCAGGAGCAAGGATTACAACTTTGTTTGGAGGTGTCCTCCTCCTCTCAGCAGAGCAAGAAGCCCAAAAGCACTAAGGCTTCTTTCAAGAAAATTAAGGCACAGAATGACTTGCTGAGGGTGGAAGTCTACAAACAATTTCTTAATGCAACACCAGCCCAAAAAGAAAGGCTAATGTCTGTATATGACATTCAAGAGGAGAAAATGATCCTCAGCCATTTCAAACCTACAGTGCCCAATCCAAAATCAGGGGCAGATTATGTGAAGACAAGGGTGGAGGTCCTAGCCAAGGACATCCATCCCATGGACCAAATTGAACTCCATAAGCAGGCAGGAGAAATGGTCTATGCAACCTTGGTAGACAGGGCAACCATGGCCCATGAGTTGAAAGAATCACCAAAAAATACCAACACTCAGTTTAATTTTGAAAGAATGTCCTCCCTAGCAAAAGATAACAGAATAAAATCACTTGAGGACATTATTATCGACCTGGGACATGATCCTAAGGATCCAAAGGGTGTAAAGGCCCTTATGAAGAAAAAAGAAGATGACCTCAATGCATTAAAGAAGAGGTTAAAGCTGCAGCCCACAGAGCACCCTCAAACAACAGAGCTACAAAAGGAAAAACAGGTTGATGAGCAACTGGACCTCATAATGCAGCTAAACCAAAAGGTCCTCGATTTGGAGAAAGAGCTTGAAGGAGCATTACAAGATAAACAGGGAGAATCTACATCCCAAGCTCCTCCAACTACTTCAACCACTGCAACAACTACAGAGGCAGCAGTGGCCCCTACAACAGAAGCAGCAACAACAACAACAGCTCCAGATTCCAGCACAAGTGTAGAAGAATTGACTAAGGCCATCAAAGAAATGGAGCTCCAGGCAAATGAGATAAAAAAGGCCAAGGAAAAATTGGCAGAGATGGATGCCAAGTATGATAAATCAAAAATGACTGTGGCAGAACAAGGCAGAGAAATAAAGGCCCTAAAAGACAAGATAAAGGCCTTAGAAAAAGAGCTAAATCTGGAAAGTGCCATGGCTGATATAAAAAGAATTCTATGGGCCAAAATTGGCCAATCCATCACTCAACAATGGAGGTCAATCAAAACTATACATGAGCAGATGGATTTAATGGGCCAGGCACAGACAGAAATCCAGAAGGCCAAAGCATTACTAGGAGACAAACCTGAACAGGCAAACAGAATGATAGATTTTCTGAACAGGCAAGAAAAGGAGGAGCTGGCAGCCATCGGCATTGTCAACAGAACAGAGGCTGTCCTCACAGCCAAAAAGGTGCTAACTCTCAGAAATTATGTACAAACTGTGGAGAGGAAGTGCTATGAAATACAGGCTGATGTGGAGGAGTATAAAGTCAAGATGGCAGTGCTGCAAGCAAAGGGACTGCCCAGCCTACTAAGCGGTGCAGGAAGACTGATCTCCCGAGATCAATTTACCAACAGAATGGCAACTTATATTGAAAATCAGATCACTGCATCTGGCAGTACATCTGAGCAAACAGGGCCTCCCACAGGACAAAGCTTATACGATAAACTTGAAGGCCTGTTCTTTATTGAAAATGAGGTAAATCACCTATTTGAAACTCCTCCTAACTTTTACAGATATACAGAGGCCGATGAAACTTTGATAAAGATTCGAAGACATCAAATGCCTAAGGAGGATTGGTGGCAGGCAATGCTTCAAATTTTTCCACGGTAGCCTCAGTTGCTCAGTCACTGCCAGCTCCAATTCACTAGAAGACAAACAGCAGAATAAAGTCAGTATTAAAGGCAGCTGAAAGGTGACTCAGCACATGGACGACGACAACTAGCCCAAAGGATAAGAAAATACACATATTTTTGACAACGTAGCCTCAACCGACTCCAACAGCCACCAAGTCAACAGTTTCTGACTATTTTGGACAGCTAAAGCACTGAAGAGTTATTACAGCATTAACTTTCTCAGCTACAAGGCTCCAGGAGTTGGCATAACATTAATGAAGCCATTAACTCATTTCTCTGATATTTTCTTATATAAATTTTGTATATATACCCCCCTTAGTAACGCATAAGGGGTTGGTGATTTTCACTCTGAGGCAATTGTATTGTATACTTTCAGTTTATCTAATGAAAAGGGCTGGACAGCTCAGTGATTTCCTGAAACTTTGATGTCTTGCTAATCCATGCGTGCTGTTGCAGAATTCTCGTGCTGTCTGATGGAATAATAAGTTTCTCTCAATCTCTGTTTTGTCTTCTTATGTTTATTAAATCATACTCATGTTTCACCAGTCTAGCAGTATAGAAAAAGAATAGTGCAGGACATGTTTGGCTACACCTTGTGCTCAATCTTTACTGCTGTAAATGTTTTCTTCAGAAATTAATCATGGACATGAAATCTTGACTGCTCATGTTTTCATTAATTTTATAAATATGAATGTTATATAGAAATTCTTCACTGCTTCTAAATAACATTCTCACTGTTTCTCTATACCAGTTCGTTGGAAAATTCTTAATTGCTTTTCATAGCCTGGTTATATCACATTTAATCTCAGTTTCAAAGCCTTATTTCTCAGACACTTATCTAGCTCTGCAGCATCACTATTATATCAACACAGCATGTCAAACAACTAAAGGACCACTGACTCCATGCCCAATGGCCTAGAACACTCTGTTACACACATATAAATCCTGACTGAAGTCATCATCCAACAAAATTCCATAAAACAAAACCCTGAGCATCATAGCTAGCCTAACACATTAAACAAACAAAGCTAAAACATAAAGAGAGAGCCCTCTCTGGTCATAGGTAGGCTAGAACCTGTGACCCAAAGATTGGTTAGTGGTTACCCCGGCCGTATTCCCTTGGGAGTCAAAGGGAACAACCTGGGTGTTAACAGGAGTAAGTTTGTATGTTGTTGACAGTTGATTGCGCTTTTACTTTTGTCTTTTGGTTTGAATTTATGAATTTCTAGTGTCGAAACAAGTGTTTACTTCAAAATAAAAGTTTCGTAATCGTTTTTTTTTGTTTTCAAAAAAGAAACTTGTTTGTGTTTTCACTTGAAATTGAATTCAAATTTGTACAACAGCTTTCTTTTTAGGCATCAATATTAAGAAAGTGAAAAACAAATACATGCATTTGTGCATTTGCATCTTGATAGTTTGTATGTTGATTTAGGAAAAGTGCATTTACAGTGTGCTCTATGCTCTTTGAGAAAAGATTGTGTCTTTCTTTTCCCCTTATAGCTAGGATTTTCATTGTTGAAAAGAGATAAATGCTTGCTTATCATCTTTAGACTGCATTTAGGAATTGTATATACATCTCGTGGTGATCCAAAAAGGCAAACTTCTAAGAAAGATCAACCTAAAATAAATTGAATGAACTTAACAATGCTTTGTAACTTAACGCACAACATAGAGGTCTAGGCTAGAGACGTGTTCCGACGTCGTAAAACCTGGTGACTGTCGATCTCGCTGATGGTTGGGTGATTCCTCCTGAGAGACGATAAGCGCCAGTACGGATTGTGCTCCCACGTACCGTCGAGTATATATTGGGAGACCCCTATAGGCATAAAACCTTTATCCATAGGAAGCCGTGTCGGCCGCCCTAGTGATCGCAATGCACTGAACACAGCATTTGGGAAGATTGACCGCCCGTACCTTAAAAAGTATTCTGCGGTTTTGCGAAAAGTTCGGCACACCCTCTACCTAAAACTCTAGAGCAGTTCCTTTTGGCATTTTTTAGACTCTATAACGGAAAAAGTCCATCCGAGCATTTGTCACTTCGGGCTCGTTAAAACATCGAAGGCGACTAGAGTCATCTTTTGCTTTTTCTCGACTCTTTAAAATTGAAAAAGCAAGTTGTGTCTAAGCGTCGTTAAAATTTATTTTAAACGGAATATTCATACCTTTTTCCTGCGTTTATCTTTAGGTTGAGAAAATGGAGCCCACCAACCAAGGAATTCCCCTTGGTGGAAATCCTAGTCCCTTCTCCTCTTGGGGAGATGTTGGTGCGCCCCATATGGCCACATTGTCGCTTCCAGGACTGACAATTGGCTTGCCGGTCTAGCTCTTCTCTACCAATGTCGTTTAGAACACCACTATTCCTGAACAGTCGAATCAGCAGTTAGACCAGTCCAGAGTTACCCACCAACCTTCCACTTCCTCTAATTCTTCCTCTCTCCCTTCCTCTTCGCTTGACGGAACTGGTAAAACTAAAAACCAAGTTCCTAAGGAGAAGAAGGAAAAGAAGAAGAAAGAGAAGAAGAAGAAGGAGCCAAAAGCGACTGGGGGCAAACGAGTGTCGTCTAACGAAAATCCACACACAGCACTGACTAGGCCTAAATCGCCATGTGTCATATGCAAGGGAGACCACTTTCACAGAGATTGTCCCTGCATCCCTCGGATACTAAGGGACTGGTCTCCCCGTTTGCACAATCCGGTGGCATCAAATAGCCATGTTGATTGCACACCATCAACTAGCGAAAGTGAAGTCCCTGGACAAAAAGGGAGAGCTAGATCTCCCTGTAGATTGTGCGAAGGCAACCACGCCATCCACCGTTGTCCCTTCTTAGACGAAGCGAAAAGAGTTTTGGATGATCGTCCGGTTTCACCGTTACGACTTCCTCTTGGATATAAAAAACTCTTGCCGAGTCCTTCGTTAGTTGAAAATCTAGCTGGCCCGCTCAAGTGGTCAGCTGAAGCGCCGGTCATTGAAGATGAACTAGCTGAATCCATACCCGACGAAAGTCAAAAGGTCGAGGCGGCAGTTGACCCGGTCTTGCCTTCAGAGGATTTATCTTCGAATGACACAGACACTGAAGAGAACGAGGATGACACCATCCAAATTCTCTTCATCAACACAGACTCCGACGAACATGGGGGCAACCCACCCATTCCTTTATCACAGGAAGGAAGTTCGTCAGAGCGATACCCGGCCGTTTACTCGGTCCCACCACCAAGCAACCTAGTTGTATCCTTCGACTGGAACCAACTAGGCAGAACCCATTTGCCAGCAAGTATACCATTCAGAATTATCATCCAAATATACAGAATGGTCATGGCTGGCACCATCATTGATGAGGGGGCATCTGTGAGTATCCTTTCCTCTATTGCTTGGAAAGTGCTTGGTTTGCCAGCGCTTTTGCCTGAAATGAGAAATCTGACAGGCTTTGATAAAGGAACCAGTCGACCTTTAGGGATCCTCCCCAATGTGCCCATAACATTGAAAGGGAAGACTGTTCAAATGAATGTGATGGTCGTTCAAGGACCCTTGGATTATAACCTACTCCTTGGACGAGACTATATATATTGCATGGGAGCCATCGTCTCCTCACTCTTTAGAGTAATGTGTTTTCCGCACGAAAGAAGAGTGGTCAAGCTCGTGGACCAGCTTTCATTTCCCGGATCACGCATTGCAAATAGTCATATACCGTCCCTAAATGGTCTCTTCTCGCAAGAAATGTCTCAACCCATGGTCTGTCCTCCCGATGAGCGTGAGTGATTTGGAAGGATATGACTGGAACCCAGGGGGCATGCGTCCTGGTCTACTTCGGCAGGAAAACTTCGGGTATACGGTAGGTTTCCGCGGGAGAATATGACTAGTCTGTACCCCGTCCGTCTTGGAAGACAGATTATTCTAGAATAAGATTCTCTTATCAAAGTTATGTGTATGGCGCTCGTTGTCACTCACCTTTGTCTATCTCGGTAGACATCGCCGAAGAAATGTTTATTTGCTACACGAAGGAGACAATCTTTGGTAACCTGAAAGAGGTATGCCTCTCTCGGTAAAACAAATGTTTTATTGGACTAAGAAGGGGTAACCTTGAAACCATATTTTATACCTGGGAGCATGCAAACCTTTTGGAGTGCAAGCAAGGGGCGGCTATTTATTTTTTAAATTTTTAGGTCCTCCCTTTAAACCCATAGGTCTAACCCTTTAAACTCGTAGGATTAGCCATTTCCGAACTTGCAAAACGAAAGGATTCCAGAGAAAAGCTTTGTAAGGCGCAAGCTCCATAAAAAATGGCATCTTACATGAGACATTCTTATCATATGACTAGATTATCGAGCAGTTTTAGCGCATAGTTCATGCTCGTTAAAAAATAAACATAAAATCGAGCAAGTGTTTTGACCCGCATTTAAGCTCGTTAAAAAATGAACTATCCTCCTGTAAATAACCACCGTGAATGTAACATTATCAGCCATTAAAGCCTTGGTCGTGTTTGCACCGTCACCTCCACTTTTCCATTGGCCGATCATTCACCTCCATATGATTGTTTACCCATTTTGAGGAACAGCTGCGAAGAGTGATTTCACTAGCCATCCTTGTGACACTGCCGTGCTTGGAAAATTCCAACCCGTACCTGGAATCAGCTGCTACCCGTTTTATCACTCGTTCCTCAAAAGACAAGTCTTCTTTAAGCTCTTTTCATCTGACTCGTAAAATATGAAAAGATTGCCGAGTTTTGGCCTTCCAGCTCGTTAAAGTGACCAGAAGTGCTATCCCTCCTCTAGATTTTAATCTTTTTGGACCTGAGGGATTATTGCACAAAAAGATCGAGCGCTTGTTTTGTTCGGCTCGTTAAAACTATCGAAAATTCATCCCTTCTGTATTGTTTTATACTTTTTCGGACTTAAGGGATTAGATGATGAAAAAGGAACTTTGGAGTTATCTTTACGTACCTTTTCAGACTCTCTAAAAATGAAAAGGACTGAGTTATCTTTGTCGTTAGACTCGTTAAAAGATTAATAGCGACAAACTTGTCTTTAGACGAGAACGAGTTTCACTATCACTAGGCTCATTAAAACATAGCGATGGGTTTGCCCGAAGGGAAAATTATAGAACAAGCATATGTTATCCTCCTCAAGCTTGACAAAAATAAAGAGGTACTGGTCAGCAATGACTGGGGAAAAATTTGGAAGAAACTCAAAGAACCTTTATTGGTAGCAAGTCGCTCTTGAACATGACACTTCCACTCCATGCCTGAGTCGGGTTGGGTTGTTTCATTCACTAGTCACATCACCATGGTCTCGCCATACCATCCACCTTTGGGGTAAATGCTACCAATCCATCACATAAGTGTCGCCGATATGTTCAAGAGAAGTCATCCAGAGAAGTCAACCGTGTCCCATCCACTACCATACATTATACTTCATTCTTTCATGACCGCCACCCTGAACCATATATCATCAGATCGTTTTCACCTCCATCAAAATCATTTGCTCCGTTCCGTGTCACTGATGTGGGATACATCAAGGCCCTCCTTTGACGGATTGCTTCTTGTCGACATCAGCTCATTATCCAAGAAGTTGATCTAGGAACACCCCCTTCAGTACTTTGAAGCCTGCATGCCTCAATGGCAAGTTTCTCACTTCCGGCGACAGGTATACATCAATGACCTTCGACCGAAAGATTTTGCGTGGTGTTCGACGCCAAGTCCTTTATTCACACCACATGAATTGTGCTGCAGTACCTTGAGGGTCATTATCATTATCGGTGATTCCTCTCGCGCTTGTTAACAGTTTACATCATTGACTGGTAATCAAGCGATGTCTTTCCATGTTCGACTTCAGAACACTTCTCACATGGATCGACTTGTACTTAGAGTAAAGATCGGACGAGATTGAAGAGCCTGGATCTAGTTTCATCCATCCGGGCTGCGATATATATTCAGGAAAAATAAAGACATTGACATGTACAGCATTGCAGCACAGATAATCATCCTACCAAAAGGATGATGATTTCATCAAAATCATCAGTCTACCATCAGACGATTGTCTGTCCTATGTACATAAAATGAATTTATAAAGCTGAGCATGGGAATGCCCACCTCAGCTAGATCATGAAAATAGTATGAAAAATAATGTATTGTATTGTATCTTATTACAGGTCTCCTCCCGGCATTGAATGAACTTCGGATCCTCCTAATAAAGCATTTCACCCGATAAACGGCCTCATACTTTAGGGGCAACTGTTATAGACATTTTTGTGCCTTACAGCTATAAGCATGAAATGTCCATAATTCAAGGGATCCAAAGTCCCTAAAGATGTTGTTACAACTCCTAAGGAACAAGGTAAACCAATGACAGCTTCTCCCAGAAGTTCTCCACCAAAAACCACTCAGAAACAGTCAATTCAGGATCAATTCAGAAGCTCCACTAGCTGCCTGCGTTGCAAAGCACCCAAATGCACTGGCTAGGTGCGTTGCAAAGCACTTGGATGCACTACCAGGGTGTGCTGAGTGGGAAATGACAAATGGCAAGCTCATTCAACGAGGTGGAAAGACCATGGAAGCTTCCAGAATCTTCTCCAGTAACACTTGCCTCAATGAATTCGACTAGTGATGAGTAAGAGGCTCTCAACCTCCAAGTGGAAGCAAGAATTGACAGAGAGAAGCCACAAGTCAAAACATAAGCTGACTCATCCTCGCTGCTTACATCTATATATGGATCCCTCATCCCAGAGATCCAGAGGCTGGAATTTTGTACTTTGCAGAGAATTGTTGTTGGTTTCAGATTGAGATTAGTACATTGGGTGATTTATGCTTTGTTGGAGGAGAGGAAGGGATTCCTTTGTTGGGAGGTAGATGCTGGATCGGAACTCACTTGGTTGTATCTCCTCTTGGACTTTCTTATTCTATCAATAAACTATTTGAGTTTCTCCTACATGTTGTGTATCAATTATGTTTTGTTATATTTGCATGTTTAGCTTAATCTGATCTTGAGCTTTTTATGAATGTATATTTGTATCTTCGTGTAGTTTCTCTCTCTTGTGATCTTGCAGGAATTTGGTGAAGCTGGGCCGGTAAGGGAGCATGGAGCTGGGAGCTAGTGAAGAGAGGAGCAATTGGATCGACAAACTAGCAGAAGACACAGGTTAGTTACATCCTTTCTCCTTATTTACATTCCATAAAGAAGAATACTCAATTAGTTTTCCTTGTTTGTTGCTAAGGCACTATCACACCTTAGAGTGGGATAGGGGCATTCTGAATGGATACTTTTCCCAACAACACTACCTCACCAAACTCACTATAGCTCGTAGTCACTACTCTGACATAGCCTCATCCATCCAAAAATAGGGTAATTAAAAGTACATTCTCCCATGGCTTGCCCCTTCTTTTATAGGAGTCCTCATAGGTGACACTTGGCATTTCATGCTGTTGACATGGCGAATTTTCGCTATACCAACATGGGGAACTAACTCGATTGCAAGCCCCAATTAGGCCTACTTTCGTTTGGAATGGCTAGCTCCAATAGGTTTTAAGGGACACTGTGAACTGTAATAGGTGTTGAAAGATTGCTTTTGGGAAGAAGACTTCAATTAAATCAACAAAATAAGACAGATAACCACTATGTATTAAATCCAATCTACACTACTTCTAACTATTGTAATCTAGTCCTAATTATCCTAATCTATCATGCAAGAGAAAACCATAAGGAGGTTAAACATCATATATAAATCCCAAGTCCAAATGAATCAATTACTGGTCCACATAAGAACAACGCTGTATTAAGTCCTAATCACAATGCAATTACTTATATAGGAATATACATTCCTTTCCATACAAATAACACTTGCAATTGATGTTTAACAAAGTCTGGAATCAACAACATTTCATGAATTATCAATGCCATTGAATTACATTCAAATAACTAAGAACAACCATGAACTGGTGGTTAACAATATGCATAAAGCAAATCACATTTGTATTTATATGATCCGAATTGGATCCATAGAAGACTATCAAGGAACCATGACTGTATCAGGTCAGGAAAAATCTCTAAAGAATCCCAAAACAACGATCAAAAACACCCTGAACTAGTGGAAATGGCAGCCAACGTGGAACGACTAGGACCTCGGTCAAAGTGCACTGACCGAGGCCCATGGAGACTGCGCGGGAGGCCGAATTATCCCTTGGGAGCCCCGGATCAGGAAACAAAGGTGATTTTTGATGTGTGATTAGCACCTAGCGCTAATCGCGCATCGCTGGGTGAATAGGGCCATAATGGAAAAGCTCGAGCATTCAATCACGTGGGGGAACCGGAGGACTGTGGGTGGAAAAGGGAAAAAACACTAATCATATAAGGCGGGACCCACACTCTGGAAACTGGCAGTTTTGATCAGGGTGCCCTTAAATGGTAAGAGGTTTTGAATGAAAGCGGAGTGATTCCATACAACGATTGACGCGTGGTAGGTGGAGGTGAGAGAAAATTGTCGTTGATTGTGTGCTATCAGTCGAGCAAGTCAACCGCGTGAAACGTGTGTATGGAGTTGGATTTGGAGGGCCCAAATTGACGACTGAGATCGCGCCTGATGGGAAGAAGTGGAATCGACAGAGAATTAAGCCGCGTTTTAAAGGGATTTGGAATCTGTTTGACTGCCATGGTGGAGGAAGAACGCATCCAGAACGTAACTGAAGAAATGAACTGACAAAGCATGCTGGCACCATTTAGAGGAGGACAAGTGGCAACTCCCTAAGTGCTGATGATGATGCCGAACAGGGAACTCCAAGCATAGCTGCAGAAGGTGAATCGACAGAGGCGAAAGAGGAAATGAATAGGCATAGGGATCGAATGGCTAAAGCCATGAATAAAGATAGTCGAATGAGGATGAGTTTGAGTAAGTTGAAGTCCAAGAGATGAAGAGAGACAGAGAAAGGAACCCCAATCTCGAGAGGAGGACGGAACATAGAGAACAGTAAGGTAGAGCAGAAGAGATAGAGGGATGAGCTGATCAGTAGCAGCATTGAGCACCGGAGAGCTTGAAGATTCAAGCCATCCCATAGAGGAATCTATCCAGATTGAGAATCAATTTGGCTCTTTCCACTGTAGACCAGAAGGTCACAGAGCTGGTAGGAAGAAGAAGAGTCTGTGTACTCCAGTGGCTTTGGGAATCCAAGGACCACCCTGCCAAGCAAAACCTGATTGAGGTGAACTCACATTGAGTCCCTGTATTGTAAATTCTCTGCCCAAAGGCACAATAAAACAAGGCCACCACTAAAAGCTGGACCAGAGATGTAGCCCTGGAGAAATAGGGTGAACTCCTTATTAAAATTTCTTGTGTCTTTGTGTTTGCTTATTGTATTTCTTTGTTGTCTTTCCATTTTAAAGTGTTCGTGTATTGGCAATTTGATCGATCCGTTGTCTCAACATAGAACACACACCAGCACATGAGTCTGTAATACCTTGTTCATTAAATCTTTAACTGATGTCACTCATAGGGTGAATATTAGATCATTATACCAGTAACAACACACTGATTCTAAACATATCAGAGAAAAGGGAAACAAATTTGAAACAACAGGCTCCTTCTTGAACCAAACAGTCCTCTTTATTCATAATAAATCAAATTTGTTTTTCTCCAAACAAAAAAGCCCTTCTCTCCTATCCAGAGGTAATACTTATGCAGTCTTGAATGACCCTCGGTCTTCCATGACCTTTCGTTTCCCCTCTTTTCGTTACAAAAATCAGCGTATACAGATGAGAATGGTCGGTGACACTGCTAACAAGTTGAGGTCACCTTTGGTGGAGCGTTCTACTTCCTGGGGAATGAATGGATGCCTTTGGAATAGAGAAGGATTGCGTATCATTTCTTTGCACCTGTGTGGAGTGGCTATCATTCTCTGTCATTTCCTGAAGGAAACTGAAGATGTTGCGCTCATCATCCCACATCTGGCATGCTTTGTGATGTATCTGGCAGTGATGACATCTTAATGGAACAACGCTGTCATGAGTGCTTCAACTGAACACAGAGAGTGCCTCCATCATGCACTATGGTGGTCCATATTCCCTTTAGCAGAGTGTGTTTTGCAATACTGACACCGGTGGAGTAGAGGTGTCATCTTGACATAACTCACATTTATCCATTACTGGGTCTGCTCGAATTTGCCTGCAAAAATAATTCATATCAGCTATGACTATGAGAAATATGGCAAACATGCCTACAAAACATGAATCTTGCATTTACAACATCAAATGTGAAAGAATCCCCCCTTCTTCTTTAATTTATGCACTGATTAAGTCCTGTGAATGTAAATCCGATTTACATCGAAAATCCTCGCAAAACACATACAGAATCCAAAACCCGGACTTGAAATACTATAGACGGGAACCTATACCCTATCAAGTCTACCATATCGCATTGCATCGTGCCATGTGTTTGGGCTTAAAGCTATGCCGATTGTGCCTTTCAGTTGGCTGGACCCGACATACATATATGTTGTGGTTCATAATTCCTTCGGGTCCGCCGCATAAGGCTTCCCTTTGTAAAACCCAGACTCCAACGTATTATCACAAATACAAGGGAAAACATGGAAAAACCCGTGGCCGGCCATAAGGCTGGACTTCAAATATTATGTAATTGGGCATATAATCATCGTCGGGTCTGGCTATCACCCCTCCGCTAACTGCATAACCCCTGGGCTCCGCCGATTGCGATAAGCGATCGGGGTAGGTAGACCCGAAATATATATATATATATATATATATATATATATATATATATATATATATATATATATATATATATATATATATATATATATATATATATATATGACACTTAATAGTCCTGGCAGGTCTGCAATGTATGATTTCCCTTTGAAAAGTCCCGACTTCAATGTTTTTCGAAAACACAAGAATATATGGGAAAACCCCATGTCCGGCCATAAGGCCAGATCTGAAATGTTATGTGCTCTGGTCTATAATTATCGTCGGGTCCGGGTGGTAGCGGTATGTCTTATATAAAAACCCAAACCCTACTGATTGTGATATGCGATGGGGAAGTGGACCTAAAACCCACATATGTATTATGCTTGATAAAGTTGTCAGGTCCGATTATCGCATTGGCCTTATGTATGGGTTCTGGACCCAAAATGTATATGAAACATGGTCAATAACGCCATTGGGTCTGGAGTATAGTGGCACACCCTATATATAAAGCCCGAGACCCCGCTGATAGCAATATGCAATGGGGCTCCAGACCCAAAATATATGCATTTGGGTTAATAAAACCGTCGGGTCCGGAAGCCATGTATGCATTGTGTTTTAGTGTTGATTGCGGTTAAGTGAAAAGGGGTGATTTATGCATATTGATGAAGGATTTTCATTATAAAGAGTTATAATGGGAATGAGGTGTGATAGAAGGTTTTGGAGGGTTAGGAAGGGTTATGATGGAGGTAATGAATGGAGGGTTTGGAAGGGCTAGAAATGAATCATGTGGCAGATTTTTAAAGAGGGGTTTAACCATTAGGAATTGGAGATTTGGCTCGGCAATGAGTTAAAGTCTCTGGAATAAAATAGATCATTTAGAGAGGTGGAAGATCAACTTTAGGGGACCCATTTAAAATTACAACCAAGGCAGGTTTTGATAGGGTGGTAGTTGTGGCCACAACACATGCATAATTGATTTTTTTTTATAATTCAATAGTTTGATTATTCACCCACCCACGTGTCACTCTCTCATCAAGGATCTCCAAAATCATTTACTCAAATTTTAATTTAAAAATAATATTTTTCCTCACCTCAAGAAGATTCCTATTTCTTATCCTAGTTGTCTCTTGATCCCCTTTTTTTACTCCTTAATTTGTGTTCATTACTAAAGTCAATTGATGAGTCAAGATTTGATCCCCTATCTACTTCCTAATTTAACTCAAGTTATCTCTTAGATGGATATCCTTATGTTGGTTTTTTCCACACATCCCCTTCTCTTAATTAGGTTTAACTATTTTAAGATTAATATTTATCCTTAAATTTATGTCCCTCATTCCCCTTTTTACCTAATTAAACTACATTATCTACCTAATATTTTCCAACGTGGGAAGGGTAGAGTTTTTAAGGTAAAATATTTTACTTCTTCCTATGATCCTCTTAATCCAAGTTTTATTCTTGGTTTAATTTCCTGGGTTTCTAACATCATTTACCCTTGATGTGAATTTACCTAGTTTTCATTTCTTGATTATATTTATTAATTTATTTATTTTTAATGATTCCAAGGCTGCCAAGTTTGGTCATTCCCTTCAAGAACTTCCCTTGAAGTTCCAAGGGTGCCACGCCTAAAAGTTTATTTGTGATGCCAAAGGTGCCAAGTTGGTTGTTCCCTTCAAGAAATTCCCTTGAAGTTCCAAGGGTGCCATGCCACTTGCCCTTCAAGCATTCAGTGACTATGAGGGGAAATTATAGGTGCAACGACAAAGACCCTATCATCTCTTATGTTGCCTACTATAGTGAGACTAATGGTGTCAGGGGTCAAGGAATCCGTCTTGATGCACACCCCCCTCAATTAAATCCTCATGAGTGACCCAACTTTGGGTCCTGCCCTCATGACATCGTGATCTTCAAGGCAAAGGTGGTCCAACCTTTCTAGCCCAAGTCATGGCTGGAGTGCTAATGGGTGAGATTAGGGACACTATCCCACCCCTCCCATTCAATTACATCTAATTGTACAACCCCATCACTGTTGGGTCCCTATAATACTAGTGATTACCCCATTACTATTGTAGTTATACCCCTTATTTATATCGTTGTGCCCCTATTACCCCCATATTGTTATTTCTGTGCCCCATAGAATCCCTCTATTGTTATTTTTGTGGCTTTATATTATTATTGTTAGGTTGGCTGGATTATATTGTGACTCCTTAGACTCCTATATATAGAAAGGAGGTTTTTTCACTTGTATAATCCAAGAATTTTTAATTTATGTAATGTAAAGGAGGTTTCCCCCTCGAAGAGGCTGAATTCTAAGGCGTTGATCTTTCTTTTCTATCTTTTCTTGAGCTGGTTTCATAACATTTGGTATCAGAGCTTTGGATTCTAGGGTTTCGCTGCTCCAAACAGGTCATCGTGGAATTTTCGCTATAACTTTTTTTTGTGACATTTCAGAAGTCGCAAAAAAAAACCCATTTGAGAAGAAATCGCGCTGAACCTTGGCTCCAAATTGCAGATCTTTTCACGTGATATTTGCGGAGATATGATCTGAGGAAGTTGGTCTTTTTGCAGACTCCTGAATTACACTCAAAACAGGTGACCTGGGGAAAATTGTCATAACTTTCTTTCTGAGCATCGGATTGAAATTTCGTAAGAAGGTACAGAAAGAGGATGGACTTTAGTTTTCTTTTATATATTTTTTAGAGTCAAAGGTTGAAACAGTGACACGTGGCACTTCATACAAGTTCACTCTACTGAACTAGTCTATAATCAGGTCACTGCGGGAGATTGTGCATAACTCTTTCTTGGAGAATCCAATTTGGTTCAGACTAGTGGCATTGGAAAGAGGACATAGAAGGCTACTACAGGTCACAATTTCAGAACTGGATGATTCGAAATTACAGAGATACATCAGATTCAATATCAGGCTTCTACAAAGTAAAAAAAGGTGTGTA
Source organism: Pinus tabuliformis (assembly GCA_031772625.1). Lineage (NCBI taxonomy): Eukaryota > Viridiplantae > Streptophyta > Pinopsida > Pinales > Pinaceae > Pinus > Pinus tabuliformis. Next base: position 429,867,810 of record CM062810.1, on the reverse strand, counting down.
GTTTTTTTTTTTTTATTTTTGCATAAGCTTGGTTTGAAGGAATTCAAAGGGCATAGTAAAGCATTATTATCGGTAACTGATGCCCCGAGGAAAGAAAATGCAAACACCTAGTAAGGAACCTGAAAGCTCTAGCATGACTCATGAAGAAGAGGAAGAAATGCTACATGATATATCAAAATTACAAGAACAAGTGCAACAAATGTCACGCTCACAAAAGCTAACAGATGCTAAGATAAATGGCGTGGAATCTAAGATAAAGGGCATGGAAGCTAAGGTGAATGGCATGGATGCTAACATTGATGGCATGGATGATAAGATGGAAGAATTGAAGATAAATATGAATAAGTTGCTACAAGAAATGGTCACTAATGGTGAAAGAGTAGTAAAGGAAACTCATGATGAGAACAAAAGAAATGTTAATCATGATTCCATAGACTCTAATGTTGGATCGAAGACTCACCATGTTCCAAAAATCGATATGAGGAAGTTTGATGGCAAGGATCCCGCCACATGGATATTACAGATGGAGCAATTCTTCGATCTCAATAATGTGCAAAACACACAAAAGGTACGTATGGCAACTTTATATTTGGAACCAAATCAGTTTGTATGGTATCAATGGCTTTGTTCTCGTAAACAATTTATCACTTGGGCAATTTTTACGGAAGAATTGATAGCACATTATGAGGATACAAAAAGCAACACTTTTTTTAGCCAATTGATAAGTCTCAAACAAAAGGGTTCAATAATGGAGCACATTGAGGAGTTCCAAAAATTGAACATAAGGGTAAAAGATATTCCAGAGGAGCATAGGATTGATGTGTTCATAGGGTCTTTAAAGGATAATATCCAACATGATGTGCGCCTTTGGGAACCTGATTCATTAGAGAAGGCATTCAGGTTAGCAAGAAAAATGGAAAGCAAAATTATGGCAACTAGGAAGCATACCATTCACAACTATAAAGACGGAAGTGTTGTTGCCCATAGTCTTCCACAACCTACAAGGTTGACACCACAACAATTGGAAGAAAAAAGAGCAAAAGGGCTTTGTTACAATTGTGATAGCAAATACACAAAAGGTCATAAGTGTGCTGAGAAGAAATTATTCTACATAGATTGTGAAGAGGAAGAAGAAAAGGAGCAAGAAAGGTCAAAAGAAGAGGATATATTCCAGGAACAAAGCCTAGATGAAGAACAAATAAATCCGACCATATCTTGTAATGCATTGGCGGGAATTACCACTCCTCAAACCATCAAGATAGAAGGACAAATCAAGAAGAAAAAGGTAATAGTGTTGATTGATTCAGGAAGCACCCACAATTTTATTCATTGTAGGGTAGCAAAAGAATTGAATTGCTTCCTATATCCAGCACCAGAGTGTCAAGTGATGATTGCAAATGGAGGAACAATAAATTGTTCTGGAAAGTGCCATAATATCAAGCTATCCATGGGAGAATATGTATTGACTAGCCCAATGCTTTCCATTCCAATGGGAGGTGCTGATGTTGTACTAGGAGTCCAATGGCTACAATCCTTGGGTACAATAGCTTTTAATTTTCAAGAACTTTTCATGAAATTTTCTGTGGAAGGAAAGGAAGTTGAATTAAGGGGTATTGCAGGGAAACCAGGAAAGATAATCAGCTCTAATGGCATGACAAAGCTTCTAAAAAAGGAGCAAAGAGGTGTAATTGCACAATTATGTTCGCTAGATGTTTCCACATTGGAATCATCTATTTCTCCAGATCTCCAAAAAGTCCTGGACAATCATTCCAAGGTATTTGAGACTCCCAAAGGTCTCCCACCTATGCGTGATCATGATCATGCTATTCATCTGATTCCAGGAAGTGTTCCTCCAAACATCAGGCCGTACAGATATCCATATGTCCAAAAAAGTGAAATTGAACGTATGGTTGCAGAAATGCTAGAGGCTGGTATAATTCAACCGAGTCAAAGTTCTTTCTCAGCTCCAGTAGTATTGGTGCACAAGAAGGATGGATCATGGCGCATGTGTCCAGATTATAGGGAGCTCAACAAGCTCACTATTAAAGATAAGTTCCCCATTCCTGTCATTGATGAATTACTGGATGAATTGCATGGATCAATTTACTTCACCAAGTTGGATCTTCGTTCGGGATATCATCAAATCAGAATGAAGATTGAAGACATTCCGAAAACGGCATTTAGAACTCATGAGGGTCATTATGAATTTTTGGTCATGCCTTTTGGCCTTACCAATGCACCTTCAACATTTCAAGGTTTGATGAATTCAATTTTCAAACCATTCCTTAGAAAATTTGTGTTAGTATTTTTTGATGATATACTAATCTACAGCAAGTCTTGGAAGGATCATGTTGAACATGTTGACAAGGTGCTACAACTATTGGAGGAGAAACAATTATATGCAAAAAGATCCAAATGTTTCTTTGGAGTCCAGGAGGTGGAATATTTGGGTCATATTGTATCTCATGAAGGAGTTAAGGTAGACCCTAGCAAAATTAAAGCCATTAAGGAATGGAAAATCCCCACATCCATAAAGCATCTGCGAGGATTTCTTGGGTTGACAGGGTATTATCGCAAGTTTTTAAGAATTATGGGAGAATAGCAGCACCTCTAACAACATTATTGAAGAAAGATCATTTTCATGGACTCCGGAAGCAACAAAGGCCTTTGAACATCTTAAAGAGGCAATGTGCCAAGCACCGGTCTTAGCTACACCGGACTTCACAAAAACCTTTATTGTGGAATGTGATGCTTCAGGAAATGGAATTGGTGCTGTTCTAATGCAAGATGAAAGACCCATTGCTTTTGAAAGTCGTCCAATCAAGGGAAAGTTTTTAAGAAAAGCTATTTATGAGAAGGAAATGTTGGCAATACTCCATGCACTTAAGAAATGGCGACCCTACCTAATGGGAAGACACTTCAAGGTAAAAACGGATCATGATAGCCTTAAATACTTTTTAGAACAAAGATTATCCTCTGAAGAGCAACAAAAGTGGGTCACAAAGATGTTGGGTTATGACTTTGAAATCATCTACAAAAAAGGGAAGCAAAATGTGGTGGCAGATGCACTCTCAAGAAAGGATGAGGATGTGGAAGCATTGTTGTGTGCCATTTCTATTATCCAACCAGATTGGATAAACGAAGCAAAGGAGGAATGGAAGAATGACGAAGAAGTGTGGGCACTTATTCGAAAGCTACAACAAGATTCCAGTACTTCTGATACATTTAGCTGGCAAAATGATTCGTTATGGTACAAAGATCGCTTATACCTCTGTAAGAATTCCCAGCTAAAACAAAAGATTCTTATGGAATTGCACACTTCTCCCTTAGGAGGGCACTCAGGATTTTTAAAAACTTACCACAGGGTTAAGAAGGAATTTTTTTGGGATGGCCTTAAATCAGATATTCAAAAGTTTGTGGCGGAATGTTTGGTTTGCCAACAAAATAAAGTTGAAACAATTAAGACACCGGGTCTATTACAACCTTTATCCATTCCAAGCCAACGTTGGGAGGAGGTTTCAATGGATTTTATCACAGGTTTACCCAAGTCTGAGGGAAAGAGTGTCATCATGGTGGTAGTTGACAGACTTACCAAGTATGCACACTTTTGTGCATTATCACATCCATTTAAAGCCAGTACAGTTTCTACTGCATTTATGGAAACAGTTCAAAAGCTACATGGAAACCCAAAGATTATTGTAAGTGACAGAGATCCCATTTTCACTGGAAATTTTTGGACAGAATTATTTTCTTGTCTTGGTACTCAGTTAGCTCATAGCTCATCTTATCATCCTCAATCTGATGGGCAAACTGAGATAGTAAACAAATGTTTGGAAGGATATCTTCGTTGCTTTGTATCTGATAAACAGACACAATGGGTCAAATGGTTGCCTCTGGCTGAATGGTGGTATAACACTTCCTTCCATACAGCAACAAAAATGACCCCATTTATGGCACTTTATGGGTATCAACCACCATCCATCACATCATATTTAAGAGAAAATTCTAAGGTTCAGGCAGTGGAACATCACATCGAACATCAACAACAAGTCCTCCAACTCTTAAAGGATAACCTCGTGTTGGCACAAAATAGAATGAAACAACAGGCAGATCAACATCGCAGTGAAAGAAGTTTTGATGTAGGTGATTGGGTATTCCTACGGCTACAACCATATAAGCAAATGTCCCTAAAGCAAGCTAAGAAGGATAATAAATTATCACCAAAGTATTATGGTCCGTACAAGGTGTTGGAAAAGATTGGTACTATGGCATACAAATTGGAGCTTCCTGCAGCTTCTCGATTGCACCCAGTTTTCCATGTTTCATGTTTAAAGAAGGTTATAGGCGACAAGCTCCCAGTTCAAACAATATTGCCAGAACTTGACGAGGAAGGAAAAATTATATTGGAACTGGAAGCAGTCACAGAAACAAGAACTCGACAGCTACGAAATCGATCAATTTCAGAGTATCTTATCAAGTGGAAGAACTTATCCGCTGAAGATTCCACATGGGAGGATGAGAATTTTATGCAGAAGTATCCAGAACTGCTCAAGCGTTGAGGACAACACTTTTTTGAAGGAGAGGGGCATGTTGGGTCCCTATAATACTAGTGATTACCCCATTACTATTGTAGTTATACCCCTTATTTATATTTTTGTGCCCCTATTACCCCCATATTGTTATTTCTGTGCCCCACAGAATCCCTTTATTGCTATTTTTGTGGCTTTATATTATTATTGTTAGGTCAGCTGGATTATATTGTGACTCCTTAGACTCCTATATATAGAAAGGAGGTTTTTTCATTTGTATAATCCAAGAATTGCTCATTTATGTAATGTAAAGGAGGTTGCCCCCTCGAAGAGGCTGAATTCTAAGGCGTTGATCTTTCTTTTCTATCTATTCTTGAGCTGGTTTCATAACAATCACCCATATGTGAGTCATTCGGCCAAGCAACTAATTTGTGCTTGCAACCACTAACATATCATCAGAAAACATATATAGCAGGTTTCAAAATTGACTTAGAATTTCAAAAATAAAATAATATAAATTTTCATCAAGCTAGGTGTCGTCAACTCATCATATGCGAGTGCCTCTGGTGGTTTCTTTCCATACTCAATAATCATCAGTAACAAGGTTTCTCAGTGTTAGTCATTGTCATAATAGCATCATTAACATCACCTAGGCATTCACATCATAGTTCATTGTGAAACAAAACTAATGCAAGTAAGTAACATAGGGGTCACATCCATCATGGATATCATCATCATAACATCAATGGAAACATACATATCCATCAAAGCTATCAACATCATAACATTAATAGAAAACATACCTATCCATAAAATCTATCATCATCATGATATCAATAGAGAGCATACATATCCTTTACTACTATCATCATCATAAATTCAATAGAGAACATACCTAAACATCACAACCACTAATAATAGAGTCATGTGTCTGGATCCTCAACGTAAGGTCCTCAAAGAATAAAGTGTGGGTCTTAGGGCTAAATAAATGTTAAGGTCATATCACTGTCAGTTGACTAGAGCGGGGCACTATACTAGCGGTTCTTCTATAGCATTAATTTCTCCATTACTTCTCAAAGGGTGGTGAATGCCTCAAAAGGAATTCTACAAATAGAGCCTTGCAAATTTTGTAGGGAGAAATAACTCTATAGTAAGAAAGATCGTCATCTGGCTTCATTCTATGAAAATGTGAAACTAAATCTCCAAGGGTATAGATTGTAAGTTCTTATTGAATGACTCCATCAAGTGGGGCAAACCCTGAAGAGATTGAGTGCAACCCCCGAAGGGATTTTACCCTTCACGTAATCCAACACTTATTGATCTTCCAATGTCAGATCAAGAGACATCTTCCATCCATGATAGTCAGACTTTTCACGAAGCTTGTCTTAAGTCGAGAAGTGGGATGAGGAACCCATTGAGCCTTTTTCCCTTTCTTCAGTGATTGCTCTTCCACTCTTGCTTGGGCTTTGTCTTCACCTCAACTCTGATACCATGTTAAATTTAGGTATGTTCTATGCTTAGAGCAATTTACTTCAATTTTTCATATTAGCCCAATGTCAATATTCAGATTAGCAATCACATTAGCATGATAGTAAAGTGCAGATAGAACATAAACATAAACAATAGAAGACACACCAAGACAAGAGGACACAAGATGTGGCACTAGCCAGGGACAAACCCCAATGTGGGGAAACCCTTGATCAATTCTTCTTATATTCTTCAATAGTTTAGCAAAGAGAAAGAGATAGAGTACAATGATTTGAAGTCAATACTTGACTTGCCAAATAGGAGATCAAAAATCTTCTCTATGACAATGATGCAATGAGGTTGCAATTCTGATACCAAGGACTGAAGATATGCAACATATGATAGTCCTAGAACAACTCAATGAATTACCTAGAATACTGAGGCTTTCCTTCAATAAGACTCGCCTTCCTTTGTTTCTTCGTTGTTCATGATAAGGGTGCTAATTTGACACTTTTCATACACTGCAAGGACTGGTGCATTTCATGGCAAACTTGGTCACTGGTTAGGGCACAAGCTCTGAGTGCCACAACACCTTAAACACACCCCACAATCCACCTATTGACTGCAGCTAGCCTTCATACAGTCCCTCCAACCATACACTGCCTTATAGGGTTGCTTACCTTCTGAATGCAACTCCTAAAAAGGTCTCCAACTGTTGGCTATGGCCTGTGGCCTAGCCCAACAGTGGATTGTAACTTTGATCCCTTCAAACAGTGACCCAATCAGCCCTTAAACAATAGTTTCTTGCTCCTCCTTTTAGCAGCTTCTATTGCCCTGCAAATCGAGCTCAAGACCAACCTTATCATGCCTAAACAACCTTGAATGAGACCACACTGTCACCTACAACAATGTGGTATTAACACAGAACCTTCACACTATTGTAGTACTCCTTTTGCTGCAGCTAGGTCCACACTTCTAGCTGTGTCTAAGGGTCCCTTTCAAGTTGTGATAAGGGCTCCTCTAATTGTGGATTTAGGCCATCATATGTTTATGATTAGGGACTCACAAACTGCAGTTAGGAGAGCTATGTATAAGGCCTTTTCATGACAGTAAATAGGAGCCTCCCAAGACTGCATATGCGTCTCTCTTGACAGCGGATTAGGGTTGCTGATTAGGTCTCATTCTCCTGCGTAATAAGGCCTATCGTTAGGGCATTAGATAACCTCTAAGACAATGACCATACATCCTTAGGGCATGGCTAGATCTCCCTTTTCAACAATATCTAGGCTTCCTCCATCAACTGCGTATAGAACCCTTCCTCCACTGCATCTAGAACTTCTCCCTCTTGATCTCTCTAGCCACCAAACCCAAATGAGTGGAGAGAGATCTTAGGATAAGTGTGTGTGAAAAATGACTTGAAGAGCTCTTCTATTTATAATGAAACATTGACGTTAAGTTGTGGTAATTTGGTTGTTGGCCGACCTTGACAAATTTTCAAGTAACACAAATAAATTCATATCTCCATGAATACATGTCAGAATTGGATGATCTTTTGATCAAAACTACACCTCTCAATGAGAGGAATCCAAGAAAAATATCAGCTTCCATAAATAAGAAGACCCACATGGAGTTTGGCCCTAGTTTCCAATTTGATCGGTTAAGCCATCCACCAATGTTTATGGCCAACCCCACCTATATCATGATTTTCAAAGGAGTCAAAATTGGTGCAAGTGTAATGTTCTTGTCTGAATGATCACATCAAGAGAAAAAAAAAAGATATAAAAAAGACACTAGTGGAATTTTGATGATAAAATAGAGATGAAGCTCACTCTTTTTTATGATAAAAGAGAGATGGAACTCACTCTTTGGGCATGCACAATCATTTTTTCATAACAATTTGGAGAGCTCTTGTGGCTTTTGAGTGCTAAGGGTGAAACCCTTGAATGAATTAGTTTCGATGGTGAAACAAATCCACCCTAGTTGATCAGAAGAAAAAAGACCACTCAGATATTTCACTGGTATTTATTGCTAAAGATTCATCTCATTGCTAGGTCATGGGTACCACCAGAGACCATGGGATTTTTGGAGGTCATATTTTCCATCTGCAGTTCATGTAGGAAAAAGGGGGTTGATTCACTCATTTCTAGACTTTGGGATCACTTGAGGAGGTTGTACCAGTTATTATTAGTAAGTTGAAGGTATTTTTTGTGGGTAGTTTCACCCAGATTTTCGCTGACCTATCCAGTGCCAATTTTTTCTTAGAAGTTCAAGCCATCATTTGCCAGGTTGTGGCATCAAAAGGGAGGGTTAAACTAGCCATCAAATATGCTCCAGTATAGTAATTCACAACATGTTCTTTGCTTAGGTTAGATACTTCATTCAACCATATGCCCATTAATCCATTTACCAATCACATTAGACATTATATAACAGTAACTGATGAAAGAACATAAATGATAGATGCAAAAGACAAGCCAAGATAGAAAGACACAAGAATATGGCTCAAGCGAGGGAAAAACCCCAAGATGGGGAAAACCCTTGATCAAATCTTCTTATTATTATCATCAAATGTTCAACAAAGAAAGAGAGAGAGTACAATGATATAAAATAACTTGCCAATATGAAGATTAGGCATCATTTCTCTTAGATCCATTCAATCTTGTAATTTAGGTGGTCAGGTCATGGAGGAAAAATCATATTATTGAGAAGATCAGTCTCATTAGGGAAAAAACAATCCACTGCTTTCTAAGTTGACTGATCCAAAAATCCTCCTTTCTATTGCAGCCTTCCTTATTTCACATGATGCTCCCTTTCACTGGCTTAAGGAGCTAGTTTATGACCACATTAAGGTCACCATTGATATTATCTTTGTGGTTCTATATTAGGGCTTTTGAAGCATGCTGCTCCAGCCCTTGAGTATCTACAAATAGTGTGACCTTTTTCTTCTTACAAGGGCTCTATTATTTGTAGTAGTCGTAGCATGTTTTTAAGTTTCCATATCATCCTCAACAAGCACTTGAATACTATCATATAAGGTTAGCAGCTTTCAGTTGTATTTCAGCTTATTGGGCAAGTGATTCAAGGCTTGTGGTCAAGCTATGAGAATATCCTCTAGTTGTGGCCAAACTACAAGAAGAAGTCCCATACGAAACAAGTCATAACCCATATATAAGATTGTCCTTAACCATAGTGAAGCACTGCTTCCAAACTTAGACCTATTATGACAAAACCCTAACCAAAACAATGCCAACCATAACCAGAATTTATACACTTTAATATTCGCAACCAACAAGATATCTTTTTCTTTTGATTGATGTGTCACAAATGAGAGAGAATTCTCCTCTATATACACAATTCAATAGAGTTTAGTGGGCATGAATTTCTATCTTCTTAAGCCGACATATAGTTGAGGTTGACCTAAATAATTTACATGAGAAACCTAAATTCAAAATTCCACTTCTACTTATCCAAATTTGATGATCTTTAATCGATTTTGGTCCTCTCAAAAACAGGAATTCAGTGCCACAATTATCTTCCCCAAAGGACCTGTTGAGAGTGGAATTTGGCCCTAGTTTTCATTTTTAACAAAAAAAACCATCAATAGTTTTTTCTAGCGTTTTGGGCTGAATTCACAATAGTATGCTAAAATGTGTCATTTCAATGTCTAGAAATTAGGATATATAAATGTGAGATATATACTCTACATCTTTGGGTTATCTCCTTTTCAAATCTGAGTTTTTTTTGGCTACATGTTAATTGTTTGAGCTTTGAACTTTGAAGAAATTCTTGAATGAACTTTGTAAATACTTGAATGAATGGACTTTGTAAGGTAGTGGTACCATAAATTGTGTTATTTCAAATATTTGACTTCCACATTTTCACAAAATACAATTTCCTCAATAAATAATTCTATGTATAAATACTTATGTTTAGGATTATATATGTTTTGGAGTAGTTTGTATATCTTTTACTATAATCTTGATGTTGACAAGCTTTCGCTGACTTTTTTCATCAATTTCTCATAGAATATGCAAAAAGAAATGATTGTCAAAATGTGGCAAAAATTACATTTCTCCTGATTTTTTTTAATTGCTCATGACAAGATAATCATGTTGCAGGAATGAGTTATCCTACAGTCTATTTCAATTTGTGGATTTTTTTTTCCTCCCATTTTTTACAAGGATGTAGATTTCATTTTCATGTTGATGGTTTTTGCATGTTATCTAGCCCCAAATGCTGGTAATGGAGTGGATCTTGAGAAGTAGTCGTGGAAACAGACTCTATCAGAGGTTAATGTTACAATACCACTTCCACCTGGCATCAGAAAAAGTTTAATGGTCTGTGACATAAAGAAGAGTTATTTAACGACAGGGTTGAAAGGGAAACCTCATGTCTTAGTTGTAAGTCATTTATTTGCGTTTCTTAGTTGTAAGTTATCTGTTTGATTTTGAGCTTTATCAGATCAATTATTTCAATAATCCAATATGCATGGCTTGTATTTCTCACCCAATGTTAGTTACTTGACATGGTTGATATAACATTCAATTCTAGGCCACTTTTATTTTAAGTCAGATATTTTATTGATTAAAAGGATGTTCATATTTTGATTGGTTTACTTGGAGCTTGATTTAAAAAAGTTTTGTAAATTCCACGTGGATGTTATTTTTTCAGGGTGAGTTCTTTGCACCAGTAAGGTTAGATGAGTCCTAGAACATAGGTATACAACAAGCACATCTTTGGCCTTTGTTGTGTATCTGTTATTCTTTATATAATTGATGGATGGTTATTGATTTATGTAAAACAGAGAATGGGAAGGTCCTACCAGTTCTCTTGACAAAACAAGATCAAATGGAGTCGTAGAATTGTGTTTTAAAGGGTGAGCAAGAAATCAGTATTTGAAAGGTAGAACTTGAGAATAACAAGCTATCTAATATGGATATAGAAACACTACAAACCGTGGAAAAAAAATGACGCTATTGACAACTCTTCCTTGCAAATAAGCTCTAACTGTTATACCACTGCCCAAATTTCAGTTATCTGCAATGGAAATAATGACTCTAGCTTTATTTGTATGAATAACGACTTTGGCCATTGTCCTGTTCATTTCTAGTTTGTTGTTAAACTAATTAAAGCTTTGATGACAAACATATAGTTTTCAAAGCTCTTTTCTAAATCTATTTTCTTGAGAAAATTTGTCTTTTTACTTTAGGTACTGTAGATTGCTACTGTGTGACATATGCTATGATATAATTGCTTGGATAAATAGACAGAAGTGATTTCCAAATACAAAGTTTATTAATTAAGAACATCTTTTAGACTTCTTAGCTAAGTTATGATTATATTTCGGTAGGGGATTTTGTGTATGTTGATATTGTGTTGTCTCTTTGGTTTTTATCAGGTAACAATGGTTAATAAGGAATGTGTTCTTGAGTAGCAGACACACATCTTATTCTACTATCGACATGGATCTCCATGGTTTTCAGGCATGGAAACAAAAACACAGATGTCAGTGGGGTCTCCAAAGTCTGTGTTGGATGAATTTAATACTAGTGATGATTTTGATTCCTTGTCAGATAAAGAATGTCACAAGTCAAATTCAAAAAAACAGAAGCAACTCAAGAATGAAGGTGAATCTATTGCTTTCTATCCATGTCAATTTTTTTTATTTGTTGGTTGTTATCATGTTTTGAGTGCAGACTTGTGAAATTCCAAATTGCATGTTGGTTTTTTTTTTTTTTTTTTTTTTTTTTTTTTTTTTTTTTTTTCTGTGTAAAGACTAAACTATTATATTAAAAAGAATAAAAATATTTACAAAGAGGGTTTAACCTCTGAGGGTGCATTAGCCCACCCTCTATCAGATAACCAGAGCAGGTGCAAGTGACCACCTGTATTACATAATGAGACCCCATCAAAATAAACAGCAGCAGAATTGTCAACCCAGTAAACCAGAAGCTTGCAGCTTGCTGCTTGGTAGCAGCATTACAAAGGAGAGGAGTAAGGTGACCGTCAGATTCCAGAGCTCTGGAGACACCACGAGCTCTGAAAGGTCCCAAACCCACTGATAAAACTTCAAAAGCTTAGGAGGACGCCAAGCACATTGTAGAACCACCTCTGAAGAGCCCCAAAACATGAAAATTGATCAAAAAAGATGCTTCAGATATTAAGCCTTCGAAGGCTCACCTTGAACACTTTCATTGGCATCGTGCGGGAGAGGTAGCAAATCAAGCATAACTCCATCTCCAATGTCTTCCAATCGAACTCCCGGTGGAAGAACCGGATACAGATGAGTGACAAACCTGTCAGCAGGAGCACAGGGAATAATGTTGTCCGGAGGAGGGGCCGTTTGATTACCAGCTTCTTCATTACCGTCCACGTCTTGCATCTGAGCCAAAACTTTTAGGGAGACTTTTTCAGAGCTGCTGTGGGAGGCGCTAGCTCTCTGGGTCCGAACTTGCTCCCCACAGGCCGCATCCGAGCAGACCATTTCCTCATCTTCCTCAGAAACAATCACAGTAACAATGGCTGAAATTAGCGGCTGATTGTGCCGGCACTTAAAGGTGAATCTGGAGGTGTGTAAATAACCGTTCACAGAGGGTCCGGACTCCTCTGAGGGGGGAGAGGAGGGCACAACTATCGCTAGCGGGGAGACACGACGAGGAACTGCTCTAGCATGAGCCCCCTGCCCTCTTCTTGTGCCCCAAACACCCCCTCTTCTCGGAACACCTCTCTGACGGGGAGCCATAAGCTGAGAAGACCACAATTGAGTGACACAGAGAGGCTTGATGCCGATGCTGGCCCCAGGGCCAGTGACTCCTGAACTAAAAGACGACTCAGTTACACTATCGCCCAACCAATCCCAGAAAGACCCAGAGACAAGATTTCTACACCACACAATCCCCTGCACAATCGAGAGAGTTGAATTTCCCGCCCTGACTTCTTTACCAGAGAGGGAGACTGACCTAATAATAACAGAAGATGCGAGCTGGTCGAAATTGAGACCTCTATGACTCCTCACAGAGCCAGAGTTGAACGACTTCCCACCCTTAACACTCAAAAACAAAACAACAGACCTTGAATTGAACAAATGGGGAATGCAGTATGCCCTGAGCAGATATTCCTGAGACCAGAGCTGCCAGGAATTGCAACTGCAAACCAGGAGCAGATACCCCATTAAATAGACTTTCGTGTAGAATAATCTGGAACGGGACAGGGCAACGCAAGCCGGATCAGAGGATAGAGCGAGTAAACTCGCCATGCTTGAAACCATAACCCACCTACCTTGCAATCTTATCAGCATTTATAACCATTAATGATAAACCAGAGCCGTCCACCGTGACATAATCTTATGCCAGCGACCCACTGTGCATGATTTCCGTGCTGCTCAGGCTGACACCCGCATCCGGGTAAATTGCATGTTGGTTTATGTGAAAGGGAAATATATATATAATTTTTTTTATTATATGTCGTTCATGGTTTCTAGAGATTCATGTTACATTTGAATAGAAGTTTAGATATCATTCAGATATCTAAACACCAAACAACAACAACATTGAGATTTTTATTTCACTCAACCTATAAAATATTACATCTGTCTTCATCAATGCTCTTCTTCCATATGCTATCCACTTATGACATTTCCTTTGCAATATTTGGTGCATTTTCTATTTATAGGTCATTTATAGGTTATAAATGTTTTCAGAGTTTCACTTTTAATTGAGTATTCAACTGAACATATTTATTCACTTATACATAACTATTTTCCCCTTCACCCACTTTTCATAACTTCGATAACCATTAAGTAGGGACCTGCAACTTCGATGTTTCTTTGCTTGTTTAATAAAATATTGCTGAGACATTAATTTATTGAAATTTGTAGAATTTACAATTTATGAAGTTTCAAAGTCTAATTCTTTAAAGGGTGCTAGCTCAATGGAAGAGCACCTACTTTACAAGTAGGAGGTTGGTGGTTCGATTCCATCGTGCCTTGACATTCATATGGAATGACAACGATCAATTTTTGGTGATAGAGGCTATTTTGACCATCACCAATGAGTATTGGTGATATTTTTTGACCCTCACCAAAATATGAAATGGTGACGGTCAACAAACATCACCATATATATATATGCATCAATAATGACGACCCTCAAAGGTCTGTAACCATAAATTGTTGTTGTTGATATGAAATGGTGATGGCCGCTATTTGTCATTATAATCATTATTTGTGACGAACCTTGAATGTCACCACAACACCTATACTACTGGAAATGCGACTTTTGATGATGGTCAACGAACGTCACCATATATATGCACCAATAGTGATGGCCATAAAAGATCCATCACAATAAATCGTTGTTGTTCATATGAAATGGTGACGGTCACTATCCATCATTATAATCAATATTTGTGACAGACCTTGAATGTCACTATAACACCTATACTTTTGGCAATGCCGCCTTTGGTTACATTCAGTTTTTGGTGACCGAGGCTATGGTTCATCACCATTGCTCATATGAAATGGTGATGGTTGCTACCTGTCATTATAAATCATTATTGGTGACAGACTTTGAATGTCACTACAATACCTATACTTTTGGTGATGGCACCTTTGGTGATGTTCATTTTTTGGTGACAGAGGCTATGGTCTGTCACCATTGCTCATATGAAATGGTCAAGGTCTCTATCCATCATTATAAATCATTATTGGTGATGAACTTTGAATGTCACCACAGCACCTATACTTTTGGCGACGCCACCTTTGGTGACGTTCATTTTTTGGTGATGAAGGCTCTTTTGACCATCACCAATTAGCTTATGGTGACATTTTTTGCCCCTCACCAATGTCATTTTTTCTTGTAGTGGTGCCACTTTGCCTTTTGTTGCTGAATAATTACAGTCCATTGCAAAGATAGCAATCGAGCTTCATCTAGTTCGTTGATTTGTTGCAGTCACTTGGTTTTGGCTTCTGTTAAATCCATCCCCATTTCCTGAGCCGTTCTTAGAGTCTTTATTTCAAATTCGATCAAAAAAATAGGTTCTTTTCTGAACACGAGCTGGTATGGAGAGTATCCAGTAGTATTCCTCCAAACCATGCGATAGGCCCACAAGGCCTCTGGCAGTCTAGCAGCCTAGTCTCACCGATGTGCTGAGACTGTTTTGGTCAAAATCGTTTCAATGATCTTATTGGTGCGTTCGACCTGCCCATTCTCCTGTAGGTGATACAGGGAAGTGATCCTATGTGTAATGTGATGGTTTCTGAGAGTGGCAACAATCTTGTGTCCTACGAATTTCCCTCCCCCATTTGTTATCACTTCTCACTATAAACCATACCACATGAATAGCCCAAATAGGAAGTTAATCACGGCTTCCTCTGTGGCTCTCGGTAAATCTACTGTTTCCACCCATTTCATCACATAATCTATGGCAACCAATATGCAGGATTTCTGATTCGATGGCGGATGGAATGGGCCAACAGAGTCCAATTCCCATCTTTAGGAGGGTTCTATGACTAGTTGGGGTTGTAGCGATATTTCATCAGATTGGCCAGGTCGACCCATCCTTTGGAACCTATCACAAGCCTCGACATATTTCTTAGCATCTTTAAAAATAGTGGGCCAATAATAGCCCATTTGTAGTACCTTATGCCCTGTCCTTTGATCTACGAAGTGATATTTGTAGGGTTCGTCATGGAAAGCTTTCAGGTTGTCATAAATGTCATCCTTGCAAATGCATCTACATATACACATGTCAGACTCTATGTGAAAAATATGTCCGCCAATCCAAGAGAATCGAGCGTTGCGCTGAACGATCTGTTTCCTCTCCCTCGTTGTCAAATGCTTGGGAAGTTTCCCTACTACCAGATAATTTTCCACATCTGCATACCATGGCATCTTGATTGTCACGACAAACAAATGTTCATTTGGGAATTGGTTGTCCACTTCCAATGGATCATTTACCTTTGGGATTCAAGACAAAAAATCAGCAACTGAGTTTTCCTTCCTCGGACGATCCTTAATAGTAATGTCAAATTCCTACAAAAGCAATAGCCAACGAGTCACTCGACCATTTGTGATAGGTTTGTTAGCTAAATATTGAATGACAGAGTGATCAATATACATAAAAACTTGGTAGCTAGTTATGTAATGTCTAAATTTGTTTATTGCATAAATAATGGCTAAGAATACTTTTTCTGTTACTGTATAATTAAGTTCTGCAGGGGTGATATTTTTGCTAATGTAATATATAGCATAAGGCTTCCTGTCCTCTTCCTGACTGAGGACAACACCTATAGCTGCATCTAATGTGTCTATGGATATGTGAAAAGGCAGCTCCCAGTTTGGTCCACGTAATACTGGTGTCATCGAGACTAGCTTCTTTAAACCTATAAAATTTGTGTCACATTTGTCAGACCAATTGAAATCAACATTTCCAGTTAAAGCATATAAAGGTGCAACAATTTGTGAAAAGTTTTTAATAAACTTGTGATAATAGTCTTCATATCCTAGGAAACTATGTACCTATGTCTAAGTACAAGGACTAGGTAGTAAAATAATTACCTATATTTTTGCTGGGTCTACCTGTATCCTTACTGTAGAATATAATGTCCCAAGATTACACCTTCGGTCATCATCATGTGACACTTGACATTGCTTAAACATAACCTAGTAGCAATGCATCGTCCTAAAACCGTTTCTAGTTCTTGATCAAATCCATCGCCATATGGAGTAAAGTCATCCATATATACCTCAAGCCATTCATCTATCAAGTCAGAAAAAATGCTAAGTATAGCTCTTTCAAACGTGGTTGGGGCATTGCATAAGCTGAATGGTAATACTCTGTAAGTGAATGTGCCCCAAGGATAGGTGAAGATTATTTTATCTTGGCCTTGAGGGGATATTTGAATCTGATTGTACACACTAAAGACGTCTAGGAAGGAAAATAATTGCTTCCCTGCCAAGGTATCTAGGACTTGATCGATAAATGGGAGAGGGAAATGATATTTCTATGTTTCCTTGTTTATTTCCTGATAATCTACACAGATACGCCATTTACCATTTTTCTTTGGGACGACCACCAATGGAGAGACCCATTTGCTATCCAAAATAGGACAAACGAAATTCACATCTAGCAGCTTCTCTAATTATTCTTTCACAATATCCTTAAGGTGCGGATTCAATCTCCACTGAGGCTACTGGATAGGTCGAGCATCCTTCTCAATATAGATGTGATGAGTACACAGCTATGGGTCTATACCCTTCGTATCGGGATAATCCCAAGAAAAAGCCCCTTTATTTTTTTACAAGATCTGTATGAGATTTTGCTACTGATCATTGTCCAAGCTATCATTAATGTTTAAAATTTTGCCTGGTTCAATTTCCACCGGCTTGCTATTATGAACAATAGTTGCCTAGATGTGTTGATCATTAGTATCCTTCAAGGGAACTTCTGATGCTTCATTATCAAGGATTTCTTTCAGCATTTGACACTTTATGTTGCTCACATCAACTAGCTAATTGATGAAATTGTTGATAACGTCATCTTCAGTCTGATATTTGAATTCTAGTGCCTCTGCTACTATGAGTAGTGAACAGATGCTTTCTTTCAGGTATGTTGGTGGTTGTTTACATATTTTTACAATGGGAAGACTTGGTCTAGCAGGGGGATATAAAACAAGAGTTTTTTACAGCATGCACCCTTTCAATAGTCATGTTTCCCCTCCAGTAGCTTATATATGCATCAATTATCACCAACCAAGGTCGGTCCAGTATTAGAGGGTGCCCATCTAATCAACTCTTTGGATTTATAATAAGAAAATATACTGGATATTCCCATGAATCAACAGATACTGTGATATCTTGTAGAGTTCCTTCTGGCCTTACCACCAAACAATCAACAAGTTCTAGTAAGGTGTTAGTTGGTTCCAAGGCTATAATACCAAGTGCTTGACAAGTTTCTTCTGTTAAAATAATAATGGTTGCACCCAGATCAACTAGCGTATTGGCAAAAGAGCAGTCATATATTTGAACTGTCACTATGGGATTTCTAGGATCCTCATACTTTACCGGAGTTTCCTCTCCCAAGAGTAATTCAAATAAGGTTCCTACAACATGAATGGTGGGTGAATTTTTTTCTTTTCTCACAGGATTCTTTACACATAACTCATTAATTGTTTTAGCATAGATGGGAATGTCATGAATGGCTTGGAGGAGCGAAATTTTTTTACAAAGATTTTTTAGTTCCCCTACAAGATCAAAATATGGGTACACAATCAACTTAGGTATCGTTAACCTTTTGGGGAACGAGGGAGAAGTGACTATGAGTTCCTCTGGATCTTTCTGTTGATCTGTCTCTTCTCCTCATTTCATTTCAGTATCAATTACAGGTGTTGGTATATGTACAGGTGGTGGTATATGTACAGGTGGTGTTTCAATCTCAATTGATGGTTGATCCCTATTTTCCTTAGGGGTGATGATATGTCCTGACCTCAATCTAAGTTCATTAAATTCTTTTTTCTCAGTCTTATAGTCTGAGATTTATACAATTTGCACCAGTTGGACCGGCCTGTTATTGGGATTTGGATCGGTTGGGATGGTAGTTGAGGGCATAGAAGAGGCTGAGAATTTTGTTGTAATGGATAAGGAGTTGACAATGTAGGTTGAGGTTGAGGACTTGTACCAATAGGAGTGTTGGATATTCCTAAAGGTTGCTGCCAATTTGTAGACCAATTCAGGTTTTGAGAAGTGGAGGCAGACCACTGGGATTGATAGGGATTGCCTTGCCAAACAGGAGTAAAAGGAGAATTTGGCCAACCATTACCTAGAAAGGATTGAGTTGACCATGGTGTCATAGGGAATGGATGAGGTTGCCAATTCGAGTAGGTTTATTGGCCCTTCCATGCTGCCCCAGAGTTTTGTTGCTGATTAAATTGTGAAGAAGGAAAGAATTGGGATGCATCTTGTGACATACCTCGAGGTTTGGCCTACCACTATTGACACTGGTTCATTAGATACACTGGCTCTATCTCTTCTTCTGCTTCCTTGAACACTTCTTTCAACCTCAGGAGAAATGAAAACTATTCAGTAGCATGATCCTTGGTACAGATAACACATGTCTGAACCATGTCTATTGGAAACTCCCATTGGTTGTGCTTCTTTCGACAGTGTGGAAAGAAAATGACCAAGTTTTGTTCTGGCAAGGATTGTTTTTGTTTAGCTTGTAGGACATTCAGATGTGTCGTGAGGGTGCCCAAGATGTCTGTTTTGAAATACTCTAGGAGGTTACCAATTTCCATTTGTGTTACTCCTCCATTGTGTGGCTTGCTTCCCCTGCTCATGGGATATCGACTTGTTGCTCCTATGCGTGAGCTTCCTTTCGAACACATGATACACAAGAGAATGATTTCATCATAATATTCTTGAGAAATATCTCCTTTCCCCTTTAAATTTATAGTTTCTAACCATTCCTCTTTCATTCATTTAATTAAGATATCTCTTATGACTTCTTTTGGTAGGGTGATGTGTGGAGATCTCTGCAAGTTATAGTGAAAGCATTCGACGTATTCTTCTAGAGTTTCATTATCTTTTGTAGCCATCTTATTCAACCTTTATCTCCTTCGTTTTGCAAAAGTCCTGGTATCTGGTGAGGAAGTCATTTTTCATATTGTCCCAAGAATTAATAGTACATCCACCCAGACCCATGAACCATCTTAAAGCTGCTCCTTTCAGAGTAGAAGGGAACAGTTTTAGCTTTTGGGGGTCAGTGGTGTAGTCATACCCTTTGCATAGGACGTCAAATTTGAATAGGAAGGCATATGGATCCTCTGTGATCATCCCATGAAAAGTTGGGATGCTCTGCAGAGGAATAGCCTTCATGGGGGCATTAGCCACTTGGTCGAATATGAGGTATTCCATTGTAGAGGTTTGACCTTGATGTGGTTGGTTTTCCATTTGGTCAAAGATGTGCTAATACTCTTTAGGAATTTCAAGGGGTGTTTTTTGAGTAAGCAAAGGATTAACAACACGAGATGGCTTTGCAGCACTACCTAGATCTGAGATTACAGGAGACCCTTGTTCAGATAGTTGAGGTCCTGCCTTAGCAGTTCCACTGGTTTCTTCTTCTCCTTCTCTTAAGTTACAGGATTTTCCCTCTTGTAGAGGATCAAAATGTAAGCTAAATGAAGCTTGAAGACTCTGTTCAGATTCTCTAATTTGGCTTTGAATCTCAGAGTGAGCTACAGATGGTGAGCCTGCTACTTGAGGGATTATAGTAGGATTTTTTCCAGTTACAACCTGGAATCCTACTGATGCTTGAGTCTCTTCTTCTCTCACAATTTTGTCTATAAAGGTTGTTCTCCCAAGGTTCACTAATCCCTTGGGTTCTATCGATTTTGGAGGGGGGTTTAGTTCTTTTTCTATCTTTTTATTCCTAGTCATTCATAAAAACCAATTCCTATTTAACCTCTAAGCTTTTGCTAAAAAGCGGGATGGTAAGTAAGAAATTTACATGCTAGGTACACAGGTTCTTACCTCCTGTTTTTAAAACCCAATTCTTTTACAACAAGATAAAAAAAGGAAATCACTTTGGAACACTCTCCCCATCAATGACGCCAAAATGTTGGTGCACTAAGATGTCTTTTTACAAACAATCTTAATTCCTACATTAATTGTCAACCCAAGGCAAGTATTTTTATTTCAAGAGTGTCAGCACTATATATGCAGTGAATTTAGAGGATAAACTAATAACAAATCATTGCAACTGCTAATGACTATCTTCTTCAAACTCAATCCAATCAATTCTGAAAGAAGTAATTCTGAAAGAAATTCATAACACACTCTACAATTCTACTTAACCTATCATGGAAGAAAATAAATCTGAATACAACTTGTAAAGAATCACACTTGGCAGTTTTAACTAAAATTGAAGCTAACTTGCTCACTCATGAAAGAGAACTATAATAATTAACAACAATGGTAATTGAACAACAAATCCTAAATAAACAACAAATCCTAATTAAGCAGCAATTCCAAATTGAACAACAATTATAAATTGAACAACAATTATGAATTGAACAAAAATTTCGGATTCAACAACAATTCTAAATTGAACAACAAATCTAAATTGAACAACAATTTCGAATCAAACAACAATTCTGAATTGAACAGCAAATGATACAGGAATATCAAACGTTATCTAAATAGCAAATGACTGTAGAAGCATAAAGCGATTAATTCTATCTCTAAAATCTATGATAACATTACTTGAAAGGAACAGCGATCAAAGCTAGAACTATCATAACCGATTCAATCGAAAGTATTACTCGCATATAACACACAGATCAATCTAAATCTCACATGAATAATAAACACAAACCGAATCATCAATCCTTAAAATAATCAAAAGTAATATTAACTTAACATTAACAGCAATCAAGAATGAATAGAAAATATTATGACACAAGTGAAGCAGTAGATATTCTCTTGACCGAGCCCAAAGTTGCCAGAAGTATTCACTAAGAGATACTCAAAATATAAAGACGAATTAAACGCAACATTTCTTCATTAATGTAAGTATCCAAGTTACAACATCCAAAACAACAGTATTATATGTCAAAAAAAAAAATTAAAAACTGTGTGATTCTAAACTCCGTGTAGTTTTTCCTTTTGGACTTATATATTACATTTATAAAGTAAATAGATAAAAGTGAATCCTCAGGATCAGGGGATCTTGAGGATTTCGCTATACTTGATCTAATTCTGTCATAAAATAGCCATTGGTTTGTCTAGTCTTCCGCTGTCCTACCTTGCCTTTGACATTGTCGCTTTCCATTGTGAGATGTTGTCATTTTGTCGATTAGGCAGCCATCACTCAATTTGTGACTTCTGCACATAAAGATATTAAAAATTAGTTTTCCCTACTTAGATTCATCTAAGTTGTTACTAATTACTTTTACTCAAATTTAGTTATTATTTCCTCTACTTTTAATCATAAACAGAGATAATCATGTGAGGATGAGTGCTAAATAAAGCAATTACCAAGGAGAAAACATACCTTTTTCTTGACCTAACACGTAGTACCTTGGATACTCCCTCCCTTAATAGGGACATCCCCGGGTGGCACATTGGCAACCATTATTTCCCAGTGATGTCATCAGTTCCCTTAACATTCCACATCAACTCAAATCATTCATGTCAAGGTCATGCCGTACTTAGTTACTGCTGCAACTCATTCACATAGTCGAAGATCCTCGCTTCACTGAGCACCTCATTAAACAATGCTTATATTATGACATAGGGGATGTACCTGCTACCAAATATCTATTCTTGCCACAAAACCAATCAAAAAAGTGCTTCACCAGGATATGCATAGGAAAATAATATTTCACCTATTTGACCAGAAAGCACCTCTAAGGGCGTCAACAATGTTTAACATCAGCTATCAACATGTCAACAACCAAGAAGTTGACAAGAAACAAATCAATTGTTTTCCAACTGTAATCATTTTTTATTAGCCATCATAACGAGCATGGGACATGCCCACTTCCTATAAGACACACCATTATTGTAGTTTTTCCACTATAGAATGGGTATCGTTCATACTTAGTCAAGGGATTTTTCTTTACTCATCTCTTAAACAAGTTATCCTCTCTCTTGAAAAGTTTATCGAACTCTCCAAAGGAAATGAAAGCATGATGTATTTCGACTATATGTCTCCTCCTAACCTCATACATCAGGAGGCAACTGTTAACACTGGAAAATCGTACACCTACTAGCACAATCCATAAGACATTAAAAGTGTCGAGTAGAAAACATAGGTGGACATTTTTCCAGCCAAATACATTATAAAGATTCAAAAATCAAAGGTTCTCCTATGGTCCAAAGTTTATAAAGGAAATCAATTAAGGTTTCACGTATATTTCTTCAATAAATGCGTGTTCTTGACATATCCTCAAAAAGACGCGCAGTTGTAGAACATGTGACTCAGTAGTTTGGGACCACTCTACACACTTGGAGCTGATTTTTGGATACGAGATTGGCTTAGTACAATTGAATTCGAGTCACCTTGGAGAAGTGCAGCCCTCAATGGAATCCTCTTGTCTGACTCATGTGTCTTTATCATACATGTACCAAGAGAGGGAAGAGGGATTCAAAAAAATATATATAAACAAGCCATGGGAGAGCAAAAAAAAGGAGACATTGCTATTGTCGAGCTATAAAAAGGGTCTCTTTCACCTCTAATTACCTCACATTAGTTTGTCAATCCAGGAATGTCTTGTTATTTCAAAGAGTGTCTCAGTCTGAGGCTATCATTTGCCAGAGTAATGCTAGTAGTACAGTGCTCAAAAATACAAGAGTAAATGGATGCTTGTTTACATCAAACTACTTCAAAAGATTAAACCACACATTAGGGAAACTAAGCAATTTATTAGTCAAGGGTTCAGTAGCAGTAACTCATCCCTTTGTAAATTGATGGAACTAAAGGAAATCAGAGAACAGATCATGGATCTGGGAGCCGGACAACAAATGTCGGTTCTCACTACAGCCTTGGATTGTTCTTCACACCAAAATAACAAATGAAAGGAAATGGAACGACAGATAAGAAATGGAACAGGAAGTAAGAAATAGAACAACAACCTGAAATGGAACAGCAAACAAGAAACTGTAACAGCAATTAATTCTAACAAGCAGTAACACCTTAATTTACAAGATCAAATGTACCAATCGTAACCTACAGGAATCAAATGGAAATCCTCCACTCTTAAGGACGAATTGAACAACACACAAAAATGGAACAGCACTGATTAATGATGAATTATAGAACAGCGCTTCAAAACCATATATGCACACGGCACACCTTAATAGTAACCTAATCTTGGTAAATCAGTTATCAATCTCAGTTATAAAGATTATGACTATATTTCAGAATGGAACAACAATGTCTATATACTCAACAATTGCAAAGAACATAATCACTAAGATGAATTCCGTAATATCAATGAATAAGTGCACAACACAGAGGCTCCGTAATTGAATAGCAACAATATTCTGTAAAGACCAACAATATTATATCAACACTTAAAAGAACAGTGATACGTTGCCAAGTTAATGCAATAGTTCTGTCTTTAGAAACTTTAACGAATCAAACAGGGCATGTGATGTAAACTAACAAAACATATCAGATTACCAAATAACGCTGATAAGCAAACCACGCATAAACCAAACGTAATAGTATAGGAGCAAGTGTCCTCTAGGGCCGGGCCCTTAGCCTCTAGGGGTACACCACTTGAAATTATTCTAGACTCAGAGATGAAATAGCAACCGAGTTTGTATTAATGCATAAGATGGAATTACAGTAGATTAGTTCTCAACGAGAGTCAATGATCAAAGTTTCAATCTAAAGAGAAATTACATAAAACATAAGGAATCGATAGACCCCCCGAGCTAACAGTGCTGCCCCTTTTATAATGGTGAAGGCAGAGATGTCTAGGTGCAAAAATAGTTAAAGCAACGATCCCTTAGGATCAAAGGATCCTGAGGGATTTTCCGAACCGTTAGTCCTCAGTTATCTCTTTTCCTTCTTGCGCTGAGCCGACATCTCCGCTTCCTTTCCAGGGCTGATTCGCTTTGATTTGTTTTGCCTTGTTTGCATACGGTTCCCCGTCAAAGGGACATCGGTTAAACCAACCTTGTTCTTTCCTTTGGAACGACAGTCTTTCGTTTTCCCTTCTTTCTGCATAAGAAAATGATAATTGTCAATGTTTTCACTTTGCACATTAATCTCACAAGTTTTATTGCAATTCCTTATCATTTTCCTAGTTCATGATGCAAAAGGTTTGTAAGTTCTAATGAAAAGATGCTGAAATAATTACCAAAAACATACCTTCTTTAGTACTCCACACACCCCCATGCTTACCCTTTTTCATGCCCTCATGAAAACATTGTAGTTGACATGTAAGGTAGTGAGAGAGTAAGCTGGAGATGGAATCTCATGTGGAGGTCTACAACCATGATGCATAACTAGGTGTTCAAAGAAATGGCCTGTCTGACCCTCAGGCATCTCATACAGGGCTTGGTACCCAGGTGCAGGGTGCCAAATAATTGGACTCCGGAACCTATATCCTAACCAGGATGGCCCTGCCCTCAAAATGACTTTGCCATAGAGGTGCAATCGGTTGGTGGCTAACTTAAAATTTTCATACTTAAATGGCTCCCGGAGTTGGATATTTGGATTACAGATCTGATATCGAAATTTAGCCGCATCAATGGCAAGGTCTTTAATAGTGAAAAAGTATTTTATTCCTTGTTGATTGATTGTTGTGTGAATGGGTCCTAATGCTTTAATTACACTTGGAGTCTTCATGAGGTTCCTATGTTCTCTCCACAACTGAACTGGATCCTTAGGCTCAACTCTTACCCACAAATCTAATCCATTTTCTTGCCTTTGGAAAGCATTATAGGCTTTAAGCCATTTAATTTGATTAACCCCAAATGAAATAAATGCCTGCAATTGGATATCCCCAACAAAAGGGCCAGGGATCATCTCGGTCTCCTGGTCTAATACAAGGTTATGTAAATAAAACTCACACAGTAGTCTTTGAACTTTTACCCCGTAGTGCTTACAGCAGTTTATAAAATCATCGACAGTATTAATTTGTATGGGAGAACTTGCTTTAACAGCCTTTATTTTCAATTGCAAATATCATTCCATTAAAAAGAAGGCATAATTCTTAGCAGGGGCTCTACATGCTAGGACATCATTGTACAAAGAACATAAGGTATCCATTTGCTTGATAACTATATCTAAACTACGAGTTACCTTTGCAACTTTTTCTTCTACCCTTCACCACCCTTCAAAGGCCTGAATTTCGGATAGATTGACGTTCCTAAGCTGTTGCTGTAGCTCTTCATACCTTTCTCGAGGGACCGTTTACTCTATGAGATTTTTTGTTGCTTGCTGGGCTTGCGTCAAACCCTCCCATAGGCTTACCGTTCTCATATCTTTTTCCCATGCGGCGGTGGAGACCGGGACTTTTACCTGAATTTTCCTATTGCATTGTCAAGCGTTCATGGCCCTTATCACTCCCGAGGGTGGTTCCTCTGTCTGGATTTCCTTATCGCAGGTCAATATATCATCCTTTTCTATCTTAACATGGGTATCAGTCAAATGCTATTCCTTTTTAATTTGAACAAAAGTTTGCTTCTCAACAACATTTGGAACAATAGCCCACTTTTCGACAGGGTTTTGAACAGCAGGGTGGACTCTGGTCCTCCGATCCTTTGTCTTGAGGGGTTTTGCTGGAGAAATTGCATGTTTCCTTCCCAAAATCCTTTTTACTCTTTTCCTTGCTTTCAAAATCCTAATCTGTTGTCGAAGTTGAACTATTACATTCAGTAGTCGTTGCTGTTCTTTCCGTAATTTCTTAATTTCCTCAATTTCCTTAGAAGGAATAGCAGACTGTTCACTGTGGCCTGGACTATGATCATTTCTGTGATTTTTTCTCTAGGGTGCTTCTTTGTTGCTCTGCTCTGGCTACTCTGGGGCAAGAACCCTAGCTGGTTCTATTATTTCTTGGGTGACTTCCTTTTCTGCCCCCACTTCCTCCGGAGTTTCCTCTGGTGTCGTCTGGCTAGGAATGGATTGTTCCTATTCTGCATGTCCTGTCATGTTTTCATCATGAACAGGCTAAATCTCCTCTTCTACTTCCTCTGCATGTGATTCTTTAGGTGCATTTCCCTCCTGAGTAGAGTGTTCTTTTGATTCTTATTCAACATGGAGGTCTAATGGGCTGGAAGATTGGCCATATTTGCCCATATTGGCCAAAACTTTGGCCAATTCATCTTCTCTCAATGGATCCTGCACTGGGCTACCTTCCTGCTATTCTGTTTCCTCCTCTTGCTCAGATTGCTCGGTTCCTTCCTCCATTTCTCCTTCCTCGTTTCCCTGCATTACTTTCTCATTGTCTTCTCCTTCCAACTGTGGGGGTTGCTCATCCCCTGTATCTTCTATCTCTACTGGTTGGCTGGTATCTCCTTGGGGCTTCTCCAACCTCCCTCGTAGCCGTGCTAGTCGGACCAATTTCCTTCATTTTTCTGGACGCTCAGGTGTACTGGTGGCATGTTTACGTTTTGGGGATGGTGTGGTCAATCCTCCATCTATCATGGCAATTAGCTCTTCCCAGCTGCTCTACTGTTGGGTAAGGCTACGGCTGACTATTAATCCTATCAACCCATGATGACTAACAACTGATTCTACATGTTGTGCCTTTTTCATGCTCCGTGCAACATCATGCATTAATGAATTCAAGAATGCAAGTAAATTTACAAAGCATTTTTTTTTTAAAACAACTAAAAGTTTAAGGTGTCGTGGTCTTACCACGTCTTTTCTTCCTTCACAGGTGATGTAGCTTTGAATGGTCTTTGCCAATTCTACCCACGGTTCTCCTAATGCTACTGGCAGAACCCCCTTTCCTCTAATTGTCAGGCTCTGGCCTTCCTCTTGGAAGGTTTCTATAATCTTCTACAATCTCTCCTTCTTTAGCGTCCATACAGGTCCCAGTGGCTTGCAGTCCCAAGACCTTTGCGATTATGACATCGGTGACTGCTATGTGTCTCCCCCTCACTGTGGAGTGATTCTCTTGCAACTTCTGAAGAATTCAATTGCTACAGTCTCGTTGGATTCCTGTAGCGATTGAGATAAGTTAGCCACCCAGCTCTTGCCAGGATTTCCTGTGCAGCATCAGAGACTGTTAACACCTGTGGTTCTCTCTGAATCGATCTTCCTCCCATGTTTATGGTTTCCCTGTAAAATCTCAGAGTTTTGACAATGGAACAGCAGCTATTCACGCTGTTAAAGCACAGAGAGGCTGACAGACACAAGACTCGCTCAAAATCTAATGCTGCAGAGTATACAATGGAAATGGCTTAGGAACAGCAAGTCATGAAAAAAATAAAAAAATAGTATACCGTTGAGCCGTGCTATTCCCAAGTACGCAGTTTCCCGAATAGCGGTCTGACACATCATCCAAGGAATGATGAGGTTAACCTCCCCCCCCCCGGCAATGTGATAGGTCGTCCCGGCCGTCAAATAAAGGAGCGGTGTGCCGTTCTATTCTAAAGCAGAGTCATAAAGGAACAGTGTATGGCAATATTCCATGTTTACAAAAGTGGTTGATTATCGAAATCGAGGTGTCAAGTTGGATCTCTTAATACATAAGAGACTACTGTGATATGATGCGAGGCTGGGAGGATAGGACATCTGTCGTACATATCGAGTCTCATGCGGTCATTGTCAATTGTTTTGTCATGATTGGTGATAATAGATTTACATGCATTGTATGGTTCGGAAAATAATATACATCCGTCTTATGCGATTGATTACTAAGGTATAAGAAACATAAGGGTGTTGATAACTACCTATTGGTGTAAATAATGTGACTTCAATACCATTAACAGTGCTCTACTGCCGACAGGTGTCCATAACCTTGGCAGAGTTGTTTATTTCACCCATGGAACCATGATCCTTTGTGTATGCTTAGGAAGTGTTGTGTGATGTCAAAATGTAGGCCATTATGCTGGTTTGGTAACCAGTTAGTCATAATTCCATTCACGAGGAAGGAGCGAAAGGTGGGCAAGCCGGCTCGTGATGAGACCTCCTGTTCCAAGGGTTCTTTATTTGATATACCTTTTGGACCATATCCTTGGTGTGGTGGCCATAGTGGGAATGCCACTTCACTTTCTTCCTCATGATCATGGTAGGTTGGCTCTTGGTGAGACCCCCTATCCTGCATTTGACAACTTTATATAAGCAAGTCAGTTTGCTCTCTTTTTTCTCTTCTCTTTTTCTTTTTCATAAAGTACTATCCCATTTATACACAAAGGGTGGTTCAACACTCCTTAAGAGTAGGAATGGTGGAAGAAGTCTTAACATCTCAATAGGAAGATATAAACCCTTTGCTCTTATTCCTAAATAATAATCAAAGAGGATTAAAAAGAACCAACATGATAAAGATAACCAATCAGAGCGGAGTTAGTGAAACAATGACAGCAAAAGATAATGGGTAAGTGTGTCCTTCCCTCTGTCCTTTTACCAATTCAGAGCAATTTCTTATAAAAATAACGATTTTATAATTCACCTGATTTCAGTATGTTGTGATTTTGTATCCATTGCATAAGTGCATAGATGTATTCCAAAAGAATTGAAAGAACAGGAACAGTAAGCATCCTTAATTTAAAACGGAAAGGGGAGCAAGCATAAGTAAAAGGAATACAAGGATGTTGTTGTTTCTAAGAGGAAGATCAAAAGAATACAAGTGGTGTTCCTTTTGGGAAAAGGAACAACAAATATCAAAAATGCTGTTCATTTTCCAAAGGAACAACAAAAAACAAAAATGTCGTTCCTTTGTAAAAAGAACAGCAAAAATCGGAAACGCTGTTCCTTTGGAAAAGGAACAACAAAAATCAGAAACGATGTTCCTTTGGAAAAGGAACAGCAAAACACACAAATGCCATTCCTTTGGAGAAGGAACAACAAAAATAGAAAACGTTGTTCCTTTGGAAAAGGAATAGCAAAACACACAAATGTCGTTCCTTTGGAAAAGGAATCGCAAAAAAATAGAAAATGTTGTTCCTTAGGAAAAGGAACAGCAAAACACACAAATGTCATTCTTTTGGAGGAGGAACAACAAAAAATTGAAAACGTTGTTCCATTGGAAAAGGAACAACAGAACGCAGAAATGCCATTCCTTTGAAAAAGGAACAAAAAAAATTGAAAATGTTGTTCCTTTGGAAAAGGAACAACAAAACACAAAAATGTCGTTCCTTTGGAAAAGGAACAACAAAACACCCAAATGCCATTCCTTTGGAAAAGGAACAGCAAAAAGCAAAAGCATTGTTCCTTTGGAAAAGGAACAGTAGAAAGAAAAAATAAAGAAAAAGAACAAAATTAAAGCAAAATGACGGCTGATCCAAAAGGTTAAAATTACTGCTGGTACATAAATAATTCAACAAAACAAAGAAATTATGTACAAAGTGTAGAAAGAAACAAATTACTTAATGAATCGCAGGTGAGGAAGATTTCTCTCCCTCCGCCAAAATTTCCATATCAGAGTCTTGGCGTAGCTGGTGGCAAAAGAATTCCCGAATGAGTGGTTTGCGATAAAGACGAACTCGGTGGTCATTCGCCTTGAAGGCATATCCGGAACCGTCAATAGTGATTAGAGTAAGAGTACCATTGTCATGTACCTTCTGGATTTCGTATGGTCCCAACCAACGAGTCTGAAGTTTCCCGGGAAAGTCCTGAAACCTGGAATCGTACAAAAGTGCCCAGTCTCCTTCGTGGAAGACTTTATTTTTAATGAGAGCATCATGCCATTTAGCTCGCTGTTGTTGGATAAGTGCAGTGTTTTGGAGTGCAGAGAGCCTGATTTCATCGAGCTCATTGATCTGCTGTAATCGATTAATCTGTGCCTCAGTTAAATCTAAGCCAACTTCCTGTGTTGTTCGCAGTGTTTGGATTTCGAATTCTATGGGAAAAATGGGTTTCTTGCCAAACACTAATTGATAAGGTGAGTAACCAGTGGTACTTCTCCATGTTGTTCTGTAAGCCCACAATGCCTCTGGTAATCTGGCAACCCAATCACGTCTACGTGATGCAATTGTTTTTGTCAGGATTGCTTCTATTATTTTATTGCTGCTTTCTACCTGACCATTTGCCTGTCGGTGGTATGGAGTAGTGATTTTGTGCTAGACATGATAGTTTCCTTTAGTGTTGCAGCTATTTTATTCCCAGCAAACTGTGGTCCACCGTCTGTAATTATATCTCTTGGAAGGCCATAACGCACAAATATATGGAACAAGAACTGTATGATAGAATCTTCTATAGCTCTCGGCAACACCTCTGCCTCAACCCATTTGGTGACATATTCTATTGCCACCAAAATATATGCTTTCTGGTTTGAGGGTGGGTTAATTGGTCCGAAAAAATCAACGGTCCATCATTCAAAAGGTTCAATGACTAACTATGGGTTCAAGGGCATCTCATCGAACTAACCAGGGCATCCTGTTCTCTGGCAACTGTCACAAGCTTGGACGAATTTCTTTGCATCTTTGAAAATTGTAGGCCAATAATACCATGTTTGCAGCACCTTATGTCCAGTTCTGCGATCGGTGAAATTTTCGCCACATGGTCCGTCATGGCAGGCTTTTAAAATGTCGAAGATTTCATCCACTTGAACGCATCTTCTGATATGCATATCTGCCCCTATGTGGAACAGGTAGCCTCCAACCCACTAGAATCGAGCACTCCTCTATATAATCTGTTTCCGCTCATTAGGGGTTAGATGTTTCGGTAGTTTACCTACTGCTAGGTAATTGGAAACATCAGCATACCAGGGTGTTTGAACAATAACAACAAACAGATGCTCATCCAGAAATTGATCTTCAACTGCTGCTGCATCGATTGGTATTGGCATTCTTGAGAGAAAATCGGCTATAGGATTTCCTTTCCCAGGTCGATCCTTGATTGTAATATCAAATTCCTGCAATAAAATCAGCCATCTAGTTATTCTGCCATTTGTGATAGGCTTGTTTACTAAATATTTGATGGCAGAATGATCTGTATACAAGATAACAGGGTATCTAGTAATGTAATGTCTAAACTTATTGACAGCATGTATTACAGCTAAAAATTCTTTCTCAGTAACTGTGTAATTTAATTCAGCAGGGGATAAATTTTTCCTAATATAATAAATTGCATATGGTTTTTTATCCTCTTCCTGCCCAAGAACTGCTCCAATGGCTGTATCTGAGGCATCAGATGATATCCGAAATGACAAATCCCAATTTGCTCCTCGAAGGACTGGAGCTGTGGACACAAGCTTCTTTAGATCCTGGAAAGCACATTCACATTTTTCTGTCCAAAGAAAATCAACGTTACCAGTTAGTGCATATAGAGGTGCAACAATATGCGAAAAATGTTCTATAAACCTCCTATAATAACCAGAAAATCCAAGAAAACTGCGTACCTCCGTTTGAGTGGTAGGAGTGGGAATAAGCAAAATTATTTCGATTTTGGCTGGGTCTACCTAAATGCCAGCTGCTAAAATATAGTGTCCGAGAATAAGTCCTTCAGTCATCATCATATAAAAATTTTCATGGCTTAAACAAAGCCTGGTAGCAATGCAGCGTTGTAGGACTTTTTCCAGTGTATCCAATACTGGATCGAAATCATCTCCATACGGTGTAAAGTCATCCATGTATACCTCCAGTCCTTCATTTATTAAGTCTGCAAAATGCTGAGGATAGCCCTTTGGAATGTGGCAGGAGCATTGCATAAGACAAAAGGTAGAACTCTGTAGGCAAATGTTCCCCAAGGACAAGTAAAAGTGGCTTTGTCTTGGTCTTCAGGGGCAATTTGAATCTGATTGTATCCACTGAAGCCATCCAGGAAAGAAAAGAATTTCTTTCCTGCCAAAGTGTCTAATACTTGGTCGATAAATGGGAGAGGGAAGTGGTCTTTTTATGTTGCTTTATTTAGTTCTCTATAGTCCACACAAATTCTTCATTTCCCATTCTTTTTTTGTACCACCACAAGCGGAGAGACCCATTTACTATCGGAGATAGGATAGATGAAGTTGACATCTAAAAGTTTTTGAAGTTCAACTTTTACCACATCTTTTAGATGGGGATTAAGTCTCCTCTGAGGCTGGCGAACAGGTCTTGCATCTTTTCTATGTAAATGTGGTGTGTACATAATTGAGGGTCAATTTCTTTCATATCAAGATAGTCCCATGCAAATGCTTCTCCATATTTACTCAACAAATGGATGAGCTTCGTTTCTTGTTCAGAGGTGAGGTTGGCATTAATTTTTAAGGTTTTTCCCGGTTCGATTTCCACAATTTTACTATTTGCAACAGAGGTAACAGGGATCTTTTGATCATGTGTATCTTTAAGAGGATCTTCTTCTAATTCGTTATCGAATGCTGCCTCTATCATGTGACACTGTCTACGGGTTCTGAATTCAGTTTAGCTAATAAATTTATTAATAGCATCGTCCTCTGTTTGATCTTTAAAATCAAGTGCCTCTTGTATAGTTAATGGAGACCTAATGTTATCAGTAAGATATGTTACAGGGTGCTTATTAGTTTTGATCATTGTGACACTTGGCTGTGCTGGAGGATATAAGGCTAAGTTCTTGATATTGGCTCCCCTCGTTATGGTCATATTGCCTTGTCGGCAGCCAATATAGGCATCGACAGTTGCAAGCCAAGGTCTACCTAAAATCAATGGGTGTCCATCAAGTCGGCTTTTGGGATTTATTATCAGAAGATCAGTCAGATATTCCTAGGAGTCAACAGATACCATAACATCATGTAGTGTGCCCTCTGGCCTAACCACAGATCGGTTAGCCAGTTCTAATAAGGTAGAAGTGGGTTCTACAGATGTGATGCCTAGATTTTGGCAAGTGGTAGTTGTCAAGATGTTGATTGCAGCTCCTAGATCAACTAAGGCATTAGGGAAGGTTTGACCATAAATTTGTACGGTGACTATTGGATTTCCTGGGTCTTCATATTTAATGGGCATTTCTTTTCCTGATAATAAGTCAGATAGAGTGCCAACTACTTGGACTCTTGGATTGTTTGTTGCATTCCTCCTTGGTTTCTTTACACACAATTCTTTGATAGTCTTTGCATATATCGGGATGTCTTGAATGGCTTGGAGGAATGGAATTTTTATGTACAAATTTTGTAATTCTCCCAGAATGTCAAAATCAGGATATTGTGTAGGTCGAGGTATGATTAATCGTTCTGGGAATGGGGGAGAGGATGTGGTTGTTTGGTTATGAGTTTGTTGTTTGTTCACATCCTCTTCTTGTGACAGATGTTCTCTGGGTAACTGATTTTCAACATGGGCTGTCTTATCTCCCTCAGTTTCAATAATATGCCCAGATCTTAGCTGAAGATCATTACACTCCCTCAGATCATCTCCTATTTATAATGTTTCTACTATTTGGACAGATTGGACCGATCTGTTATTTGGATTGGGACTGGGTTGGGCTGGGAGTTGCGGTCTCAGATTAGACTAGGGGTTTTGTTGTAAGGCTGGCAGTGTAGGTTGAGGGAGCGGCATAGTTCCTATTGGCTGATGCATCGGTCTTTGCCAGTTTGTCCACCAGGCTGAACTTTGTGAAGTAGGCGGAGTCCATTGTGGTGGGTGTGCGTTACTTTGCCAATATGGTGGACTATAGGGAAAATTCGGCCAACGGGATGGGCTTGCCTAATTCAACCATGGGGCTGATGAAGAAAACAACTGAGGTGACCAATTTGGAAATGGGGGCTGGGATTGACTTTGCCACATATTATATTGTTGAGCATTATACTGCGGAGACTGAAAAGAAGAGGTTGGGTCTGAAAACATACCAGATTGTCGCGGCTGCCACTGACGGCACTAGTTGAGCAAATACACTGATTCTAGCTCTTCTTCTGCTCCCTTATATACTGCTTTTAATCCAGGAAGTGAGTGAAAGATTTCTGTAAGGTGTTCTTTTGTGCAGATGGCGCATGTTCGGACTGCATCTAGTGGACACTCCTTATGGATATGTTTCTTCCTGCATCGGGGACATAAGATTTCCAAATTCTGTTCTGTCTCCATTTTCTTCTGCTTGGCCTGCATAACATCAAGTTGTGTAGTTAGCATCCCTAGTATATCAGTTTTAAAATTTTCCAATAAATTTCCAATTTCTGCACGCGTTACTCCTTCTGTCAAAATTTTATTATCTCTTACAAACTTATCATGTTCTGCCGATTTTAATCATTTGCTGCCTCTCGAGCTCCTGATACATAAGTCAATAATGTCAACAAAATTTTCCTAATAAATATCTCATTTTCCCATAATATTTAATGTTTCAATACATTGTTCCTTCATGCCCCTAATTAATGTTGTTTTTAACACATTATCAGGTAAAGGTAGTGATGCATAAGGAGATATTTGAAGATTATACTGAAAACGTTCCACATACTCTTCTAATGTTTCATTTGGTCTAGCTACCATCTGGAATATTCATCCTTCAGTTCTCTAGACCTACAATAGTCCTGATATTTTTTTAGAAAATATTCTTTCATTTGATCCTAGTTATTTATAACCCTGCCACCTAATCCCATAAACCATCTTAAGGCGGCCCCATTTAATGTAGAGGGAAATAATTTTAGTTTCCGGGGGTCGGTGGTGTAATCACATCCCCTATACAGCACATCGAATTCAAATAGAAATGCATTCAGATCTTCTGATGTAAGACCGTGGAATGTAGGGATATGTCGAAGAGGGATTGCTTTCATGGGTGCATTTGCTGCAGTATCCACTATGGGGTATTTCAATGTAGAGGTTTGGGTGTTTGGCTGGTTTTGAGCCATTTGGTTGAATATATGCCAATAACCTTCTGGGATATCTAGGAGGGTATTCCTAGGTTGAGAGGGAATGGCTTTAACAAGAATGGTTTTAATAGCACTTCCTCTATCTGGGATAATGAGAGTGCCTAATGTCTGAGGAGATTGAGTTTCTTCAACAATGATTTTTGCAGCACTTCCCTTGTCTGGGCTGTTCAATGGCTGAGTTGTCCTAAGAGGAGACCTCGGTTCCTCAGTTTCTCCTGTCTCTCCTCCTCCTTCACAAAGATTGCTGAAATTCCCTTCTTGCAATAGTTCTGGAGTAGAATTTTCAATTTCTTGAAAGTCCTGCTCTTCAGTTTGACTATGCACCTCAACAAAGGCTACAGATGGTGATCCTGTGGCCTGAAGGGAACTAGTAGGCTGTCTAGAAATAACTTTTCTGGGTCCTACTGAAGGCTGAGATTCTGCTTTCTTGAAGATTTCGTCTATGAAGGTTGATCAGCCAAGGGTCACTGGCCCCTTAGCTTTTTCTGGCTTGGGTAGAGGTTTGGAATTCTTTTCTGGCTTTTTCTGCTTAGTCATGCACACAAATCAGCTGCTAGATTCTACCCAAACAAAACAACAGCAAATCTGTAGGAAAGCGGGCAGGGGAGCAGGGTTGTTACATGCTCCACACGTAGGTTCTTACCTTCCATTTTTAAAACCCAATTCTTCCCTAACAGGTTCTTACACTACTCTGAAAAAGAACAAATGGCTACACTCTTTCCCTGGCAACGACGCCAAAATGTCGAGCTATAAAAAGGGTCTCTTTCACCTCTAATTACCTCACATTAGTTTGTCAATCCAGGAACGTTTTGTTATTTCAAAGAGTGTCTCAGTCTGAGGCTATCATTTTCCAGAGTAATGCTAGTAGTATAGTGCTCAAAAATACAAGAGTAAACGGATGCTTTTTT
The DNA here is from genome assembly GCA_031772625.1 of Pinus tabuliformis. NCBI lineage: Eukaryota > Viridiplantae > Streptophyta > Pinopsida > Pinales > Pinaceae > Pinus > Pinus tabuliformis. The sequence continues at coordinate 429,831,484 of CM062810.1, read as the reverse complement.
ACAGCAAACTACTTCAAAAGATTAAACCAAACATTAGGGAAACTAAGCAATTTATTAGTCAAGGGTTCAGTAGCAGTAACTCATCCCTTTGTAAACTGATGGAACTAAAGGAAATCAAAGAACAGATCATGGATCTGGGAGCTGGACAGCAAATTTCGGTGCTCACTACAGCCTTGGATCGTTCTTCACACCAAAATAACAAATGACAAGAAATGAAATGACAGATAAGAAATGGAACAGCAAGTAAGAAATAGAACAACAACCTGAAATGGAACAACAAACAAGAAACTGTAACAGTAATTAAGTCTAACAAGCAGTAACATCTTAATTTACAAGATCAAATGTACCAATCGTAACCTACAAGAATCAAATGGCAATCCTCCACTCTTAAGGATGAATTGAACAACACACAAAAATGGAACAGCACTGATTAATGATGAATTATAGAACAACGCTTCAAAACCATATATGCACATGGCACACCTTAATAGTAACCTGATCTTGGTAAACCAGTTATCAATCTCAGTTATAAAGATTATGACTGTATTTCAGAATGGAACAGCAATGTCTATATACTCAACAATCGCAAAGAACATAATCGCTAAGATGAATTCCGTAATATCAATGAATAAGTGCACAACATAGAGGCTCTGTAATTGAACAACAACAATATTCTATAAAGACCAACAGTATTATATCAACACTTAAAAGAACAGTGATACATTGCCAAGTTAATGCAATAGTTCTTTCTTTAGAAACTTTAACGAATCAAACAGAGCATGTGATGTAAACTAATAAAACATATCAGATTACCAAATAATGCCGATAAGCAAACCACGCATAAACCAAACGTAATAGTATAGGAGCAAGTGTCCTCCAGGGCCGGGCCCTTAGCCTCCAGGGGTACACCGCTTGAAGTTATTCCAGACTCAAAGATGAAATAGCAACCGAGTTTGTATTAATGCATAAGATGGAATTACAGTAGATCAGTTCTCAACGAGACTCGATGATCAAAGTTTCAATATTAAGAGAAATTACATAAAACATAAGGACTCGACAGACCCTTCGAGCTAACAATGCTGCCCCTTTTATAATGGTGAAGGCGGAGATGTCTAGGTGCAAAAATAGTTAAAGCAGCAATCCCTCAGGATCAAAGGATCCTGAGGGATTCGCCGAACCGTTAGTCCTCAGTTATCTCTTTTCCTTCTTGCGCTGAGCCGACATCTCCACTTCCTTTCCAGGGCTGATTCGCTTTGATTTGTTTTGCCCTGTTTGCATACGATTCCCTGTCAAAGGGACAGTGGTTAACCCGGCCTTGTTCTTTCCTTTGGAATGGCAGTCTTTCATTTTCCCTTCTTTCTGCATAAGAAAATGACAATTGTCAGTGTTTTCGTTTTGCAGATTAATCTCATAGGTTTTATTACAATTCCTTATCATTTTCCTACTTCATGATGCAAAAGGTTTGTAAGTTCTAATGAAAAGATGCTGAAATAATTACCAAAAACATACCTTCTTTAGTACTCCACAGTTATGTTGCCCAAATTTCTTGTAAGAAAACCACCATTTCATTGTGGAACCAAGGAAGTGAAGAGAACTAGCATGTTTGCCAAATTTCTTCTAATAAACCCAAAATCTTAGTGAGTGAAGAGAAATCCACACTTTGGAGAGTCTTCACACTTCTTTGAGAGAGAGGAGAAACTTGCAAAGAGATTGAAGAAAAGAAACATCCTTGTTTAGGATTTTTTGAGCTCCCTAGCTTAAGGAATTATGTTCAAGTGTTCTAGTATTCGGATTGTATTCAAAATATACCATCATCAATCAATAAAGGGAGATTTTTCCATATATTATTGATGTGTTTGATCCATTTGAGCATTGTTAGGTTCATGCACCTCTTTGTCTAAGTTTCTGTTTTTGTATGCATTGCATCCATTATTTACAATGTTGTGTTTATTTAAGTATGTCCACTAACAACACCAATTTGGATTGTGATCCTTTGTAGGTAGCAATCCACTGCAAAGGGGGTGTTGTTTGGTACACTTTTGCTCCAAAAAAACTACAACAATAAGCATCAAAATGACTTACTTCACATATATATCACTTTGTAAAAATTAAAGAATTAAATAAATAAATCATAAAAATTTACTAAATTATAAATTTATTTTACATTATTATTATTAACATATAAGTTAAAAATATATACATTTAAACAAACATGTAACTAGATCCTTAACCATGGAAATTCACACTTATTTTACTATTCTTTATCCTATAAATAGGTTTAGTTACAATAACATGGCTTATCACTATCACTTTCCAAAAAAACATAACTCATTTCATATAACACTTCTTCATGTGATATTTTTTTTAATTAATCAATTTAATTAAAATGGTAGAAAGGATATAACTACTTTTGAAATAAATCTCAACCTTTAATCTATGACTATTATTAAGAATATTATAGAATAATCAATGAATATTAAATCTATACCATCCATCTTATTGTTATTGATAATTAAATTAAAATTCTGAAAGATATTCCATCCTCTTTGGACTCTCTAACCTTTTAGCCATGTAATGTTAGCAAGCTCCTAGAGGAACTAGGCTAGCACTGCCACGATGATCGTAATGAAGTGATTGCATTTATGAATGATCTTCAGCATAACCAATGGGATATTCAAGATCATTTGGCTTCTCTTCGGTAGGGTCAAAGGAGAACTAATGAGCAACTTGATCATATTTAGGGTTGCCTTTCTCACTGGGAATTCCATGTCCATGGTGACCCTAGGCCTTTAGAGATACTAGGTGTTGGTCTAGTGTCGATGATTCCTCCTTATCCTTGATGGCAGTGAGATGTATTCTCATCCTAGAAGTGTTTTGGGCTATTTGGTCTTTCTGTTTTTGGATCCTATGTAAATTTTGACATTTTGTACTTAGTTTCTATGTCTTTCTCCTGACCAACAAATTCAGTAGGAGTGAGGTCACGAGACCAGTGAATTGCATGCAAATATATTGTAATTTTTGATGAATTAATATAAACCTATTGACCGACAAAAAACCTGCCTATACTTAATTGATATTGTGCAACTAGTAAAAAGTAAAATAAATATATATCATATATTATACTAATAATAAGTATATATAATATTCTTATATTTATATTATCTACATTAATATATATAATATTATTGGTAAAATTTTACCAGTTTCTATAAGTCATAAGTTTTTTCTTACTTTCTACCCTTTCATTTTTTTTTTTTTCAATTCAACTTTGTAATAAGACTTCAATTTTTTTCATCAAGAAAATGATATAAAAATAAAATTCAAATATATCACAAAAACAAAAAAAAAATTACCTTATATTTTTATTAGTAAATAAATAAATATTATAATCAAAACATATATAATACAAACTAGACAATCAAAGTATTGCGTGGTTATATTTTTCAAAAAAGAAAACCATATTTTTATTTATTATTCATATTAAATTTAGTAACTTAATTTTATTAATAAATATAAAATAATATTGATAAAGTTTACATGTGTACGTCATCTTTATTCTTCCTCAATTAAATTATGATAAATTGTATTATTTTATTAATTATTATATAAATTATGTTTTAATACAAATTTATAATTCATATTATAAGTAGGAAAAGTTTAATTTTTTTATTTTATTTTTTGCATATTTTATATAAAATACATTTTTAAAACGTAAAAGGATTTGGAACCTTTTGATGGTGCTGGACCTACCAACATGTCAATGGGATCTCCCTAGTAAGAAGTTTCAATTAGACCTCAGACCGTTTGGTGTAGATGTCCCAGCAGTGGGTCATAAAGAAATGCCTTGACCATGCTGTCGCACATATGAAAGTAAGATAACTTTGCTGGTAGCAAGGGTGTGACTGCTGCAGTGAGTTAAGGAAGGTGTATGGGAGGTTTCTAACATAGGTGGGTTGAGATGAGTGTTCCCCTTGGTAACTTGTAAGTGTACTCAGTTGGGAAGGGAACACATGAGTGAAAATGCATCATAAGCTAGAAAGCAGGTCAGTCCGACAATCCAAAGTGATGGTTAAACCAACAAAACATATGAAACAAGATTCATATAATTGAATACAAAAGTGTCAATACACAAGTACATAATTTAAACAACATGCATTGCTACAACAATTAGAACAGTCCAACTACGATAACAACATATGCATGGAAACACGATGGCTCTTATTATATAAATAAGTGTAAGTTCCAATAACACAATACATCCATGTAAATGTCCTAGCCCCAACAGTGAAACGTTACAGACACATTTGCCTGCTCCTCCAAAGAGATGAACTAGATCCATGCAGTGGAGAAGCCAAGGTGTATTACAATATTGTCCAAGCTCTTTCCAAGATAGTCTTATCAGAAGCATGGTTGACAAAAAGCCTCTACAATGAGTTATGAGGGACTATTTATAGCAAAGGGTGGGGTGACCCTTGACATTCCCCTTTGTGACAATTCATCTACCCTCATGACTCTTCATCTACAATATAACTCTTACATCCAACTATTGACACTTGACTTACACTTGACATGCCATTACATTACAATGCACATGTACTTATGTCAGACAACATGGCTTGAGCAAGCCATGCAAGACATCACTAACAGTTGGTCTGTTGTGATGAGACCAACTCTTTGGCATGCTTTTGATGGTGAAGGTGGTGAGTTGATGCCAAGCTTGGTCGTCCATGATGGTGTGCATGTGTTGGGTGGTAAAAGGTGTCTTTTAAAACTCCTAATTGCCTCACATTAATTATCAACCTTGGTAATTCTTTTTGTTTCAAGAGTGTACACAATATGTGCAAGCTATAAATCCAGAGAGTAATGCTTTTTAAGTTGAACTATAAAACTTAATACAAGAGTAAACGGATGCATTTATAAAACTCAAGCTACAACTGTTAACGGAAATATTACATCCAAGCATCAATACTTAATCTTCAACTAAAATCATAATCAAATTTGAAGCAAGAAATTCAATTGAAAATAGCTTCAACCGAGAGAATAGTAGCATTAACCAATCTCTTTCAACTGATTCTATATGAATCACACTCTATCTCAATTAAGCAATTCGAATGGAAATGATGTCAACCAAGAGTTTAGTAGTATTAACCAATCTCTTTCAGCTGATTCTATACTAACCACACTCTTATTGTAATCAACCAAAAATCAATGTCTTAACTGATAATTAATTCAACTTGCAGTGAGCACAAATGAAATCAAATGGAAAAGTTGCGAAGTACATGAGATCAGAATAAAGGAAAGTAAACTAACTGCAATGTAAACTCACAGGAAATCAGAAGATATCAAACAGGGTAAACTTAGCAGAAAATGGAAAAATATCAAACCAATTAGACTCGCGTGAATTAGAATGATATAACACAGAGGATAGCAGTTTGATCCACCAGAGGCTGGGCCCTAGCCACCAACGAATATTGCTGAGCTACTTTAGAGAATATGAATGATCAACAACATAGATTATGTATTAACCATTGAATTCAATCCTCATTACAATATGTTTGTCCTTCAGAATAACATTTTGTATATTGAAATTACAATTGAGATCTCAAGCGAAAAGCTAAATCTCTCTATTATCCCCTCTCCTCCTATCCTATCCTATCATATCTCTAATAATCCCTTTCTTTGATCTCTGTTTTCATTTAAATACACAAAGAGAAGAGAGAAGTTACAACAGAGATGATTACAAAATGATTCCCATAACAAAATTGAATTGTTCCCAAAAAATTGATCAGCAATATCATATCTCAAATATTTTTCCATCAACATTCAATAGGAACAAGTTGAATTTGCTATTGCAACTGAGATAATTTGGAAACTGGCCGCAATAACGAATCTGAGGAAATCGTATTTAGAGAACCTTTCATTTCTCTTAATACAGACCGAATTTGGGAAAATTACTCGTCACAAAACTAATTCGGTTCGTTCTGAACAAAACCCATGTTTCGGATTTTCCAGATTCTTCTCCATTTTCCCAAAACGTCCAATACAAAACTGTCACTTATTATTCCAGCGAAGTTTTGAGTCGGCATATTTAATGATGAGCTGGAGATCAAATCTGCAATCTGGAAAATATCTTGGAGGCTAAAATGGTGAGTGATGTTACAGAAAATTTATTAATAAACCATCATTGGTAAAGTCATGCATAATAATCATCCATTTATTAAAAATAAAGGAGAAGAAATAATATTTATCCATAAGAGCATAAATAATTATAAAATGGAATTATATGATAAATCATGATAAATGACGTGATAAAGAAGGGTAGAAATGGATGAAATAGGTGTTAAAAAGTGATAATAATAATAATGAAATAATAGCGGCCAAACAACATGCACCTCATGGTGACATATTGCTGAAGTGAACTCTTGCCTCTGTTGCAACCGGTGCATTAGTTCGACAACTTCATCCAACTTTTCTGCTAACATGCGCATGGTCTTCTTGGGTGTGGCTAAACCAACAACACACTGATGCATAATGTCCCTGTTGATCTCCAAGTGTGTGCTAGTGGTCATGCACATCAACTTGCCGAAGTACATCTTCAGCTCCAGTTGGACTTGCTTCTTATCTTCGCCTTGGTGAGTGTGCTGAATGGGTTGGATCACATGTGTTCGCACAATGAAATGGATCCCTTGTGTTATCACTCAGAAATTTTCCCTAGAAGTTATCAAAAGAAGGAATCATCCGAGGTAACCACAAACCAATCTTTTAGCCTCAGGCTCTAGCCAACTTAAGTCCAGAGAGGGCTCTCTCTTTATGATTTAGATTTGTTTTTATTAGATTTTAGGCTAGTTCTAGTGTTCATGGGGGTTTTGATTTTTGATTGAAGGTTGGGTGGTGTAATTCTTGGAGTAGATGGATAGAGCTATGTTTTCAAGCCATTAGGCTATGGAGTCAATCAATGGATAACATTACTGGACTAGATCATTAAAGGGAATGCTCACAGGGCAGGCTAGCAAAGCAAAAGTCAAATCTTCATGTCTAATGGATGAAATGGTTCTAACCAGGGTGAAAGGGCAATGAAGAATCCTTGGACCAGGATCAGAATGAAGAAAAGAAGGTGATCATGAACAAAGGGTAGTTAAGAATCTTTTGTTGTAGACCAGGGGGAAACTACGGAAGCTAAGGAGCAATTAAGGATTCCCTAACTAAGATAGTTTAGTAGAAAACATTCAGAATGTAAAACAGTCAAGACAGAGTGCATTAAGGCAATTTCTGAAATATCATTACATGTCATACATTTAGGTTTTAGAAAAAACAAACAAGATTATGAAGAAACATAAGAAAAACAACAATATACATGAGAGAATACTTATTTGTATTTCGCATCACACAAGAATTCCATAAAATATATGAGCTTTATTCCTTGATCCAACAAGCCAATCCAGTCATTGATACAATAGAACTTTGAATTGAGAGAAAACATTTATAGAAATGTCTTGGAATACACCTACATACTTTGAAATGTGAAGTATTTATACAAAAAATAATTACAAAATATCTCATAATAGTTTGAGATCTAATCTAGGAAATAAAATATCTTCATGCATGAAGATAGAGACAGATGTGAAACTGCTTCTTGCTGTCCCTTTTATTGTGGTGTTGCTAGTTGTTTCTATTGAGTTTTAAGCCCTTTAAGCTGGCTGATGGTTGTGTTATTTCCACACTGGAGTTTTATTTACATTTATCTTTCACTGATACTCTTTGAATCTGTTACTCTTTGACCCTGCTTATCTGTCTTTCACCTGTTTCACTTGACTGCCTTTAGATTTACTGTGGTAACTTCCTGATGTAAAACTTTTCATAGTAAATCTGTCCTTTTTTCCCACCATCCATCCTCAGGTAACTTTAATTTCAACATTCTTTTGTAAATTCCATCCGTCTCTATGTATTTTGCAAAATTGGGCTTGGTGACAAACAAATGTGTCACCTCATGTTCTAGGAAAAATAGATTTTCTAAAGTATCATACAATACTTTTCAAGTTCGCAAGGTTTTTATACCTGAAGAACTGGCTTGTTCCTTGGCCAACTTCCTGATTTTATCACTGTATTCCAATTGGGTCATGAGTTTATCATGGATGACCATAGGACTGGGAAGGCCTTTGTCCCTCAAAATTTGAAATTTAGCCATGAACCTGTTAATGGCTACCTGCATGTTATGGCATTTTTCTTCTAAGTTGAGCATGATATTTCTTTTGGAAAGAACCTTTTTAACCTCTACGATGGCTTTGGTTCTATCCTCTATACCAAACTCATGGAGCTCATGTCTATTCTTACAATTCAGTCAGTGGATGAGTCGATTGGCATCCTCAAGCATATCACCCAACTCTTCCCTTACTTTTTGGATAGCTTTAGTAGCTATCTTCACTAGTTCTGTTTGCTCAAATATAACTTGAATTGATGGCCAAATATCATTGACAGAGTCAATGATATTGGCCCAGAGCATTTCTTTAGTTTGTCCTAGTGGCTTTTGTAGTGTCAAATCTTTCTCTAGGACTTTAATTTTCTCACCCATCCTTAGGGATTTATGTGTTTCTTGTCTTTGTTGAATTTGGGAAAGCTTACAGTGAGTTTCTAAACTTGCCACTTTCTCCTTTAGCCTTTTGAGCTCTGTAGCTTGGATGGACATCTCCCCCATGGCTTTTACTAGCTCTGTTGTTTTCTCTGTTGGTGTGCCCGCTGCTATAAATTCAATTGTGATTGGCAGTGCTGTGGCAGGTGGAGCTGTAGGAGCTAATGATGTTGCTAATGTAGAAGGAACCGTAGTAGAAATAGTGGGAATGGCAGTCCCATAAGTGGTAGCCAGGTCACTTTGTTTGGACTAAATCAAGGTGTCTAACTCTTTCTCTGTCTCTTTTAGTTGGTCATTTAGCTTTAGGACCAAGACCATGATCTCTTCATGTCCTTTTTGTGCCTCCATGACTTCTAATGTTTGTGGGTGATGTAACTGGCGAATCTTGAGTTGCTTCTTCAGAGTAGTTATATCATCATTCTTCTTCTTTATTAATTTTTCTTTAGCCTTTACATCTTTGGGATCGTGTCCCAACTCAATGACTAAGTCCTCTAAGGACTTGATTCTGGTATCTTTGGCCTATGAAGAGGCCTTCTCCAACTGGAACTGAGCTGACATATTATTTAAAGAATTCTGCAATTGGTGGGCTAGTATGGCTTTTTCAGTCAATGTAGAATAAATCATTTCCCCTGTTTGTTTATGCAGCTCAATCCGGTCAATGGGATGAATATCCCTTGCCATTACCTCAAAATCCACTCTTTTGAAATCTGTTGTTGTCCTTGGTTGCTGAGTGGTCAGCTTGATGAGGGTCATTTTCATATTCCCCTATTTTACATCATAGGCTGACATAAGCCTTGTCTGATTGGTAGGGGTCATCTTCAAATACTGTGCATAAGTTTGGGCTTTTAGCCTCTCATTTCTAGCTTTTATTTCTTTGTATCATTCTTTGACATCCTAGTCCTTGTCTGCTGGCGTTCTAAAAGAGGATACCTCCACACTTTGCTACCTTTCCAACATCTGAGTGTGTGATGTGGAATGTTCTAGAGTGCCTCCAGATGGAGTGGCAAGCCTACTCCCATCTCTTTCGGTGCTTGTAACATCATTCGTCTCCTATGTATATTCCCATTCAGAGATAGGATTTACTCTTTGTCTTTTAGCCTAGCTAGTCTTTGCATAGGCTTGTGATGTTGCTCTTCCTGAAGTAGTGGCTCCTTCCTTGCTTCTATTGAGGCTTGTCTCCTCATTTATAGGAGTCTGTAAGACTGGGGGGTTACTCATGGTGGCCTCTGGCCTATCTATTTTCTCTGGTTCCTTTGATAGGTCTGGTGCTTCTGACTCTTCTTGTACCTGTGACTCTTCTTGTACCTGTGATTCTTCTTGAACCTGTTTCTCTAGATAAATTAAAGTGTTTTCCACAGAAACTTCAGTGTTATCCCTGTCTTCTAAAGTGCTTTCCACCAATTCCAATTGGTTGGCATATTTTTCTATTTCAGGGATTCGGTGATGAATGTAGGGAGCCATCTTTTTTTTTTGTCTTCTGTTGCAGATGAAGTCCAAGGGATCATACCTCCATATGAAGCTCTATTTTAGTTTTAACCTTTGAAGGATTTCGTCTGCCTCCTTTCCAGCTTCTCGGCTATTACAAATAGAGGGGCCTAATTGGTCTTTGATGCTGAGTTGGGCCTTCTTTTTGGCTCTAACAAAGTGTACCTCATCTGAATTGATTATCTGCTTGTAGTACTTCAAAGAAAATAACCTCATTGGGAGGTATTTGGGTAGTTTGTATGGGGCTAGCTCATAGCCATAAATCCTAATTTCAGTGTGGTTTTGGTACAAGTACCAATCCCTCACTTTGTATTGTTTTGAGAGTTGTAGGATCCTCCTTATATCTGAACTAATTCTTGGAGGAGGGCTTCCTAGCAACTTTGTCACAATGGGATGTACAAATAGGTCTATGAAGTCTGTATATGAATATAGAGAATCACATTTATGGATCAATGGAATCCAGAAAATTACTGATCTAGGGTGACCTTTTGTGTCAAGTTTTTGGAGAGTAAAGGGGAAATTATCTGCTTGGTAGTATAGAAAAATGTGATACAAGACAGAGGAATACTTAAAGACTCTCTCATTACTCATCCTTAGAAATTGGTCATGCATCCTATCAGCGATAAACTTGGCATAAACATAAATAATAGCAGGAGGCTGTCCTGGAGTGAAGATGGACATGAAAGCCAGGATGATTTCATCTATATACTCATTGGTGGTGTAACCTAGGAAACTAGATATCATTGCTACAATGTCCTGACCAAATGGGGAAAATATGGTAGCCACATATGGAGGAGGATATTTTAGGATATGCTTTTCCTCCCTGATGAAGGTTTGTAACATCTCAGCAAGTTTTGCAGTGGTAAGCTTGGGGAATCGGTCTAATAGGTCTCCAATTTAGATAGGGGTTAGGTTTTGGCCAAGCTGAATTTGTATCATTTCCTTGATTGATTCAGCAGTGATGATGAAAAGTATGGTTTGGTTAGGGGACACCACTACTCTTTGACTGGGGATATAATTTGCATGGTAGTAATGGACAATTTCTGGGAAAATGCGAACTTCAGGGAATTGGTACTTAGGCAAATTGGACTCCCAAAGACCTATTTTATCAGCATGGTTTAGGTATTGATCTCTGTATTGGCAATATAGTTTGAGAGGGGATTCAAGGACAGAGGTGTCCTTTATTTGGAAATCATTGTCTGCTAAGGGGAGATGTTTTAAGTCTAGATGAGGAGTGGAAATAGGTCTCACATCCATGGAAATTGTGGCAACCATTCTCAGTTCTTCTGGATTTGAGAATGGGGGAGGTGGTTTTTAGTTTTTTTAGGTCAAAGGTCGTTGAGTACAGTGTAAGATCAAGTTACTTCAGTTCCTTTAATTAATTTTTACTTTAACTAACAAACTCAGTAACTGGTTCTGAAATTGAGAGGTTTTCTAGTGAATTATGGCTTAAATACTTGGAATTAGAGAGAACTAGCTCTGAACAGGTTGGATGGCAACTGTGAATGTTTAAAAGGTTCTGAGTAGGCTGGAGAGCAAATTGGGTGCTCTGTGGCATCCATAGGGTGCAATTGGACATAGGTTGACAACTTCAATGTCCGCAGGTGTGTGCATCGAGATTTTCAGTTGAAAAAATGATAAAACAAATGATTTGGGCCTTTTTTGGATTTATGCGCAAAAGTCAATTTTGGCAGGTACGGGTGAACAGTGGTTGTTTGTCGTGTAGCAGGGTGAACAATGGCTTTTTTGGCACGTAATGGGTGAGAGGTAAGTTGCTTCCATCGCACTGCTTTTGGGCACTCGCTGGTATTGGCGGGAGGACGCCCAATTCCATTTATTGAGTGACATGTAGCCTCGAGGGCCCAGTGGAAAACAACTCTTTTCAAGCAGGTAATGTTCGAACATCGGGGCCCATCTGAAAAGGATGTAGGCTATCCGACGTGAAGGGGAGTGATCGTGTAGTGATCGGGTAGTGGAGTTGCACGGAGGGTAGTGAGGGGGCCCGACGGGTAATTAAGTGCAGAAGTTTGTAGTTAATGAGGGATTAAGACGGGGTTAAGGCATTGGGGTAATTAGTGGAGGGTTTAACTGGGTTTATGACTAACTTAATCCCGGATCAATTAGTTAGTGGGGTTTAGGTAGAAAAATCATTGTTTATATAATTAAACTAGGGTGGGGTTAATTAATATTAGGGAGTTAAATATATACAGGAAAAGGGTTTTTGTTTGGGATTTAATAAATAATTAGTAATTAGTAAATGGAGAGGAAAGGAGCACAATACACTAAGTATATGATATTTCATGTTTTTTAATGCTTTTCCGATATATAACATAAAACTTAGGATATATTGTTTTTGTAGGTTTTTGATATGAAAATGAGTTATGTGGGGGAATAAAGACTTTTCCTAGGTAAAAGCATTTTAACCTTAGGAAAAGACTATTGTTTAGGGAAAATGAATGAACTAAAGGGGGGAAATGAATGTTTATGAGGGGGTTTTAGTACTTATTTCCTATAAGTCATTGAGTCGAGGGTTCGGTCCCTCCAAAAGTCAAAGAAATGCTCTGAGCCTCTTTGACTTAGGGTTTTTAAGTACTTTGAACTTCATTGTGGGAAATTAGTTAAGTAAAAGGTGAAATGAATGATGGAAATTAATTAATTGACTTTGATATCCATCTGCATACTTGAGTACCCATTCACATTTCAAACTTTTATGATGGAAAAGATGATACACATGCTTTTTTCTAATCAATCCTCAAAATTCTACAACCTTTCTACTACTTACCCATCTACTCATCCTACCATTTTTACTTCTCTTTATTAGGGTGCATTTGAGCTAGCAAACCCTTATCAATCATTCTCCTTTCTCTTTACAATAGTAAACTGACTAATTCTAACCTTATTACATCCAAGGGCTCAGATTAAACAGTTGAGCTCCTTTTATTTACTCTACCTATCTACTTATCTGCTAAGGTTAAAAAGTTTGGTCAGATCTTTATTCTCTACCTCTAGACATGAAATTGAAACATAAAATAGCCAAGTTTAAACATTTTGACTATCATGGATTGTGGCAAAGATTACAAACTGCACACAATCATTTATTATGCACAAAAGGTAAATAGTAGTGGCATTTTGGCTTGCTCACTTTCATGGTCTTTTTCTTTTCTTGGGGTTCATATTTTTTTTTATTATCTTTTTTGACCTTTTATTCTTTTTGCCCTTTTATTATTCTTTTAGGACATACCTTCTTTACATTTTTTAATTTTTTTGAATATGGAAAACATTTTCAGAAAGCAAAGGTATGTACATATTACAGGTTTAATCTCAGCCATTCAAAAATTATGACTCCTATTGGTATAGGAACCTAACAGTGGCTCCACTTGGGGATGGCATTTCCTTGTGAAATGTCAAGAAATATGTAGACCAATGGCCTTCTGAATTGCAGTGATGTTATCCTGCAACTTTTTACTTTTCACATTTCTGCATTATTGCTATTTACGACAGTAAAAACTTTTGAAGCTTAGGGCCTTCTCTTTGGGCTTCAACTTCAAAAATTACCATCCAATCAACTTTAGACTTTAAAAGTAAAGTATGTATAGATGATTAGTGAAATCAGTAACTAGGCTCAATATAGTGTTTGAGCATCCGTCCATTAACTAGTCCTCCTTCTGCTTCTATGCCATCCATTTCTCTGAGGAAGAAAGCATTATTACATCTAAAATCATAAATAATATATGAGCCTTTCCATAGGAAATCAAATTTCCCATGTTTACCTTTATTTTTTCTTCTTGAATCCCATTTTATAACTTTGTCCCCTAGGTAAAAATATTCTGCCTTACTCCTTTTATCAAAATTCCTTTTGATCCTTTCCTACACTACTTGAGATCTGATGTACACTTCTTCCTTGGTTTGCTGTAAGTGAATTGTTTGGATGATTCTTCTTTGGATGTCATTTGGTTCAACTTGCAGCTCTTGGAGTAGCTTCATCAGTGGTGTTCCCAGGGAAGATGGGAAAACATCTTCCATCCCATAAACTAATTGATAAGGACTAGTACCAATGGATTTCTTTGTGGTTAGCCTGTCTGCCCATAAGGCATTTACTAGCTTCTTGTTCCATGTTTTCTTGTTATCCTCCAACAATTTTTTGATGATATTTACTAGACTTTTGTTTGAGGACTCTGCTAGTCCATTTCCTTGGGGGTAATAAGCTATGGAATGGCCCAAAGTTATATGGTACTTATTACAGAAATCAATCATTCTCCTATATTTGAAAGTTGCTGCATTGTCAGTGATGATTTTGGTTGGGCACCCAAATCTAGATAGGATGTTGGCCTCAAGGAAGGTTATTATAACAGTGTCAGTGGCTTTCCTTGATGGTATGGCTTCTATCCATTTGGTAAAATAATCTGTAGCAGTGAGGATCCATTTATGTTGGGCAGAGGAAGGTGGGTGGATTTCACCAATGAAGTCAAGACCCCATTGTTGAAAAGGTGCTTCAGCAGAGATTGGTTTTAGGGGCAGGGGTAAAAGCTTTTTCTTTCCTTCAAAAATTTGGCATTTATGACATGAGGTTACAAATTTATTTACATCAAAAAACAAAGTAGGACAATAGACACCGGCTCTAAGTATCTTTTCAGCAGTGGTTTTCCAGTAAAGATGTCCTCCACAGTCACCTGCATGAAACTCTTGTAACACCTTGTCAGATTCTTCTTTCAATAAACAATTAAGAAGGATACTTTCATGATTCCTCCAAAGCAAAGCATTGTCAATTATGCAAAGTTTTAAAGATTTCATTTTTAAAAATCTGCTTTTGGTCCTGGATAATTCAGGAGGAGCTTGTAGATTTTGTCAAACATATATGATGTCAATATACTATGGTGATTCAATAAAGGCCTGGTTGATTGGTGGAGTCACCATCTCCTCTCCATTATCCATTTCTGCGATAAAATTTATATCTAAGGCCCGACAGTTCGATTCAGCCATGAGCTTGGCTAAATTTTGGCCTTTGATTAACTTTGTTGGCTTGATTTTTAGGTCATATTCTAATATAGTAGAAATCCATTTCCCTCTCTTTCCATCTAGACCATCCCGATTTCGGATATCGTTGACTACTAAATTGGGGACATAGGCTATTATATGAGAATATAAAATGTAAACTCTAAAATCTTTGATAGCTTACCAAAGGAAAATCTTTCTTTTCCATTATATTGTATTTTAAAGGGGCATCTCTCAGGGCTTTGCTAAAAAAGGCAATAGGTTGTTGATAACCCTAATCATTCTTTTGTAGTAAAACTGCAGCAATTGTGTGTTCTGAAGCAAAGGAAAATATAATGAAATCTATATCAAACTTTGGAATGATCAAAAATGGTGTTTTTGTTAAGGCTAGCTTAATATCTTCAAAGAATTTCTTAGCCTCAATGGTCCATTTTATGATCGAATATTTTTTCAACATATTGTTTAATGCCCTAATTAATTCTGCTAAGTTAGAAATAAATCTCCTAAGAAATTTGATTTTCCCTAAAAAGGCTTGTAATTCCCTAATGCTCCTAGGGTGATGTATTTGTAAGATGGCTTCAATTCTTGTAGGATCTATTCCGATTCCATCTTTAGAGATTATATGACCTAACAAATTTCCCTCTTCTAACCCAAATAAAGACTTTTTAGGACTCAAAGAAATTCCATACTTCCTACATTTGATGAAAACCTGCCTTAGATGATCTAAGTGATGTTTATCGGATTTTGAGAATACAGTGATATCATCCAAGTATATTACTAGGAAGTCATGAATTTCCTTAGAAAAAGCTATGTCCATGGCTCTTTGGAAAGTGGGCCCTTCATTCTTGTTTCAGCGAAAACTAGTGTTGATTCAAACGGCTAGTCCCACTAAGACGGTTAACTATCTTAGAAACAAGAAATGAAAGCTTTTCAAGAGTTCCTTTAAGTGTGATAGATGGAAGAGAAGAATAGAGGACCAACCTGGATCGTTCGCTTTGATCCTAGCTTGATTTCTCCTTTCCTTGATAGAATTTTCCATTCCTCTCCTACTTGTCCCGCTTCAAAGAGTACCTATAGAGTCAAAGTAATAGCAAACTATCAAAGCATCTCTATCTAAAACATCATAACCAATATGGAATCAGAAACACATTGACCATATAATTGCATTCATAAACAATAAGATTCACAAATACAAGATCATATGGAGGAAAACTCAAAGAACTTTATTAATAGTAATGTAAGAGAGGATTACAACCCAGCTTTCTGATCAAGCATCATCCTTCCAGTTGTAGAAGCCCTCTTCACCTCATGAACAAGCAAATCACCCAACAATGCAATGTCTCTTCTCAACAAACTAACAACACTTCCTTACAAAATACAAAATTCCAGCCTCTAGATCTCTCAGATGAGGGATCCATTTATAGATGTCTTGCAAGAGCATGAGTTAGCTATGGGTTTTTGATTAGTGTCATTCCACTGATAGTTCTTGGTTCCACTTGGAGATTTTATCATCACTTACTCATCCCTAGGCGAATTCAGAGAAGCAAGTGTCACATGAGAAGTTTCTGGAAGATTCCATGATCATCCACCTTGCAAACTGTCTCTGCCATTTGTCTATTCTCGCTCATCACACCCCACAGAAGGCCATTTTAGTATGCGTCGCACCTAGCCAGTTAGGCAGTCAGTATGCATCACACCTTGTCCATGGAGCAGCCTATATGGACTAGTTTTGGCCAGTTCTGAGTAGTTTTTTAGGAGGAACTTCTGGGAAATGATGTAATGAACTGACCATGATCCTTTAGGGTATGAAACAACACTTTTAGGGACTTAATGAGTCCTTAGTTTATGGACATATGAGTTTGGGGTTTGTTGGGCCTCAAAATAGTCCCTATTTTCACTCCATTATTCACCAATATTTTCACATTTTACCTTCATGTCACCTCCATTCCACCTCCATATCATTACATTTACCTCATTATTGGGTTCTAACAATACTTTTCCAAAGTTTATTAATTCTTAACATTTCTAAGTGAATTTATGGCTAAAACTTAGAAAATAATATGCTTAAACTTATACCTAACAATTAGCATGAGTTTGTTGACATGTGTAGGCACAAAGGAAGCTTCCAAGGCATCTTTATGTGGCCTTGAATGATCAAATTCGAATTTGATAAGATAAGCTTCATGGAGAAGATCATGGACCTCATGGAGGAGATCATGGAGGATAGGGTTATGTGTCATCATTGGTTGAGAAATATGTGGGTCAAAGGAGAGAATAGTGGGTCTACATTTATGAGGTTGTTATCATAAGTTTTTGTATAAATAGGAGTACCTCCTCCATTCGAAAGGAGAGGACTCTTAGAGCATTGTATCCAATTGATGATGGAATAGAATAAGGCTTCATTTTTTCATATATTTCCATTATGTAGATAGGAATTTATGTAGTTTTTAGATATGTTTTCTTAATGTAGTATATGGAATAATTTGTCTTGTTCTTAGGAGAATTGAGCTCACTCTAAAAGGATGAGAGGAACATGTTATTTCATATTAGATCTTATTTCATTTATTTGTCTAGATGTTTGAGGATTTGTTTGTGATTGATGAATGAGTTTTAAATTAGAATGTAATCAGCATAGGAGAGGACAACTAAGGGTCTAAGTTAGGCTCTCTCTCTCTATTTGATTTGTATGATAATTGGAATTCATTCTTTTGCTTTTATGTTTCAAGTATCATATGAGGAGATACCAAGAGTCTAAGTTAGGCTCTCTCTCCAATGATTTATATGGTAATTGAAATTCATTCTTTTGTGTTTATGTTTCAAAGTTATTTCATTTCTTATGCTCATGAATGACTCTTAGTTTAGTTTGGATTAGTACATGAGAGGACAATCAAGAGACTAAGTTAGTCTCTCTCTCTACTTGGATCTAAACAATAACTAAGTTCATTCTCTTGTTTTCATTTTAAGTTTTTTTAGTTTTAGGAATGATTTCTCTACGATACTGTAAGGAAGGACAACCAGGATCTCCTTAGTTAGGAGCCTCTTCCCTTGCATATTGTATTGAATCATAAATCATTTAGTTAGACATAGAGTTAGTTGCCTACTCCTGCATATATTGTGCTGGCATCATCACAAGCTTACGAGTTTCCCTGGTCGATAATTTATGCAGCAATTTAAGTCCAATAAATTGCCCAACAGGGTTGCAGTGCCCAAATATGTCTATAACAGATGCCCCCTAAAGAATGAGGTCGTAAATCTTCTAATATCAGGTAAAATGCTTTATTCATGAGGATTCGAGGTATTCAAACCAGAAGGTGACCTGTATAAGATACAATACAATATGATACATCATCATCATATTATTTTCATGATCTAGCTGAGGCGGTCATTCCCATGCTCAGCTTTATAAATTCTTTTTCATGTACATAGGACAGACAATCGTCTGCTATTGCAGACTTGTGATTCTTTGCATGAAGAGTCATCTTCCCTGGCTAGATGACTATCTGTGCAGCTTCTGTGTACAATTGATGTCTTTATTTTCCTAAATATATTGCAGGGCGCATGGATGAAACTAGATCTGGGGTCTTCAAAACTTGTACAATCTTCGCCCGATGTACAAGTCGATCCATGTGAAAAGATGTTCTAAAGTCGAACATGGGAAGACATCGCCTGATTACCAACCCATGATGTAAGTTGTTAATAGACGCGAGAGGAATCACCAATAATGATGATGACCCTCAAGGTACTACAATAGAGTTCACGTGGTGTGAATATATGAGCTAATGTCGAACACCACACAAAGTCTTTCGGTCGAAGGTCATTGATGTAAACTTGTTGCCGGAAGTGAGAAACTGGCCATTGAGGCATGAAAGCTTCAAAGTACTGAAAGGGTTGTTTCTAAGTCAACTTCTTGGATAATGAGCTGATGTTTAAAAAAAGTGACTTGTCATAGGAGGGCCTTGATGTATCCCACATCTATGATGCGAAATAGAGCAAATGATTTTTGTGGAGGTGAAAACAATCTGATGATATGAGGTTCAGGAATGGCGGTCATGAAAAATGAAGTGTGGATGTAATGCAGTGGATGAGGCATTTGCTAGATGTTGAATTCTCTGAATGACTTCTCTTGAACATATTGGCAACACTTATATGGACTGGTAGCATTAACGCCATGGATGGAACGGTGGACCAATGGTGACAGTGAACAGAAACCCAACCCAAATCAATCATCGTGATGGAGTGAAAGTTTCATGTTCAAGAGCAACTTGCTACCAATAGAGTTCTTCAAGTTTTCTTCCCATTTTTCCCTAGTCATTGCTGACCAGTACCTCTTTATTTTTGACAATCTTGAGGAGGATAACATATGCTTGGTCTATAATTTTCCCTTCGGGCAAACCTGTCGCTTTGTGTTTAGTGAGCCTAGCGTCAGTGAGACTCATTCTTGTCTGGGTGGACAAGTTTGTTGCTATTGTTTTAACAAGTTTAACGAAAAAGATAACTTGGTCCTTTTCTTGTTTAGAGAGTCTGAAAACGGACAAAAAAGAGACTCCAACAGTCCTTTTTCGTGGCATAATCCCTTAAGTCCGAAAAAGTTTAAAATAATACGAAAGGGATTACTTTTCGATAGTTTTAACGAGCTGTCAAAGACAAGTACTTGATCTTTTTGTTTAAAAATCCCTCAAGTCCAAAAAGATTAAAATATATAAGAGGGATAACGTTCCCCTTAATTTAACGAGCTGGGAAGGCTAACAGCTTGATGATATTTTTATATTTAACGAGTCTAAAAAGAGTTTAAAAGAGGCTCGTTTTTTAGGAATAAGTGATATTTCTGGGTAGTAGCTGGTTCTAGGTAAGTTTGGAACTTCTCAAAACATGGCAGTGTGAAGAGGGTGGTAATCAGAATCACTTGTCGCAGATGTTCCTCAAAAGGGTAAATAATCAAGTGGAAGTGTATGGTCGACCGAATGAAATGGAGGTGACGAAAGGAACACAACCAAAGTTCAAAAGGGCAGATAGCAAAGCAATCACAAAAGGTTATTTACCAGAGGTGGGTTTATTTTTTAATGAGCTTGAACCTTGTGCCAACATGTGCTTAGTGTGGGTTGATTTTTTAACGAGCTTGAACCTTGCAGGAACATTTCTCTTACTAGTCTTTTGATAATGTCTCTTGGTAGATTTATTTTTTAATGAGCTTGATCACTACTATAACATGTGCTCATGACCTTTTTATGTAAGCTAGAAAAGATCGAGCTACGAGGTTAAAGGGTCAAGAACCTAGAAACTAAGAAAATCAAAGGTCACTTTTCACTAGCATGCAAAGGTTTGCATTCTCCCATGTATTTTAGTAAAATGAGAGTTTCTAGGTTATCAAATGGAAGTTCCTGCGGTTAGGCAGGATTATTTCTATCGGCCGACAAAATCTCTTCCTTTGCGATGTCTATCGAAATGGACAAAGGTAATTGCTGTGAGCTTCCAATCACATAATATATGAAGGTGAATGCTGTGAGCTTCCATTCGCAATCGTACAAAGGAAATAATCATGTCAGAGTGATCACATAACCTATATAGGAATGTTATTCGGTCCAAGTATTATAACCTTTCAAGAAAATCTCTCTTTTCCTTTGGGTTCGTCTGCCAAGGCAGACTAGGGTGCATGCCCCCTAATCTTCATCACACTCACTGAACTACTCGCGGTAATTAGGTGGATGGGATGAAAATGAAAGAGACATTGTTGATGCAAAGAGGCCATTTAGGGATGATGGTTGATTTATAGCTATGTTTGAACCAGGAAATGAAAGCTGGTCGACAAGCTGTACCAGTCTGCCTTCATGTGGAAAACACATCACTCGAAAGAATGTGGAGACAATGGCTTCCATGCTATATATATAATCACATCCAAGGAGTAGATTGTAATCTAGTGGACCTTGGACTACCATCACGTTCAAATGAACGGTTTTCTTTCTCAAAGTTATAGGCAACTTTGGAAGGATCCCTAATGGTGGATTGGTTCCTTTTTTGAAGCCTGACAAATTTTTCTTTTCTAGCAAAAGCGATGGAAAACCAAGTGCTTTCCAAGAAATTGAGGAAAGGATACTCACCGATGCCCCTTCATCTATGATTGTACCAGACACGATCATTTTGTAAACCTGTACTATGATTCAGAATGGTACATTAGATGGAAGGCACGGTTTCACTAGTTGATTCCAGTCAAAGAAAAAGACCAGACTACTTGGAAGAGGTACCGAATAAATGTCCGGATAAGTTTCATGAACTGGGGGGTCTCTTCCTGTGGTGAAGGAATGGGCAGATTTCCCCCAAGTTCATTAGACTCTATATCGACAAAAAGAATTTGAATGGTGTCGTTCTCATCCTCTTTGGAAACTATATCATCTGAAGGTGGATTTTCTGAAGGCAAGATTGGGTCAACTGCCATCTCGACCAGTTGAATTTGATCCAGTATGGATTTAGAAGGTTCACTTTCAATGATAGGTGGTTCGATTGATAACTGAGTTATGTCAATCGAGTTTTCAACTAGCGAAGGACATGGCAAGAGTTTCTTGTATCCAGGTGGAAGCTGCTGTGGTGAAGTAGGATGGTTATCCAAAATGCTTTTGGCTTCATCCAGAAAAGGACAACAGTAAAGAGTGTGATCACCTTCACATAACCTACATGGAACTCTAGCTTTTCCTTTCTGTCAATTGACTTTGTTTTCACTAGTTGATGGTGTGTTGTCAACCTGACTGTCAGGGGTTGATGACACTGAATGGTGAAACTGGGGAGACCATTCTCTCAAGATCCACATGATGTAAGGGCAATCTCGATGGTAATGGTTCTCCTTGCAAATTATGCATGGATTTTTTGGTTTGGAAACTTTAGTGTGTGGATTTTAGCCAGACGATGCTTTGGTCTTCCCTTGTTTAGCTAGCTTCTTCTTCTTCTCATTCCCTTTCTTTTTCTTCTCAGTTACTTGGTTTTTAGTGTCACTAGTTTCATTAAGCAAAGAGGAAGAAGGGGAAGGAGAAACAAATGAAGTAGAAGGCAAAGGGGTAACTTTAGTATCATCTAGTTGCTGATTAGATTATTGAGAGACTATAGTGTTTTGAACGACAGAGGTCGAGAAAAGCCATACCGGCAGGCCGATTATGATTCCTAGAAGGGAAAATTTAGCCATATATGGAGAACCAATATCTTCCCAAGAGGAGAAAGGACTAGGATTCCCTCCAAGGGGGGTTCCTTGATTGGTATATTCCATTATCTCAACCTCAGATCAACGTAGGAACAAGGATGTTATTACGTTTAAAATAAATTTTAAAGACACTTGGACACAACTTTCTTTTTCAATTTTTAAGAGTCGAGAAAAAGCTAAAGGTGACTCTAATCGCCTTCGATTTTTAATGAGCCTGAAGTGACAAGTGCTCAGATGGACTTTTTCTTTTAAGGAGTCGAAAAGGAACGAAAGTGACTGCTCTGGAAGTCTAGCTAGAGGGTTTACCAAATAAATTGTAAAACTGCAAAATACACCTTGATGATAAATGATAGAGAAATTACCAAGGACTTATGTACGACAGTCAATCTTCCTGAATGCCATGTTGAGTGCATTACGATCGATAGGGTGGAATACATGGCTTCCTAAGGATAAAGGATGATAGCCTATTGTGGTCTCCCAATATATACATGACAGTACGGGGAGTAGAAGTCTATACCGGCACTTGTCGTATCGAAGAGGAGGAATCACCCAACCTACGATGAAAATGATAGTTACCAGGTTTTACGACGCCAGAACATGTCTCTAGCCTAGACTTCTAGATGTGTTGCGTTAGATTCAAAACCATTTTTATGTTCATTGAGGTTTATTTTATGGTTGATCTTTCTTAGAATTTTGTCTTTCAATGTTCACCACGTGATGTAGATGTGAAATTCCTAAATATGCAATCTAAAATGATAAACAGTCGTTTATGTTCTTTTAGCAATGAAAATCCTAGCTACAAAGGAAAGAAGATAACAATTTTTTCTTTCAGCAGAGAGCATAGAGCACACACTAAATGCACTTTCCTAAATCAAATTTCACAAGCAATCAAAATGCAGATGAATATGCACATGCATGTATTTGTTTTTTAGCTTTCTTAATGTGTGAATGACAAGAAGAATGCTAAGTATATATCTGAACTATTTTCTTTCAAAGCGACAGTACTAACAATTTTCTCTTTTCGAAATGAAAGGAAGACTAAGACGACACTTTTCGATTTCGAATTTAAAATTGTTTTCAACACTTGAAATACTAATAATTTCAAAATCAAGTACAATGACAAAAGTACAATCAACTATCTAGAAGAGGAAGACTTTACGACACTCTTATTTTGATTCATAATGACAATTACGACACTTGCATCAAAAACGATAGTTCGATTAGGCTACTTTCGGCAAAGGAGGATTGCAAATGATCGACAAATACAAAAAAACATTTACAATTCCTAACTGATGGAGGCTGAAACAATGTAAAGGAAGATGGTTATAGAAAGAAGGTATTGATCGTGAACAGCAAAACTACTGAATAAAGCTGAAAACAGAGAGAAAAAAACCAAATTTCAGAGAAGAAAACACAGTTTACTCAATCATCGCACCTATAACACAGGGAAACAGGGATGCATTTCACCTGCAACACACGGGAGGTGCAATGGGCCAGGGAGTGAAACTGAGCTTGGTTTTTGCTCAAAACTTGCAGCTAAGTTTAGTGATTTAGGTTGAGTAATGATGGACAGTAAAAACAAAGCATAAGGGTAGGATATGATGAGGTTTTGAGCTACCACAAGGGCACTTAAGATGCTTTGTAAGTTAGATGTTCAGTTCATAAACCAACCCAGAGATTGACTGAAGTAGCGTTTATCTACTTTGCAATTGCATAGCAAAGGTGTTTCGAAGGCTAGATGGCTTAACTTCAGGCCCCGTTTGTAGTTTATAAAGTAAACAATAAACAAACAAAACAAACTATTCATTCCCTAGCGGAGTCGCCATTTTGTTTCGGGGAAAACTAATGTCGATTCAAACTGCTAGTCCCACTAAGACGGGTAGTTATCTTAGAAACAAACACTGAAAGCTTGTCAAGAGTTCCTTTAAGTGTGATGGATGGAAGAGAAGAATAGAGGACCAACCTGGATCCTTCACTTTGATCCTAGCTTGATTTCTCCTTTCCTTGATAGAATTTGCCACTCCTCTCCTACTTGTCTCGCTTCAAAGAGTACCTGTAGAGTCAAAGTAATAGCAAACTATCAAAGCATCTCTATCTAAAACATCATAACCAATATGGAATCAGAAACACATTAACCATACAATTGCATTCATAAACAATAAGATTCACAAATGCAAGATAATATGGAGGAAAACTCAAAGAACTTTATTAATAGTAATGTAAGAGAGGATTACAACCCAAATTTCTGATCCAGCATCATTCTCCTAGTTGTAGAAGCCCTCTTCACCTCATGAACAAGCAAATCACCCAACAATGTAATGTCTCTTCTCAACAAACCAACAACACTTCCTTACAAAATACAAAATTCCAGCCTCTAGATCTCTCAAATGAGGGATCCATTTATAGATGTCTTGCAAGGGTGTGAGTCAACTCTGGGTTTTTGATTAGTGTCATTCCACTGATAGTTCTTGGTTCCACTTGGATATTTTATGATCTCTTACTCATCCCTGGGCAAATTTAGAGAATCAAGTGTCACAAGAGAAGTTTCTGGAAGATTCCATGATCATCCACCTTGCAAATTGCCTCTGCCATTTGTCTATTCTCACTCATCGCACCCCACAAAAGGCCATTTCAGTATGCATCACACCTGGCCAGTTAGGCAGTCAGTATGCATCACACCTTGTCCATGGAGCAGCCTGTATGGTCCAGTTTTGGCTAGTTCTGAGTAGTTTTTCAGGTGGAACTTCTGGGAAATGATGTAATTAGCTGACCATGATCATTTAGGGTATTAAGAAACAGTTTTAGGGACTTAATAAGTCCTTAGTTTATGGACATATGAGTTTGGGGTTGCAGTGCCCAAATATGTCTATAACAATTCTTTAATCCAAAAGGCATCTTCACATACATGAATGTGCCCTAAGGAGTAGTAAACATAGTTTTAGCCTGGTCATCTGGGTGAACTAAAATATGATTGTAACCAGAAAACCCATCCAATAATGAGATTCCGGTTGACCCTACCACCCTTTGTAATATATGATCCATTTTAGGGAGAGGGTAATTGTCTTTGAGTGAAACTTTATTAAGATTCCTGAGATCAACACAAAGTTTGATCTCACTAGTTTTCTTCCTTGTTGGCACCAAATTTGAAACCCAATCAGAGAATCTAATTGGTGCTATTATCTTGGCTTCATACATCCTTCTGATTTCCTTTTCAATAGAAGGCAATAGAATGGGATTGATCCTCCTAAGCTTCTGCCTGAAAGGTTTCTGGTTTTCTTTTATGGGGATAGTGTGTTGTATGATGCTAGTGTCATAGGATTTGAGGTCCTCATAACTCCAAGCAAAGACATCTTGGAATTCCTTTTACAGTTCAATGTATTTCACTTTTTCAGTAATAGGTAAGGACTTTGAAAGTTTGATAAATTTTGGATTTTCCTTAGTGCCTATATTACACTCCTCTATATCAGATTTTAAGGGTTCCATCTTTGGTTTTCTAGGGACATCATTTAAATCAAGCAAGTCTTCCAAAAGGGTTAATCCTTTGGGAAAAAAGTTGTCTTTGAGATTAATGATTCTAGAACCTTCGTTAATTATCTCATCAATTTCAACTTGCTTTAGGTTTTGTACATCTAATTTTCTAAATTAAGTGGGATGGAATCTATCTATCTCTTCATCTTCTATTTTATTAATTTCTATTTCCTCTTTAAAATCAGGATCTAATGTTATGTTAGTATCTATATTACTATTTACAAATTCCTCCTCTAAGGTTAAAAAATTGTTTATTTGTTGGTCATTAGCTAATACTTGCGAATTTTTCAAGTTATCTGGGATACCAGGTTTGTTCCTGACCTCAGCAATGTACTGATGGTTAGGTTGGAATGGTAACTTACAAGTGCTAGCAAACATTGCTAAACTATGAGCCTGCATATTATGCTTCCTAGGAATTACAACAACTTTGGTTTCTATGCAAGTGTTTAGTATTTCTATAATGGTTCCTCTGTAACAACTTAATCTAGTGTCTTTGGTCATATATACAGATTTAATCTAATTTATCACTAATTCAGAGTCTCCCATAATAGAAACTCTTATAGCTCCTAACTTTCTAACTAATTTAAGATCTAAAAGAAGTGCTTCATACTCAGCCATGTTGTTAGTGCATTTGAAATTCAGTCTCTAAGCGTGGCCCTCTGAGTGATCATTCTCCAGATTATATATCCGCATTCATGCTCCCGCTCCTAACTTGTTCACAGATCCATCAAATTCAAGGTGCCATAATATCTCATGTTCATAATTTTCACTATCAGGGGGGAGAAATTTTTCCTTGTTTGAGGTGTTTTGATCATCTTGTTTATTAGAAATCTCTTGATTTTGGACAGTTTCTTTTTTAGTTGTAACTGAAATTTCTTTTGGTTCTGAAATAATACTTTTTGAAGTGGTTTGTTGTGTTTGTTCAACATTATACAAAATGAAAGAATCAATGCCAGAATGCATGGAGTATGTTATCTCAAAATCAGGCCCTGGAAGGCTGCAGACCAGGAAGACTTCAAGTAACTATTTCAAACCAACTTTTGGCTGAGGCTTAGCCTCCTCAACCTGAGAGGGCTCTCTCAAAGGTTAATGATTTTGATAAAGATTAGATGGCTAACTCTATGAAACAAGTATGAAAAATATGAATGCTGGAAACACATTAAACAAAACTATCCGTTGGGCTTATGGAGTCAACAACACCTCAATATAACAATGAACTCAACCTTACATGGAAGTCAGGGCATTCAGCGTTTAAATATTCAGAACATAAACTCATATGGGACACACAGTTTATGCATGTATACAGGAAGTCAGAGCACATTCAGTGAATTCTGAGTGATTATACATCCATACCACTGTAAGAATTAAGAAAAAGGACAACATCACATATTCTGAACATGAAAAACCCTTCATGAATCCTGAGAAGCAAAGTCAAGCATCTATTATTGAAAATGAGTCATACATATGCCAAATACAAGCTTTTCCATAAAGATTTCCAACCCTCATTACATTAGCTCTTCTGCTATATATAGAGCTCTTTACACAACTTAGATTCCTCCTCCAGCATGAGGGAAATTCGAATTCATCCTACTATGACACCTATTGATACTCAAAACTAACTATTAAATGCAAATGACACCTAACTAGCAGTCCTAGAGACCTAATACAACTAGGAGTGTAACTCCTTATCATGATTCAACAACCTTATCTAAGCATTTAAAGCATTATTTGACAACTTGCAACCTCAAGGAGTCGAATTTGATGAAGCCTCCCACGTGGTCACCCAACTGCTGATGACAAACCCTAGAAATTAGGGAACATGTTTCCCTGTTTTTAGGTTTAGATCCTTGAAAATTGCAGAGCCTTTATCTCTTCATCCATGACACATTTTACGAAACTGAAGGAGGTTTTTGTAGCCCATCTTGTCCAGAACAAAAACCTCTCCTGGTTTTTGAAAACATTTCTCCCGTTGTCCAGAAACTGTCCTTGAAAAACACGTGGAAAACAGGAAAAATCCATTTTCTGAAATTAGGGTCTCAATGAAAGCTTAGTATATCCCAACAAAACACTTATGAATAACGTGATATAGGTTATTGTAGATGGACATTTTATGAAGAGAAACCTCCCTCAGAATTCCAAAATACGTCTTCCTGTAACCAAAAACTGATTTTGAAAAAGACTGCTAAAACCAGTAGACAAAGCTTGACTTTCAGCAGTTTCGTAGCGCAAGTTTAACCATAAATTCCTCCCACCTCAGAACGAATTTGAAGAAACTGAAAGAGGTTTTTGTAGTTTGGTATGTTAGGAATAAAAGCCTCTTTCAGTTTTCAAAATTAAGTTTTCAGCTGCTCAGAACCCCTTCTGGAAATTTACTAGTAAACGCAGAAAACAGAGTTTTTTCTGCTGAAACAGGCTGCTACAGGGGTTTCGCAGCGCGCTGCGAAACTGCTGTGTAATTTCAAAAACACAGCTTAATGCCGAAATCCAACTGTCTTGAGTTTATTTATCTTGGAATGTCCCTTTCATCTGTTCTAAAGTTGTTCAAAACTAAATGCAGAGGCATCATTTTTCAAGGAAAAATTCAACAAGGCAAATCATCAAAATTTGAGGACTTAACCTTACTTGCTACGTGACTTTCCTTAGTTAAGGAAACCTTTCCCACTGGCTTAGCTGTGTTTTTAGATCTTCAATTTTGCCTTTTCAATTGCATGTTTCCTTGCCCTTTCCTTGAATTGGGAAATCTCAAGGTTGGTAGACATCAATTTCCTTTTTGACTTCCTCAAAGCTACATTCTTCTTCTTGAGTGCTAACTGCCTTGCTTGAATTGAAATGGAGAACTTTGATCTATGCTGACCCTGAGCTTGCCAAGTGCTTCTTATGCATGAAAGGAACATGAAAGTGACCAAGACCAATTCTTCCTCACCTTACCCCTTTTCTTTGAAATTTGTTTAGTGATAACAGAGTAGATAGGAAAGTTTTGAGGTCTATCCTAGCTACTCACCACATATTTCATTAGGGTCTCTCTGTACAACTTTTTAGGTTTTCTAAAGACTGAGATTGTGGCATATGACATGTAAAGTTGAAAATATCCTTGGATTTTAGCCCCCCATGATTGATAAAATAACATGGCATATTTAGGTGGGATGTTAACTACTACTATATCCATTAGAATAGTCTTAGCAGGGTATTGTAATAAGGAAATACACAAGTCTTTGATTAACCCTAGACACTTTACTTGACTTGATTCAAATGAAAATAAGTCCTTGTAAGGTCTAGCGATATCCAAGTTTAATTTTTCCATAACTGATTTAGGCATTAAATTGTGTGAAGCCCCTGAATGTAACATTGCATTCTGTAAGATTTTATCATGAATGCTAAGGCTAATATAGAAGGGTGGTATCCCTCCTTCTAATGGTTTTTCATTAACATTAGGACCGAATATAAGCTCAAGTTGATCATCAAACAAGTTGACAAAGCCTTCATTCTCAACAAAGTTTAAGGTTTTGTTTATTTGAGAATTGTAGGTTTCATTTTTAATCAACTATGTTAAGGGAACAGAAATTTTCAGTTTAGCTACCTCTGCTCCCAAATTGAAAGGCAAATTGTCTTTTTCTATTTGAGTGTTTGGAATTTTAATAAAGGGATTTGGAGTAGGTTGCTCTTCTTTTTCTGAATTTGAAGTCTTTTTATGTGGATTTTCTAATATGGTGTTTGGAGATTTCTCCATTGTCTCCTTGGAGAGGATTAAAGTGGATGATTGATCATCAGGTGGTTGGTCATGGGTTATATCTACAATGGTGGGACCAGAAGGGTTCTGATTTGGTCTAGGGAGGATTTGGAGAGTCTTAGTAACTGGAGCTATTTTGATTTTCTTGGGTTGATTTGGCACTATTTTCTTGGCCTGGTCAGGGGTATCAGAATTCCTTTTACTCCTTAGATTGTATTGTTTATGTACTTAAAAAATGGCAGAATCATACCCTTGCTTATAATCAAATGATTCTCCAGATTGGGTCTGCAATTGCTACAACATATGCAGTTCCTGCTCATCTTCGATCAAGAAAGTTTCCTCATCATCTAATCCCATCAAGTTAATTTTTGTCTTGTTTAGGGTCTTCTAAATGGGATGTTTCAACATAATTTTCTTGAAAAGGAGGCCTAATATTCTGATCAGGTCCATTCTTTCCAGTATTTTGATTTTGATTCTTTCTAAAGTTTGGATTTCTCACTGGAGGTGCCTGTTGATTATCCCAGTGAGGCTTCCTCTCAATGTTCTCTACTCTATCCATCAGTTTTTCCATACCCTTGGTTAGAACATCTATTTTAAGGTCAGAGGGTGAGGCTTCATCTTTGGCAGATCCTCTCCTCTCATTCCTAACCCTAGCTCTTTTTGCTAGCAAGTTAGCTTCTACACTAACTGCTACACTATGCATATCTTCTAAAGTTGGAGGATTTATCTCTCTGAGTTGGAAGGCCATATTAGTATCAAACCCATCAAGAAACTTTATCAGAGCTAATCCAGGTGGGGGTCTAAGATTGACTAGTATTGCATTGTATATATTGTTAAATCTGGTACAATAATCCTGGACTATTTCATTCGGTCCTCTCCTGATGTTTTCGTATTCTGAAAGGATCTGTAGAGGTTTCCTTTTCTTTTCCCATCTATTTAAGAATTGCTGATAAAGTATTTCTAAAGTATCTATGCTATTATCAGGTAAAGCTCTAAACCATCTCTTTACATCACGACCTAGAGTCTGAGAAAAAAGTCTCATCTGAACATCTCCAATATCAATTTCATGTAATTCAAAGTAGTCTATCATTTTGTTTACATGATGTTGTGATGTATAAGGTCATATGCCATCAAATTGGGCAATTTTGTTCTAGTAATCTTGTGGCATGGGAGCAAGTGGGGCAGGTAACACAAGAGGAGCATATTGATTTGCCATGGCTCTAAGTTGGGTAGGGATAAGAAGTGGGGTTGGGGTACCAGGAGATGATATAGTAGTTGATGGAGAACTCAGAGTAATGGGTGATTGATGTGTAATGATAGGTTGGTAGGGAAGTGAGAGTATAAATGGAGGTGAGGAATAAACTTGAGAGGTGGAAGAGAATAATGGTGAACTAAGGGTAGTTGACACTAGTTCAGAAAGCTCAGGGATCTTAGTAGTAGTAAGGGATGACTAAGGGGAATTTAGAATATACTCATCAATTGACTCGTTTGCCTTTTGGACTTCAAAATATGCAATAAACTCTAGATCTAGAACTATGTCATCAAGTGCACTTTCAGACCTGGTTCTAAATAAGGAAAGGTCAAATGACTCATCCAAGGGGAGGTATTCTAAAAACAACCACTCATCAGGGCATGAATCTACTTTAATTGAAGGTGTTGGACTTACTGAACTCTCTTGTCTTCTAGATCTTCTCGAAATCAGGTTGGGATTATCCACTACTTTCGGATCTGGATTGGCCCTAGTATAGTGAGTTCTCCTTGAAGCCAGAGTTTCAAATTTTTTCAATTACTTTCGTTTTATGAAATTTTGTAAATAACTTCTAATAAACCCTTCGAGAGGCTTGAAATAAATATTTGAAATTTTCTCAAAGGTTTATTAAGACCGAGGATTTGAGTCCCCAGTATGGTTGCCACTATGTTGTCACTCAGAAAGTTTCCCTAAAAGTTATCAAAAGAAGGAATCATCTGAGGTAACCACAAACCAATCTTTTAGGCTCAAGTTCTAGCCAACCTAAGTCCAGAGAGGGTTCTCTCTTTATGATTTAGCTTTGTTTTTATTAGATTTTAGGCTAGTTCTTAGTGTTCATGGGGGTTTTGATTTTTTATTGAACGTTGGGTGGTGGAATTATTGGAGCAGATGGATAGAACTATGTCTTCAAGCCATTGGGCTCTGGATTCAATCAATGGATAACATAACTGGACCAGATCATTAAAGGGAATGCTCACAAGGTAGGCTAGCAAAGCAAAAGGCAAATCTTCAGGTCTAATGGATGAAATGGTTCTAACCAGGGTGAAAGGGCAATGAAGAACCCTTGGACCAGGATCAGAACGAAGAAAAGAAGGTGATCATGAACAAAGGGAAATTAAGAATCCTTTGTTATAGGCCAGGGGAAACTACGGAATCTAAGGAGCAATTAAGGATTCCCTAACTAAGATAGTTTAGCAGAAAACATTCAAAATGTAAAACAATCAAGACAGAGTGCATTCAAGCAATTTCTAAAATATCATTCCATGTCATACATTTAGATTTTAGACAAACAAATAAGATTATGAATAGACATAAGAAAACCAACAACACATGAGAGAATACTTATTTGTATTTCGCTTCACACAAGAATCCTGTAAAATATCTGAGCATTATTCCCTCATCGAGCAAGCCAATCCAGTCATTGATACAATAGAACTTTGAATTGAGAGAAAACGTCTATAGAAATGTCTTGGAATCCACTTACATACATCAAAATGTGAAGTATTTATACAAAAAATAATTACAAAATATCGCATAACAGTTTGAGATTTAATCTAGGAAATAAAATATCTTCATGCATGAAGATAGAGACAGATGTGAAACCGCTTCTTGTTGTCCCTTTTATTGTGGTGTTGCTGGCTGTTTCTGTTGAGTTTTAAGCCCTTTAAGTTGGTTGATGGTTGTGGTATTTCCACACTGGGGTCTTATTTACTTTGATATTTCACTGATACTCTTTGACTCCATTACTCTTGGACCCTGCTTATCTGTCTTTTACCTGACTGCCTTCAGATTTACTGTGGTAACTTCCTGATGGAAAACTTTTCATAGTAAATTTGTTATTTTTTCCCACCATTCATCCTTAGGTAACTTTACATTCAACATTCTTTTGTAAATTTCATCTATATCTGTGTATTTTGCAAAATTGGGCTTGGTGACAAACAAATGTTTCACCTCATGTTCTAGGAAAAATAGATTTTCCAAAGTATCATACAATACTTTTCCAGTTGGCAGGGATTTTATACTTGAAGAACTGGCTTGTTCCTTGGCCAACTTCCTGAGTCTATCACTATAGTCCAATTGGGTCATGAGTTTATCATGGATGACCATAGGACTGGGAAGGCCTTTGTCCCTCAAAATTTGAAATTTAGCCATGAACCTGTCAATGGCTACCTGCATGTTATGGCATTTTTCTTCTAAGTTGAGCATGAGATTTCTTTTGGAAAGAACCTTTTTAACCTCTAGGATGGCTTCAGTCCTATCCTCTATACCAAGCTCATGGAGCTCATGTCTGTTCTTACTATTCAGGAAGTGGATGAGTCGATTGGCATCCTCAAGCATATCACCCAACTCTTCCCTTACTTTTTGGATAGCTTTAGTAGCTATCTTCACTAGTTCTGTTTGCTAAAATATAACTTGAATTGATGGCCAAATATCATTTACAGATTCAATGATATTGGCCTAGATAATTTCTTTGGTCTATCCTAGTGGCTTCTACAGTGTCAAATCTTTCTCTAGGACTTTAATTTTCTCACCCATCCTTAGGGATTTCTGTGTTTCTTCTCTTTGTTGAATTTGGGCAAGCTTACAGTCAGTTTCTAAGCTTGCCACTTTCTCCTTTATCCTTTTGAGCTTTGTAGCTTGGATGGACATCTCCTCCATGGCTTTTACTAGCTCTATTGTTTTCTCTGTTGGTGTGCCTACTGTTGTAGATTCAGTTGTGATTGGCAGTGTTGTGGCAGGTGGAGCTGTAGGTGCCAATGATGCTGCCAATGTAGAAGGAATTGTAATAGAAATAGTGGGAATGGTAGTCCTAGAAGTGGTGGCCAGGACACTTTGTTTGGACTAAATCAAGGTGTCTAACTATTTCTCTATCTCTTTTAGTTGGTCATTTAGCTTTAGGACCAAGTCCATGAGCTCTTCATGTCCTTTTTGTGCCTCCAGGACTTCTACTGTTTGTGGGTGATGCAAGTGGGGAATATTGAGCTACTTCTTTAGAGCAACTATATCATCATTATTCTTCTTTATTAATTTTTCTGTAGCCTTTACATATTTGGGATCGCGTCCCAACTCAATGAATAAGTCCTCTAAGGACTTGATTCTAGTATCTTTGGCCTATGAAGAGGCCTTCTCCAACTGGAGCTGAGCTGACATATTATTTAAAGAATTCTGCAATTGGTGGGCTACTATGGATTTTCCAGTCAATGTAGAATAAATCATTTCTCCTATTTGTTTATGTAGCTCAATTTGGTCAACGGGATGAATATCCCTTGCTAGTACTTCAAAATCCACTCTTTTGAAATCTGTTGTTGTCCTTGGTTGTTGAGGGATTGGCTTGATGAAGGTCATTTGCATCTTCCCCTCTTTTACATCATAGGCTGACATAAGCCTTGCCTGGTTGGTAGGGGTCATCTTCAAATACTATGCATAAGGCTGGGCTTTCAGCCTCTCATTTCTTTGTATCGTTCTTTGACATCCTGGTCTTTGTCTGCTGGCATTCTAAAAGAGGATACCTCCACACTTTGCTACCTTTCCAACATCTGAGTGTGTGATGTAGAAGGTTCTAGAGTGCCTCCATATGGAGTGGCAAGCCTACTCCCATCTCTTTCGGTGCTTGTAACATTAGTTGTCTCCTCTTTATATTCCAGTTCAGAGACAGGATTTACTCTTTGTCTTTTAACCTGGCTAGTCTCCACATAGGTTTGTGATGTTTCTCTTCCTGAAGTAGTGGCTCCTTCCCTGCCTCTCTTGAGGATTTTCTCCTCATTTAGAGGAGTCTGTAAGACTAGGGGGTTACTCATGGTGGCCTCTGGTCTATCTGTTTTCTCTGGTCCCTCTGATAGGTTTGGTGCTTCTGACTCTTCTTGTACTTGTGACTCTTCTTGTACCTGTGATTCTTCTTGAACCTATGATTCTCCAGGAACCTGTAGGAAAGAACCCTCATCAAGTTGTTTCTCTATATCAATTAAAGTGTTTTCCACAACAAATTTAGTGTTATCCTTGTCTTCTAAAGTGTTTTCCAACCATTCCAATTGGTTGGCATATTTTTCTACTTCAGGGATTTGATGATGAATGTAGGGAGCCATCTTGTTTTTTTGTCTTCTGTTGTAGATGAAGTCCAAGGGATCATACCTCCATATGAAGCTCTATTTTAGTTTTAAACTTTGAAGGATTTCATCTGCCTCCTTTCCAACTTCTTGGCTATTACAAATAAAGGGGCCTAATTGGTCTTTGATCTTGAGCTGGGCCTTCTTTTTGGCTTTGACAAAGTGTACCTCATCTGAATTGATTATCTGCCTGTAGTACTCCAGAGAAAATAACCTCATTGGGAGGTATTTGGGTAGTCTGTATGGGGCCAATTCATAGTAATAAATCCTAATTTTAGTGTGGTTTTGGTACAAGTACCAATCCCCCACTTTGTATTGTTTTGTGAGTTGTAGGATCCTCCTTATATGTGAATTGATTCTTGGAGGAGGGCTTCCTAGCAGCATTATCACAATGGGATGTACAAATAGGTCTATGAAGTCTGTATATGAATATGGAGAATCACATTTATGGATCAATGGAGTCCAGAAAATTACTGATCTAGGGTGACCTTTTGTGTCAAGTTTCTGGAGAGTAAAGGGGAACTTATCTGCTTGGTAGTATAGAAAAAGGTGATACAAGACAGAGGAATACTTAAAGACTCTCTCATTACTCATCCTTAGAAATTGGTCATGCATCCTATCATCTATAAACTTGGAATAATCATAAATGACAACAAGAGGTTGTCCTGGTGTGAAGATGGACTTGAAAGCCAGGATGATTTCATCTATCCACTCATTGGTGGTGTAACCTAGGACACTAAATATCATTGCTACAATCTACTGACCAAATGGGGAAAATATGGTAGCCACATATGGAGGAGGATCTTTTGGGATATGCTTTTCCTCCCTGATGAAGGTTTGGAACATCTCAGCAAGTTTTGTAGTGGTAAGCTTGGGGAATTGGTCTAATAGGTCTCCAATTGAGATAGGGGTTAGGTTTTGGCCAGGCTAGATTTGTATCATTTCCTTGATTGATTCAGTAGTGATGGTGAGAAGTATGGTTTGGTTAGGGGACACCATTGCTCTTTGACTAGGGATATAATTTGCATGGTAGTAATGGACAATTTCTAGGAAAATGTGAACTTCGGGGAATTGGTACTTAGGAAAATTGGACTCCCAAAGACCAATTTTATTAGCATGGTTCAGGTATTGATCTCTATATTGTCAGTATAATTTGAGAGGGGATTCAAGGATAGAGGTGTCCTTGATTTGGAAATCTTTGTCTGCCAAGGGGAGATGGTCTAGGTCTAGATGAGGAGTGGAAATAGGTCTCACATCCATGGCAATTGGGGCAGCCATTCTCAGTTCTTGTGGATTTGAGAATGGGGGAGGTGGTTTTTAGTTTTTTTAGGGCAAAGGTGGTTGAGTATAGTGTAAGCTCAATTTACTTGAGTTCCATTAATTAATTTTTCACTTTAACTAACAAACTTAGTAACTGGTTCTGAAATTGAAAGGTTTTCTAGTGAATTATGGCTTAAATATCTGGAATTAGAGAGAACTAGCTCTAAACAAGTCGATTGGCAACTGTGAATGGTTAAAAAGGTTCTGAGTAGGCTGGAGAGAAAAATGGGTGCTTTATCGCGTCTTTAGGGTGGAATTGGACGTAGGTTGACAATTTCGACATTCGCAGGTGCGTGCATGGAGCTTTTCAGTTGAAAAAACGATAAAACAAATGATTTGGGGCTTTTTTGGATTTATGTGTAAAATTCAATTTTGGTGGGTACAGATGAATAGTGGTCATTTGTTGTGTAGCAGGGTGAACAATGGCTTTTTTGGCATGTAGCGGGGGGGGTGGTAAGTCGTTTCCATTGCACCGCTTTTGGGCACTCGGTAGTATTGGGGGGAGGCTGCCCGATTCCATTCATTGAGTGACACGTAGCCTCGAGGGCCCAGTCGAAAACAACTCTTTTCGGGCGGGTAATGTTCGGACGTCGGGGCCCATCCAAAATGGATGTAGGTTTTTCGATATGAAGGGGAGAGATCGTGCAGTGATCGGGCAGTGGAGTTGCACAGAGGGTAGTGGGGAAGCCTGGCGAGTAATTAAGTGCGGAAGTTTGTACTTAATGAGGGATTAAGGCGGGGTTAAGGCATCGGGGTCATTAGTGGAGGGTTTAACTGGGTTTATGACTAAGTTAATCTTGCATCGATTAGTTAGTGGGGTTTAGGTAGAAAAATCATAGTTTATATAATTAAACTAGGGTGGGGTTAATTAATATTGTGGGAGTTAAATATATACGGGAAAAGGATTTTTGTTTGGGATTTAATAAATAAATTAGTAATTAGTAAAGTGAGTGGAAAGGGTCACAATACACTAAGTATATGATATTTCATGTTTTTTAATTCTTTTACGATATATAACATAAAACTTAGGATATAGTGTTTTGCAGGTGTTTGATATGAAAATGAGTTATGTGGGGGAATAAAGACTTTTCCTAGGTAAAAGCATTTTAACCTTAGGAAAAGAGTATTGTTTAGGGAAAATGAATGAACTAAAGGGGGGAATGAATGTTTATGAGGGGGTTTTAATACTTATTGCCTATAAGTCATTGAGCCGAGGGTCCGGTCCCTCCAAAAGTTAGAGAAATGCTCTGAGCCTCTTTGACTTAGAGTTTTTAAGTACTTTGAACTTCATTGTGGGGAATTAGTTAAGTAAAAGGTGAAATGAATGATGGAAATTAATTAATTGACTTTGATATCCATCTTCATACTTGAGTACCCATTCACATTTGAAACTTTTATGATGGAAAAGATGATACACATGCTTTGTCTAATCAATCCTCAAAATTCTGCAACCTTTCTACTACTTACCCATCTACTCATCCTACCATTTTTACTTCTCTTTATTAGGGTGCATTTGAGCTAGAAAACCCTTATTAAACATTTTTCTTTCTCTTTACAATAGTAAATTGACTAATTCTAACCTTATTACATCCAAGGGCTCAAATTAAATAGTTGAGCTCCTTTTATTTACTCTACCTATCTACTTATCTTCCAAGGTTAAATAGTTTGGTCAGATCTTTATTCTCTACCTATAGAAATGAAATTGAAACATGAAATAGCCAAGTTTAAACATTTTGACTATCATGGATTGTGGCAAAGATTACAAACTGCACACAACCATTTATTATGCACAAAAGGTAAATAGTAGTGGCATTTTGGCTTGCTCACTTTCATGGTCTTTTTCCTTTCTTGGGGTTCATATTTTTTTATCTTTTTTGACCTTTTATTCCTTTTGTCCTTTTATTATTCTTTTAGGACATACCCTCTTTATACTTTTTAATTTTTTTGAATATGGAAAACATTTTCAGAAAGCAAAGGTATGTACATATTACAGGTTTAATCTTAGCCATTCAAAAATTATGACTCCTATTGGTATAGGAACCTAACACCTTACATGCAATCAACATTAATGCTCACCATTTTTTCTCCATGCCAGCTTCTAGGATGGATCTTTAACTTGTACGGGCACATTTTCATCCGTGAGTGCATGTTGCACCCACTACTATTCATGTTCCTGCTGCAACTCATTCGTTTGTCTGTGCAGTTTCATGTTCTTCCTTGAGTTGTTGCTTCAACACATGAAACTCCTTCTTTATTCCATTCCCTATCTTCACGCAATCTTCATGTTGTGCCATCACCTCATAGCCTGAGTCTCCAAAGTTTCTTTCATCATTAGTGGATCTGCTTGATCTTACAACATTATTCCACCTCTGTGTTGTCAACAACCTTCCTCTTGTATTCGCTGCATTCATTGTATTCGCTGCATTTGTTATGTTTGCTACATTCATTACGTTCACTGCATTCATTATGTTTGCTGCATTCATTGCATTCAGTATGTTGCCTTCAGCTACTTGTTCATGATGTTGCTCGCTGTGATATCCTGATGTTGTTGTCTACAAACAACTTGATATCTTCATGAGTAGGAAATCTCATAGAAATTTGATCGACTACATCTCCAAGTGTGTTCTGAATGGTGTCTTCGACTCTGCCCTCTTAGAAACCATTGTACCTACACTTCTAAGAGGCAGATGAACACCTGTGATACCTAGAGACATGGCAACAATCATGGCAAGCAATCTGTTAGTCGAAATCCAAAATGAACTTGAGAACTAACTTTCAACATACCTATGTGACTAATCATGAAGGTTGTGCAATTTTGGCTGAGAGGTCGGGAGATTGACTACCAAGATTGCGAAAGGCACAGTTTAGGCTACTGAGAGACTGGATAACTACTAGAACTGCGTAATGCACAGTCCAGTCTGGATGTTGACTACTGGAATTACACAATGCATAATCTCAGTTGACGATGGTTGCAGGCTTAGTGACTACATTGCGCAATTTTTTGGGCCAGTAGTCACTATCCCTCATAAATGCGCAAAACAGTATTGGAGGATAGTTCCTAGGTAGAAATGCACATTTCTAGAGAGGAAGATAGAGCCTTCCTCCCCCAGATTGTGCAATGTTGTCTTAGTGAAGGCAGAGTCTGGACCAAGGTTGGTCTAACTCACTGACGGTCATCTGAAAGAAAATATGATAGTGGATGCATGGTGACACTTAGTCAAAGTAGAAGTGATTTATAGTGCATGCAAACATGAATGAAATATTCAATAAATAGAACAACATGCATGTGGGTGAAGCGAGTCGCTGAGTCGATGATCATTCGTGAAAAACAGTTTCATGCATGCGAAAACAATGAGATGTCAACGAAAACTAAAATAGTGCTAGTACAAGCTAATATACATGTAGAAAACATCAAGTGTTCAAAGAAAACAAGCAAATAGTACTCATACAAGTGAAAACACAAAAAGCGACAAAAATGCAACACAAGTCATGGAAAGCGGGCTTACCCCAAAACTGCTGAGCTGAATGTGCCGATAGATCCTAGGTGTGATGTGGGATGTTAGAGCTACAAGGTTGATGTGAGGGATGAGTTCTGCAAGGTCCGGCTAATGAGTTTTGATAACATCAAAGTTCTGACGTGCATGCCACAAATATATGGAAAGTGACACCTGGTTGGAGGTTTCTAAAATGATTCTTGCATGTAACCTCCAACTGCTAAAAGTAGATCCCTGAAACCAGGGATGCCTTTGCAGGCTGCCTTGGGAGAAGCATCCCATGCATGCAAGTCAATTTTTCTTGATCCCGGAGGGAACCGGTCAACTCAGCTGCACATGAAAGATATTGCTCGATTGCTGGGAGAAAATGCGTATTTCTGGCTGGGAGCTGTGCTGGCTGCCCAAGAGATTTACACAAGTTCTGGGCAGAGTAGCTGACTATTTCCCATATTTTTGCAAATTCTTTGTTGAGCAGCCCTACTGGGGAAAATTGTGCAATTTTCACCATGAGTGTTGACTGCCAGAATTGCGCATTTATGGAGCTCAGTAGGCTACCATTCATGATTGCGCAATTTCTGGAGGGAAGGCTGGTTGCCCTCTAGAATTTCACAATTTCTTGGGGGAGTTGCTCAGCCAGCAGCTGGAGCAAGTCTGGGTGATAAGCCTGTGAGGGGAATGCATCAAGTTGTGATCGACAGGCTGCCTCTATGCAAGCAAAAAAATGAAGCTTGTGAACTTGATGAGGTAAGACAAGTTGTTGTGAAAAGCTGATAGGGAGGCTCAAAAACGAAGCTAAGGAAAAATTTTGGAGGGTGGTTGTAGCCACTACAAAAAAACCTTTAAAAAGCTCTAAAGTATTTAATCTATATATATTTAACAATTCAAATGTGTTATTCCAACAATTTTTTGGCTTCAAACAAAAATAATATGAAATTATATTAAGAGGAGTGAAAAAACATAGAATATTTGGACTAAGCTAAAAAACTTCCATGTATTTCTCTTCAACTAACAAACAAAAAATAGATACACGTGGTTCCTTGAAGATGGCATATGTTTGAGGATAGTATGTAAACCGTCATAGGCTTTAACAATCAAATTGTTGCGTGGAGGTAGGTCCCTTCTCCCATAAACAAGGAGGTATCATACACCAATTTGGATCCTTAGTTGGTGTTTGGCAAATAAATCTTATCTTTCTAGAAAGATATATCTCCCTAGACTTGGAAACCAATTCTAAACAAAACAAACATTATAGATAGAAACATTCCTTAGATTACCATCAAATCATAGTTGTAAGATTGGATGAATGGTTATACTTTTTCAAAATGCTTGTCCTTGATGTTGTTCATTGCAGCTTTCAATCTCGTTGTCAATTCTCCAAGAATAGATTTGCAAAGACACAAGAATATAAATGATAAAAGAATATGGTACATAAATTATTTAACATAATATATACAAGTGATCAAGGAATATCATAATAATCATCATAACAATCAGTGTGGGAAAGAGATATGCATTTTTATTAAGAATGAAGAAAAGGAGAGAGAGTTACAACCAAACCTTGATGTTGAAAGCTTACCCCCAATTATCCTTAATTCTAACCTTGCAATCAAAAAGTCTCCACTATATACTTTGGCAGCTTGAAATTATAATTCAAGAGTAAAAAATCCAACCCCTTTCCCTTTGAGTGTATTTCTTTTATAGGCCAAGGATGGAAGTTTGAGATCCACTTTGGTATGAGTGAGATCCACCATGGAGGGAATGGGATCCACTCTAGTAGGGATGAGATCCATGATGGTAGCAGTGCAAGCCCATATCCTCACCGCTTGGATAGGTACCTTCACAAGGCTTCTAGAAAAGAAGCTTCATAATTATTTTTAGTTTTTACCCATGTAAAAGGACTACCACAATTGTTATGAAGGTGAGTTGTGATGACATCGTAACATGTTTACTATTCAGGATGTGACGTCACATGTTGCAATACTCGACACTTGTGACGATCTCCAAAAATAAGATTTTTTGAGGTATTTAATCTAGGATTCTTATACTTCATGAAGGGTACTTCTTCCATCTTTCTTTGGGATTGATGACAATAGTTCTTTGTATGGCGAAAGATCCAAATATGGCATCATTTTCCTGGATGCAAAAAAAATGTCTAACAATTGGCCATGCCCTTCAAATTAGATTATTATTGTTATCATAATTCTATAACATAATATACTACATGTCTACATAATTAGAGAAATTTTTAGGTCTAAAATAGTTCTCAAAACAAAAATGTACAACCGAAATCAACTTTAAAAGAACCAATAGGATTTAAAATGATGATGTCAACCATGGGGGAGGATTCACCATTTTTGAGTAAAAAAGTAAAAATATTAAAACAAAAAAACTACTTATTCAACTCATATTTTCAACTTATCTCCCGTGGTCTTACTCAAATTTCAAGTTGGAGCACTTGTTGGATGCATAATTTAATTTCACATCCAAGGAGTACTCATGTTGCATAGTTTTGATGGACCTTGCTACACGGAAAATGAGAAATACATGAAAAACATGATTGCAATCATGTTTTTTCATGTATTTCTCATTTTTCGTGTAATAGGGTCCATCAAAAGTATGCAACATGGGTACTCCTTGGATGAGAAATTAATTTTTTCATCTAACAAGTGCTTTCAGTTGAGTAAAACTATAGGGAGATAAGTTG
The DNA here is from genome assembly GCA_031772625.1 of Pinus tabuliformis. NCBI lineage: Eukaryota > Viridiplantae > Streptophyta > Pinopsida > Pinales > Pinaceae > Pinus > Pinus tabuliformis. The sequence goes on along the minus strand of CM062810.1, from coordinate 429,789,073 downwards.
AAAATATGAGTTGAAAAAATAGTCTTTTATTTTTTCCCTATAAAATTTGATGATGTAATCTAATCTTATTTTATTATTTCCAGCATTAATTTATAATATTCCTTAGGAGGTCCATTTTAGGCCTCCAAATTTCTCTAATGGGAGTAGAACATTCACTGAATGGGTGCATTGTTAAGGTACTCCTTGCATAATAGTCATTGGTTAACCTCTAAAAATCTATTGGAGGTTAGTTAAAATGTAAACACCAACTTTTATTAAGTGTAATATTGAATTTAAAAAATGTAAATATTGGTTTTTGAAAGTGTGAATTTTGAATAATTCTATTCAAAAATGTCAATTTTGGTTTTGAAATTTTGAATTTAATTCCAAAAGTCAATTTTAAATTGTTGCAATGTATATTTATGTTTGATATGTTTAAATTTAATTTTATAATGTGTATATAATATTTGAATTCATTATTAATATATACTTGTCAATTTTTATTTTTATTTTATGTACAAAAAGTGATAACAATAATCATTGCATTGCAAAGTTGTACCTTCTTTTTGTGAAAAAAAGACATTTTATGATGATAATGATTTACATCTACTAAAATCTAAATTATATATTTATCCTTAAGAAGGTAAGAGATCACTAAGAATTTTTTAGCATTTTGTTTCTATGGTTGAAAAACATTAAGAGAAGCATTCCAAAATCATCACACTTTGTTGGCTTAAAAGGTCAAGAAGGTTGGTCACATGTGAAAAATATTTTGAAATATAGATTTGACATTAATATAAGCTAGATAATCTAAGAGAAAATATTTTTCATCTTCAATCCTCTTAGCGTCACAAAGGTGATACACTCTTTCATCCCATTGTGTTTTGGGAATTTACTAGGTTGACTATGAAGTTCAAGAGATTTTGTTCTTATTTTAGCAATGTTGTTGTCTTCTTTACATTGATCAAGGCAAAGAGATCTTTTTTATTTCCAATATTTGGATTAATCACCTCCTTATAATATCTTAGTTTCATTTTTCCCTCTAAGTCCTTATCACTCCACAATTTCACCTTATATTTTGAGGTATTAATATTTTAATGTTATCCTTATTTTGCAAAATGATCTCATTATCCTCTAATGGTCTAGCCAAGACTATGCAACCTTATGCCATCTCACTTGAGCAAAAAGTGGTGGTTTTAGCTAGATTTATAAACAATTTTAGGAAACCTCTTGTCCTCCATGTTATTTAACTTATTTTTATACATAAGATACCTAGTCACAAGCATGCTTTCAATGGGGAAAGGATTGCTTCAATGATAAGGATAGAATATGGCATATTTCCTTTGATATTATTTTATGCAACCAGCTCACAAAATAGAATAAAATATAGATCAACGCCTTCAAAATCAGCCTCTTCGAGGGGGAAACCTACTTTACATTACACAAATGAACAATTTTTGGATGATACAAATGACAAAACCTCCTTTCTATATATAGGAGTCTAAGGGGTCACAATATAATCAAAGCCTACATAACACTAATAATATAAGGGCACACCAATAACAATAGTGGGCTTCTATGGGGCACAACAATAGCAATAAGGGCTACAATGAAAAATATGGTAATGGGGGAATCACTAGTATTATAGGGACCTAACATGCCCCTCTCCTTCAAAAAATTGTTGTCCTCAATGCTTGAGTAGTTTTGGATGCTTATGTATAAAATTCTCAACCTCCCATGTGGAATTCTCCACGAGTAAGTTCTTCCACTTGATGAGATAATCCAAAATTGATCAATTTCGTAGCTGTCGAGTTCTTGTTTCTATGACTGCTTCTAGTTCCAATATGATTTTTTTCTTCCTCGTAAAATTCTGGCAGTATTGTTTGAACTGGAAGTTTGTTACCCATAACCTTCTTTAAGCATGAAACATGGAATATTGGGTGCACTCGGGAACCTGCAGGAAGCTGCAATTTGTATGCCATAGTACCAATCTTTTGCAACACCTTGTACAGACCATAATACTTAGGTGATATTTTATTATCCTTCTTATCTTGCTTGAGGGACATTTGTTTATATGGTTGTAGTTGTAGGAATACCTAGTCACCTACATCAACACTCTTTTCTTTGCGATGTTGATCTGCCTATTGTTTCATTCTATTTCGCACCAAAGTGAGGTTATCCTTTAAGAGTTGGAGAACTTGTTGTTGATGCTCGATGTGATCTTCCACTACTTGAACCTTAGAACTTTCTCTTAAATATGATGTGATGGATGGTGGATGATATCCATAAAGTGCCATAAATGGTGTCATTGTTGCTGCAGTATGGAAGAAAGTATTATACCACCATTCAGCCAGAGGCAACCATTTGACCCATTATGTCCATTTATCAGATACAAAGCAACAAAGATATCCTTCCAAGCAATTTTTTACTATCTCAGTTTTCCCATTATATTGAGGATGATAATATGAACTATGAGCTAACTGAGTACCAAGATAAGAAAATAATTCTGTCCAAAAATTTACCATGAAAATGGGATCTTTGTCGCTTACAATAATCTTTGGGTTTCCATCTAGATTTTGAATTTTTTTCATAAATGCAGTAGAAACTATACTGGATTTAAATAGATATGATAGTGCACAAAAGTGTGCATACTTGGTAAGTCTGTCAACTACCACCATGATGACACTCTTTCCTTTGGGCTTGGGTAAGACTGTGATAAATCCATTGAAACCTCCTCCCAATGTTGGTCTAGAATGGATAAAGGTTGTAATAAAACTGGGGTCTTAATTGTTTCAACTTTAATCTGTTGGAAAACCATACATTCCGCCACAAACTTTTGAATATCTGATTTAAGGCCATCCCAAAAAAATCCTTCTTAACCCTGTGGTAAGTTTTTTAAAATCCTGAGTGCCCTTCTAAGGGAGAGGTGTGAAATTCCATAAGAATATTTTGTTTGAGTTGGAAATTCTTACATAGTTATAACTAATCTTTGTACCATAACGAATCATTTTTGCAGCTAAATATATCAGATGTACTGGGATCTTGTTGTAAATTTTGAATGAGTTCCCACACTTCTTCGTCATTCTTCCATTCATCCCTTGATTCGTATATACAATCTGGTTGGATAATAGAAATGGCACAAAGAAATGCTTCCATGTCCTCATCCTTTCTTGAGAATGCATTTTCCGTAACATTTTTCTTCCCTTTTTTGTAGATGATTTCAAAGTCATAACCCAACATCTTTGTGACCCATTTCTTCTTCTCTTTTGAATATAATCTTTGTTCTAAAAAGCATTTAAGACTATCATGATTTGTTTCTACCTTGAAGTGTCTTCCCATTAGGTAGGGTCGCCATTTCTTAAGTGCATGTAGTATTTACAACATTTCCTTCTCATAAATAGCTTTGTGTAAATACTTTCCTTTTATTGGACAACTTTCAAAAGCAATGTGTCTTTCTTCTTGCATTAAAACAACACCAATTCCGTTTCCTGAGGCATCACATTCCTCAATCAAGTTTTTTGTGAAGTTCAACATAGCTAAGACCGGTGCCTGGCACATTGCCTCTTTAAGATGTTCAAAGGCCTTTGTTGCTTCTAGAGTCCATGAAAATGCATCTTTCTTCAATAATGTTATTAGAGGTGCTGCTATTCACCCATAATTCTTAACAAACTTGCAATAATACCCTGTCAACCTGAGAAATCCTCGCATATGCTTTATGGATGTGGGGATTTTCCATTCCTTAATGGCTTTAATTTTGCTAGGGTCTACCTTCACACCTTCATGAGATACAATATGACCCAAATATTCCACCTCTTGTACTCCAAAGAAACATTTGGAGCCTTTTGCATATAATTGTTTCTCCTCTAATAGTTTGAGCACCATGTCAACATGTTGAACATGATCCTTCCAAGACTTGCTATAGATTAGTATATCATCAAAGAATACTAACACAAACTTTCTAAGGAAGGGTTTGAAAACGGAATTCATGAAACATTGAAATGTAGAAGGTGCATTGGTAAGGCCAAAAAGGCACGACCAAAAATTCATAATGACCCACATGAGTTCTAAATGTTGTTTTTGGAATGTCTTCAGTCTTCATTCTGATTTGATGATATCCTTAATGAAGATCCAACTTGGTAAAGTAAATTGATCCATGCAATTAATCCAATAATTCATCAATGACAGGAATGGGAAATTTATCTTTAATAGTGAGCTTTTTGAGCTCCCTATAATCCGGACACATGTGCCATGATCCATCCTTCTTGTGCACCAATACTACTAGAGTAGAGAAAGAACTTTAACTAGGTTGAATCATACCAGCCTCTAGCATTTTTGCAACCATACGATCAATTTCACTCTTTTGGGAATAGGGATATCTGTAAGGCCTAATGTTTGGAGGAACACTGATCCAAATTTAAATAGGAACATAAAAAATTACAAAGATAACCATAAATATAAAGGTGCAACAGAAATAATGCTTCATTTCATTAATGTAAAATACTGAAATATGCTTACAAACAGAAATGGAAATAACTAGCTTGGGTGATGGGAACTTATCTCTGAGGAGAGATGTGGTGGCTAGATGCCTTTGAAATCTCTTACAATGAGGCTCAAATTCCTATTTAGTATTGAGAAATAATGGAAAACCCTAAACATCCAAAACCCTAACCCTAGGAGCTGAAGCGCCAAATTATGGGTCCCGTTTTGGGTAAACTGGTACATCAACTTTCCGAGGTCGTAACTTTGGCATATGATCTCCATTTGATGCGCACAATACCTCGTTAGAGAGATCTATCCGAGGACTACAACTTTGGGATAAGAAAAATCAAACCATGGAATTATGTTGCTCCCAATTTTCCCAAACAAAACATTGTTTAGGGCCTCAAAACGGCTCCAGAAGTTTAGGACCCAAAAAACTGCTAAAAATAGTAAATTGTGTTGCAATTAAGGAAACTAAAAAACTGAAAGAAACAATGGTGGGGATCTAACTAGAATTTGCGGGTGGCAACCAATATCCACCTGGATCATTCCTTGCCCCTTAGGAAGCAATGGTCCCCATTGCGTTGAGTTACTCCATGAGATGACGAAACTTTTGTTGAACTTGGTCCTTGGTGAGCCACTTTCCCTGGTGAAGGCGTTGGCCTACTTTGACAACTCGATACAGTTGGATCTTATGCTGGGGAGTGTGCTTGATCTGCATGTCCATGATCTGATCAGTTGCAGCTTGTTCCATGCAATCTAGATTTAACTCTGTTGGTGTGAGTTGTCTTGCAATGTCGGATGTGTCTAGTAATGGTGGAAAGTATGGCCGAAGGAAGTCCATATTGAACACTGGGTGTAGGCCAAGGAATGGGGGAATGCTGAGCTGAAATGAATTCTCTCCCAAAACCATGGTAATGGTGTAAGGACCATATTAGAGTGGTCTGAGTTTTCGATAAGCTCCGACAAGGTGTTCCTTTTGCAAATGCAACCAGACTTTTTCACCCACCTGAAACTTGTGTGGAACTCGATGTTGATCATGTCGCTGCTTGTACTTGCCATTTGATTTCTCCAGAATGTCATGCATCTAATGGTGGATATGTTGGATGTGCTCAATGAAGTTGTTTTACTTATCTGTTTCGAAATGGACATGAGCCGAATATGCCTGAGTATCTACAAATGGCATGGCCCCATCAATGGGACATAGTGGCTAGAATCCCAAGCCCACCTGAAAAGGGTTGTGGCCAGTCGAGCTGTGGAGAGCCTGGTTATAGCTGTGCTAAACATAGGGGAGGCTTTCATCCCATGTGCATGGATGCTTTGAGTTTTACATGCGCATAATGTGTACAATCACTTTGTTGACAACCTCTATCTGGCCATCAGTTTGGGGATGGAAGGCTGTAGACTTAGATAGTTTGGTGTCCAGCATCGACCAGAGACTAGATAAAAATGTATTGAGGAACCTGCTATCCTAATCTAAGATGATAGACTGTGGGATCCCAAAGTGTACCCACACTTGTTCAAAGAAGAGTTTAGTAGTGGCTTCTGCTGTGATATTCTTTTTGCAGGGTGCCATAATGGTCATCTTTGAGAACTTTTCGATGACCACAAAAACACAGTCATTTTCATGTTTAGTAGAAGGAAGGCCCATCATGTAATCCATGGAGATGGATTCCCAAGGTCAACTAGGGGTAGGCAGTGGAGTATAGAGGCCTTGCTTCTTGATGGTCGGTTTGGAAATGGTGCAGGAAGTGTAGGATCTGATGTACACCCCAACATCCTATCAAAGATTCGACCAATAGAAATAATTATGTAGTATTGCCACCATTTTCTCGACCTCGAAATGCCTAGCAGCCTGATTGTAGTGTGCTTCTCAAATCATCTTGGCACACTTTCTTGAAGGAACACAAAGGTGACCCAGGTGGCATAACAGGGCATCCGAGAAGTGAAAATATGGAACATGTTGACCCTCCAAGAGTGTTTGGTATGTGTGGCCAACTTCTGGATCGCTTCCGTAGAGAAGTGGCCAATCATAAGTCTCATGCCCACAAGAGTTGATCACGGTGGTTATCGCCATGATCGGTCGACTGAGGCAATCTACAACATTATTGGTGCTACCCTTCTTATACTTAATATTCAAATGGAACTGTTGCAGGTATGTGGAACACTTCTGATGGTGATCATTTTGCAACTTCCCTTGTGTCTATATGAATTGCAGGGGCCAGTGGTCTGTGTGGATGACTGTTTCCTTCCACAAAATGTAATTCTTCCATTGTCGGTAGGCCTACATAATGGAATACATCTATTTTTCATAAGTGGGATACTTCCGAACTGTGCCTGAAAGTGTCTCACTTTGATGTGCCACTAGATGCCTATGTTGAGTAAGGACTGCCCCAATAGCATAGTCAGAGACATTTGTCTTGATCTCAAATGGTTGTTGCAAGTCTGGTAATCCGAGCAATGGTGCCGAGCAGATGCGATGTTTCAACTCTGTGAATGCCTTCTGTTGAGATTCAAACCAAAAGAATTTTGGTTTCACTCCTCCCTTGGTGACTTGATTAAAGGGCCAAGTGACATGAGAAAATACCAACACGAACCTGCAGTAGAAGTTGGCAAGACCCAGAAAGCTGCGGAGCTCTATCAGAGTGCTTGGAGATGGCCAATCGTAAATGACTTAGATCTTGGCTGGATCCACATGCACCCCCTATTCATCAATAATGTGCCCCAGATACTGAAATTTGATCATGCCAAAAGTGCATTTCTCCAAATTGGCACATAACTTGTGTTGCCGCAGTGTTTGGAGAACCTGTAGGATGTGGTGGAAGTGCTTTTCCCAACTCTAGCTGAAGATCAGGATGTCATCCAAGTATAACACTACAAATGAGTTGGTGAATGGCTACAAGATGTCATCCATTAGCCTCCTGAAGGTTGCAGGAGCATTTGTCAACCCGAAAGGCATAACCAACCATTCGAAAAGGCCCTCCTTCGCTTTGAAGGTAGTATTCCAGACATTGGAGGGTTGAATTAGTACCTGTGATATCCTGACTTCAAATCGATATTGCTGAAATATTTTGCCACCTTTAGTTGGTCTAGAAGGTCATCAATTCATAGGATTGGATACCTATTCCAAAACAGTGATCTTGTTTAGCCCCTGATAGTCAATACAGAGTCTCCAAGTCACATCCTTATTCTGTACCAACACGAGCGGGCTCCCACAGGGCAATGAACTCGGTTAGATGTGACCTTTCTACAATAGCTCCTAAATTTTCCTCTTGATTTCATATTTCTCTACAATGGAGCACTGATATATTTGTCCATTGGTCAATGGAACACCTCGGGTTAGATCGATGGAGTGCTTGACCTAACAGCACAGAGGAAACCTTGTGGGGGAGGTGAAGGTGTCCTCACACTCCTACATGACCTTGTCCATCTATAGTCGTCATGCAGAGGGGCCCTGTCGAGAGGTCGTGGCCACCGTCTTCTTCTTTCCTTGAGGGCGTATCATCAGGAAAACAAATTTCCCAGTTTTTGAGATGCGCTTACTGCATTGCTTTGCAGTAACCAAAGAGATGATGGTAGGCAGTGCTACCTCTGGTATCTTGTACAAATTATTTCCTAAAGTAAAAATAACAACATGAGGCCTTGACTCATATACAGCATGTCACTTCTGTTAGCTACCTATACCAATAGGTTTCATATTTCATGATTGGCAATGAAAAGGTCCAAATATGCTCTGCTTTGATGATGCAAAGATCACATATTTCCATAAGAATACAATCTGTGCTTATAGCTTGATGGTGACTAAAATTTTGATGGATGGTCCAACAGCCTAATCTGGATCATGCCATGTTTTGAATTTTCAGTTGTAGAATAGAGAAAGAAGTCTGTCCAAACTGTTTAATCTTGGCAGACAAGTAGTTGAGGTAGAGAAGAAAAGGCTCCCAACAGCTTAATCTGGGACCTTGGAAGAAATAAGGGTAGAAGTAGATAGAAAAACAAAAGAAAAATCCAAAGAAAAGAAAAGGCAAGTAAGGGTCTGCAAGCCTAAGTGCACCCTCCAAGAAGAAACAAAAAATGCTAGGCAAAGTAGCTGGGTAAGTAGATGGGGTTGCAGAAGTGGTATTCATTTCAGATTTAACCTTGATGGTCAAGATGAGAAAAGAAAAACAAAGAAGCATGTCTAACTTCCCAATTATCCCTTTTCCCACTCATTACTAACATCCCCTCATCAATTGAATTGCTTAGAAAACTTGAGGTTTGATGGTGGTTTTATTCATTGAAAAGCCACAATTCTTGTCTAAAAAATTCTTTTCATTTTGATCTACTCCCTAAACTAAGTAAGTTTCAAGTAAACTTAGTGATTTTCCCCCTCATTCACATATTCCCCCATATTAACTCTAACTCTATTATGTAATTCCCCTATGTTACCCTTTCCCTAGTATTATTAACACCATGGTGTATAAATCCCCAAACATTCTATAAATAACCTCCTTTTTTAGCATTATAGCTAAATATGTCTGTCTAAACGAAGACTTTAGTCCACCTGGGACTATGGTCAACCCTGTCCTGGGGCTGCTCTAACCTCTGGTTATGAGCAACAACCTCTCCCCTAAGCTCTCACCTTCCCTCTGCTCAGAAAAACCCAAAAAATCCCCAAAAACCTTGCTAAAAACCCCTTTTGTCCCTTTAACTCGCTTCATTGGTAAAAATACTCTAAAAACCCACTTTTCTCCTTTATCCAAAGTCTAAGCACCGGGCGCATTTTGACAAAACTATTCATAAAAAACCCATTGTTATGATTCCAATGGTTCGGGCGCTATACGGGTTTTATTGAAAATATATTAAAAAACCATCGAAATTCTTCATACCCCAATGATCTTCCGCTAAGCGCGCATCCCAAAAAATACATTTTTTAAATCCCGCCCCCTTCCGTATCGCTCGATCACTTCATCAACCCGTCAGCCGTCCGATCGAGCGCCTCTGATCGGACGGCCCTTATGCATATTGGGTTGGTCCCCACGCCCGACAGTTAGTGCCCGAGAAACTGACGAAGGGTTACGTCAGTCCTCGGCCACGCGTCACCTTCTCAGTCTCTCGGAGCGGCCTCTGACAAAACCGGGCCATATTGTAAGCGGTCCGAGAAAATTGTTACCACTGTTGCACTTACCGCCCGGTTTTGCTGGTCCCATGTCATGCCCACGTCAGAGCCACGTCGCCGCCACCCCGCCGTCGCATCACCTCATTCGTCCGTCCCTTCGCTGACATGTCCGCCACTTCAGCATATCCATGGACCAACCAGGACCTGCCACATCACCCGGTGACGTCATGCTGATGTCATCCGACTCCGACCCCACCCGATGACGTCATGCTGACGTCATCCCAAAAAGGCGCCAATATGACAAAAATCTATTTTTAGGCCAAAATTTCGTGTTTTTTCTACTTTTGCCAAAAGAGACTGTTGTTGTTCCTGCATGTGTTTGACGACCATACCAGCGCCAACCTGCACCGTTCGACTCTGAAACCGCGGGCGCCTCCGTCGTACCTGCATTTGCAACTGTCAGTGGCAATCCGCAAGGTATTTCTCGAAATTATTCTCTGCACCTGGTTTTTATCCAAATTTCTACAAACAAACTGTTAAGGGAGTGTTAAAACACTGAATTCACCGTCTAGTATCCAGTAACCTGTACCTATTTCCCTCTGGCAAGGCAACAAACAGTTTACGAAACCTGCATTTGACTGAAACAACCTGAATTCACAGGTAGCTCGCGCAATCGTGAGCTAGAAACCTCTGCTGGCTAAATTCACCATAGAAAAGTTCTGGTCAGCCCTGCTATTTGTCTTTATCAATCCGTTAAACAGTATTTCAATTGTTGTGTGCTCAATTCCCCCTCTGGTACTTAAAATTCACACTTTCATTGTAAGGAATCACCTCTGTGTTGTTCTTCTTACTTCAACCAGTTCACCTGCAAGTCAGAAGCTTAATAGACCATGGAAACTCCAATTGCACTAAACATCAAGCCTCTCAATACCCCTCACAGGGAGTTAGAATGGAAAGCTCTGGGAGATATGGATTATCAGATGTTAGACTATTTTCCATTAGGCTCTAAATATAATATTCAGTTGCTAAATGAGTTGAAAGCCCAGCACCTTAGTGGAGTTGATATCCTAGGGATTTGGGACTCAAACTTGCCCATCTACAACCTCCCCCAGGTAAATCCTATGCCAGAATTGATCCATAGATGCCAGGAGTGCTATGATCCATGCCAAAGAGTTGTTCTCAGCCCCACAGGCTCAATTCTGTTCCATATCACCCCAGAGAGCATAAATGAGATGCTGCATTTCCACACTGCAAAACCATTGACCCCCCTCTACATGCAGAACTTGATAAAGAAGGGGACTAAGTTGTCAAATGACCAGATCATCAAAATCAATCAGCTGTTCATACAACCAAGCTCTGAAGCCATCAGAACTCCTCCTATTGGATATGCATACTTAAATGAATTGGGCAGAATGCTAGTGGATTTGATCAGCTATGTCCTAGGGTTCAGGGGAGTGGAGGATGTGGATGATAGTATAATGGAAATGTTGTCTATATTCTCTCCTGGAAAGCCTCCAGCTGTACATTATGACTATGCCACATATATTGCAGATAGGATCCATGACCAGCTAATGAACCTGCAAAGGGAAAGACTGTTCAGATACACTTCGTACATTTACCATCTATTCTTGTTTTATCAACCAGGCAGCTTCCTCATTCCCCTGAAGAAAGTTAATTCCCAGGGGAATCCAAGGTAAGTTGTGTTTTGGACCTCTGTTTTTCATTGCACCTCTGTATCACCATACACATACTGTGAGTTCATAGACTTGTTCATTCATCCAGCTATGACATTATTGTATGGTGTTTCTCCTCCAAGGTTAACTGATGACATGAGGAGAGTTCTCCATCTCTCCAAAACCTACAGCATTGGTAATTGGTACTTTTACCAACACCACACAGTGATAAGAGTATATGGCTGTGAGTTGAAGCCTTATAGGCTGCCAAGGTATGTCCCTATGAGACTTTTTGCCCTAGAATACTTCAGGCAATTTGGGAATGCCAACTACCTCCACTTCCAAAGCAAGAACAAGAAGGCGCAGTTGAAGGTAAGGAGCCAGCTGGGCGCTTTCCTATATAACAAAAGAGAGGAGGGATGGAAAGAGGCAAATAGTATCCTAGAGGCCCTCAAACTACAAACTAGTTTTGAGTGGATACCCTATGACCCCAATCATTTTGTTTCCCTCAGGAGGATAAAATACAAATTGGGTACCTATTCACATATGAGGCTACCTGAGATTGAGCAGTATGCCAATACATTGAGCTGGAAAAAGGGCACCCTAGAAGAGGAAATGACTAGTGAAGAGCTGCTAGAAAGAGAGGCTAGGAATATTCAAAAAGAAGCTGACTTGGAAACTTGTGGACAGGTCCCCCTCTCATATCAAAGACAACTTGGAGCAGCTTCCTCATCCTCAACAACACATCAGCAAGCTGCCATGAATACTCCACAGACATCCAACAAAGGCAAAGCAAAGCATATGGAACAGCCACCTCCTATGACTGAAGAGCAAATGGAAACACTAGTGCAACAACAAGAAGAAATGATGCAGCAGGAAGTGCAGCAACAAACACAACACCAACAGCAAGAAGAACAAAGACAGGAGCAGCCTGTCCAGCAAGAGCAAACAGTGGAAGCCCCTAAATCCTATGAACAAACTGTGCCTCCAAGGCAAGAAACTTCAGCTGAGGCATCAATCCTCCAAACTCCACAAAAGGAGGATACAAGCAGGAAAACGGACAGAGAGACTCCCCTTACAAGATCAGCAACTCATGGGGAGAAGAGACAGAGAATCAACCCTTCTCAGAGGAAGAAATGCCAATGGGACAGTCTTTTGGTATGGTCCCACCCAGCAGGGAAGCATCAGCAAGTTCCTTTCAACAGGAACAGGATAGAGCAATGGGAGGAGAAGTGAGTTCCTCAAATCAGCAAAGGGAAGGTGGACTCAGCATTAAACAGCAGTTCATCGACATTAAGAGGAGAAATGAGCCCATCAAGATACAGCTGCATAACCATCTGTTAAACATGGCTCCCACCAATCAACAAAGACTCATGTCTGCATCTGATGTGCAGGAAGGCAAAATGATCATGAGTCATTTTATGCCAACAACAATGCAACCCCAATCTGCCTCTGACTACTTGAGGACTAACCTGGAGGTCCTTGCCAAGGATATCCACCCAATGGACAAAATAGAACTGCACAAGCAAACGGGTGAGATGGTCTATGCTTCCCTGGCAGACCAAACATTGGATAACTACAGGCTACAAAATAGCCTTAACAACACAGCTGCTCAGCTTGAGTTGGAGAAAGCATCCTCTCAAGCAAAGGACAACAGAATTAGGTCCTTAGAAGACATCATCATAGAGATTGGGCATGATCCCAAAGATATCAAGGGCATACAAGAGATATTAAAGTTGAGGGATGCAGACATGGCAGCCTTGAGGAGAAAGATCAAACTCCCAGCCACAATTCACCCTCAAACAGATGATGTTTCCCAGCAAAGACATGATCAAGAGGCCACAACCTTGTTGGTATCTCTGTACAAGCAGCTAATCCAAACTCAAGAAAAGCTGGGAGAATCGGAGGCTGCAAAAGCAGCACTATAGGCAGCCTTGAAACAAAGAGAAGAAGGTCAAACCTCCCAGCCTTCTCCTGAAGTAATCAACCTTGAGGAAGCTGCTCCAACTACTGCTCCTCCTCCTCAGAAAACAGAACGTACAACACCAACTACATCGACAGCTGCACCAACAACAGAGCAGACTCATAGTCTGGATATGCAGAAGCTTCAAAATGAAATTCAAGTCCTGGAAGCTCAAATGTTAGAGCTTAAATCAAGCTAAAGAATCTTTGGCTAAAGTAAATGAAAGGTATGATAAGAGCAAACAGAATGTGGCTGAGAAGGAAAGAGATATAAAAGCTCTCAAAAAGAGAATAACTGAGCTTGAGAAAGAGCTCACACTAGATAAGGTGACAGCAGAGCTCAAGACAGTCCTATAGGCCAATATTGGCCAGTCCATTACTGATCAGTGGCAGTTCATTGAGACCATAGATGAGCAGTCAGCGCTCATTACAAAGGCAAATAGGGAGATACACAGAGCAACAACAAGCCTTGGCAACATGCCTGATGCTGCCAATAGGATGATCAACATATTGAATAACAGGACAAGCTCTCAACTGACCACCATGGGAATTGCTCACAGGACTGAGACAATCTCAATGGTTAAAAGGGTCCTGACATTAAGAAACCTGGTTGGAACATTAGAAAGGAGAACCCAAGATATGCAGACCGAAATCAACAGGTTCATGGACAGGTTTCAGGTGTTACAAAACAGAGGCCTCCCCAACATACTAAGCAGTGTGGGAAGACTGCTTACCCATGAAAATTATGCTAAAAGGGTCAATGCCTTTGCTGCAAGTCAAATTGCAGGACAGCCCAGCACTTCAGCAGAATCAGGGCCAGCATCAGGGCAGACTCTCTACAATAGGGTGGAAAACCTGTTTTTCATCATGAACGAGATCAATCATCTGTTCGATGTGCCTCCAAATTTCTATAAATATACAGAAGCAGATGAAACCATAGAGGCAATTGTGAAGCACCAATTGCCCACACAGGAAGTCTGGAATAGATTGACACAGCTAATATTATCAAGCCAGAACCTGTAATGTCAAGTTTTTTCAAATTTATAAGTGATCATACACACGGAAAATTTTGGTAGATAAGCATACAAAGGAAGGATGAAAGGCTGAGCCAACTTAGCAGGGCTATTCGGTCACCACAACAGCAAGCACAGTCACAGGTGGCAGGGCCGAGAAGATACAGCGCAGCAAACGTAAAGACACATTTTTCAGCATTTAAGCAAAGCATTCCAACCGACTCAGTGACCTCCAAAGGTCAAAATATCCTCTGACAGACTTAAAGAGCAGTTATGTTGTATTCAAAGCTGTAATAACTTCTTTTCTACTTTTCTGTATGAAGTAATGAAGATATTTCTCTCTTAGATGACTCAATGCCTGAGATATTTTGTATAAACATTTCTATAAAGTCCCCTTCGCATGAGTTTGCAAGGGGTGGTTGTTGATTTCATTTCTATATTTCGGTTGCTGTACAACTCTCAGATAAATAATACAAAAGGTGGATGGAATTTCCAAAGCTCTGTGTTCCTTGATGCACTGTGGTGGCTGGCTGAATGTTACAGGATTCCTGCATGTTTCATAGCACAATAAGTCTTCTTTAAACCTTTGCGTTAAATGTTTTCTAGTCTTTCATTTTCTTTCATGTTTGTGAGTTTTACACTTAATGGCAAAGTAAAAGAATAGTTCCAGGATTTAATCACAGATTACCCTGAACTCAATCTAAGCTGTTATAAATGTTTTCTTCCAGATAGAGTAAATAAGGTGTAATTCTTAATTGCTACACTTTCAAGCTATATCTTTCACTGTGATAAATATTTTCAAGAATTCAAGTTTGCTCCTGAGGCATCTATCTTTCCCCACACCCAGCTTTAGTGGAAAATTCTTAATGCTTTCCACTGGTTGTTCACATGTCACCTCATAATCTAACTTTGTTATATGAAATATTTAAATGGCCCTGTAATTCCAGTAAATCACTCAAGGTTTCTAAACACTTGTAGCCACAGACTCCATTGCCCAATGAAATAAACTTATCTGCAAATTGCACACTTCAAGTACAGAAAGATATCCCTCAACCAAAGCACAAAACTAAACACCCTCATTTCATAGCTAGCCTAAAACACCATCAAAACAGAGACAAATTATAAAGAGAGAGCCCTCTCTGATTACAGTGTGGCTAGGCACTGTAATCCAAAGATTGGTTAGTGGTTACCCCGGCCGTATTCCCTTGGGAGTCATAGGGAACAACCTGGGTGTTAACATAATTGGCGACTCCACTGGGGACTTCTTAGGATTTTCCAATTTCTATACATCTCTCAAAGCTGTAAATCAAGCCTGAAAATTAGTCAGGAAGCCTTCAAAACTGTTTCTGTATCACATTGACAGCTTTAGGGAAGAGTTTTTTCATTGAGTCTTCATCTCAGCTTTGGAATATATATAGCCATTCCAAAATCTTTATCCAGTCCTTGCAGATATAAAAACTTCCTATAAAATCCTAAAAAACAGTTAGAAGCTGGCTCCCAAGAAAAATCCACGGCACACTAGGGCAAATCCTGACCCTAATCCACCCATCATTGTTGATAATCCAAATACCATCCCTAGAAACATTAGGAGGCAGCAAAGGCAGGAGCAGCCTGCTGATTTAACCTCAGATTTAGATCATCCCAGCCTTATCTCTACCCCATGCAAGGTCCTTTTCCGGTCTACCCCTAGTTCCCCTAGTTCACCATCCACATCTCAAAGTCCTCCTCTCACATCTTCATCCACTGCACATATCCCCTTGACCAACACTCTAGGTTCACCCTTACTTGTCACCCCTGTGGTACCCACTGTTCCTATTATCCCAGCTGCCCCTGTTAATCCTCTAAACCCTGTAAATATGGCTAACAGATATGCACCCTTGCAGATACCAGCTAATGCTGCAGCTCTACCCCAAGATTACCAAACCAAAATCTCATATTTTGACTCCAATGGCCCTCTGACAGCTGTCCAGCATGCTAAGAGGATGCAAGACCATTTTGAGACCTATGAAATAGATGATGACAGTGTCAGAATGAGGATGTTTGTTCAAAGCCTAACTGGGGATGTAAGAACTTGGTTTAGATCCCTGAATGCAAACTCCATCACAACTCCTGATGAACTGTATCAAGCCTTTACTAGCAGATGGGAGAAGAAGAAGGATCCTCTGCACATACTTGGGGAATATGACACTATCAAAAGAGGTCCCCAAGAGACTGTTTTGGAGTATTGTGCAAGATTTAACAATGTATATAACGCGATCCCACAAAATTTAAGACCTCCTCCTGATTTAGCTTTGTACAAATTCCCTGATGGTTTTGACCCTGACATGGCCTATCAATTGAAGGAAAGAGATCCTCAATCCCTTGCAGAGGCCCAAAGGGTTGTTGTTACAGTGGAAGCCAACCTAATTGCCAAAAGAAACAGGGCAAGGTTAGAAAAGAGGACTGTTTTCAAAGAGGAACCCTCTGCCTTTGATCAGAAGCTGGATGCAATACTCAATGGAATGAAAAGATTAGGTGACAGAGTGGAATCGGTTGAGAGAAAATCATCATGGGAAGCACCACAAAACAACCCTCCTAGGAATCCAAATTTTAGGAGAACTCAAAACCCAAATGTTGGCAAGGCCAGTGCTGACCAAGACATAAGACCCCCTTTCCAAGAAAATTATGCAGAAACTTCCACATCAACAGAGCCCAATGAAGATCCTGAGATTAATTTAATGGGTCTAGATGGTGAAAGTCAAGTTTTCTTAACACAAGAAGATCATGAGGATGATGAAATCAAACTGTTCCAAACTAAATCAGGTGAATCCTTTGACTTTAAACAAGGCTATGACACTGCTGTTTATGAAGTCCAAAACAATACAAGCTGAGGAGCAGAACTGTGAATGTAAACCAGCCTGAAAAGATAAAGGATAATCAGCAGCCTGAAAGAGTCATAGTCACAGAGCCTAATGACAAAACAAATTCACCTGCAGAAGAAGTGATTATTGTAGAGATCACTGAACCACTGTCCTTAAAACAGCAGCCTGTGGCCACTTCACCTTCTCAGCCTAATTTGAATGTCACTCCCCAAGAGATGAGTAAAAGAGGCAAGTCCCAAAGTCAAGATAAAAATCAAGAAGAAGATTTAATGAACAAGGAAAGGACTGTTATCCATAACCCCAAGACCCAATCTGAAAAACCTTTTGACCTAGAGACTGAAATTGGCAAACTAAAGATAGCAATTCCTCTCTCAGAACTAGCCAAGCATGACATCTATAAACTACAGATCAAGAAGTCCCTTCAACTCACTAGCAACAAAGATGATGTCAATGTGCTGGATGACACCCCAGAACTCCTGTTTGGCCCAGAAGTGGATGGAAAAATGGTAGTCACAGGGGTATTACCTTTTTATGTCAGCTTACACATTCATGATAAAATACTACATAATGCAATGTTTGACTCAGGTGCCTCTCACAATCTCATGCCAAAAGCAGTCATGGAGAGATTGAATCTAGACATAACAAGACCATACAAGGATCTATTTTCCTTTGACTCCAGCCAAGTCAAGTGTCTGGGTCTCATAAAAGATTTATGTGTGTCTCTGGTTCAATACCCAAACAAGACAATCCTAATGGATGTGGTAGTTGCTGATATTCCACCTAAGTATGGGATGCTGTTATCAAGATCTTGGGGAGCTAAACTCCAAGGTTCCCTACAATTAGACATGTCATATGCCACCATCTCTGTTTTTGGGCAACCAAAAAGACTGTACAGAGAAACACTCATGAAATACATGGTCAGCAGTGAAGAAAAGCCTCAAAACTTTCCCATATATGCTGTCCATTCAGACATAGACTCATACATTCTCTTCAATGACAACACAACTCCCTCAAAAGGAGAGGTTGAAACCAAGATACTCATACAGGAGGAAGAATCAGATGAAAGAATCACCACCCATGAAACAACAGTCAATCAAACACTAGATACCGCTGCTGTTCTAAATATCAAGCATACCCAATCAAATGATGAAACTGTCCTAGAAGACAAGCTAGAGGAAAAACCACAACTTCTACTCACATTGCCAGCCCATGAACAGATCATTAAATCTCCTTCCCAACAGGATATTCTATGGTTCCTTGAATTTGATGGCTCAGTCAACAAGTTAGGGGCAGGAGCTGGAGTTTGGGTACACAATAAAGAAAATAGTCATGCAGAAGGCAGAGCCTATAGATTGAACTTCAGATGTACTAATAACATGGCAGAATATGAAGCTCTTTTACTAGGCCTCAAGTTAGTAAAGTTCTTACAAGCTGCCAGGGTTTCAATCATGGGTGATTCGGATTTAGTTATCCAACAAGTGAAGGGAAATTTTGTCACCAATGACAAAAGACTAAGGACTTATAGGTCTGCTGTTGCTGAGGTACTAAACTTTTTCTCTGAATTCCAAATCACTAAAATTCCTAGAACCCACAATCTGCATGCTCATAGTTTAGCCACATTTGCAAGTACATGCAAGCTGCCTTTTGAGCCCCATCATTGTTTTACAGCTGAGGTAAAACATAGACCCTCCATTCCAAACAATGTTAATGATTGGCAAGTATTTGAGGATGACAAGCAAATAAACCATTTTTTAACTCTGCAACAAGAATTTGCAGGATTAAATATTGATACTGATACAGCAAGTCAATCACAAATACTTGATACAGCAAGTCAATCACAAATACTTGATGGAGCAAGTCCATCACAAATACAGTTTCAGAAAACTACTCACCCAATATCACCTAGAACAGCAATACAAATGCTAAATCCAACTATTTTCAATAAGGACAACATTCAGCAAATTCAATCAATTAATTGTGAGGAAGTGGCCAATGCTGAAACTGAAATCATAGAGCTGAAAGACAATTTTCTACCAACAGGCCTAACTCCACTAGAAGACATCTTTGACTCAAATGATATCCCCAGAAAACCAAAAATGCAGCCCTTAAATACAGCCATTGAAGAATGCAACATAGGTACAATTGACAAACCCAAAATAATTAAATTGTCTGCTTCTTTACCTCCTGACCAAAAGCCCAAATACATTGACCTCTTTAAAGAGTTCCAGGATGTCTTTGCATGGAGTTATGAGGACCTAAAGTCCTATGACACCTCTGTTATCCAGCATACAATCCCTCTTAAACCTGATCAAAAGCCCTTTAAACAAAAATTGAGGAAAATCAATCCTATGCTTCTCCCAGCAATGGAACAAGAAGTACAGAAAATGTTCAAGGCTGGCATCATAGCACCAATCAGATTCTCTGAATGGATCTCCAACTTAGTCCCTACAAAAAAGAAAACTGGGGAAATAAGGTTGTGTGTGGACCTAATAAATCTGAACCAAGTATCCCTCAAAGACAACTATCCCTTACCCAAGATGGATCACATTCTCCAAAGAGTGGTAGGGGCCTCAAGGATCTTATTACTGGATGGATTTTCAGGCTTCAATCAAATCCTGGTACACCCTGATGATCAAGACAAAACGACATTCACTACCCCATGGGGAACTTTCAAATATGTAAAGATGCCTTTTGGATTAAAAAATGCAGGGGCAACTTTTCAAAGAGCCATGGATATTGCTTTTGCCAAGGAGATTCATGACTTTTTAGTCATTTACCTAGATGACCTTACACCTTTCTCAAAATCAGACCAAGAACATATAAAACATTTGAGACAGATCTTCCTAAAATGCAGAAAATATGGAATTTCCTTGAATCCCAAGAAATCCCTGTTTGGTTTAGAGGAAGGTAAGTTATTGGGCCACATCATTTCTAAAGATGGCATTAGAATTGACCCAGATAGGATACAGGCTATCCTACAAATGCCCCACCCAAGAAATGTCAAAGAGTTGCAAGGATTCTTGGGAAAAATCAATTTCTTGAGAAGGTTTATCCCGAACTTAGCAGAACTAATCAGATTATTAAATAACATGCTAAAGAAAGATTCAAAAGTCAAATGGACTGTTGAAGACAATCAAGCCTTTGAAGGTATAAAACTGGCCCTTACCCAAACCCCAGTGTTGACCAATCCTCAGTTTGACAGAGAATTTATCATTTTCTCTTTTGCCTCCCAGCATACTATTGCTGCTGTTTTGTTGCAAAAAGATGACCAAGGAAATGAGAAGCCAATTGCTTTCTTTAGCAAAGCTCTTAGAGATGCACCTTTAAAGTATCAAATCATGGAAAAGCAAGCTTATGCTTTGGTCAAAGCCATTAAAGACTTTAGGATTTATATCTTTTATTCCCATGTTATAGCATATGTGCCAAGTCCTATTGTCAAAGACATTCTCACCCAAGAAAATTTAGAGGGTAGAAGAGGAAAGTGGATTGCCAGCATCTTGGAATTTGACATTGAGATAAAACCTACAAAACTAATAAAAGGGCAAGGCTTGGCTAAATTAATGACAGAAGCAAATTTCCAAGCCTTGGACATCAACCAACTGGACAGTGAACCGGAGCTGGCGACTCCAAAGATCAATGTAGCCTTTGAACAATCCCCTTGGTACTCTGATATATGTTATGTATTGCAAAACCTGTGTGCTCCCCCAGGATTGTCCAGAACTAAATGTAGGTTCTTAAAAATGAAAGCTTCTAAATTCTGTGTTATGGATGGAAATTTATTGTGGAAAAACCATGAAGGAATATTGCTAAACTGCCTAATTGAGAATGAAACTGACAATATCATAAAGGAATTTCATGCAGGTGACTGTGGTGGACACTTGTACTGGAAGTCCACTGTGGATAAAATACTAAGGGCTGGGTACTACTGGCCCACCATGTTCTCTGATGTCAAGAAATTCACCACCTCATGTCATAAATGTCAAGTGTTTGAGGGAAAGAGACAGTTGCTGCCACTTCCCTTGAGACCTATTGCAACAGAGAGACCTTTTCAACAATGGGGCTTGGATTTCATTGGGGAAATTCATCCCTCATCCTCAAGCCAACATAGATGGATCTTAACAGCCACAGACTACTTCACCAAGTGGATTGAAGTTGTTCCATGCAGACAAGCAAATGATTCCACTATCATTCAGTTTTTGGAGAACAACATATTGGCTAGATTTGGCTGTCCTGATAAAATAATAACAGACAATGCTGCTGCATTTAGATCCAAGAAAATGGTGAACTTCTGCCATAAATTTCACATCACCTTGGGCCATTCTACTGCATACTATCCCCAAGGAAATGGCCTTGCTGAGTCATCAAATAAAAGTCTGGTAAACATCATAAAGAAAGTACTAGAAGAGAACAAAAAGAATTGGCATAAGAAGCTTGTGAATGCCCTATGGGCAGATAGACTAACAACTAAAAGATCAATTGGGACCAGCCCATATGAGTTGGTTTATGGATTAGAGGCCAAATTTCCTTCATCACTAGGAGTGCCTGTTATGAAACTTCTTCAAGAAAGCCAAGCTGAACCAAATGATATGCAAAGAAGAATCAATCAGATCATATGTTTACAGCAAACTAGAGAACAAGTTTTCAGCAGAGTTCAAGTTCTACAAGAAAAATTAAAGAAGGCCTTTGATAGAAGAACTAAGGCAGAAGATTTCAACATTGGTGACAAAGTCCTCAAGTGGGATTCAAGAAGAGAGGATAAGGGAAAACATGGAAAATTTGATTCCCTTTGGAGAGGACCATTTGCTGTCCAAGCAGTACAAGGAAACAACACTTATTTCCTTAAGAGTCTCAATGAAACTGATTTGGATGAAGGTCCTGTGAATGGCAGGATGCTGAAGCACTATTTTGAATATCACCCATAAGTGCAGCCTAAGTGTTCCCTTGTACATATCCAGATGTATATATTATTTTCTGTCAACATGTAAAAATGCAATTTCTCAAAGTTTTCTTAAACTGCCAGCGAAGGGTGAATAGAATCAGAGGTCTACCAAGAAGACAAGCACACAATTTTGGCATTTCAAAGCAGCAAACTTCAAGATCGGCAAGAGCAGTCAAGGAGCAAGGCAATCTGACCTGCTGTTCTTGGTCTTTCAAATGAAACACCACCCCCATGTGGAGCCACTGTTAGCTACCTATACCAATAGGTTTCATATTTCATGATTGGCAATGAAAAGGTCCAAATATGCTATGCTTTGATGATGCAAAGATCACATATTTCCATAAGAATACAATCTGTGCTTATAGCTTGATGGTGACTAAAATTTTGATGGATGGTCCAACAGCCTAATCTGGATCATGCCATGTTTTGAATTTTCAGTTGTAGAATAGAGAAAGAAGTTTGTCCAAATTGTTTAATCTTGGCAGACAAGTAGTTGAGGTAGAGAAGAAAAGGCTCCCAACAGCTTAATCTGGGACCTTGGAAGAAATAAGGGTAGAAGTAGATAGAAAAACAAAAGAAAAAGCCAAAGAAAAGAAAAGGCAAGTAAGGGTCTGCAAGCCTAAGTGCACCCTCCAAGAAGAAACAAAAAATGCTAGGCAAAGTAGCTGGGTAAGTAGATGGGGTTGCAGAAGTGGTATTCATTTCAGATTTAACCTTGATGGTCAAGATGAGAAAAGAAAAACAAAGAAGCATGTCTAACTTCCCAATTATCCCTTTTCCCACTCATTACTAACATCCCCTCATCAATTGAATTGCTTAGAAAACTTGAGGTTTGATGGTGGTTTTATTCATTGAAAAGCCACATTTCTTGTCTAAAAATTCTTTTCATTTTGATCTACTCCCTAAACTAAGTAAGTTTCAAGTAAACTTAGTGATTTTCCCCCTCATTCACATATTCCCCCATATTAACTCTAACTCTATTATGTAATTCCCCTATGTTACCCTTTCCCTAGTATTATTAACACCATGGTGTATAAATCCCCAAACATTCTATAAATATCCTCCTTTTTTAGCATTATAGCTAAATATGTCTGTCTAAAGGGAGACTTTAGTCCACCTGGGACTATGGTCAACCCTGTCCTGGGGCTGCTCTAACCTTTGGTTATGACCAACAACCTCTCCCCTAAGCTCTCACCTTCCCTCTGCTCAGAAAAACCCAAAAAATCCCCAAAAACCTTGCTAAAAACCCCTTTTGTCCCTTTAACTCGCTTCATTGGCAAAAATACTCTAAAAACCCACTTTTCTCCTTTATCGAAAGTCTAAGCACCGGGCGCATTTTGACAAAACTATTCATAAAAAACCCATTGTTATGATTCCAATGGTTCGGGCGCTATATGGGTTTTATTGAAAATATATTAAAAAACCATCGAAATTCTTCATACCCCAATGATCTTCCGCTAAGCGCGCATCCCAAAAAATACATTTTTTAAATCCCGCCCCCTTCCGTATCGCTCGATCACTTCATCAACCCGTCAGCCGTCCGATCGAGCGCCTCTGATCGGACGGCCCTTATGCATATCGGGTTGGTCCCCATGCCCGACAGTTAGCGCCCGAGAAACTGACGAAGGGTTACGTCAGTCCTCGGCCACGCGTCACCTTCTCAGTCTCTCGGAGCGGCCTCTGACAAAACCGGGGCCGTATTGTAAGCGGTCCGAGAAAACCGTTACCACTGTTGCACTTACCGCCCGGTTTTGCTGGTCCCATGTCATGCCCACGTCAGAGCCACGTCGCCGCCACCCCGCCGTCGCATCACCTCATTCGTCCGTCCCTTCGCTGACATGTCCGCCACTTCAGCATATCCATGGACCAACCAGGACCTGCCACATCACCCGGTGACGTCATGCTGACGTCATCCGACTCCGACCCCACCCGATGACGTCATGCTGACGTCATCCCAAAAAGGCGCCAATATGACAAAAATCTATTTTTAGGCCAAAATTTTGTGTTTTTTCTACTTTTGCCGAAAGAGACTGTTGTTGTTCCTGCATGTGTTTGACGACCATACCAGCGCCAACCTGTACCATTCTACTCTGAAACCGCGGGCGCCTCCGTCGTACCTGCATTTGCAACTGTCAGTGGCAATCCGCAAGGTATTTCTCGAAATTATTCTCTGCACCTGGTTTTTATCCAAATTTCTACAAACAAACTGTTAAGGGAGTGTTAAAACACTAAATTCACCGTCTAGTATCCAGTAACCTGTACCTATTTCCCTCTGGCAAGGCAACAAACAGTTTACGAAACCTGCATTTGATTGAAACAACCTGAATTCACAGGTAGCTCGCACAATCGTGAGCTAGAAACCTCTGCTGGCTAAATTCACCATAGAAAAGTTCTGGTCAGCCCTGCTATTTGTCTTTATCAATCCGTTAAACAGTATTTTAATTGCTGTGTGCTTAATTCCCCCTCTGGTCCTTAAAATTCACACTTTCATTGTAAGGAATCACCTCTGTGTTGTTCTGCTTACTTCAACTAGTTCACCTGCAAGTCAGAAGCTTAATAGACCATGGAAACTCCAATTGCACTAAACATCAAGCCTCTCAATACCCCTCACAGGGAGTTAGAATGGAAAGCTCTGGGAGATATGGATTATCAGATGTTAGACTATTTTCCATTAGGCTCTAAATATAATATTCAGTTGCTAAATGAGTTGAAAGCCCAGCACCTTAGTGGAGCTGATATCCTAGGGATTTGGGAGTCAAACGTGCCCATCTACAACCTCCCCTAGGTAAATCCTATGCCAGAATTGATCCACAGATGCCAGGAGTGCTATGATCCATGCCAAAGAGCTGTTCTCAGCCCCACAGGCTCAATTCTGTTCCATATCACCCCAGAGAGCATAAATGAGATGCTGCATTTCCACACTGCAAAACCATTGACCCCCCTCTACATGCAGAACTTGATAAAGAAGGGGACTAAGTTGTCAAATGACCAGATCATCAAAATCAATCAGCTGTTCATACAACCAAGCTCTGAAGCGATCAGAACTCCTCCTATTGGATATGCATACTTAAATGAATTGGGCAGAATGCTAGTGGATTTGATCAGCTATGTCCTAGGGTTCAGGGGAGTGGAGGATGTGGATGATAGTATAATGGCAATGCTGTCTATATTCTCTCCTGGAAAGCCTCCAGCTGTACATTATGACTATGCCACATATATTGCAGATAGGATCCATGACCAGCTAATGAACCTGCAAAGGGAAAGACTGTTCAAATACACTTCGTACATTTACCATCTATTCTTGTTTTATCAACCAGGCAGCTTCCTCATTCCCCTGAAGCAAGTTAATGCCCAGGGGAATCCAAGGTCAGTTGTGTTTTGGACCTCTGTTTTTCATTGCACCTCTGCATCACCATACACATACTGTGAGTTCATAGACTTGTTCATTCATCCAGCTATGACATTATTGTATGATGTTTCTCCTCCAAGGTTAACTGATGACATGAGGAGAGTTCTCCATCTCTCCAAAACCTACAGCATTGGTAATTGGTACTTTTACCAACACCACACAGTGATCAGAGTATATGGCTGTGAGTTGAAGCCTTATAGGCTGCCAAGGTATGTCCCTATGAGACTTTTTGCCCTAGAATACTTCAGGCAATTTGGGAATGCCGACTACCTCCACTTCCAAAGCAAGAACAAGAAGGCGCAGTTGAAGGTAAGGAGCCAGCTAGGCCCTTTCCTATATAACAAAAGAGAGGAGGGATGGAAAGAGGCAAATAGTATCCTAGAGGCCCTCAAACTGCAAACTAGTTTTGAGTGGATACCCTATGACCCCAATCATTTTGTTTCCCTCAGGAGGATAAAATACAAATTGGGT
Organism: Pinus tabuliformis; assembly: GCA_031772625.1. Taxonomy (NCBI): domain Eukaryota; kingdom Viridiplantae; phylum Streptophyta; class Pinopsida; order Pinales; family Pinaceae; genus Pinus; species Pinus tabuliformis. The sequence goes on along the minus strand of CM062810.1, from coordinate 429,763,189 downwards.
ACCTATTCACATATGAGGTTGCCTGAGATTGAGCAGTATGCCAATACATTGAGCTGGAAAAAGGGCACCCTAGAAGAGGAAATTACTAGTGAAGAGCTGCTAGAAAGAGAGGCTAGGAATATTCAAAAAGAAGCTGACTTGGAAACTTGTGGACAGGTCCCCCTCTCATATCAAAGAAAACTTGGAGCAGCTGCCTCATCCTCAACAACACATCAGCAAGCTGCCATGAATACTCCACAGACATCCAACAAAGGCAAAGAAAAGCAGATGGAACAACCACCTCCTATGACTGAAGAGCAAATGGAAACACTAGTGCAACAACAAGAAGAAATGATGCAGCAGGAAGTGCAGCAACAAACACAACACCAACAGCAAGAAGAACAAAGACAAGAGCAGCCTGTCCAGCAAGAGAAAACAGTGGAAGCCCCTAAATCCACTGAACAAACTGTGCCTCCAAGGCAAGAAACTTCAGCTGAGGCATCAATCCTCCAAACTCCACAAAAGGAGGATACAAGCAGGAAAACGGACAGAGAGACTCCCCTTACAACATCAGCAACTCATGGGGAGAAGAGACAGAGAATCAACCCCTTCTTAGAGGAAGAAATGCCAATGGGACAGTCTTTTGGTATGGTCCCACCCAGCAGGGAAGCATCAGCAAGTTCCTTTCAACAGGAACAGGATAGAGCAATGGGAGGAGAAGTGAGTTCCTCAAATCAGCAAAGGGAAGGTGGACTCAGCATTAAACAGCAGTTCATCGACATTAAGAGGAGAAATGAGCCCATCAAGATACAGCTGTATAACCATCTGTTAAACATGGCTCCCACCAATCAACAAAGACTCATGTCTGCATATGATGTGCAGGAAGGCAAAATGATCATGAGTCATTTTATGCCAACAGCAGTGCAGCCCCAATCTGCCTCTGACTACTTGAGGACTAACCTGGAGGTCCTTGCCAAGGATATCCACCCAATGGACAAAATAGAACTGCGCAAGCAAACGGGTGAGATGGTCTATGCTTCCCTGGCAGACCAAACATTGGATAACTACAGGCTACAAAATAGCCTTAACAACACAGCTGCTCAGCTTGAGTTGGAGAAAGCATCCTCTCAAGCAAAGGACAACAGAATTAGGTCCTTAGAAGACATCATCATAGAGATTGGGCATGATCCCAAAGATATCAAGGGCATACAAGAGATATTAAAGTTGAGGGATGCAGACATGGCAGCCTTGAGGAGAAAGATCAAACTCCCAGCCACAATTCACCCTCAAACAGATGATGTTTCCCAGCAAAGACATGATCAAGAGGCCACAACCTTGTTGGTATCTCTGTACAAGCAGCTAATCCAAACTCAAGAAAAGCTGGGAGAATCGGAGGCTGCAAAAGCAGCACTACAGGTAGCCTTGAAACAAAGAGAAGAAGGTCAAACCTCCCAGCCTCCTCCTGAAGTAATCAACCTTGAGGAAGCTGCTCCAACTACTGCTCCTCCTCCTCAGCAAACAGAACGTACAGCAACAACTACATCGACAGCTGCACCAACAACAGAGCAGACTCATAGTCTGGATATGCAGAAGCTTCAAAATGAAATTCAAGTCCTGGAAGCTCAAATGTTAGAGCTTAAATCAAGCCAAAGAATCTTTGGCTAAAGTAAATGAAAGGTATGATAAGAGCAAACAGAATGTGGCTGAGAAGGAAAGAGATATAAAAGCTCTCAAAAAGAGAATAACTGAGCTTGAGAAAGAGCTCACACTAGATAAGGTGACAGCAGAGCTCAAGACAGTCCTATAGGCCAATATTGGCCAGTCCATTACTGATTAGTGGCAGTTCATTGAGACCATAGATGAGCAGTCAGCGCTCATTACAAAGGAAAATAGGGAGATACACAGAGCAAGAGCAAGCCTTGGCAACATGCCTGATGCTGCCAATAGGATGATCAACATATTGAATAACAGGACAAGCTCTCAACTGACCACCATGGGAATTGCTCACAGGACTGAGACAATCTCAATGGTTAAAAGGGTCCTGACATTAAGAAACCTGGTTGGAACATTAGAAAGGAGAACCCAAGATATGCAGACCGAAATCAACAGGTTCATGGACAGGTTTCAGGTGTTACAAAACAGAGGCCTCCCCAGCATACTAAGCAGTGTGGGAAGACTGCTTACCCATGAAAATTATGCTAAAAGGGTCAATGCCTTTGCTGCTAGTCAAATTGCAGGACAGCCCAGCACTTCAGCAGAATCAGGGCCAGCATCAGGGCAGACTCTCTACAATAGGGTGGAAAACATGTTTTTCATCATGAACGAGATCAATCATCTGTTCGATGTGCCTCCAAATTTCTATAAATATACAGAAGCAGATGAAACCATAGAGGCAATTGTGAAGCACCAATTGCCCACACAGGAAGTCTGGAATAGATTGACACAACTAATATTATCAAGCCAGAACCTGTAATGTCAAGTTTTTTTCAAATTTATAAGTGATCATACACGCGGAAAATTTTGGTAGATAAGCATACAAAGGAAGGATGAAAGGCTGAGCCAACTCAGCAGGGCTATTCGGTCACCACAGCAGCAAGCACAGTCACAGGTGGCAGGGCCGAGAAGATACAGCGCAGCAAACGTAAAGACACATTTTTCAGCATTTAAGCAAAGCATTCCAACCGACTCAGTGACCTCCAAAGGTCAAAATATCCTCTGACAGACTTAAAGAGCAGTTATGTTGTATTCAAAGCTGTAATAACTTCTTTTCTACTTTTCTGTACGAAGTAATGAAGATATTTCTCTCTCAGATGACTCAATGCCTGAGATATTTTGTATAAACATTTCTATAAAGTCCCCTTCGCATGAGTTTGCAAGGGGTGGTTGTTGATTTCATTTCTATATTTCGGTTGCTGTACAAGTCTCAGAGAAATAATACAAAAGGTGGATGGAATTTCCAAAGCTCTGTGTTCCTTGATGCACTGTGGTGGCTGGCTGAATGTTACAGGATTCCTGCATGTTTCATAGCACAATAAGTCTTCTTTAAACCTCTGCGTTAAATGTTTTCTAGTCTTTCATTTTCTTTCATGTTTGTGAGTTTTACACTTAATGGCAAAGTAAAAGAATAGTTCCAGGATTTAATCACAGATTACCCTGAACTCAATCTAAGCTGTTATAAATGTTTTCTTCCAGATAGAGTAAATAAGGTGTAATTCTTAATTGCTACACTTTCAAGCTATATCTTTCACTGTGATAAATATTTTCAGGAATTCAAGTTTGCTCCTGAGGCATCTATCTTTTCCCCAAACCCCAGCTTTAGTGGAAAATTCTTAAATGCTTTCCACTGGTTGTTCACATGTCACCTTCATAATCTAACTTTGTTATATGAAATATTTAAATGGCCCTGTAATTCCAATAAATCACCTCAAGGTTTCTAAACACTTATAGCCACAGACTCCATTGCCCAATGAAATAAACTTATCTGCAGATTGCACACTTCAAGTACAGAAAGATATCCCTCAACCAAAGCACAAAACTAAACACCCTCATTTCATAGCTAGCCTAAAACACCATCAAAACAGAGACAAATTATAAAGAGAGAGCCCTCTCTGATTACAGTGTGGCTAGGCACTGTAATCCAAAGATTGGTTAGTGGTTACCCCGGCCGTATTCCCTTGGGAGTCATAGGGAACAACCTGGGTGTTAACAACTTCCACAAGTATGGTTGGCCTAATAATACATCAAAAACATCAAGGGGAGCAACGTCACACAATACTTCATTTGTGAAGGGTTTGATGTTGTATGGAAGGCGACACTGCTGGCTCACGTGAAGATCCCTTCCTTGGTGAAGCCACCTGACAGTGTACGGTTGTGGATGTGTTGTGGTCGGTAAGCCCATCCGCTTAACAACCTTTGCTTAAATGAGGTTCTTTTGGCTCCCGCTATCGACAATGAACTGTAGTGGGGAGCCCTTTACCAACATCTAGGAGTGGAAGAGGTGCTCCTCCTCCGTTGGATCTTCGGGTTCCTCCTTCTAGATCTTCGCGGTGGTAATGGTGGTGTTGGGCTCCACAATGATAATCTAATTCCCTTTGTCATTCCCCTTATTGGGTTCTGACTCAGAGTTTGAACATGCATCTGATTCTAAAGACTTTAGCTCAGCCACTAGTGACTGCTTCGCCCGACACTCACTTGTCTTGTGAGTGGAGCTCTTATGGAACTCCAACCACTTTCCCATGTCCTTCTTCGGCTTCACGGTGTTGTGCCTTATTTGCAGATCCAAAGTCTCGCTTCTTCTTTTTAAACTTCTGCTCAATCTTGACAGTGTATCAGTACATCATGCCGAGCGAGGAGATGTCCAAGAACTCCATCTCATCCTAGATGTACCTGTGTAGGCAGCCATGGTGAAGGGTATGAAAAATATTGGTAAACTCCAGCATGTCTTGGTCCCTTACCTACCATAGCATGGTCCACTTTATGTATTTATCCTCATAGCTTTTAACAGGGTAGTATTTCTCCTTGATGGAATTCTAGAATGAATTCTAAGTGGGTGCAGCTGAAAGAAAGTGAGTTTGTACTTTAATCCTTCTGCTCGAAGTAGGTCCCCCACCAGTCCTTGACGTGGGGGGTGGCTTTGAGAAGAGCAAAAGTAATCTTTTCCCGGCCAGAAGAATCATGAACATAAAGATACCCTTCTAGCAGATTTAACCATTTATCTACAGTGTCTGCATATATCTAAACCTAAAATATGGGAATGTCAAAGTTAACTTGTACCTTAAAGGGTGTGATGCTTCTAGAGTAGCTATTGGAAGTAGATGTGTCGCCCCTGGGCAACTGCTGAAGGATTTGGGCAAAGTTGTCCATCATCACGTTCCTTTGTCAATCGAGGGCCTCTTCGAGCAAGATTTTGATAGGATCTGTTGACCCCTCGTATTTCTTTTCATTCGCCATGGGGCCATCAGGATTTGCGAGGCTGTTCTTGCAAAGGTTCGACCAGTTCAATCCCTAACTCCTTATATCCTGACCTCGTTGGGGACATGCAAAGAAAAATAGAGAAAGTGTAGACCGCTTCGATACCACTGATTTGGATTTAAACAGGAACAATAAAAATTACAGAGATAACCATAAATACAGAGATGCAACAGAAATAATACTTCATTTCATTAATGTAAAATACTCAAATATGCTTACAAACAGAAATGGAAATAAACTAGCTCGGGCAATGGTAGCTTATCTCTAAGGAGATATGTAGCAGCCACATGTCTCTAAACTATCTTACAATGAGGCTCAAAGGCCTATTTATTGTTGAAAAATAATGGAGAACCCTAAACATCCAAAACCATAACCATAGGAGCTGAAGCACCAAACTATGGGCCCCATTTTGGGTAAATTGTTACATCAACTTCCCAGGGTCGTAACTTTGGCATATGATCTCCGTTTGACGTGCACAATACCTCGTTAGAAATATCTATCTGAGGACTACAACTTTGGGATGAGAAACATCGGTCTATGGACCCATGTTGCTCTCAATGTTCCCACAAAAAATCGTTTAGGGCCTCAAGACGGCTCCGGAAGTTTGTGACCTGAAAAATTACTAAAAATAGTAAACTGTACTGTAATTAAGGAAACTGAAAAACTGAAAGAAACAATAGTAGGGGTCCAAGTGGAATTGGTGGGTGGCCACCAATATCCACCTGGATCAAACACTTCCTGGAATCAAATGAACAGCATGATCATGATCACAAATAGGTGGGAGGCCTTTGGGAGTCTCAAATACCTTGGAATGATTGTCCAAGACTTTTTGGAGATCTGGAGAAATAGATGATTTTGATGTGGGAACCTCTAGCGAACATAATTATGCAATTATGCCTCATTGTTCTTTCTTTAGAAGCTTTGTCATTACATTAGAGCTGATCATCTTTCCTTGTTTCCCTGTGATACCCCTTAATTCAACTTCCTTTCCTTCCAAAGAAAATTTCATGAAAATTTCTTGAATATTGAAAGATATTGTACCCAAGGATTGTAGCCATTGGAATTCTAGTACAACATCAGAACCGCCCATTGGAATGGAAAGAATTGGGATATTCAATACATATTATCCCATGGATAGCTTCATATTATGGCACTTTCTAGAGAAATTTATGGTTCCTCCACTTGCAACCATCACTTGAAACTCTCATGCTGGATATATGAAGCAATTCAATTCCTTGGATATCTTACAATGAATAAAATTATGGGTACTTCCCGAATCAATCAACACTATTGCCTTTTTGTTCTTGATATTTCCTTATATCTTGATAGTTTGAGGAGTGGTAATTCTAGCCAGTGCATTACAAGATATGACCAGATTCATTTCTTCTTTCTCTAGGGTTTGTTCCTGGTGTATATCCTCTTGTTTTTATGTTTCTTGTTCCTTTTCTTCCTCCTCTTCACAATCTATGTAAAATAATTTCTTCTCAACACACTTATGAACTTTAGTGTATTTGCTATCACAACTCTAACAGAGCCCTTTTTCTCTTTTTTCTTCCAATTGTTGTGGTGTCAACCTTGTAGGTTATGGAAGGCTATGGGAAAAAACGCTTCCATATTTATAGTTGTGAGTGGTAGAATTCCTTGTGGCCATAATTTTTCTTCCCATTTTTCTTGCCAACTTGAATGCCTTCTCCAATGAATAAGGTTCCCAAAGGTGAACCTCATGTTATATGTTATCCTTTAAAGTCCTTATGAACACATCAATCCTATGCTCCTCTAGAATATCTTTTACCCCTATATTCAATTTTTGGAAGTCCTCAATGTGCTCCATCATTGAACCCTTTTGTTTGAGATTTATCAATTGGCTAAAAAAAGTGTTTCTTTTTGTATCCTCATAATGTGCTATCATTTCTTCCGTAAAAATTTCCCAGGTGACAATTTGTTTACGAGAGTAAAGCCATCGATACCATACAAATTGATTTGGTTCCAAATATAAAGTTACAATGCGTACCTTTTGTGTGTTTGCCACATTATGGAGATCAAAATATTACTCCATCTGTAGTATCCATGTTACGGGATCCTTGCCATCAAACTTCCTCATATTGATAATTTGAACATTGTGGGTCTTCAATCCACCGTTAGAGTCTATGAAATCATGATTAACATTTCTTTTGTTCTCCTCATGAGGTTCCTTTACTACCCTTTCGCCATTAGTAAGCATTTCTTGTAGAAAATTTGTTAGATCTATCTTCAAATCTTCCATGTGTCCTTTAAGGTTTTTCTTTTATACCATATGTCTTAGCTTCCATGCCTATCTTCAAATCTATCTTGCCTTTAAGTTTTTATTCTATACCATTCATCTTAGCTTCCACGCCTTTCTTTAAACCCTCCATCTTAGCTTCCATTCCTTTCTTTAAACTATCCATCTTAGCTTTCATTCCTTTTTGTGAGAGTGAATTTTGTTGCACTCCTTGGATCATATCTTCGAAAATATAGCGAGACAAGATCTGAAATTTGGAACCGAGGTTTAGAGAGATTTTGGCTCAGATGGTTTTTTTTGCCTTCTGAAACATCGCAGAAAAAAATTTATAGCGAAAATTCCACGATGACCTATTTGGAGTAGCAAAACCCTAGAATCCAAAGCTTTGATACCAAATGTTATGCAACCAGCTTACAAAATAGAAGAAAATATAGATCAATGCCTTCAAAATCAACCTCTTCAAGGGGGAAAACTCCTTTACATTACACAAATGAACAATTCTTGGATGATACAACTGACAAAACCTCCTTTCTATATATAGGAGTCTAAGGGGTCACAATATCATCAAATCTGACATAACAATAATAATATATGGTCACAACAATAACAATAGTGGGCTTTTATGGGGAACAATAATAACAATATGGGGACAATATGGGCACAACAATAACAATAAGGGCTACAATGACAATAGTAATGGGGGGAATATCTAGTATTATAGCGACCTAACATATTAATTTTGTAGGTTATAAAATGATTTTGTATTTGTTCCATCTTTCTCCGTGTCTCTCTAGAGATATTGCAACCCCAAATCTCACATGCATATAATATAGCAAGAGTGACAAGAATATCAAAGAGGATTTTTTTTAAATCTCATATCCAAATAACTACTCACTTACAATTCCTTCCATGCCCAACATGGAGTTGAAAAGATGCATTCTAAAAAATATTAATGACAAAAAACATGTTAGGAATAAAATCACAAAGCAATAAAATAAAAATGAATGTAGAAATAAAACACAACAATGAAACAATACAAGGAAGACACCACGGTTCATCTGATTTAGGCTACATCCATGGAGAAATATCCATTCTTTCCTTTTATTCCATCTAAAAAAAATGAAGGGATACAACTTGTAGCACATCCACTAAAACCTCCTCTTTTCTTTCTCACATTCCCCACCCTCTAAATTACAATGCACTCTCAATAATACATAGTTGTAATATAATTCCATCATGAAAAGAAGGTTTCCTTGTAGAGAAAAAAAACCTTAACATAACATCTACCTGCATTAGATTTGTGACCTAATGATGAACAATCCAGATTGACTATGAACTTGCAATATTTTACAATGTAATTTTTCTGAAAGTTTCTCTTTGGGGATGCTACCCCTGGATCCCTACCAAGGGGGGATCCAAAGAATTTTCACTATCCCATGGACCCCTCAATGACAATAGTAAGGGGGAAAGCCCCCATACACCTGTCGTAAAGAAATGGGGTCCAAAGATGGATAAAAACAAGACCTTTGAATTAGGAAGATAATTAGCCTCCACAACCAACAATCTTCCACTTGCAAACTAATTATAAAAACTCCACTGAAACTATGATTGTTGGACCATGTCTCAAATTTGGACCTAACTAATTTCAAATCTTCATCGTCATGCTTGAAGTCTAAATAAAACTGAGTGGAAACTTAGTTTCTCCTTTGTTACTACCTTCAGTAACATGTTTGCAACATTTTTCCAATATGTAACTTTTCTAAATTCAGTTATCCATATTCCAAAATTGATCATATGAAATGGTACTTGACGTAACACTACCTCCCACCCCCTTGAGTTACTCGTAGGTAGTAGAGGGTGTTACTTCAAAATCTACTCAATCTCCTTGATCTATTATGAAGATGGGGTCACATAATCCTCTTTTTTTCTAACCTCCTTAAAACTTAAAACAAACACCACTGTCACTTTAGGTTTGTCAAGAGATATTCAAAGATATAAATATTATCTCAATATGACTCCCATACTAAAATTCATGCCTATTTGAAAATTGAGCCCCTTTCAACCCCGCCACATCAACATGCCCCACCACATGGCACTACTAAGTAGCAAGTGTCACTCTTCCACATCACAAAACTCCCACATGGTCCCTTCCACATCACAAAAATCACACATGGTCCCTACCGCATCATAACCCCATAGTGCCTCGCGCCATTATTTTGAAACAACCCCTTTTAAAATTTCTGCACATTTCGTCTACCATGACTTCTATTAACTTTGTGACTTACCATTATTAACACTAAAATTCATTTCCATAGTTCCATGGTCTATGGTGATGTGTCACCTAATAACGTCAAATCCTTGTTTCACATTTAGTATAAGCGACACCACATGCCATCACCCATGTGTCACACCATGTCATCGATCTATCCATATCTCTAGTCTCCCTACTCCTTACAGACATCATGTCGATTTTAGGGTGAGTTCACCCTAGGATGTGGTGTTGTTTGATGATTCCACATTTCAACCAAAAATGTACCCTTTGGCCATCCAATAGGGCCGAAACAACCTAACATGTGTAATGCCACATGGGTGACACATAAAAAATATCCCTCATCACCTACCACATGGAGTCCACATAGACTTTCCTAACCTACGTGGCACTTGTCACCTATCCATTTCCAAGGGTTCCCATAGGGTGAAGCCTTTCGTGAAATTTTAATATTTCACATTATACAAAATAAGGGGTTGACAACATGATTCCTCCACTAAGTTCCATATTCAATTCTCTATTCCCCAGGACAGATATATACCATCCCACTACCACACCACAACTAGGTCTTGTGCCAACAAAGCATGGAGTGACATGAAATTTTTCAAGAAGTGATAGAGGGGAGAGTTATTCCCCAACTTCTGTCAATAGCACTTGGGCCATTTCAAGCTATCTGCCAAGGGTGGAAGGGCACGTCGCATCATAACAAATTTCACCCAATGATGGGGAAATCCACATCTCACATGGTATGTCTATTACACTTGCTCCCAAGGGTAGCTAACACGCACTGGTAACTGAGGTGGAGTGCAGCAGATCATGAAATCTCACGTCGAGTGATGAATATTTTCCAGTATTTTGACCACCAAAATTCATCGAATTCCGAGGTCCTGTATATAAGAATACATTTATATTGCAAAATCATTCATCATCCAAATGCAAGTTTGTATCTTTCTTTACACATGATTAAAAACTTCAAGTCTCTATCGGGCCATCCTTAGATCGAAATGTGGCTCATGAGGAATATGATACATTAAAATTTTTCATATACATCCATCAAGCATAACATCCACAATGTTTGACCTGTTCTCTTCTTAAACACAATCTGTTATAGTATTAAACAATACAATAAATCTTTTGATTTATAAGCATGCCAACCATTTGTGCATACTATTAGTAGTTAATTGTGTGTCTCATGCAAGTAATTAAATTTGTATAAAAGATAAAGAACATTCATATAAATGACATAATATATGAAGGTTTAACTCGATACAGAAATTACTTGCAAACAAATACTTAAATAGAAAAATGTACAATGGAGAGAACATAAAATATACACAAATATTTTTCCCCTGGAACCCAAAACGGGAAAACTAGATTTATTTTTCATTATATTCCTTTCAATATTACAATATATTATATACATGTTGAAGCATTCATAAACCCCTAATCAATTAAACTTGGATTAGAACATAAACATAGTTCCCTTGATAGGATCTACAAAATGCCATGGGAAAAGCCATCATGCCCAAAACCATGCGCCAAAAAACAAAAACATGGGTGGATTTGCCCACCATCCTTGCACTAATACAAAATGGATAATTAGTTACTAAAAAACTGACTAAAATTCACATATAAACAACCATTTTTTAGTCAGTGACCAATAGTTGCTAATTTACAGTATCTTATAATGCGACCAAATTTTAGATGTATTTAGCTTAGTCATTAATTGGTTGTCTCAAATTTATCATCTAGTAGTATATTTAGTCATTGATTTAGTCATTAATTGCCACAATTAATGACCAAATACACAACAAAATATACTACTATATGATCACCTGATAAAACCAATTAATGACCAAAGAAATATGACCAAAATGTTGGTTGCCTTATAAGATATTGTAAATTAGCTACTTATAGTCATATACATGAAAATTTTAGTCATCCTTTGAAACCAATTAATGACCAAATAAATATGACTAATTTTTGGTCATGTTATAAGATACTAAAAATTAGCTACTTATAGTCATATATATGCAAAAGTTAGTTGTCATTTGTAATCATAAATTTATTATTTACATTAGTCATTTATCTTTTTTTTGTAGTTTCATATTCATTTTATAAACGACTAATTTAGTAGTTTATATTCATTTCATTTTCTTTCATTAATAATCATTATAAACGACTAATTTAGTCATTGTATATTAATTTTATTTGTGCTTATATTTAATCAATATAGAATACTAATTTAACAGTTTTAAACTGATTTTATGTGTTCATTATTAATCAACATAAATTAATTAGTATGATTTTGCGACTAAATTAAAAAAAAATTCATACAATATGCATATTCATCTATTATAAAAATGTAAAGTTACATATGTTAATGACAATACTAAATAATATCAAGTACAACTATAAATACTTTAAACAAAGTAAAAAATATTATATGAAGTATAGAGTATTACAATATGAGTTTCCAACTTAATATTAGTTGGACTAGAATTTACACATGAAAAATTGTCTCATCACTTCAAAACATTAACATTATGTTATCAAGGCATCACAGGTGAATTCACCAACTCTGACGACTTGACCATTAGTCTAGATCTCATGTGAGATATTGGCTTTAAGGGTACCACTAAACCATTTCCCTTCTCTATCTTTCTACATATATCACTACAGTGTTATTGTTCTCATCTTTCTTCAATTCCTGCTTCATACCATCAATATTAAGTTCCTCTTATGAAAATGAAAGAAGACACAATTCTAAGTATAAGGCATGAAAGGTGATGAACACTAGAATAGAAAATCAGGTAGACTATAAAGGATATATACGAGATATACCTCAACATACACAATTTCAATGTCATTTTTTCCTAGAAAAGCAAGAAACTTGAACATGTTTTATTTAGTTGGGGGATAGTGGCCACTATGTGGCTAGATGATCTATGTAAACAAAGAAAATAAAAAGTCACCATGGAAAATAACATCTTAGGAATACAATAAAATAACCCGCTCGACAACTTCCTTACTAAAAGTCACAATAAGTTGTTGAGATCCACTTACTTCTCCTAGAAGAATTAAGAAAATATCCAAGGAAAACAAATTCAAAAATGTTGTTATGTAACTAAATCCATTATACAAGCCAACAATGTTAAAATAATATAGTCACCCACTTGAGTGTGAAGGACCCAAAACTCCAACCAATCAATGGATCCAATTCAAGGCAGATTCATGTGCTACCCCTGATACATGCAACAAATTAATGAATTATTATGCAGGAACAGTGAGTCAACGTAATAAAAATCAAACTCCATTAAATTAAAGTGTAACATGTCCTCCTTAAATCTCATGTGCTAAGTAATGGAAAGGTCATCCCAAAACATATCAAACCCTAGCTCAAAGACACAACTCCATTCACATGAACAACTATTAATGATTGATCCATGTGCCAAGAAACAAAAACATCTCCATATCATACTATATGCATCCACCACTATGACAATATGCTCCATTCACATGAACAACTATCACATGGTGGATCCATGTGCCAAGAAACAAAAACATCTCCATATCATACTATATTCATCCACCACTATGACAATATGTGAACATTTGGACCCATGACATCAAAATGGAAACTCCATAATATTAAAAGGTGGATAGCCCATGTGATAAATAGTGTATCCTTCATAACTCATGGGCTAGGCATGTTTACCCATGACTCCATGAAATAGTGATGTACAACCCCAATGAATATGATATTGTTTCTATGTAAACAAATGTGCCATGGATAAAGAGTGGGGCCAACCATATGTATGGGTAGCTCAAATCAAGGGTAGGACTATACCATATAATGTGCAAGATATAGTACAAGATGTAAAGTATGTGCCCACCATGGTATAAAAAGGGATTTCCTTCACCAAAATAATAATATGTTATTTCCACATGTGTTAATAAAACCCTGATAATAAATCAAGAAAAAAAATGGAAACGTGCCAGACACTTTCCTCAAATGTGATCCCATCCTTTCCAACATGTGATGACCATAGGAAATATATGAATAAGTTCTACGAAACCTCAACAAAAAAACTCAAATATCACCCCACCTAGGTCTCACCAAGTTCCAAGTCATGATTAAGAACATAAGAGAAGGGGACCATGTGAAGTATTAGAAGTATGTAGATCTAAATTTGTTTTAAGAATAGAAAATACCTAATTTGATCATATCCCTTAAAGGTATAAGGTACCTAGTTATGTATATTTTAGTTTCTCCTTGAAATATCAAATGCAAAAATTTCCTTATAAGAAGATGCAAATCAATTGCATAAAACATTGGAGCATGGTTACATATATCCAGTCCTAGGGACACATTTTGTATAGGTAAAAACCACCCAGGATTCCCCAAGATACTGGAAGTACCCTCTTCCCACATCCCATGCATTTCATTCAAGTACACCCTACCATACAAAGTATAGTCAAGGTATAACTTACCTCTACACAATGCACCTTCTGGTATAAAAAGCCAAAACAGTAAAAAAAGACCATTCTTCCTCTCATTTTCCCTATGGGAGTCACCTACCCTTATAATATAACTAAACCCCAATAAACCCTCTTTATAAGAATACAAGGAGAATGAAAATCACACAAATCAGTTCAAAACTTCTTTGCTAGTTGAAGTTGTGTTTGTTGGTTTGGCATAGAGCTTGTCATTGTTCGAGGTATTTGGTGCTAGGTAGAGTATTGTTTGGAAGTTTGTTCACAATGGATTTGAGTTGGAGAGACATTTTTGAAATATTTCTAACAACAATGGTTTTCCTAAATTTCTCATAGTTACAACACTTTTCATCTATTGTTGATTTGGAACATAAGATCAGAGACATGATTTGGCACATTTGGGAGTTGAATTCATGGAAAAAATTGTACTTTTTTTTTGTTATGAAATTTCATTTTCTAGGGAGGAAAACCTAAAATTTTCAATATATTTATTTCTAGGGAAACAAAAACCTCATAGATTTTACAAAAAAAAAAAGTTTTAACATTTCACACAAAATCAATTAGTGGCTCAAGTAAGAAGCAGTGACAATGCCACACAACCTGATTTTGAGGTGGGAAAGGAAGTAGATAACAAGGAAAAAAAGATGAGATTGGGTGTGAGAATAGACATCCTTATAGAGTACATGTTGAATCTATACCATTCCCTAATAAATTTCAAAATCCCCTCTCGTTTGTCACCAATATCGTCACAAACAAATTCAAAACAATGGCAGTTCAATTGGGTGGAAGTGTAACATTTGTACCATCCTTGGAAGGGAAGTTATAGTAGGGTGAAACTGAATGATCATGTTCTACTTATTCCTGGGCAAGGGATTACATTTGCAAAATGTTGACTGTAATGTAAAAGTATGAAACTTTGGGATTACAAACTAGGGCAGATAGTGGGGGGTAGTCAATGTCATGGAATTGGGCCTAGTGCAATGAAAAAAAAAACATGTTGGAAACTAAAATGTGGAATTGTGATCTTATGTTGGTTCAAATAATAAGATATCATCTCTCACACCACATCATTTGCAGAAATTTACAATGTGCAACATTATCTCGATTTCCAGTTTTAATTGGTACTTCATATGTGTTCATTCACAAACATTATGGTTACATATTCCACGTGTTCCTTCTTGTTTAATGAAATTGATTCTTTAGGAAAGGAAAGGATGCATCTTTCCAATTTGACTTCCTTCAATAGAATATAGAGGGGGCTTGGCCCCAAAAAATTAGTGCAAGTAGTGATAGATACAAATGTTGTTTGCAAATCAACAGGGTTATCGATTCAAAGTAGATACAAGCATATCTTTTTGACCCCATGTTTTGTGCATGCACTCAAAAACACTTTAAAAGATATAAGATTGATTAGGTTTCATAGGTGGTGAAAGTGTCCAAAGATGTGCAGATGTTCATTTGCAATCTCAAGAAAATGGAAACTAAATATGTTGGTTACATCCTTTTTTTTAGAGATGATGCTTGAGGTGCATATATCATTGCAGAAAAAGGTTGTATCTATGGAATGTCTAAGAGCCGATTCAATAGATTTGAAGTTAAATAAGACAAGGTGAATCTTAAACAATATTTAGTTTTATTGAAAAGAATTCATGTCAACTGAAATCCCTATAGCAGAAGTCATTTGATATGCAGACACACAATCTCCTAGCCATGGAGAGATTTATGAGACCTTCAACAACATGTTGGATCAAGTTGATTTTACATTCTTCATAGGGACCCTAAAATGGAGTTCTACATACTCTAGATTCATCCCATCATTTGATACAGAGTCTCACATGTACACCATCATTCATTTGGTATTCCATTCTATCCCTATCATAATTTCTAAAATAAGACTAAGAAATTTTCTTTTTGTTTGAAATGTATTAAAAACAATTTGTTTCCCATGCCCACCTTTAATCTATCCCTTCATAAAATATGCACAGAAATAATTTAAAGGAAGGGCATCAAAAGTAACCCGCATCCGTGTTCTCGCTAATTCAATAGGAGAGCAAGTATTACACACCAATGACCGTGCTATTGATCCTGCTACTAATGGTGCATATGGAGTGAATTGGGGTGCATTCTTACTTGAAAAGCTCTCAAGCCAATCTCGAAAAATGTCATAGCAAGGTAAATATATTCCTACCTGATTGACAAAAAAATGTAATCATTTCAAAAAACACAAATAACATGCACAATTATATCTTAATGGAGTAGCAAATCAAACTCTGTTCAAGAAACTCTATCAATCACATAAGAAATGGTCATAAAAAAACAATGAAATGTAACATAAATCAAATAGAATAGCCAGACATTACTAATGTATTGTAGAGTAGAATTACATATAACCAGAAATACAGAAACCATGTGCAGGTCAGCCCACATGTAAAACTTCTTACAAATAAATCCAGTTCTACATTTCATATTCTCCTGAATCTCAAAACTGAATATTTTTAATGTCGAGAAACAATTACCAACATAACCAATAGCCGGTCATCAAAAATACAAAAGCATACCATACACCAATCTAGGCTCCACCTCTAGCTAAGAATAATAACTCACAAATTACATTTTATTAAAACATCTTCTAAATATCACATCCTTCACATGAAAAGTCTTAAATATTCCATTGTAATCTATAGTATCGAAGGTTTTCTTTTCCACAAAAATGAAAAAAAAAATTGATATTTGAGACACTACTAAAGTATGTTTGTTGGAAAGGCACTTATAGTAGGTATGTCCAATGCTAAATATGCATTGGTACCTCTGCATAGGCAAGAGAATCCTTCCTACAAATGTCAATGCAATACAATTAGAATTATCTGTAGAATAATATGCCTTCTGAAGTGACACCATAGATGGAACATCAATGTGTGATAACAAAAAAAAAATCAAAATTAGTGATGAACAAAAAATCACACATGTGGAATGGTCTTGTAAAAAACATCTAGATTTCCTTTATACTGAAAACAACTAGGAGGACAAAGTGGAGTCATCCCAAATGTACCTCCCTAAGGACAGACTGGAGGGCACTTCACTTCAGCAAACACCTACAGAAACAATTTGGTAAAGGAATGAATCTTAAAAAACTAAACCCTGATATATTTTATCATAGTACAACATAAAGTAAGGGTAAGAAGTAAAACAAAAGGCCAGTGAAAGAAAGGAATCAAATAATTACAACATATGCACATTGTAAATTCCAAGCTAAGTTAACAGGTTAAAACATGAACCAAAAATATAATAACAAATTTCATAGAATAAGAAGACTAATAGAGCTTTGATTAATTCACCAAACTACACAGGTCAAGAGATTTAAGATTTAAACTTAGGTTAACAAAAGTAAAATTCCCCAACATCAGATGCTAAACCCATCAACACTTATTGTTTTCACTTTTTTTTCACTATTTGAGCTGAAGCAAGGTTCCATGACCTTTTTCATATAGAACTGTAGCTTACAGCTGGTCATTGTGGCGATGTAGTATAGAGTAGGCAGTGCAAGGGTTTTTGATATAGAGAAAATCGAAAAGAGAATGTGAAAAGACCTTTGCAATTTTTGTGCCAAGGTGATTAAATCGTTAAGACATGCATGTTCAGAAGTAAGTCATTTTGCACATTTTCTATCTTGCTAATTTACAAATACAACCATCACAAAATAATTATAGTTTAGAAAATGAATACTTCAAATAAAATTTAGTTTTAACACAACATGAAAGTCATCTCACACTTTACATTTTTTTTCATTTTTCATTGTGGCAAAAATAATATTTAGCTTTAACATTAAGCACGAAAGTCATCTCAGACCTGAATTTGTCATTTTACACTCTCACAATTGTTGTAAGTCTCAAATATCACATGCAAATCAAATTGAAGATCAAAACTCGTCTTGTTGGACTCATGATGCAATTATGACTCTAGAGATGGTTATGCAAGGGATTTTTTGATTGAATAGGCCATGGTGAAACTCATAGAGAATGTTTTCTGTTTTTCTTTTTCTTTTCTTTTCTTTTATTTTCAGTTGAGGTAACTTAGTAGTAGAATCATGGAAGCTTGTTCCACGATGCTTTGTTGTTTTCCTATCTTACTAAGGAATTTGGGTATGATACTATGAAGATATACTTTTATTATACATGCTTTCCGATGAGCCCTAGAAATGGGTAACTATATGGGCTCATTTTACCTATTATTCTCATTTAATCCACCATTCTCCATTGTTTTATGCATGCTTTTGAATATATTTATGTTAATTGAGTGAATGGGAGTAGTCACTTTACCACAAAGTCTAATACGTGTTTATTGCAGATTTTTGAACATTTTTGGACCAAGACCAGGCATTTATGAGCAAATTGGTAGCAAAATTCAAAGAAACAAGGCTCAAGATTTATAGTAGGGGTGTCTCCTGCACCAAATGACCCCTTCCTCAACTTCTCCACCAACAGCTCGGAGTTCAACAATTCACCAAAGATGATTTCAAGGGGCAGCTGAGCAGGTCTAGTGAAGTGGCTGTTATCTGCAGTTTTGGGTAGCCAAGCTCCTAAAGTTAGGAGGCCTATTGGGAGTCATAACTTGCATAAATAGGAAGGCTTCAAGCCTTATTAGTTTAGCCATTTGATAGTCTATTTTCACACTTTAGTGCAGTCTTGTAATCAGCTCATTTTCGAGCTCCTTTTGCAGACAGTTTTGTGATGTAACTATTATTTTTTTGATCAATGAAGATGAATCCAGCTTTGAACCAATTCTGATCTTGTCTAGGGGGCTATAGCTCTTGGGCTTTGGCCCAACCCAAGTGCCCAGTACCTCCTTTGTGTACTTCTATGTGTTTTTATTGCATTCATAGAATAATTTCTGTTATTTAGGTTAAATCTTGCTTTGTTACTTAGGTTGTTTTTTATGATTAAGATAGTTGTTCTTTCTTCAGGTTGATTTGATAGTTTGGTAATAGAAAATATCCACAAAAATTCTACGAAGCAGTCCTTGATCTCTTCTCCCCCTTGGGGCTATGAATTGAGACCAAGGCACTCTTGCTACCACAAAAACACTATTTTTGCCTTGTAATGCAATTGCTAGTGTTAGATTTTGTGTTGGAAAAGTTGATATCAGTTGTGATTTCATGTTTATATCTATTCTTTCTCAGTTTCCATAGCTTTCTCGCATAAATTCCTATCTATAAAGTTCTGTTCATCACTTTTCTGGTTTTTAGGTCAGAATTAGGTCAAAATAGATAAATCTCTGTTTTCTTAGTCTTTGCTTGGGTCAGTTTTGGAAAGTAGTGTGTAGAACACCTGTAAGACACTCCAACCTATCCTTCCTCCATCATACAACCTACTCCAGCCTCTCTCCCAAGATTTCCTTCACTCATTCACCATACTTTCCCAACTTGCCCTAATTTCTACATTTTTGTGCAACATTTCTTTCTTCATCTTTGAACAAATCCAACCATCTTCATCACTCCTGAGCTTCATTTACCAGGTCCTAGATCCATTAAAATCCCTATCCATCCTTCATTTCTACTTTCCCACCATTTTTCCACCTTCAACCCTCTAAAAACAGCTTTCGGCCTCTTCCTGTAGAACTTCCTGTAGAATTTCCTCTAAATCCCCTGCAGCCTCCTGTATAAGTTCATGCGAGCGATTTTTCGAAGTTCGATCATGGTGGAAATATCCAGAAGGGTGCTAGGGAATCTTAGGTCCTTTCCCAACCTTCCCAACCTCCTGCAAATTCCCACTCCATTTCCTTTCGTCAATAAACCTCTGCATAGTCACAAATAGTTAAAACACAAGCATAATAATTCTGCATAAAATTGCTCAAAAATACAAAAAGATGATTTTTCCATATTTTCCTTTAGAATTAGCTTGAATACATGAATTTCACCTTTTCAATAGTCAATGGAATCAATTTCAGTAGTTTACATCACTTTTCTTGCACAAGTAGGGTTAGTCTGTAAAACTAGGGTTTGTGTTTCCTTTCAGCTTTCATCTTCTTTCTGCAAATAGACTAGCCTCTTTTGAGTTAGCTTCCTTCCATCACAGTTAAAAGCTTCTTCTAAGAACTCATAGAAGTTGGCTTGATCTCCTAGTGAACTTGTGTCAGCTGATCAAGTGACGGCCTGTAGTAAGAGCTAGTAATTGTGCATATAGCACCGTCGCTTCCAAGTTTGTTATGAAATACCGGGTTGATAAAAGTAAAGTAGGGAGTCCCAGGAGTTGCACCATTATTGCTGTTTGCAAGGAGCTCACCATCTTTTTGGCATTGTTTCCAGGGAAGTGTCAGAGTATTTTGTGATTACTGCTTTTCTTCTATTTTCTACTACAACCTTCTGCTAAAAGTAGTTATTTCAGCAAGAGTAGAGTAGTTGTTTCATTTGAATTCTGTAAAAGTAGATTAGACCATTTCTTGCTTTTATTTCAATTCTGCAATTTCATTTCAGCAAGCATAGATTAGCATTTCCTACTTTCATTTCAATTCTGCAATTTCATTTCAGCAAGCGTACATTAGCATTTCCTGCTTTCATTTCAATTCTGCAATCTCATTTCAGCAACATAGATTAGTCCTTTCCTGCTTTCATTTCAATTCTGCATTTTCATTTCAGCAAGATAGATTTTAGTTAGTTGCAGTTCAATCTATTTCAGTTTTTGCAGGTACAAGCAGAAAAAAGAAACAAAAATCACCCAAAAAAGAGATTTCCTTTCATGCCTCGTAGGAACAGAGACAATTCAGGAAAATTCCTACCCAACACCCCCACCACATCACTAAGTCACCCTTCTCTCTTCTTTGGTGGCAGTGATCCAGAAGAACCTATAGGTGAACCTCCAAAGATATACAAAGATCCTATAACAGAAGAAGAGCAAGAAACCATTCCTCCTGAGACCATGGCTGAAAACAGAAATGATAGAGGAAATGGGGAGAGAATAGAACATGCCTTTCCCATCCTAGAGACCAATGGGGACACAAATATGAAAAACATAAGCCCCTCAGCCTTACCTCAATTCCATGGATTGACTACTGAAGACATTGATACCTTCTTGTTTGAGTTTTTTGTCCTTTGTCGAACTTATGACTATGTAGAAGATGAGCAAAAGTTGAAACTCTTTCCCTCTACCCTCAAGGGTACCGCACTACATTGGTTCATGGTGCTTCCTAGAAATAGTATCACAACTTGGGCTCAGATGTAGCAAGCCTTTAACAACAAATATGGGGACTATTGTAGGTCAAAGGATACAAAGGAAGAAATCTTTTGAATAACCATGGGAAGTGATGAATCTTTAGAAGATTATGAATAGAGGTTTCAACTCAATTATAAAAGGGCCAGGTGCACACTTGACCCTGAGTCTCTGAAGTTGGTTCTGCTCAGAGGAGTCCCTCTAGATACCCTCCATTTACTGGCCAGGGGAGACATCTACCAGCTACCTTATGATGACATAAAGACTATGTTTAGAAACCATTCTAGTGCAGCCAGAAAGAGAGGTAGGGGAAGTCAACTCTTATCCAATACCCCCTTATCTAGTTCATTCCTTAAAAATGAATTTGCAAATTAGATGGAAGATTTCGAAAGAGAGATGAGTCAGACTATTGCCATGCAAATGGATACCTTGCGAATCCAAAAGAAGCAAGAGGAAGCCGAGAGGGCTTTGGCCATATTTTGTCCCAGGTGCATTAGAAAGCATCCTAGGAATGAATGCCCATTGCACTCTGTACAAGTGTGCTTTGTCTGTGAAGAAAACCATCCTACAAATCGGTGCCCTTCCTTGCCCTAATTTAAAGCTATGTACCAAGGGGCTGAAGGAGCCACTGAACCACTCTACTTCATGAACCAAAGGAGGCCCCATAGACCCAAACCTTACCAGTAGGGAATGCAAGGGACATCCCAGAATTATTACAATCCCAATCAAGCCACTTCCATGCCTTCTTGGGGTCCCCTTGCTCATCCTTCCTGGTCCACACCCCCTCCTTGGTCATATCCATCTCAATACCATACTCAACCAGCTGCTCACTCGTCTCATTCTCACACTTAGCCACAACCTCAGTGGAATGCACCTCATCAAGGGTGGAGGCCTCAATACAACTCTCCTCCCACTCTTTTGCCTCCACCACCTGTGCAACCACAACCATTACCTCTTGCTCTTCCAAGACAACCCCATATACCTGCTCAACTGAACCCAAACCCCAATAACAAATAGTCCCAACAGGTATATACTGGAGAAACAACATGCCCTACCTATGTTGTGGAGATTCAAGAGATCAACCTACGATCTGGGAAGGTCCTCCCAGATAGCCAACCTCCTCCTAAGAAGGATGAGGAAGAGAAATAGGAAAGTGAACCCAAATCCATTCCACCCTTTCTTGAGAGACTAACTGGAACCACGCAACCAACCCTAGAAGAAACTGAACTTTTGGGAGAACTTAAACAGTTATGTGTGAAAATACCACTTCTCCAGAACATAAAAGATGTACTAGTCTATAATAAGTTGATCAAAGAGAAGTGTTTTAGGTGCCCAGGCAAGCGCAAGAGATATGCCCCAATTATCAATGTCATAGGACAACTATCTGACCTAATGTTGGGACAGGTAATCTGTCCAAAATATCTGGACCTTGGGAGTCCTGTAGTCGATCTCCACATCAATGGCACCATAATCCCCCACACCTTGATTCATCTAGGGGCTAAAATTCACGTAATGACTAGGGACACTATGCTCAAACTCAACCTTCAAAGTTCCCTAAGAAAGACCTCAACAGTACTGCAGTTGGCAGACGGCTCTACTGTGACTCCTGAGGGGATTGTGGAAGATGTCATGGTTTCTATTAATTCCTGGGAGTACCTTGCTAACTTCTTGGTTCTTCAACCAAAGGAAAAGCTCACTGGGTATTCCCTCATCTTGGGGAGGCCTTGGTTAGCTACTGCAGATGCTTACATCAGTTGTCGAGTTGGGAGCATGACCATCAAGAATGGGCATATGTCCAAACAGCTAGTCC
The DNA here is from genome assembly GCA_031772625.1 of Pinus tabuliformis. Lineage (NCBI taxonomy): Eukaryota > Viridiplantae > Streptophyta > Pinopsida > Pinales > Pinaceae > Pinus > Pinus tabuliformis. Next base: position 429,740,201 of record CM062810.1, on the reverse strand, counting down.
TCTATCCTCTTGCCCAACCTCTACTAGAACATGACTTGCCTCTCTGGTTGGAGGAGGAAGATGAGGATGAAGTCTACTCTACACCATTGTGCATAGTGGAAACCACCAGGGGAGGTCCTCAAACCGAGGATGATCTTATTGAGAATTTGATTCAAAATCCACCACCCAATGTGTTGCCATTAGAAGAGTTGGTGGAAGAAACCCAAGCCAATGCTTTAGTTGATTTCTGTGTGGCTGATTCGACCTCTCTCTGAGTTAAGAATGTGGAATTTTTCCCTGAAATAACCTTGAATATCAACTCATCCCTAGACCTCTCAGAAGAAAGAGCTGTGTAGCTTATTGAACAACCATTCGGATGCTTTTGCTTGGAGCTATAAAGAGATGAAAGGAGTCCACCCTTTAGTCTATACTAATCACATTTCTATTAAAGAGGATTGTAAACCAGTCAAGTAGCCTCAAAGGAGGATGAATCCAGCCCTTAAGGACATTGTCAAAGAAGAACTGCAAAAGTTGTTGGATGTAGGATTCATCTACCCCATCTCTGACAACGAATGGATTTCTCCTTTGGTGCTTGTGCCCAAGAAAAATGGGAAGTGGAGAATCTGTGTAGATTATCGAGAACTTAACAAAGCCACCAAGAAGGACCATTTCCCTTTACCTTCCATAGATTAAGTGTTAGATGTCCTGGCAAGGAAGAAGTTCTTTTCCTTCCTAAATGGGTTTAGTGGGTACATTCAGATCCAAATCAGCCTGAAATACCAAGATAATACCACTTTCACTTGTCCGTGGGGTACCTTTGCTTACCAGGTCCTTCCCTTTGGGTTGTGCAACACTCCTGCCACTTTCCAGAGAGCAGTACTAAGTATATTCGCTGAGTTGGTTCATGATTCAGTGAAAATCTATATGGATGACTTTACCCCTTATGGTTCTAACTTCCAATAAGCTCTGACTAACCTGAGGAAAGTTTTAGCCAAGTGTATTGAAATGAACCTGTCCCTCAGTCCTGATAAATGCGAATTCCTAATGACTGAAAGGACTGTGCTAGGTCATACAATCTCTCAACAAGGTTTATAGGTGAATCCCGAAAAGATTGATATCATCCAAAGGGTCCCGCCTCCTCAAAAGGTAAGAGATGTTCAGAGTTTTCTAGGCTTAGTAGGATATTATAGAAGATTCATTAAATATTTTAGTAAGCTAGCCTCTCCATTGTTTGGTCTTTTGGGAAAATATGCTGAGTTCATATGGACTGACAACTGTCAAGAGGCTCTGGATGCTTTGAAAGGTAAGCTGATAACTGCCCCAATCTTGAGAGGTCCAAACTGGGCCCTACCTTTCCACATTCACACAGATGCCTCAAACAAAGCTATAGGAGCAGCCTTAGGACAAGTTGAAGAGAAGCTACCATATGCCATATATTTTTTCAGTAAAAACCTATCCAAGGCAGAGTTAAACTACACTATAATCGAAAAAGAGCTCCTCGCTATAGTCCATTCCCTAAACAAGTTCAGACACTACATCACTGGCTATCAAACATTCGTGCATACTGATCATGCTGCAATTAGGTATTTGATGAATAAACCTTATGTAAATGCTCGTATCAGGTTACTTTTATTGCAGCAATTTGATTTGACCATTGTTGATAAGCCAAGTAAGGAAAATCTTGTTGCTGATTTTCTCTCTAGACTAGATCTACCTACAGGTGAAGAAGGGATGGTGGATGATCAATTTCCAGATGAACACCTATTTTCTATTTCAGTACTCTCTCCATGGTTTACTGATATAGAAAATTATTTGGTTTTAGCATAGTTTTCGCCATACCTGTCCTCAAAAGAAAAGAGAAAGATCATGAGGAAAAGTGCCCCATTCACTTGGATTGGGGGAAATATTTTTAAACTTGGCCTAGACCAGATTTTGAGGCCATGTGTCAAGGAGGAGGAAGTTTTTGACATCCTCCTAACCTGTCATAATGGGCCTTGTGGGGGCCACTTTGCAGCAAAGAGAACTGCCTTCAAAATTCTGCAGGCAGGGTACTATTGGCCCACTCTTCATCAAGATGTTAGGAGATACATCAGCCAATGTGACTGATGTCAAAAGATGGGGAAACCTACTCCAAAGGATGAGATGCCTTTGTAGCCTCAAGTGACTTTCGAGCCATTTGAGAAGTGGGGCATGGACTTTGTGGGTCCTATCAACCCTCCTTCAAAACATAAGTCCTACATCATTGTGTGCATGGATTACCTAACAAAGTGGGCGGAAACAAAGGAAAACAAAGCAGCAACAGAAGAAAAAGTAGCTGAGCTTTTGAGAGAAAATATCTTCTACAAGTTTGGCTACCCGAGAGAATTAGTCACAGATCAAGGAAGTCAGTTTACCTCTAACTTGATTGAAGACTTGCTCACTCATCATAAGATTAAGCATAGAACTTCCACCCCTTATCATTCGCAAGAAAATGGACGGGTGGAAGTTACTAACAGAGCATTGGAAGGGATTTTGACTAAGGTAGTGAGCAACAATAGAAAATATTGGGCAGATCGCTTGGTTGAGGCCACCTGGGCCTATAACACTACTTGGAAAACTACAACAGGTTTCACACCCTATGATCTGGTCTATGGGAAGAAGGATTTGTTGTCCATAGAATTTGAATATAACACATTGAGGATGTGTTATAGACATTTTTGTACCTCGCATCATGGAGCATGAAATGTCAATAATTACAGGGATCCTCAGTCCCTAAACATGTTGTTCTTACCCCTAAAAGAACAAGGTCATCAAACAACAGCATTTCCAATCAGTTCTCCACCTGAAAACACTTCAAAACAGGCTTATTTTGGATCATGTCAGCTGCTCCACTGAGCTTCTGCGCTGGAATGCAACTGTCCCTCCTTGTACCTGCGCTGGAAGTCAAAGTTAATGAAGGCTACCTGCGCTGGGCGAGATTGGCCAAGTGGCACAGTCATCCTGCAAGGTGTCAACTGCCCAGGAAGCTTCCAAACTGACACTTGGTTCATGAGATTCGCCCTGTGATGAGTAAGAGGTACTTGATCACCATGTGTAAGCAAGGATCTCCAAGTGGACTCAAGAACTGAAGATTAACTGAAGAGGGAGAGGACACAGGGCAGCTTCATGTCAGTCTCAAGCTGACTCATCCTCTCTTCTTCTCTCCTATATATAGAGCTCTTCTATGAGGTCTAGGGAGGCTGGAATTTTGTGTAAAGCAAGGAGGTGCTGTTGGTTTACAGTTAGAGCTATTGGGTGATTGTTTTACTAGAGGTGAAGAGGAGAGTTCTTGCTGCTGGGGAGGTGCTGCTGGATTGGAGCCATCATTGGTTGTAACCTTCTCAGAACCCTGTTACTTCTATCAATAAAGTTTTGCATGTTCTCCTATATACTTGTATTTCATTGATGTATTGTATTTACATGTATATTTGATTCATCCTAATCCATGCTTCAGTTATGAGTACATGTATCTTGTAGTTTGCTCTCTTGTTTTGTGCAGGATCTGTGTGTAGCTGGACCGGCAAAGAGAGCAAGGAGCTGGGAACAAGAGACAAAGAGAGAGGGCAAGGATCGACTAAGCGAAAGACACCAGGTTGGTTAATCTTTCTTCATTCTCTCTGTACTTTCATAAAGGAAATCATCAAAACTTTACTTTCAGTTGTTGCTAAAGACTGTCACCTTTAGAGTAGGGATAGGGTCATCCGCATCGGATACTTTTCCCCACAACAAACTGGCGACTCCGCTGGGGAGCCTAGTATCTTGTTGGTGTTTGTAGTATTTTGCTATTCATTTCTTGAAGAAAAGAGTACCAAATCGAAAAGCTTTTGACTATATCAAAAGCGAAGTAGAGGGACTGCTACTCTTGCTCATTTGCTGAGCAAATTCAAGATTTGAAGAGCTTATCTACAAAAGACTCTTTACTCTTTGTGATAGATCTTCATCCTCTTGATCATCCCTTAGCCTGTACTTGACCTATAGCTTTTTATTTCAGCAAAAACAGTGCATTTTTGAGCTTTTTATGACCCGAAATTCTTTGTAGACGAAACTCTCGTGAGTCAGTGCAGGCTGTCCACAGGCAGTCTGCATTACAGCGCAGGTACCCCCTTCGGTAACTGCGCTGAGAGTCAAACTGGCAGACTAGAACCTGCGCTGGTCCAGTTAGCCATTGTCTTGCTCAGTTTTCCCATTGTGTCTTGGCCCTGTTTTCACTGATTTTTTGCTGATTGCTTGCTGGTCAGTGTACTTGCTGTAGACCACTTCTCCTTGACATTATTCCGCCTCAGTTGTGTGATGAAACTGTGAATGTTCTTTCAGTATTTCTTGTTTCAGTTACAGTTTCCCATTGTGAAAAGCGAACCAGTATAGCTGTGACCTCTTAGATCCTGAACTGTAAAAGTGTCTTTGTGATCTTATGAGCTAGTTTTATTACTGTTCATGGCTGTTTGAGTTTGTTTGCTCTTCATTTTATGGTTTGAATCTATACATTTCCTGTGTTTAAACAAGTCTATCATAAGGTGTCTTTTTGATTGTGGACAAGCTTGTTTATTTCTACTTGAAATTAGATTCAAAATTATACAACAGTTTCCTTTCTGTCTAGCATCAACATTAAGGATAACGAAAAGAAATACATGCATTGTGCATTTTGCATTTGACTGTATGCTTGACGATTTAGGAAGATGTGCATTTTAGTGTGTGTTCTTTGATCTGTGGAAAAAGTTGTGTCTTTCTTTTCCCTCAAGTAGATTAAGGTTTTCAAAGTTGAAAGATTGAAAAGATTTGCTTCTCATTCTTAGATTGCATATAGGAAGTTGTATATATACATCTCGTGGCGAACCTGAAAGGCAAACTGTTAAGAAAGATCAACATTAAAATAAACTCAATTTACATAACAACGCTTTGGAATTTAACGCAAACATCTAGAGGTCTAGGTAGAGACGTGTTCCGGCGTCATTAAACATAGTGACTGTCGATCTCTACGAAGGTGGGTGATTCCTCCTGAGAGTCGGTGGCACTAACACGGACTTGAGCTCCCGCGTACCGTCGCGTATATTGGGAGACCCCTATAGGCTTTTATCCTTTATCCTTAGGAAACCGTGTCGGCCGCCCTACTGATCGCGATGCAGTGAACACAGCATTCACGAAGATCGACCACCCGTACCGTAAAATGTATTCTGTGGTTTCGCGAAAGGTTTGGCACACCCTCTGCCTAGATCTCCAGAGCAGTTTCTTTTGGCCTTTTTCAAACTCTATAACTGAAAAAGTCCAACCGAGCATTTGTCACTTCGGGCTCGTTAATACATCGAAGGCGACTAGAGTCATCTTTAGCTTTTTCTCGACTCTTAAAACATGAAAAAGCAAGTTTGTGTCTAAAAGCGTCGTTAATAAAATTTATTTTAAGCGGAACATAATCACCTATTATTCCCACGTTGATCTTTCAGTTGAAAAGTATGGAGCCCACCAACCAAGGAAGTAACCTTGGCGGAAGTCCAAACCCTTTCTCCTCTTGGGGAGATGTTGGTGCGCCTCATATGGCTACATTGTCGCTTCCAGGATTGACAATCGGCCTCCCTGTATGGCTCTTTTCAACTAATGTAGTCCAAATCGCCACTAATCCTGAGCAGTCGAATCAACAGTCAGAACAATCTAGAACTACCCACCAACCTTCCACTTCTTATGATACTTCCTCTGATCCTTCATCTTCGCAAGGTAGAGCCGGCAAAAGTCAGCCTCCCAAGGAGAAGAAGGAAAAGAAGAAGAGAGAAAAGAAGCAGAAGGAGCCTCTGGCGAAGGCGACTGGGGGCAAGCAGAAGAAAGCTGACAAAAACCCACACACTGCACCGACCGGGCCTAAATCGCCATGTGTCATTTGCAAAGGGACCCACTTCCATCGTGATTGTCCTTGTATTCCCCGGATACTAAGGGACTGGTCCCCAAGGTTGCACAATCCGGTAGCATCAACCTCTGGTTGTCATGTTGATTGCAATCCGTCAACTAACGAGAGTGAAGGACGAAGAAGGGGACCAAGATCACCCTGTCTATTGTGTGAAGGCAATCATGCCATCCACAAATGTCCATTCTTAGATGAGGCCAAGAGAGTTTTGGAAGATCGTCCGGTGTCACCGTTACGACTTCCTCCTGGATACCGAAAACTCACGCCTAATCCCTCGATAGTTGAAAATCCAGTTGAACCACTCAAGTGGTCAGCTGAAGTGTCGGTCATTGAGAATGAACCTATTGAATCTAGACCAGACGGAAGTCTAAAGGTCGATACGGCAGTTGGCCCGGTTCTTCCTTCAGAGGTTCTATCGTCCAATGACTCCGTCATTGAAGACCCGTCTTCAAATGACACCGTCGTCGAAGAGTCATCTTCATGCGACACCCTCACTGATGAGAACAAGGATGACACCATCCAGGTTCTCTTCATCAGCACTGACTCCGATGAGCATCAGGGCAATGCGCCCATTCCTTTATCGCAGGAAGGAACATCATCAGAGTCATATCCGGCCGTATATTCGGTCCCACCACCAAGCAACCTGGTTGTATCCTTTGATTGGAATCAACTAGGCAGACCCCGGTTACCAGCCAGTACACCATTCAGAATCATTGTCCAGATCTATAGAATGATCATGGCTGGTACTATCATTGATGAAGGGGCGTCTGTGAGTATCCTTTCCTCTGTTGCTTGGAAAGCACTGGGTTCCCCAGCGCTTTTACCTGAGTTGAGAAATCTCTCAGGTTTTGATAAAGGAACCAGTCGACCATTAGGGATCCTCCCCAATGTACCTGTTACATTGAAAGGGAAGACCGTCGAGATGAACGTGATGGTAGTTCAAGGACCCTTGGATTATAACCTACTCCTTGGACGCGACTATATTTATTGCATGGGAGCGATAGTCTCCTCACTCTTTAGAGTAATGTGTTTTCCACACGAAGGAAGGGTGGTCAAGCTCGTAGACCAACTTTCGTTTCCGGGATCTCGCATCGCAAATAGTCAAATACCGTTCCTAAATGGTCTGTTCACTCAAGATTCGCCTCCACCCCCGGTCCTCCTTCCCGATGAGCGCGAGTGATTCGGAAAGAAAGACTAGAACCCAGGGGGCATGCACCCTGGTCTGCTTCGGGCAGAAGAAACCCCGGGTATAAGAAAGAATTTCCGCAGAAGAATATGACTAGTCCGTACCCCGTCCAAAGGAAGTGGGGTTGTTCTAGAATAATAATCTTTTGTTAAAGTTATGTGTTTGACCAAAGAGTCATTCACCTTTGTCTAAAAAAGTGGGCAATGCCCAAGTAGGAATTCCCTTATTGCAACAAGTAGTAACCATCTTTGAATTCAAGCCTCGCCCATCGAAACATATGTTTTGAAGGATAAGCAGGGGCAGTCTACGAAGAAGGAGACCGTATTGTTGTGACAGAGGGTAACCATCTTTGGACAACCCAATGATAGACACCGCCGAAGAAAGAGATTGATTTGCGGCAGCGAATCGAACCGTCTTTGGAATAATAAGAAAGAGGCAAGCCTCCCTCAATAATGCCAATGTTTTATCTTTGAGTGGTGTTCTTCTATTGTCACAAATAGCTGTTTGTTAAAAGTGGGCCGACGGGAAGCCTGAGTACTGCATAAGACCCCTTAGAATAACGAGAAGACAAGTATCGTTAGCATTAGATTGGCAAGATGACAAGTAACTGTGAACACCCAAAGAAAAGCAGAGGTAGGGGAGAGGAGGGGCAGCCTCGAAATTCTATCCTATACCTAGGGGCATGCAAACCTTCTGGAGTGCAAGCTAGGGACGGTTATTTATCTGGTTTTAAGATTAGCCGTTTCCAAACTTGCATGAAAGAAGCCTGTGGGGCAAAAGTAAAATTTGCCAAAAGTGAGCATAGCTGTGGTAAGGCATAAGCTCTATAAAAATTGGTCCTTACGGGAGGCGTTCTTTTTATGACTGGTATATCGAGCAGTTTTAGCATATAGTTCATGCTCGTTAAAAAATAAATGCAAAATTCGAGCAGTTTTATGACTGAATCTATGCTCGTTAAAAAATAGAAAAGTGTGAGCAAAAGTTTCCCCCAGAGTTCAAGCTCATGGAAAAAATGAACCGGTAAATAACCTCTTGAGATCGCAAATTCATCAGCCATAAGAGCCTTGATCGTGTTGTCATCCATCACCTCCACCGTTCATTTGGCCGATCATTCACTTCCATTTGTGTGTTTACCTCTTTTGAGAAACAGCTGCGAAGAGTGATTCCACCTAGCCGTCCTCGTAACACTGCCGTGATTGGAAAATTCCAACCTGTACCTGGAATCTGTAGCTATCCCTGTTTATCACTCGTTCCTCAAAAGACGAGTCTTCTTTCAGCTCTTTTCACTGACTCGTAAAATACGAAAAGTTTGCCGAGTTTTGGCCTTCCAGCTCGTTAAATGACCGGAACGCTATCCCTCCTCTAAATTTTAATCTTTTTGGACCTGAGGGATTATTGCACAAAAGGATCGAGCACTTGTCTTGTTCGGCTCGTTAAAAGTACCGAACAGCCATCCCTTCTGTATTGTTTTATACTTTTTCGGACTTAAGGGATTTGCTGACGAAAAAGGAATTATGGAGTTGACTTTCCGTACCTTTTCAGACTCTCTAAAAATGAAAAGGACCGAGTTTTCCTTGTCGTTAGACTCGTTAAAATAATTAAATAGCGACAAACTTGTCTTTAGATGAGAACGAGTTTCCCTATCGCTAGGCTCGTTAAATCATAGCGATGGGCTTGCCCGAAGGGCAGGTTATAGAACAAGCATATGTTATCCTCCTCAAGCTTGACAAAAATAAAGAGGTACTGGTCAGAAATGACTGGGGAAAAATTGGGAGAACAACAAAGTTTAACGGTAGCAAGTCACTCTTGAACATGACACTTTTCCTCCGTATCACATCGGGTTGGGTTGTTTCATTCACCGGTCTCATCACCATGGTCCTCGCCAAACCATCCACATTTGGGGTAATGCTACCGATCCATCGCATCAGTGTCGTTATATGTTCAAGAGGGGTCATTCTGAAAGTGTCAACCGTGTCCCATCCACTGCCATACATTATCCTTCATCCATTCATGATCGCCACCCTGAATCATATGTCACAGTTTGTTTTCACCTCCATTAAATTCATTAGCTCCGTTCCGTGTCATTGCTGTGGGATTCATTAAGGCCCTCCTTTGACGGATCGCTTCTTGTCGACTTCAGCTCATTATCCAAGAAGTTGATCTAGGAACACCCCCATCAATACTTTGAAGCTTGCATGCCTCAATGGCAAGTTTCTCACTTCCGGCGACAGGTATACATCAATGACCTTCGACCAGAAGATTTTGCGTGGCGTTCGACGCCAAGTCCTTTATTCACGCCACGTGAATTGTACTGCAGTACCTTGAGGGTCATCATCATTATTGGTGATTCCTCTCGCGCTTGTTAACGGTTTTCATTATTGACCGGTAATCAAGCGATGTCTTTCCATGTTCGACTTCAGCGCAGTTCTCACATGGATCGACTTGTACTTAGAGTGAAGATCGAACGAGTTTGAAGACCCCGGATCTAGTTTCATCCATCCGGGCTGCGATATATATTCAGGAAATATAAAAGCATTTGTCATGTACATCATTGCAACAGATGATCATCCTATTCAAAGGATGATAATTTCAGCAGAAAATTATCAGTCTACCTTCAGACGATCGTCTGTCATATGTACCAAAATGTATTTATAAAAGCTGAGCATGGGAATGCCCGCCTCAGCTAGATCATGAAAATAGAATGAAAAATAATGTATTGTATTGTATTGTATTACAGGGCGCCTCCTCAGCACTGGAATGAACTTCAGACCCTCTAGATAAAGCATTTCACCCGATAAACGACCTCATACTTTAGGGGGCAACTGTTATAGACATTTTTGTACCTCGCATCATGGAGCATGAAATGTCAATAATTACAGGGATCCTCAGTCCCTAAACATGTTGTTCTTACCCCTAAAAGAACAAGGTCATCAAACAACAGCATTTCCAATCAGTTCTCCACCTGAAAACACTTCAAAACAGGCTTATTTTGGATCATGTCAGCTGCTCCACTGAGCTTCTGCGCTGGAATGCAACTGTCCCTCCTTGTACCTGCGCTGGAAGTCAAAGTTAATGAAGGCTACCTGCGCTGGGCGAGATTGGCCAAGTGGCACAGTCATCCTGCAAGGTGTCAACTGCCCAGGAAGCTTCCAAACTGACACTTGGTTCATGAGATTCGCCCTGTGATGAGTAAGAGGTACTTGATCACCATGTGTAAGCAAGGATCTCCAAGTGGACTCAAGAACTGAAGATTAACTGAAGAGGGAGAGGACACAAGGCAACTTCATGTCAGTCTCAAGCTGACTCATCCTCTCTTCTTCTCTCCTATATATAGAGCTCTTCTATGAGGTCTAGGGAGGCTGGAATTTTGTGTAAAGCAAGGAGGTGCTGTTGGTTTACAGTTAGAGCTATTGGGTGATTGTTTTACTAGAGGTGAAGAGGAGAGTTCTTGCTGCTGGGGAGGTGCTGCTGGATTGGAGCCATCATTGGTTGTAACCTTCTCAGAACCCTGTTACTTCTATCAATAAAGTTTTGCATGTTCTCCTATATACTTGTATTGCATTGATGTATTGTATTTACATGTATATTTGATTCATCCTAATCCATGCTTCAGTTATGAGTACATGTATCTTGTAGTTTGCTCTCTTGTTTTGTGCAGGATCTGTGTGTAGCTGGACCGGCAAAGAGAGCAAGGAGCTGGGAACAAGAGACAAAGAGAGAGAGCAAGGATCGACTAAGCGAAAGACACCAGGTTGGTTAATCTTTCTTCATTCTCTCTGTACTTTCATAAAGGAAATCATCAAAACTTTACTTTCAGTTGTTTCTAAAGACTGTCACCTTTAGAGTAGGGATAGGGTCATCCGCATCGGATACTTTTCCCCACAACAGGATGACAGATCAGTTGGACCTAGATCTCAGCCATGCACAACAGGAAAGCTTGCTTTAGTTGAATGCATTAGATGAACAGAGAATGCAGGCCCTTCTCCACTCAGAGGTAGTCCAACTTCAAAGAAAGATATCGCATGACCGGGACCTCAAAGAGAAACAATTTCAGCCAGGAGATTGGGCGCTGCTGTATGATTCAAGATACAAGGATTTCAAGGGAAAGCTGAGGACAAGATGGTTGGGACCATATACAGTGGAAACATGCAATGTCAATAGTTCAGTCCTTATTCAGACCATTGCTGAAGAAGCCATCCCCATGCTCGTCAATGGGCATAGATTGAAGATCTACAGGAAGCCCCTTTCCAAGCAGGAGTTCATTGAGACTCTTGGTAAATCAGTATTGGTAGCTGAGCAGGTCCTTATCTCCACTCCACCTACACCATGAGAAAAAAAAAAGAAGAAAAAATAGAAAAAAACACAGAAAAAAGAAAAAGGAATAAAATATCCCTGGGTGAAAACCTCTTGGAGGTGCCCAGGGCAAACAGTGAGGATGAAAACCTCCTAGAGGTGCCACATCTATCTCAAACTAAAAAAAAAAGGGAAAAAAAAGAAAAAATAAAAAAATAAACCTAATTTCTTTTGAATAAATTGCAGGTTGCAGGAAGGTCATTGCAAGTTTTAGGAGGATCGCACAAGACAAAAAAAAAGGACATGACCAGGCTGCATGCATCCCTCACAGTCCATTCCTCCATCATTGTTACCCTTTCCCAAGATTTGGTCTCATTTGGTCTGAAATTTCACATCCTACAGGAAACTCTGTATCTTCTACAGGAGGATCCTGTAGAAACTACAGAAAAGCCAAAATCAATCTCAGAAGAGGACCCGAAGGTTGGAAATCTATCTATGAGGCCTATGAACCTCCCTACCTCCATCCATCGCCCTATGTCACATTTTCCATCTCTGTACACCTTCATGACACTCGTTTTTATGTCCCTGCACGGTCGCACACAAAAATTTTGTTTCCTTCATGCTGCAAAAAAAAGAAAAGAAAAGAAAATTGACAAATAAAAGTAGCAGCCTTTTCTCTCACCCCTACCTGATACCTTCCATCTATGATTCCTTGTCAACTAAGACCTTCTTTAGTAGTTGTAGCCCTACTCAGATATTAGCTTGAATTTCAGAAGGAGAAGCAGCTACAGGAAATCCTACAGGATTCCTGTAGCAGTTGATCCCTCTGAAAAGCATACTCCAGAGACAGGGTCAGCAAAGTAGGGCATATGAAACATGCAACGAGCTCTGTTTGGACGTGACAACGTCAGCAAAAGCCCAAGGCCGAGCATGCAAAGTGCAAGCAGCAACAGTAGTGAAGAAATGGGTTCCAAAATCTGAAATATGCATAACACGATTTCCACTGAGCAGGTAAGTACCTAAACCTATTCCTCGATTTCATGAATCACTTTTCAAGGCTGCATGACTATGGGAATGGTTATGATTGAATCGAATTGCTGGCCAGTTAATTGGCCACCCTCGTTCAGTTACACATCCTCGTGGAATTCAATTGAGTTCCACCAAATTCAAAATTTCCGATCAGATACGCAGCCAGCATGTGTGGTATGTCCATTCAGGAAAAAACATTCAGGTCCAACTGGTAATGGTGGTGGCGGATAACAGGAGTAAGGGAGGTGATGGCGGTCAGACAGCATGAAAAAACATTATGACCGTAACATAGGACCAACGGTCTGGATGGGGATAACGTACCCATCCGGCCACCTCATCTCCTTGCCACGGATTACGCCAACAGTTAAAAGACAACTCAGTTGAGGCCTTCGCCACCCTTTGTTTATTTTTCATTCACGATGTTCTCGACTGGAGTACGTACCAACCACTTCCAGAGCAGCTAACCAGTCATCCTCCACTAGTTTTCTGCCAGCTTTTTTTAAATCCTGCTGCCTATCGAGCTCTATAAGAGCATTGTTTTATTCTACAGGAGTTGGGAGATTTCTACAAGAAGGTTTCTACAGGAAAGGAAAAGAACAACTCTGCAAAAGGAAAACCTAGGATTTTCATCGAAATTCAAGCTCAAAATGAGGTAGGCTCAGGAAAACCTCTCTGCATATGACTTGTTTGAGTAAGGTGGTGAATTAAACACGGCATTGGATTGAAAAAAGTGAAAGTTTGCTTGCATATTTTCCCTGAGTCTACACAGTTTTCTGTTTTCTTCTCTGAAATATGCCTCATCCTTTTTCAAATTCTTCTATAAGGAAGATATACGCAACAGTAGAGGCCAGCCTGTGTGTGTGAAAAAAACGAATTTGCATATCTATCTACTTGCTGAAAAAGAACTTGTGTTGTTATCCTTTGTTCTGTAAAAAAAAAAAATCTTTTCAAAAACAGAAAGGAAAATTCATGATAGCAGTAGTTTAAAATAGGGGAATTATTGCAATTTGATGTTATAAGGAGAAGCACACAAGAAATTCCTTCTTTGATTTAAAAAAAAAACAGAATTCAGCTATCCTTTGTTTCAATGTTTCCTGCTTTTCTCACCTGAGCATTTTTTTCTAGTTAAAACAAAAAAAGAAGCACTCAACACCATGCCAGGAGGATTCATGAGAAAAGAACCTTTAAACTCTAGCAAATTGCATGAGCACCTTGAGGTGGTGGCCCTCTTCACCAGGGAAAACTGGATATCCTTCTTTGACAGAATTCAGGGATATGATGAGGAGGTGATTGAAGATTTTTTGATGTCCCTAATACCACATTCGAAGACACGTGCCATAGTTAGTTTTAGGGGTTTGACCCTAGAACTTACACTTGATTTCATCAGTAGAATTACAGGTCTCCCACTGGGGCTCCCTTGGAGCAAAGAGGAGAAATCATTAGGACAAGTTGCTAAGAAGACATTTTTTCTGCCTGAGGAGCATCTTGTAGAAGATAAAAACGGGGTCAGAAGGACAAGCTTGCCTCCTCTCTGGAGTGAAGTCAGTTACCAAATAATGAAGTATATCACATGTGAAGGGAGGTTCAGCATAATTTATGGTTATCATTTTAGGTTGTTGCATGAATTGAGGTATGGGATGGACTTACCCCCAGTTAGAAAACTGAGCCTCCCATATTTCCTCCTTCAATCTTTAATTGAATGTGGCACAAAGCTAAATGCAAGGGTTCCAGATCAATTGGCCCACTATGGGCTCATCAAACTCTTGGTGGAAGATGCCTTACACACCTATACTATCCCCATAGCTTGGTAAATTTTCATAAATATGTCCAGGGATGATGACATCAGAACTTTGACTGAGGACATTAACCCATCCAACAGTGATGGGGAGGAGAAAACTAAATAAATTGAGAAGAACAATGTTGAGGAATCATAGGACATTCAAACAGAAAGGAAAACATAGGAGAAACAGGAAGAAAAAGAGGAATTTGACAAGACTACTGAGCCTAAGACAGAAAATGGGACAACTTCAAAAAAAGAGAAGAGAAAAAGGACAAATGTTGGGAAGAAAAAGGCCAAGAAAGCCCAAAAGAAGAATGCCACAACCAAGGCAGGGACCCAACAAGAAAAATAAAAGACACACCCTGAGATATCAGTGACACAAGTAGAAACAGTGGACATAGACAAGGCTACAGGAAGTGAAGGAAAAGAACAGAAAAAAGAAACATCCCCTGAAATGTTGGCAAGGGAAGCAACAGCTGTGCTTGCTGCATTAAGCACACCTACAAAACAAAAAGGAAAAAGAAAAAGGCAAATCTCCATGTATTTTAAAGCCAAAAGAAGCACAAGGATCAAAGTGGGCAAACCCCAACCACCATTAAAGGAACCAATTGTCATTGAAGACACACCCACTAAAAAGAAGGAAGAGTCCCCTTCCAAGATATCTATCACCTATGAAAGAGGAAGCCCCAAAACCTCCACCTGGAAAGAGAGAATCAAGTTGATGGACTCAAAGGCAGTTCTACAGGAAGCTAAAACATCTCTACAGGAAACTCTAGCCAAGTTAAAAGAAACTGAGAAATTGGAGGAGAAGGTAGCTAAACAATCACAGGGGGGGAGCAAGGCCAAAGAAATACCTGAACCAACCCCTTAGCCTAATTTGGGCTCCTTTTACAATCTACTAGAGGGTGGGAAAATCATCCCACAGAAATTTGCTATACCTTTATTCTTCGAATTAGAAAAAGAGAGGGTTAGAACCCACACATGGATGAAAATCGCTAAATCTAATGGAGTTGAGGACCTAGGCCACATGGAGGACAAGCTAAAGGAATTAAGAGGGGAGTTGGCCATGGTAAGGCATATAGAAGTAGTAAAAGAGCCCAGCTATAGGAAGAGAATGAACTGCTAAAAAAGTAGTTGCAGCTACAGGAAGTTCATAAGGGAGATAGGCTATCCATTTTGGGAGGGCAGCAGCAGCAAGAAGGTCCTCTAACAGACAAGGAAACAACCAAGAAACAATAGAAAGAGGGAGAGCCACAAGCTGATGTTGAGATGCTAATGAAACTATTGCAAGAAAAGGAGTCTCAGGCAGCAGAAGAAGTGCAGGTTTTAAAACAGAAGTTACAAGAAAAAGAAGCCCAAATGGCCTACATGGCTAGCTGGGCAATAGAAGCCTTACAATGTAGGCAACCTGCTAAATCCTATGCATTATATCTTAAAGACCAATGGTTGCAATTTCAAATTAAAACATTGGCCCAAAGGGGCACCATCCCATTCCATAATTACAATCAATTTATGCATTTGTGTGACAGTAGCTCAGCTAAAGATAAGGCCAAGTTAGCAAAATTCTATTTACACAACCTGGCACTTTCTAACATGAATCTATGGGACCCAAACACTGCATTAGGAGACCTACAACTCATGGCTATGGCTTCTTGGTTAAGCCACAAGGAAAATAGGGCAGTAGAGATTCGAAAGATTATGACCAGGGATCTACGTGAGCCACTCATGATAAGGGCAGAACCAAAAGGTCCCTCAACTCTCATATATGCCCATCGGCACCTTGCAGAAAACCCTCACATTGCACCTGAGTATGTTGAAAGGCAAGCAGAGGCCATTGCTCACTTTGAAGATATGGAAAGACTATTTGGTGATAAGTGCCTTCATGCTTGCAAAAGAAGATGGAATACATTGTCCCAGAGTCTGAAAATAAGATAATATCATTCCCCAACCAGAATGAGGGAGGCTATGAGAAGAGTACCCCTATAAAAAAAATCAATGCAAAGCTTGAAAGCCAACTGGATTGGCCTTAATTTCAGGCCTCCACTACTGCTAGGGTTGTTAGAAGGGGTTAAGGAAGAAGAGGAACAAAAGCAATGGGAGGAAGTGGACAGAAAGGTAGGTTTTCATGATAGATAAGAGGACATCACCTCAGAGGCCTCGAATGTTAGGCAGACAGTCAAAGCTAACAAAGATGATGAACTGGATTAGTTGCTCAGAGGATGAGCAACACATTTAGCAGGGGGGTGATGATGAGCCTCGGAAATGGGTAACTATATGGGATAATTTTGTCTATTATTCTCATTTAATCCACCATTCTCCATAGTTTTATGTATTCTTTTGAATATATTTATGTTAATTGAGTGAATGGGAATAGTCACTTTACCACAAAGTCTAATATGTATTTATTGCAGATTTTTGGACGTTTTTTTACCAAGCCTAGGCATTTATGAGCAGATTGGCAGCCAAATTCAAAGAAACGAGGTTGAGGATTTATAGGATGGGTGCCTCTTGCACTAAATGACCCCTTCCTTGTGTTCTCCACCAACAGCTTGGAGCTCAACAACCCACCAAAGATGATTTCAAGGGGCAGCCGAGCAAGTCTAGTGAAGTGGTTGTTATCTGTAGTTTTGGGTAGCCAAGCTCCTAAAGTTTAGGAGGACTATTGGGAGTCCTCACTTGCATAAATAGGACGGCTTCAAGCCTTAGTAGTTTAGCCATTTGATAGTCTATTTTCGCACTTTAGTGCAGTCTTGTAATCATCTCATTTTCGAGCTCCTTTCGCAGACAGTTTTGTGATGTAACTATTATTTTTTTGATCAATGAATATGAATCTAGCTTTAAACCAGTTCTGATCTTGCCTAGGGCGATGTAGCTCTTGGGGTTGGGCCCAACCCAAGTGCCCAGTACCTCCTTTGTGTACTTCTATGTGTTTTTATTTCATTCATAGAATAATTTATGTTATTTAGGTTAAATCTTGCTTTGTTACTTAGGTTGTTTTTGATGATTAAGATAGTTGTTCTTGCTTCAGGTTGATTTGATAGTTTGGTAACAGAAAAGATCCACAAAAATGCTACCAAGCAGTTCTTGATCTCCTTTATCCTCCTTGGGACTATGAATTGAGACCAAGGCACTCTTGCTGCCACAAAAACATTGTTTTTTCCTTCCAATGCAATTGCTAGTGTTAGATTTTGAGTTGGAAAAGTTGATATCAGTTGTGATTTCATGTTTATATCTATTCTTGCTCAGTTTCCATAGCTTTCTCACATAACTTCCTGTCTATAAAGTTCTGTTCATCACTTTTCCAGTTTTTTTCAGGTCAGAATTAGGTCAAAATAGATAAATCTTTGTTTTCTTATTCTTTTCTTGGGTCAGTTTTGGAAAGTAGTGTGCAAAACACCTGTAACACACCAACCTATCATTCCTCCATCATATAACCTGCTCCAGCCTCCCTCCCAAGATTTCCTTCACTCATTCACCATACTTTCCCAACTTACCCTGATTTCTACATTTTTGTGCAACATTGCTTTCTTCATCTTTAAACAAATCCAACCATCTTCATCACTCCTAAGCTTCATTTACCAGGTCCTAGATCCGTTAACATCCATATCCATCCTTCATTTCCACTTTCCCATCGGTTTTCCACCTTCAACCCTCTAAAAAACACTTTCAGCCACTTCCTGTAGAACTTCCTGTAGAATTTCCTGTAGATCCCCTACGGCCTCCTGTAGAAGTTCATGTGAGCAATTTTTTGAAGTCCGATCATGGTGGAAATATCCACAAGGGTGCTAGGGACTCCTTAGGTCCTCTCCACACCTTCCCAACCTCCTGCAAATGCCCACTCCATTTCCTTTCGCCAATAAACCTCTGCACAGTCACAAATAGTTAAAACAGAAGCATAATAATTCTGCATAAAATTGCTCAAAAATACAAAAAGATGATTTTTCCATATTTTCCTTCAGAAGTAGCTTGAATACATGCATTTCACCTTTTCAATAGTCAATGGAATCCATTTTAGTAGTTTACATCACTTTTCTTGCACAAGTAGGGTTAGTCGGTAAAACTAGGGTTTGCGTTTCCTTTCAGCTTTCATTTTATTTCTACAAATAGACTAGCCTCTTTTGAGTTAGCTTCCTTCCATCATAGTTAAAAGATTCTTCTGAGAACTCATAGAAGTTGGCTTGAGCTCCTAGTGAAGTTGTGCCAACTGATCAAGTGACAGCTTGCAGTAAGAGCTAGTACTTGTGCATATAACACCATCGCTTCCAAGTTTGTTACGAACTACCGGGTTGATAAAAGTAAAGTAGGGAGTCCCAAGAGTTGCAACATCATTGTTGCAATATTGGAGCTCACCACTTTCCTAGAATTATGATAATTCTTTTCAACTTTTTAACAACCATTAATTTCTTTGGAAATTTTTTCTTATCATAAGAAAACTCCAAATTGAGCACAATGACTTGGATGCTAACATCTAATGAGATGTGAAAAAGGTAAGTAAAGGAGATCAAGTGAGAAAGAAGAAAATCAACAATTGCAAAGATATGATAGTTCTCATAGTGAATGGAAAAATGTTAATAAAAAACTCTAATTCCTTCCTTAATTATCCTAATTGAGCAATTATCAAGTCAAATATCACATGCTACATACAAACAAATGCAAAGGGCTGAATTGATATATTATTTAGCAATGGGGTCACACCAACTGCAATCTGTAGATTATTAGTTGAATGTCCCCACTCAACTCAAATCACACAACCAATTATTGATTACATTAGAATGTTGAATGGAGAGAAATAGGGAATCTCACATCAAGCTCATGGTCAATAGTAGGCACCAGTCAACTCAAATAACTCATTTATGGGCCATAATGAACATAAAGAGTGCAGTCGAATGACCAATCTAGGAGATAGTAAGTGCTACTCATTAACTGCTTAAAAAAAAATCAATTCATATAGTGGAAACCAATTTTCGATGCTACCTGCATGTACTGATAACAAAATATTTTGCATGATTCTTATGGCAGAAGTTCAATTGTGCTTTGTTTTACCACTATTAAATATAGTTAAATGCCACATATAATTTGGAGATTTGAATTTTTATAGGTTAAAACATGTATGAAGAGTGTGCACACATTCACACACAAAAGGATGTGCTCGCATTAAATAATTGACATTATATGGTACTAGGTTTCTTTACATCACTATATAGTTAAGGTTTTCTATTTATTGTTGGATTGATTTTTGTGTCTTGCAGGTCTTATAGTGGTTATATAAAAAAGCTCTTTAGGCCCTACAAACCCCAAACAACTCTTCTCTTGTCGGCCCACAAGGATCATGTTATATGGGCCTGCTGTCCTTACAAATGTAGAGAGAGAGAGTGGTGCAGTCAAACATTTAGTGTATAATTGGACAAATATTTGAGCCATGCAAGCCTATATTGGTTATGTAATGTAGGCTCTTTAGGCCTTGTGGGCTCTCTCTCTTTGTATTATGCACTACCAAGTTTTCCACTAGGAAGGAGAAAATGAGACATTAAAAAATATTAAGTATAAATATTCAATACTAATATATTCAAAGGGGTAAAAATCAAGTCAAAATATAGAAAATATAACAAGTATGGACTAAAAATAAATAAAGGAATAAGCACATCTTCTAACAATGATATCATTTGGAAATATTTGTAAGTAAATATATATCAACAACCCATTCCCCTAAACTTCAAACATGTAGAGACTAGATGATTATATGGTTAGCAATGTGGATAACACACCCTGAATGAACCATTACATATGGGAGCTAAAGCACTCAACTCCAAAATTATATATGGATGGGCCTAGAAGGGTGCCTCCTAATGGTGTAGGAGGGATTTTGAAATGTCATTGCAAAGATGTTCCCTTCAGAAGAGGGAAAATTTATTCATAGACAATTTATTCAATTTGCAAAACTCAGTAGCCCATTCAACAAACCAGATGTAAGGGATGATCTACAAGAGGTACCCAAGAATCACCAATGCTATGTATTTGTTCAATGTTGTCTCAAATTCCTAGCTCCTCTACAACTAAGATGAATTAGTTGATCTAAGTGTTATATGAGATTTATGATTGAAAAAAGTATCTCCTCTAGGTTAGTGGCTAACCTAGAACAGCAAAGAAACAAGGAACTCAATGCTTTTCCTTAAAATAAATAGATGATGGAGTGAGGCTTACCTGGAATCCTTCACGCACTTCACTCATTCTTTAGCTCAGAAGCTCCAATTCCAGCTCTGAATGCCAAAATTAGAACCTTCACAGTCAGATAACACAAGCCAAGAAACTACAAGATCTATGCAGTATCATCTAAATACTTCATTCAATATATCAACATGGTATTGAAATAAAAACATTACATATAGGAAAACAATGAATTCTTTGTAGTATTCTAAATGGAAGAAGATTACAACCATAAGAAGAAATTGATCTTGTAGAAAAAAGCCTCCAAGTTTTTGACCTGTCTTTTCCTTGTCATAATATGAACCTCCAATCACCTTAAATTCATGAGATAATAACCACTTACTGCAACAACATAAGGGCAAAATCACTCTCCAAAACCCAACCTCCAACCACATAGAAGGCTGGGAATATATAGAGAAGTAGGGTAAGTTGGGAGTCCTTATCCAATTACCAATATAAGTTTTGAGATCCACCTTTGAAGGAGGAATAGGATCAAAGGATAAGTGGTGAAAACTCTAAAGTAGGGTAGGATAGGACTCAAATGTTTTATCAAAGTTAAGTAGTTAAAACAACTTGTCGAAACTCCTAGAAGGGGAAGCTTCTGGAATCCCGATCATTCTCCCGGATTTCTAGAATCAATGTAGGTGCATATGGGAGCAACCTGTTGGTGACCAACGTAGGCCATAATGGATAAACTTGTAGGTGATCACACCCCAATAAGCATATAGGGAGCGTTGGTCCTAAAACTAGCAAAATGATGTAGTTTAATGTTGAAATGTTGGAGAGTGAGGAAACTTGACATTGATGTATGCAAGCACCAAGGTACCAAAGGTGTGTTTCTAAGTCAACTTCTTGGATGATGTGCTGATGTCGACAAGAAGCAACCCATCGCAGGAGGGCCTTGATGTATCCACCATCAATGACACGAAATGGGTATCATGACTGAGACAAAAGGACTAGAATGATGTTGACATGGAATTGGATTAGGTAAGGTAGACATGAAATGAAGGCTTAAGAGTATTGTAGCAGAGATCAAATGAATGACTTCTCTTGAACACATCGACGACACTGAATAGAGTTGGAAACAATGAACTGAAACCGAAATGGAGGCCACGAAAATGGTATGATAACCAAAAGACAAGAATATTACCTAACCCAAAAACCATAGAGATGAAGTGGAAGAGTGTCGTTTTCAAGGGTCACTCCTTGCCATTAGCAAAATGGAATCCCTCATTTTCCCAATTTCACCAACCATACTAGTCAGTACCTCTTTATTTTTTAACAAGTTTGAGGAGGATAACATATGCTTGATCTGTAAATTCATTCTTTGGATGAATCCCTCTGAGTATATTTAACAAACCATGAGAAGGAGTGGTTCGTCCCCATCATAATTGAAAATTCCATCGAAGGTAAAACTTGACATCGTTTTCATGTTTAGAGAGTTTGAAAAAGAGGAAAAAAACAAAACTCCAAATTTCCCTTTTCATACGTAGTCTCTTAGGTCTGAAATGGTAGAAAAAAAACCTAAGAGAACCTCTTAGCCATATTTGACTAAGGTATTCCTTTTTAGTAGTTAGTCTATCTCAGTCCGGAAAAGGGTTAAACTTATACTGAGTAGATGTCTTTTTATTTACTTTACGAGTTTGAAAAGACAAGTGGTTGACAATATTTTCATATTTTGGGAGTATGAAAAGAGCTAAAAGAGGACTCCTCCTAGAGGAATGAGTGTTATAAAGGGTAGAAACTGGTTTTGGTCATGATGGAACTTCTCAAAACACACAAAGTTCAAGAGTCTGTCTAATAATACCACTCATTGCAGCAGTTCCTCAAGCAAGGGTAAAAAAACCAACTGAAAGCGTATGATCGGCTAAGAAGATGGTGACAATGGAATGAAAAAACCAAGGCTCATCTAGAGAAAATAGGCTAATAAAAATGGAAATGACGAGGGATAAAATGGGAATGGTTTCATTTTATAGAATCTTGAAACATGGGAAACTATGCTTGAAATTGGTTTCATTTTTACACAAACTTGAAATAGAGAAAATATATGCTTTAAATAAGTTTGCATTCCCCCAACATAATGACTCAATTCGAGGTACATGCCCCCCAAACATCATTTCATACACCTAAGTAGATTAATGGGTACTAACAAGTGGATGTAATGAAGGTTCCTTTATGACATCAAGTGAAAGACTCAACTGGGAATTTACGAGATCTAATCAAAGACTCTAATTGAAAAGGGATTTATTTCATTTTTTAATGAGCTTGACATAGGAAAAGAACTATGTTCATAGGAACCTATTTCATTTTTTAATGAGGTTGACATAGTAAAAGAATTATCCTCATAACAACCTATTTCATTTTTTAATGAGATTGACACAAGAAAAGGAACTCTTCTCCGGGACCTTATTTCATTTTTCAGGAGCTTGACACAAGAAAAGGAACTCTGCTTCAAAATCCAACACAAAAACTAACTAGATGCTTTTGGAATGAGGTAAATATATAGGAAGGAGAGGTGGTTCATGAATTCTTATCCATTTACCAATCTAGGTTTTGAGATCCACCTTTGATGGAGGGATAGGATCAAAGGATAACTGGTGAAAACTCCAAAGTAGGGTAGGATAGGACCCCGAATGTTTTATCAAAGGTAAGTAGTTAAAACAATTTATGTAAACTCCTAGAAGGGAATGCTTATGAAATCCTTATCATTCTCCCGGATTTCTAGAATCAACATAGGTGCAAAGGGGAGCAACCTACTGGTGACAAATGCATGCCACAGTGGAGGAACCTATAGGTTATCACACCCTAGTAGGCATATAGGGAGCATTGGTCCTAAAACGTACTTAGATGATGTAGTTTAGCACTGAAATTCTAGGAGATGAAGGGAACATGCTTAGGGTTTTGTGCAAGATGGTGACAAGGGGGAATAGGATGTTGATTTATCCCATTAGGGGGATCTATGATCGGATGTGACAAAGTTTACTATAACATAATGCCCCCTAAAGCACAAATTCGAAGATGATGACTAATGAATGAAGTGCTTTACCTTGTGACAATTTAGGATCAAGGACAACTGACAAGCTTCATCTGTTACAATATATTTACAACATGAAATCTTTATTTTTTGAAGGAGGCATACCCATACTCATCTCATAAACTAATATAACATGTATAATGATCAAAAGACATGTCCACAGATGCAATTGGTGGACCCACGGATGGATGACCGTCTATATGATCATGGCCATCATACATTGTGATCTTTGTATAACTCCTAAAATCACAGCCCAGATGGATGAAACTAGATCCAACGTATCTACCTCGTTCATGTGACTAACCATGTGAATCAATGAGCTAAAGTCAAACATGGTAGAAACCATCTAATTATTGGCCAATAATGTAAGCCATTAACAAATGTGAGAGAAACCAACAATGATTTTAATGGCTCTCAAGGTACTATAGTAGAATTCGTATGGTGTGAATAAATGAGTTGATGTCGAACACCACACAAAATATTTCGATTGAAGACCAGTGATGTAAACTTGTCGCCAAGAGTGAGGAAACTTTCCATTAAGGCATGCAAGAACCAAGGTAACAAAGGTGTTTTTCTAAGTCAACTTCCTAGATGATGTGCTGATGTCGACTGGAAGCGACCCATCGCAGGAGGGCCCTCATGTATCCCCTATAAACGACACGAAATGGGTATCATTCCAGAGACAGAATGATCATAATGATGCTGACATGGAACAAGATCAGAAAAGGAAGACATGAAATGAAGGCTTAAGAGTATTGTAGAAAAGATCAACTGAATGAATTCTCTTCAACACACCAAAGACACTGAATGGAGTTGGAAGAAATGACCCAAAATTGAAATGGAGGCTCTAAAAATGGTATGATAACCAAAATGCAATAAGATTACCCAACCCAACAACCATGGAGATGAAGTGGAAGAGTGTCGTGTTCAAGAGCGACTCGCTGCCATTAGAAAAATATAATCCCTTGTTTTCCCAATCTCCCCAATCATACTGGTTAGTACCCCTTTATTTTTTAATGAGCTTGAGGATGATAAAATATGCTTGATATGTAAGTTCATCCTTCAGATGAATCCCTCTGAGTATATTTAATGAACCATGAGAAGGAGTGGTTCGGCCCCGTCATGATTGACGATTCCATTGTTGTTTTATGTTTTAATGAGTCCACCGTAGGTAAAACTTGACATATTTTCCATGTTTAGAGAGTTTGAAAAAGAGATGAAAAATAAAACTCGAAATGTCCCTTTTCATAGGTAGTCCCTTAGGTCTGAAAAGGAAGAAAACAATACCCAAGAGAACCTCTTAGCTATGTTCGACTAAGGTATTCCTTTTTCGTAGTTAGTCTATCTCAGTTAAGAAAAGGGTTAAATATATACTGAGTAGACATCTTTTCATTTAATTTTATGAGTTCAAAAAGACAAGTTCTCATAAATCATTTTATATATTGGGAGTCTAAAAAGAGCTAAAATAGGACTCCTCCTAGAGGAACGAGTTGTATACAGGGTATCAACTACTTTCTGGTCATGATGGAACTGCTCAAAAAATGCCAAGGTCAAGAGGATGGCTAATAAGACCACTCATTGCAACAGTTCCTCAGGCAAGGGTAAGACAACCAAGTGAAAGTGTATGATCAGCTAAGCAAATGGTGATTATGGAATGAGAAAACCAAGGATGATATAGAAAAAACACGCTGATAAAATTGGAAATCACGAGGGATAAAATGGAAATGGTTTCATTGTTAGAGAAGCTTGAGACATGGGAAACTATGCTTGAAATTGGTTTCATTTTTACACAAGCTTGAAACAGAGAAAAATTATGCTTGAAATAAGTTTTCATGCCCCCAACATAATGACTCAATTCGAGGTACATGCACCCCAAACTTCATCTCATGCACCTAAGTAGACTATTGGGTACTATCAGGTGGATGGAATGAAGGTTCATTTACAAGATTAAGTGAAAGACTCAACTAGGAATTTACGAGTTCTAATCAAAGGCTCTAATTGAAAGGGGATTTGTTTCATTTTATAGCGAGCTTGACACAGGAAAATAACTATGATGATAGGAACCTATTTCATTTTTTAACGAGTTTGACATAGTAAAATAGCAATTCTCATAAGACGTTGGTTCATTTTTTAACAGCCTTGACACAAGAAAAGGAACTCTGCTTCGAGACCTTGTTTCATTTTTAAGGAGATTGACACAAGAAAATGAACTCTACTCCAAAATCCAACCCAAAAACTAACCAGGCGCTTTTGGAATTAGGTAAATATGTAGGA
This sequence comes from Pinus tabuliformis, assembly GCA_031772625.1. Classification (NCBI taxonomy): domain Eukaryota; kingdom Viridiplantae; phylum Streptophyta; class Pinopsida; order Pinales; family Pinaceae; genus Pinus; species Pinus tabuliformis. Next base: position 429,714,514 of record CM062810.1, on the reverse strand, counting down.
AGGAGAGGAATTTCATGAATTCTTATCCATTTACCAATCTAGGGTTTGAGATCCACCTTTGATGGAGGGATAGGATCAAAGTATAAGTGGTGAAAAATCCAAATTAGGGCAACACAGGATCCAGATTTTTTATCAAAGGTAAGTAGTTAAATAAACTTCTAGAAACTCCTAGAAGGGGAAGCTTCTATAATCCCTATCATTCTCCCAGATTTCTAGAACCAACACAGGTGCAAAGGGCAACAACCTGTTGGTCACCAACAAAATCCACAGTGGAGCAACCTATAGGTGATCGTAACCCAGTAAGCATACAGGGAGCGTTGGTCCTAAAAATGGCTCAAATGATGTGGTTTAGGGCTGAAATTATGGCAGATGAAGGGAACATGCTTAGGGATTTGTGAAAGATGGTGACAAAGGGGAATGGGATGTTGATTGGTCCACATAGGAGGCTTACTGATCGGATGTGACAAAATGGAATAGACTTATATTTAGGAGAGTGGAAAATTTCAATGATTAGCAAGTTATTTATATCTTCACCGTAGGAATACATTTGATAATTTACAGAAACCATACACTCAATTTGATGTCCATCTGGTGGATACTAGCCAAGATAATGTTCATATGGAGTATAAAGATCGTCTCATTTAGTATGGAGAGGATTTTGAGCCTAACAGTGATCCTCTTATAGATACACAACCAGCATCATTGCAATGCATGGAAGTAGAACAACATTCACAAGAAAATTGTGAATTAAGTCTTGCAGCTAGATAGTGACATATTTTCCATGTTTTTTTACATTTATGAATTTGACATTTTGTTGCTTCGGGATATAGTTCATTGTATTTCTGTTTCACTTTTTACTATTCTTTAGACCATGGTATATGAGATATCTTAAACACAGTGATTCACTAAGTATCAAAATGTGTAAAGTTTAAGTGGCCTATGTGATGTATCATTTTATCCCATATCATGTTATTGTTTTCACATTTCAAATTTTCATGTGGTTCCTTGTTCAAGGCATGGGGATAATATTAGATTATACTAATAGGGAACAATTATTTTTTAAATTTTAAAAATTAGTATATTATTATACAGTTGGGTCAGGGTCCCTTGTGTCATGTTTCCCAATATACCTTGTTGTCACCTAATTTTTTCTATTTTGGAGGGGCGGGGGATATCCATACATACTGTATATGCATCCCCACATACTAAAAATTTGGTGCAACATTTTATAACTCATAAACCACATAGAAAAGGAGCATAAGATGAATATTTATAAGGATAGCTATTTACCTACTTCATTTGAATATCTTAGCATAGAAAAACATATTAAAATAGGATCAAACATTGATAACCCTAAGAAAATTGACAGGATTCTAGTATATTTTTTGATGTGGATCAAATATATTAAGAGATAAATAGGGAAAAATATAAATAATAAAGTACATGTAACATATTTTTTCATAATCCCAATTTATTTTGGTGGATGAAGAGCTCTGCAACCCTAATGGCAAGGTGGCCATGAGCTAAACGGTACTTTTCCCCCAAAAAAAGCTTGCAGACTGCTAAAAAGTTGTAGACCCAAGGGACTAGGAAATAGAGAAAAATGATAGAGTAGGAGAGGGGGCGAGAGTGTCAGGCGGAAAGATTCGATAGTGCGGACACAACCAACCTCCCTAGGAGCCTAAGACTCTCTAGTGACAAACAAGACAAACAAGAGCAATCCTTCTCTAAACATGCATTTACTATACGAGAAATCAAGTGTTTAGATCCTACCTGTATTCCAACGCTGTTGTAGAAGTCCAGCCTCGCTGATCTGGATGAGCTCCTCCTTCACTTCGAAACCTGCATTCACTAACAATCAAACGATTAAATAGCACTTGATAATCTTATAAAATAAAACATATTTAACACATAGACCAAGGAGTACATGAAACAACTCATAAATAACAAGTTATTGAGAAGAATGGACTCATTTGCATTAATAGGAAACAAAAGGAACAATTACAACCTGAGCCTTGGTGTTGTGCAAGTCCCTCCCAGGGTCCATCAAGAGTTATCCTTTACTTTGACAAAGCTCACCCACTTCCAAATAGAACAAGCAAAGATGGTAATCTCTCCTCACAAGCCTCTAAATGGGAGTCCTAATTCCAGCAGCATCTACCCTTAGAAATGTTTAGCTTCCAACCTCCTCTCCTTCTGGCCCAATGCCTGTATTTATAGTGCTCAAGAGGAATTTAATCAGGTCCACCATCAATGGGATGATCCCCTCTTTGGATGGGATAGCTCCTCTCTTGATGGGATAAGTTCCTCTTTCATAGGGGTACATGAACCATCTGGAGGCGCTCAATACATGTCGAACAACCTTCTAGAATGCTCTAGAAGTGACCACAAGTAACTTTTTAAAGATGAAACTCGCGCCTTTTGACCTTTACAGGGGTACGCACCTGCCCCTTTACATACAGAGCGTACAAGTACGCAGTTTTTGTGAACATTAGGTGCGTATACGCAGGTAAGGCCAAGAGAATCTGCGTACCTAGAGATAAACACATTTACAAAGACTTTCTCTCTTTTTGGAGTTTGACATGGAGAGCAGAGGCATAAGACTTGCCCAGGAGGATAGCATGACTGTTGATAGAGCCATACTAACTGTAAATAGCCATGGTGACATTTTTTAGTGTAACAGATTGCCCCCTAAAGTGCGAAGCCTGTAGTAGATTAGGGTTTTGTATTATCTAGGAAGGGTGAAGCGCTTTATCATTTCAAGGATTATCTCGTGGAGAGCCTGGTCAGAACCTGCAATTTTCAACACAAAATACATGTATAAGATTATATCATCGCTGAGGTAGGCATTCCCATACTCAGATCAAAACTTTAACTAACAGACTAACTACTCCGATACAAGAATGATTTTGCAGTACATCACAATCATAGACTTTTGTAGACACAGTATGGACGCAGCCATCTGTTTATGATTAGTCTACTATATAATGAATACAAAACTCCTCGCAGCCTGGATGGTGGAAACTAGATCCAGGGTCTTCATTTCTACTTCCCGAATTGGTACGATTCTATCCATGCGAATAAATGAGTTGATGTCGAGCATGGTAGAAACCACTTGATTACCAGTCAATGATGTAAACTGTTAACAAGTGTGAGAGAGACCACCAGTGATGTCAATGGTTCTCAAAGTACCTAGTACAATCCATGAAATGTGAATGAATGAGTTGATGTCGAACATTTCACAGAATCCTTCGATCGAAAGTCAATGATGTAAACTGTCGTCGAAGGCGAGAAACCTGCCATTGATGCATGCAGACTTCAAGGTACTGACGATTCCTAGGTCATTTGTCTAGATAATGTGCTGATCGATAGAAAGCGACGCGTTGCAGGCAAGCCCACAACACGAAATCATAGATCAAGTTGAAGAAATGTAGCTATAAGGACTGACTCAGGGATGGTCAAAATGGATGACGAGTATTTTGCAGATGAATGTTTATTGCAGAGACCTCTTGAACACATAACGACACGACAGATGGCTTGGTGACATTTGACCCAAAGTTAATACCCGGCTAAAGACTTTCAATGTGGTTTGATCAACTTTTAAGGCAAAGGATTTCCCAACCCAGGTGAATGAAAAGTGTCGTGTTCAAGAGCGGTGATAAGGTTCTTCTGTAACAAAGGATGACAAATCGGTTCATTCTTCTCTCTTTTCCCCCACCATTTCTGGCAAGTACCTCTTTATTTTTTACAAGCTTGAGGAGGATAACATATGCTTGATTATAAGCTCATCCTTCGGATGAGTCCAACTTAGTTTAGATTCGAACCCTAAGAAGGAGTGGTCCGTTCCTGTTTGTAATTGAACAGGTCCTTTACTGTGAAATTTTAACGAGTCCAGTATAGGAGAAACTCAGCGTTTTTCATTTTAGAGAGTCTGAAAAACTTAAGAAGACTCCAGGTTGAAATTTTTCGTAAATTTGTGTCCCCCAAGCCCGAAAAAGTATAAAATAATACCTGGGAGAACCGCTTGATCTTGCGACCAAGGAGTACTTTCATGATTAGTGTCTCTGACCTGAAAAGTAAAAAGCGATCAAGGACACGTCGTTTTATTTCCATATCAAGTTTGAAACGACAAAAACCCGGCAATCTTTTCCTGTTTTTACGGTCAGAAAAGAGCTATAAGGGGACTGTCTTTTAATTCCGTTTTAACGAGTGTAAAAGAAATGCTCGGCAATCCTTTCATGTTTTAGGAGTCTGAAAAGGGCTTAAAAGAGAACTCCAAGGTTTCACTTTTTCGTAAGTTTTAACGAGTTAGAAAAAATGATAAAAATGTACTCATGGTTTTCACTTTTTCGTAAATTTTAATGAGTTCGAAAAAGGGATAAAAATGTACTCATATGGCCGACTTTCAATTTAATTTACGAGCAGGAAAAGACGGAAAGAACTCGGCATTTTCATTTTTTTTACGAGAATGAAAGATAGAAAAATAATCTCGGTATTTTCATGAGTTTAACGAGTCTTGAAAATAACTGAAATTGACTCGAGATAGGTTTCATTTTTACAAAAGCTTGAAACAGAGAAAAACTATGCTTCAAAGTAGTTTCATTTTTACACAAGCTTGAAACAGAGAGAAAACTGTGCTTGATGCCCCCTAAGCATAACTTCTAGAGCGCATGCCCCCCCTAGCTTCATTTCATTCAACTACGGTGGATGAAATGAAGGTTCAAGTACGAGATCATTTGAAAGACCCGACCTAAAATTACGTAAAAAACTGAAATAACTAACCTAAATATACAACTTAACATTTATGAGATCTAGTCAAACTCTCGACTCAAGTAGAGGAGGATTTGTTTCATTTTTTAACGAGCTTGACACAGGAAAAGAACTATGCTCGGATTTGGTTTCATGTTTACGCAAGCTTGAAACGAAAAACTATGCTTGTTATAAGTTCACATGCCCCCAGCATAATGATGCAAAACAAGGTACATGCCCCCAGGTACATGCCCCCCAAGCTTCATTGCATTCAATGAGGTGGATGGAATGAAGCTTTACTTTCAAGATCGTGGAAAGACTTGTGGGAGTTGTTTCATTTTTTTAGTGAGGTTGACACAGGAAACGAACTATCCTTAAAACCCTTATTTCATTTTTTAAACGAGCTTGACACAAGATAAGGAACTATGCTCATAACTACTCTCTACAATCTACCTAACAAAAAACTCTACTCTAAAAACCTTCATTCATTTTTTAACGAGCTTGACACAAGACAAGGAACTATGCTCATGACTACTCTCTACAGTCTACCTACTTAACCTACCCTTGTTTCATTTTTTAAAGAGCTTGACACAAGACAAGGAACTATGCTCAAGACTCCTTGTTTCATTTTTTAACGAGCTTGACACAAGACAAGGAACTATGCTCCAGAAGTTCGCATGCCCCCAGCATAACGATGCAAAGCGAGGTACATGCCCCCCAGGCTTCATTGCTTTCAACCAGATGGATGAAAGGAATGAAGGTTTACTTTCAATATTTAACTTGAAAAGTGAGTTGTTTCATTTTTATGGAGGTTGACACAAGAAAAGAACTATCCTCATACCTGATTCATTTTTTAACGAGGTTGACTCAGTAACAGGAACTATCCTCAAAACCCTACTTTCTACAATCTACCTTCATATCCTAAAATCTACCTGATTCATTTTTTAATTAGGTTGACTCAGTAAAAGAACTATCCTCATGCACACTATTTTGTTTTTTAACGAGGTCGACACAGTAAAGGAACTTTCCTCGTACACACTGATTCATTTTTTAACGAGGTTGACACAGTAAAAGGAACTTTCCTCGATGCAGCCTGTTTCATTTTTTAACGAGGTTGGTACAGGAAAAAACTATCCTCGCGACATTGATCATGGCTTCCAATTGGAAGAAAGACATGTCAATGGACACACCTTGATCATGGCTTCCAAGAGGTCTTCATCAGAAGGAAGAATACTTCTCGGAAAGGAACACATGTCAAGAGACTCAAAAGGGATAAGAACATCGTGTTCAAGTAATCCCATAGAGTTTTCCATGTCAATTGCCGGATCTAAATCAACAGTGAGAGGCTCACTTACATCGGTAACTGAAAACATGGGACCAGTTGCCACATAATTAACCTGTGGCAGGGTAGATACCACTTTAGAATCAGGAACATTTAGGGTTGTCATATTATTGGTAGCTGAAATAAGACTAGGGAATGAAAGCTGGTCTACAGTCACAATACTGCCATTGTGAGGGAAAGACATTACGCGAAAGAGTGTCGATACGACAACTTTCATTGCATAAACATAGTCTCGTCCAAGGAGTAAATTGAAATCCAAGGGACCTCGAACTACCATAAGATCAATACAGACAGTTTTACCTTCCAAGGTAATAGAAAACTTAGGAAGGATCCCTAAAGGTTCACTAATGGTTCTGTTAAAAGCTTTCAGATTCTGCGTAATAGGTGCAAGCTGAGGGGAACCCAAAGCTTTCCAAACAGTTGAGGATAAAATACTAACAGAAGCACCTTCATCTACCTGAGTATGATGTATGTCCCTACCACCAGCCTTGAAAATGATTTGGAAAGGGATGGAGGAAGGAAGACGAGGTTCTGTCAGTCTATTCCAATCAAAGGAAAAGACCTCAGTACTTGGAGGGGGTTCTGTAGAAACAGGTGAAATGCCCCCCGGCATAGAAGAATCTGATGTAACAAGAAGAACCTGAGCAGTATGAAGTTCACCCTCTGAAGGGAAAGTGGGATCGACTGAATGTGAAATTGAATCGACCACTTGATCAACTAATTGATCATCAACCTGAGTGACATGAGTTTCACTCTCCAATGGAAGAGTGTGATCGACTGTACTTGAAGTTAGATCAATCACTCCGTCAGTTGACGGTAGGTTGGGAGAAAGTTTACGGTAACCAGTTGGAAATTCTTGCTGTGGAACAGGAAGGTTTTCCAACAATGTTGAGGCTTCATCTATGTGAGGGAAAATGTGAGTTTGATGACTCCCTTTGCATAACTTACAAGGAAATCTAACTTTACCCTTTTTCCCAGGAACCTGACTATCACTGGTTGACGGATCAATGGAAAGTTGATGGGATTTTTCTGACCATACTTCCAAGACCTTTGGAATACCAGGACAATTGACAAGGAAGTGGTCACCCTTACAAAGCCTGCAAGGGTATTTGGGTTTATGATGCATGTCGGAGTTTTCCTCAACACAACTAACACTTACAGTCGTGGTTGGTTGGTTGACTTCTTTCTTATCTCGCTTCTTCTTCTTCTTCTTCTTCTTCTTCTTCTTCCCTTTCTTCTTCTTCTTAGCCTCCTGCTTACTAGCATCAAGGCTTTTACCAGGCGAAGAGGAAGAAATGGAGGAAGAAAAATTAGGCGAAGAAGGTAAAGGGTCAATAGAAGGTTGGTGATGTTGAGATGGTGAACTCTGTTGAGGTGAAGCATCCGGTTGAGATGGAACAATTGGAGTATTTTGGGCCAACGAAGTTGAAAATAACCATATCGGTAAACCTATTGTAAATCCAGGTAATGACAAAGTAGCCATATAAGGAGGACCAACATTTCCAAAGTAAGGAAAAGTACTAGGATTCTCATTAGGAGGGGTTCCTAGGTTGATAAATTCTGGAACATTTGCCAATATATTCAACTTCAGTGAATTTTATTAACAATTTTAAAACTAAAATTAACAATTCACAATTCACACCTAACAATTAAAATTCACAATTCACACCTATGGTCTCTAAAAGTAAAAACAAACAAATTAACACGTGCTATCAAATCTAGGAGTCAAACCATACACAAACAGTAACCTTCCGGACCGAAAACACTAGTTGGGGATGAAATCCAACATCGCAGAATTCAGTACAGAAGTGGCGGGTGGAACAGTTACCCCGGAAACCTACTTAATGAATAGACTAGACCAAGTTCCTCCACTTAACCATCTCGAGTGAAGTGAACCCCCCAGAAAATCCAAGTGAGTCTAGCCGACGTCTGCTCCAGGTACAGTGGGATCTTCCCTCCACCGTCACCTTGGGTAGAACCCTAAAGATAATGGTCACTAAGGTTACCAACCGCAACAAATGCACCTGGGGGAACAGTCTACACTCCGACAGCACGCAAGGGCAGAGTATCAAGCTCAATCCCCTTGCCGGTTCCTTGACAATAATCCAAGGTTTACCGACAAGTGACCCCTGGCTCCTCGACAATGGTTAATTTGAGGTTTACCGTTTGTAATACGTGCGTGTCTGGCGTCGTTCCCAACGAGGGAGGATTGATCCCCTCACTGGTTCGGACACGAGCTCGTGCTTCTCCTTTAAGAGGAGCTTTCCCAGAGTACAAATGAGACAATTGGATTTATTCTACCACAAGATGAGCTACTTGTTTGGTTTTGCTGTCTTGGAGAGTTAATTACACTCCTAATCCAAGACACTAGCCTGATCTATATTGGTGTATCAGAGCCCTAGAAATGTAAAAATTACTAGATGAATTTTAATTAAGCGCTGTGTTATTAAGGCTGGTATTACTCAAATGGGTAAATGGATATGAAACCAATGGTGTTATGACCCGACTCAACTGAATGCAATTGAATATGATAATGTAATCTTTTCAATTCGATGAATCCTATCTAAAGTAAGGAGAGAGTTTCCATTCACTTCCAACAATGCAAAAAATTGATCACTAAGAGAAAATATAACAAATTCTCTAATGCACTAATTTCATCAAGAAAAACTAATGCAAATCAATTTCAAAACTTTTTATTTATTTATTTTTGTGTAAATTCAAATCAAAGAAAACTGATCTAAATCTACGATTGATTTTTCAGAATGTAAACTATGCAATTGTAACCTATGCACAATTCACTTGAAAAGTATGCAAATGTAATCTATGCACATTTTTCATTCATATTCTGAAGATGAGAATTCTAATTATGCAAATGTGATCTATGCAAGAGAATTCTCAAACACAAGATGATCCTAATGTGATCTAAGAACCAATCAAGTGCAAGTCGAGAAAATTGGGTGAGAGTTCCAAAGATCAAAAAATAAAAACACTCAAAGGCGATTAACACTCATACACAATTTAGCCCCCCCCGGCGAATGAGGGAGAAATTTTTTTGCAAAAACAAGAGCAAAAAGATGCAAAATTGTGAAAAGACTGAGACAAACCTCCAAGTAATGACCAAAGGAAATCAAATTAAGAATTTCTCAAAAAAGAGACTCAAAACACCCAATTGATGAAAGCTTAAAGCAGGAATGCTAATGAAACAAGCTCAGGTGAAGATCTTTGACAGGAGACTAATGGATCTGGGCAGTAAAAACTAAGAAAAAACAAAATCTAAGAGGAAAAATGTAAAAAATGGAAATTTCTTAATTTTTAGCAGGGTACGCAGGCAACCTGTTAAGACAGGTGCGGGCCCGCTCTGTGCACATAGCAACAGTGCATACAGGTACGCACTGTGCAATACTCAGAGGGTGCGTACTATTGGAAAAACCAAGAAAAACTAAATTCAATCTAACCCTAAGCTAACCCACCCAAATACAAAGTCACAGAGCCAAAAACCAGAACATAAATGACTTTTCTCAGATCAAAGTTGCATACAAAGGAAAAAACTTTCACATCAATGGAGTCCCCAGCGGAGTCGCCATTTTGTCAGGCGGAAAGAGTCGATAGTGCAGACACAACCAACCGCCCTAGGAGCCTAAGACTCTCTAGTGACAAACAAGACAAACAAGAGCAATCCTTCTCTAAACATGCATTTACTATACGAGAAATCAAGTGTTTAGATCCTACCCGTATTCCAACGCTGTTGTAGCAGTCCAGCCTCGCTGATCCGGATGAGCTCCTCCTTCACTTCAAAACCTGCATTCACTAACAATCAAACGATTAAATAGCACTTGATAATCTTATAAAATAAAACATATTTAACACATAGACCAAGGAGTACATGAAACAACTCATAAATAACAAGTTATTGAGAAGAATGGACTCATTTGCATTAATAGGAAACAAAAGGAACAATTACAACCTGAGCCTTGGTGTTGTGCAAGTCCCTCCCAGGGTCCATCAAGAGTTATCCTTTACTTTGACAAAGCTCACCCACTTCCAAATAGAACAAGCAAAGATGGTAATCTCTCCTCACAAGCCTCTAAATGGGAGTCCTAATTCCAGCAGCATCTACCCTTAGAAATGTTTAGCTTCCAACCTCCTCTCCTTCTGGCCCAATGCCTGTATTTATAGTGCTCAAGAGGAAGTTAATCAGGTCCACCATCAATGGGATGATCCCCTCTTTGGATGGGATAGCTCCTCTCTTGATGGGATAAGTTCCTCTTTCATAGGGGTACATGAACCATCTGGAGGCGCTCAATACATGTCGAACAACCTTCTAGAATGCTCTAGAAGTGACCACAAGTAACTTTTTAAAGATGAAACTCGCGCCTTTTGACCTTTACAGGGGTACGCACCTGCCCCTTTACATACAGAGCGTACAAGTACGCAGTTTTTGTGAACATTAGGTGCGTATACGCAGGTAAGGCCAAGAGAATCTGCGTACCTAGAGATAAACACATTTACAAAGACTTTCTCTCTTTTTGGAGTTTGACATGGAGAGCAGAGGCATAAGACTTGCCCAGGAGGATAGCATGACTGTTGATAGAGCCACACTAACTGTAAATAGCCATGGTGACATTTTTTAGTGTAACAGATTGCCCCCTAAAGTGCGAAGCCTGTAGTAGATTAGGGTTTTGTATTATCTAGGAAGGGTGAAGCGCTTTATCATTTCAAGGATTATCTCGTGGAGAGCCTGGTCAGAACCTGCAATTTTCAACACAAAATACATGTATAAGATTATATCATCACTGAGGTAGGCATTCCCATACTCAGATCAAAACTTTAACTAACAGACTAACTACTCCGATACAAGAATGATTTTGCAGTACATCACAATCATAGACTTTTGTAGACACAGTATGGACACAGCCATCTGTTTATGATTAGTCTACTATATAATGAATACAAAACTCCTCGCAGCCTGGATGGTGGAAACTAGATCCAGGGTCTTCATTTCTACTTCCCGAATTGGTACGATTCTATCCATGCGAATAAATGAGTTGATGTCGAGCATGGTAGAAACCACTTGATTACCAGTCAATGATGTAAACTGTTAACAAGTGTGAGAGAGACCACCAGTGATGTCAATGGTTCTCAAAGTACCTAGTACAATCCATGAAATGTGAATGAATGAGTTGATGTCGAACATTTCACAGAATCCTTCGATCGAAAGTCAATGATGTAAACTGTCGTCGAAGGCGAGAAACCTGCCATTGATGCATGCAGACTTCAAGGTACTGACGATTCCTAGGTCATTTGTCTAGATAATGTGCTGATTGATAGAAAGCGATGCATTGCAGGCAAGCCCACAACACGAAATCATAGATCAAGTTGAAGAAATGTAGCTGTAAGGACTGACTCAGGGATGGTCAAAATGGATGACGAGTATTTTGCAGATGAATGTTTATTGCAGAGACCTCTTGAACACATAACAACACGACAGATGGCTTGGTGACATTTGACCCAAAGTTAATACCCGGCTAAAGACTTTCAATGTGGTTTGATCAACTTTTAAGGCAAAGGATTTCCCAACCCAGGTGAATGAAAAGTGTCGTGTTCAAGAGCGGTGATAAGGTTCTTCTGTAACAAAGGATGACAAATCGGTTCATTCTTCTCTCTTTTCCCCCACCATTTCTGGCAAGTACCTCTTTATTTTTTACAAGCTTGAGGAGGATAACATATGCTTGATTATAAGCTCATCCTTCGGATGAGTCCAACTTAGTTTAGATTCGAACCCTAAGAAGGAGTGGTCCGTTCCTGTTTGTAATTGAACAGGTCCTTTACTGTGAAATTTTAACGAGTCCAGTATAGGAGAAACTCAGCGTTTTTCATTTTAGAGAGTCTGAAAAACTTAAGAAGACTCCAGGTTGAACTTTTTCGTAAATTTGTGTCCCCCAAGCCCGAAAAAGTATAAAATAATACCTGGGAGAACCGCTTGATCTTGCGACCAAGGAGTACTTTCATGATTAGTGTCTCTGACCTGAAAAGTAAAAAGCGATCAAGGACACGTCGTTTTATTTCCATATCAAGTTTGAAACGACAAAAACCCGGCAATCTTTTCCTGTTTTTACGGTCAGAAAAGAGCTATAAGGGGACTGTCTTTTAATTCCGTTTTAACGAGTGTAAAAGAAATGCTCGGCAATCCTTTCATGTTTTAGGAGTCTGAAAAGGGCTTAAAAGAGAACTCCAAGGTTTCACTTTTTCGTAAGTTTTAACGAGTTAGAAAAAATGATAAAAATGTACTCATGGTTTTCACTTTTTCGTAAATTTTAATGAGTTCGAAAAAGGGATAAAAATGTACTCATATGGCCGACTTTCAATTTAATTTACGAGCAGGAAAAGACGGAAAGAACTTGGCATTTTCATTTTTTTTACGAGAATGAAAGATAGAAAAATAATCTCGGTATTTTCATGAGTTTAACGAGTCTTGAAAATAACTGAAATTGACTCGAGAGAGGTTTCATTTTTACAAAAGCTTGAAACAGAGAAAAACTATGCTTCAAAGTAGTTTCATTTTTACACAAGCTTGAAACAGAGAGAAAACTGTGCTTGATGCCCCCTAGGCATAACTTCTAGAGCGCATGCCCCCCCTAGCTTCATTTCATTCAACTACGGTGGATAAAATGAAGGTTCAAGTATGAGATCATTCGAAAGACCCGACCTAAAATTACGTAAAAAACTGAAATAACTAACCTAAATATACAACTTAACATTTATGAGATCTAGTCAAACTCTCGACTCAAGTAGAGGAGGATTTGTTTCATTTTTTAACGAGCTTGACACAGGAAAAGAACTATGCTCGGATTTGGTTTCATGTTTACGCAAGCTTGAAACGAAAAACTATGCTTGATATAAGTTCACATGCCCCCAGCATAATGATGCAAAACAAGGTACATGCCCCCAGGTACATGCCCCCCAAGCTTCATTGCATTCAATGAGGTGGATGGAATGAAGCTTTACTTTCAAGATCGTGGAAAGACTTGTGGGAGTTGTTTCATTTTTTTAGTGAGGTTGACACAGGAAACGAACTATCCTTAAAACCCTTGTTTCATTTTTTAAACGAGCTTGACACAAGATAAGGAACTATGCTCATAACTACTCTCTACAATCTACCTAACAAAAAACTCTACTCTAAAAACCTTGATTCATTTTTTAACGAGCTTGACACAAGACAAGGAACTATGCTCATGACTACTCTCTACAGTCTACCTACTTAACCTACCCTTGTTTCATTTTTTAAAGAGCTTGACACAAGACAAGGAACTATGCTCAAGACTCCTTGTTTCATTTTTTAACGAGCTTGACACAAGACAAGGAACTATGCTCCAGAAGTTCGCATGCCCCCAGCATAACGATGCAAAGCGAGGTACATGCCCCCCAGGCTTCATTGCTTTCAACCAGATGGATGAAAGGAATGAAGGTTTACTTTCAATATTTAACTTGAAAAGTGAGTTGTTTCATTTTTAAGGAGGTTGACACAAGAAAAGAACTATCCTCATACCTGATTCATTTTTTAACGAGGTTGACTCAGTAACAGGAACTATCCTCAAAACCCTACTTTCTACAATCTACCTTCATATCCTAAAATCTACCTGATTCATTTTTTAATGAGGTTGACTCAGTAAAAGAACTATCCTCATGCACACTGTTTCGTTTTTTAACGAGGTCGACACAGTAAAAGGAACTTTCCTCGTACACACTGATTCATTTTTTAACGAGGTTGACACAGTAAAAGGAACTTTCCTCGATGCAGCCTGTTTCATTTTTTAACGAGGTTGGTACAGGAAAAAACTATCCTCGCGACATTGATCATGGCTTCCAACTGGAAGAAAGACATGTCAATGGACACACCTTGATCATGGCTTCCAAGAGGTCTTCATCAGAAGGAAGAATACTTCTCGGAAAGGAACACATGTCAAGAGACTCAAAAGGGATAAGAACATCATGTTCAAGTAATCCCATAGAGTTTTCCATGTCAATTGCCGGATCTAAATCAACAGTGAGAGGCTCACTTACATCGGTAACTGAAAACATGGGACCAGTTGCCACATAATTAACCTGTGGCAGGGTAGATACCACTTTAGAATCAGGAACATTTAGGGTTGTCATATTATTGGTAGCTGAAATAAGACTAGGGAATGAAAGCTGGTCTACAGTCAGAATACTGCCATTGTGAGGGAAAGACATTACGCGAAAGAGTGTCGATACGACAACTTTCATTGCATAAACATAATCTCGTCCAAGGAGTAAATTGAAATCCAAGGGACCTCGAACTACCATAAGATCAATACAGACAGTTTTACCTTCCAAGGTAATAGAAAACTTAGGAAGGATCCCTAAAGGTTCACTAATGGTTCTGTTAAAAGCTTTCAGATTCTGCGTAATAGGTGCAAGCTGAGGGGAACCCAAAGCTTTCCAAACAGTTGAGGATAAAATACTAACAGAAGCACCTTCATCTACCTGAGTATGATGTATGTCCCTACCACCAGCCTTGAAAATGATTTGGAAAGGGATGGAGGAAGGAAGACGAGGTTCTGTCAGTCTATTCCAATCAAAGGAAAAGACCTCAGTACTTGGAGGGGGTTCTGTAGAAACAGGTGAAATGCCCCCCGGCATAGAAGAATCTGATGTAACAAGAAGAACCTGAGCAGTATGAAGTTCACCCTCTGAAGGGAAAGTGGGATCGACCGAATGTGAAATTGAATCGACCACTTGATCAACTAATTGATCATCAACCTGAGTGACATGAGTTTCACTCTCCAATGGAAGAGTGTGATCGACTGTACTTGAAGTTAGATCAATCACTCCGTCAGTTGACGGTAGGTTGGGAGAAAGTTTACGGTAACCAGTTGGAAATTCTTGCTGTGGAACAGGAAGGTTTTCCAACAATGTTGAGGCTTCATCTATGTGAGGGAAAATGTGAGTTTGATGACTCCCTTTGCATAACTTACAAGGAAATCTAACTTTACCCTTTTTCCCAGGAACCTGACTATCACTGGTTGACGGATCAATGGAAAGTTGATGGGATTTTTCTGACCATACTTCCAAGACCTTTGGAATACCAGGACAATTGACAAGGAAGTGGTCACCCTTACAAAGCCTACAAGGGTATTTGGGTTTATGATGCATGTCGGAGTTTTCCTCAACACAACTAACACTTACAGTCGTGGTTGGTTGGTTGACTTCTTTCTTATCTTGCTTCTTCTTCTTCTTCTTCTTCTTCTTCTTCTTCCCTTTCTTCTTCTTCTTAGCCTCCTGCTTACTAGCATCAAGGCTTTTACCAGGCGAAGAGGAAGAAATGGAGGAAGAAAAATTAGGCGAAGAAGGTAAAGGGTCAATAGAAGGTTGGTGATGTTGAGATGGTGAACTCTGTTGAGGTGAAGCATCCGGTTGAGATGGAACAATTGGAGTATTTTGGGCCAACGAAGTTGAAAATAACCATATCGGTAAACCTATTGTAAATCCAGGTAATGACAAAGTAGCCATATAAGGAGGACCAACATTTCCAAAGTAAGGAAAAGTACTAGGATTCTCATTAGGAGGGGTTCCTAGGTTGATAAATTCTGGAACATTTGCCATTATATTCAACTTCAGTGAATTTTATTAACAATTTTAAAACTAAAATTAACAATTCACAATTCACACCTAACAATTAAAATTCACAATTCACACCTATGGTCTCTAAAAGTAAAAACAAACAAATTAACACGTGCTATCAAATCTAGGAGTCAAACCATACACAAACAGTAACCTTCCGGACCGAAAACACTAGTTGGGGATGAAATCCAACATCGCAGAATTCAGTACAGAAGTGGCGGGTGGAACAGTTACCCCGGAAACCTACTTAATGAATAGACTGGACCAAGTTCCTCCACTTAACCGTCTCGAGTGAAGTGAACCCCCCAGAAAATCCAAGTGAGTCTAGCCGACGTCTGCTCCAGGTACAGTGGGATCTTCCCTCCACCGTCACCTTGGGTAGAACCCTAAAGATAATGGTCACTAAGGTTACCAACCGCAACAAATGCACCTGGGGGAACAGTCTACACTCCGACAGCACGCAAGGGCAGAGTATCAAGCTCAATCCCCTTGCCGGTTCCTTGACAATAATCCAAGGTTTACCGACAAGTGACCCCTGGCTCCTCGACAATGGTTAATTTGAGGTTTACCGTTTGTAATACGTGCGTGTCTGGCGTCGTTCCCAACGAGGGAGGATTGATCCCCTCACTGGTTCGGACATGAGCTCGTGCTTCTCCTTTAAGAGGAGCTTTCCCAGAGTACAAATGAGACAATTGGATTTATTCTACCACAAGATGAGCTACTTGTTTGGTTTTGCTGTCTTGGAGAGTTAATTACACTCCTAATCCAAGACACTAGCCTGATCTATATTGGTGTATCAGAGCCCTAGAAATGTAAAAATTACTAGATGAATTTTAATTAAGCGCTGTGTTATTAAGGCTGGTATTACTCAAATGGGTAAATGGATATGAAACCAATGGTGTTATGACCCGACTCAACTGAATGCAATTGAATATGATAATGTAATCTTTTCAATTCGATGAATCCTAACTAAAGTAAGGAGAGAGTTTCCATTCACTTCCAACAATGCAAAAAATTGATCACCAAGAGAAAATATAACAAATTCTCTAATGCACTAATTTCATCAAGAAAAACTAATGCAAATCAATTTCAAAACTTTTTATTTATTTATTTTTGTGTAAATTCAAATCAAAGAAAACTGATCTAAATCTATGATTGATTTTTCAGAATGTAAACTATGCAATTGTAACCTATGCACAATTCACTTGAAAAGTATGCAAATGTAATCTATGCACATTTTTCATTCATATTCTGAAGATGAGAATTCTAATTATGCAAATGTGATCTATGCAAGAGAATTCTCAAACACAAGATGATCCTAATGTGATCTAAGAACCAATCAAGTGCAAGTCGAGAAAATTGGGTGAGAGTTCCAAAGATCAAAAAATAAAAACACTCAAAGGCGATTAACACTCATACACAATTTAGCCCCCCCCGGCGAATGAGGGAGAAATTTTTTTGCAAAAACAAGAGCAAAAAGATGCAAAATTGTGAAAAGACTGAGACAAACCTCCAAGTAATGACCAAAGGAAATCAAATTAAGAATTTATCAAAAAAGAGACTCAAAACACCCAATTGATGAAAGCTTAAAGCAGGAATGCTAATGAAACAAGCTCAGGTGAAGATCTTTGACAGGAGACTAATGGATCTGGGCAGTAAAAACTAAGAAAAAACAAAATCTAAGAGGAAAAATGTAAAAAATGGAAATTTCTTAATTTTTAGCAGGGTACGCAGGCAACATGTTAAGACAGGTGCGGGCCCGCTCTGTGCACATAGCAACAGTGCATACAGGTACGCACTGTGCAATACTCAGAGGGTGCGTACTATTGGAAAAACCAAGAAAAACTAAATTCAATCTAACCCTAAGCTAACCCACCCAAATACAAAGTCACAGAGCCAAAAACCAGAACATAAATGACTTTTCTCAGATCAAAGTTGCATACAAAGGAAAAAACTTTCACATCAATGGAGTCCCCAGCGGAGTCGCCATTTTGTCAGGCGGAAAGAGTCGATAGTGCAGACACAACCAACCGCCCTAGGAGCCTAAGACTCTCTAGTGACAAACAAGACAAACAAGAGCAATCCTTCTCTAAACATGCATTTACTATACGAGAAATCAAGTGTTTAGATCCTACCCGTATTCCAACGCTGTTGTAGCAGTCCAGCCTCGCTGATCCGGATGAGCTCCTCCTTCACTTCAAAACCTGCATTCACTAACAATCAAACGATTAAATAGCACTTGATAATCTCATAAAATAAAACATATTTAACACATAGACCAAGGAGTACATGAAACAACTCATAAATAACAAGTTATTGAGAAGAATGGACTCATTTGCATTAATAGGAAACAAAAGGAACAATTACAACCTGAGCCTTGGTGTTGTGCAAGTCCCTCCCAGGGTCCATCAAGAGTTCTCCTTTACTTTGACAAAGCTCACCCACTTCCAAATAGAACAAGCAAAGATGGTAATCTCTCCTCACAAGCCTCTAAATGGGAGTCCTAATTCCAGCAGCATCTACCCTTAGAAATGTTTAGCTTCCAACCTCCTCTCCTTCTAGCCCAATGCCTGTATTTGTAGTGCTCAAGAGGAAGTTAATCAGGTCCACCATCAATGGGATGATCCCCTCTTTGGATGGGATAGCTCCTCTCTTGATGGGATAAGTTCCTCTTTCATAGGGGTACATGAACCATCTGGAGGCGCTCAATACACGTCGAACAACCTTCTAGAATGCTCTAGAAGTGACCACAAGTAACTTTTTAAAGATGAAACTCGTGCCTTTTGACCTTTACAGGGGTACGCACCTGCCCCTTTACATACAAAGCGTACAAGTACGCAGTTTTTGTGAACATTAGGTGCGTATACGCAGGTAAGGCCGAGAGAATCTGCGTACCCAGAGATAAACACATTTACAAAGACTTTCTCTCTTTTTGGAGTTTGACATGGAGAGCAGAGGCATAAGACTTGCCCAGGAGGATAGCATGACTGTTGATAGAGCCATACTAACTGTAAATAGCCATGGTGACATTTTTTAGTGTAACAGAGAGATCCCCTCCTATCGAGATGCGGTGGTAGGGGAATCATGCCAGAATATCAGTAACCAAAAACAGGCGGGAGAAACAAACAGAATGTCAGGACTGATCCTCGGAGCAAGATGGCAGCCAGGTAGTAGAGGTAAATTTTTACCATGTCCAATAGAGAAACCAAGATTCATCATACCGATGAACAAACTAGAGCAATACAGAAGTTATATGAAAGACCATGTGCTAATATGTAAGTTCGTTGGAGTATGGCCAACAGAAAAGGACCTCACCAAATGGATTCAGCAAAAATGGTAGCCCTAAGGCCATATCGAGCTCAAGAAAGGAGAAAGAGGCTTCTTCACAGTAATATTTTTGAACTTGCAAGACAAAGAAAGAGTATTTGAAAATGGTCCTTACTTTCATTATAATGTTGGATTGTTTATGAGATACTAGGAAGAATGCTATGACCAAGACAAGGATAAAAATTTGGCAGCCCCGGTGTGGGTTAGGTTATTTGGCCTCCCAACGGACTTCTAGGACCTAGAGATACTAGAGGACATAGGAAACATAATAGGTAGATTTGTCAAAATAGCAGAAATGACAAAAGAAGGAAGATATACCTCATATGCTAGAATATGTGTTTACATGAATATAGATGAATCCATTGTAGAAATTTTGAATAATATGACACATATTCACAGAGATTATCCTGATTATACACTTATAAGCGGAACATGCATAATACATAACCTCCTCTACGTTGATCATCAATTTACAAAAGCAGAAACATTCACAGGCATACATAGAAGCATCAATCACACATATCAACATAGTATTTTCCCGGGGAAAGCATCTCACTAAAAACCCCAACTATCTATATATTATATTGATTGAATCATGTAACAATACATAGTACAATACTCCTCACAAGTACTCAGTACTATCTCCACATGCTACACACAATACAGCTTAGATCTGATCTCCAAATCTCCCCCGCTGCTTTCCTGCCTCCACAGCTCAATACCTGCTCAAGAAAGAATGAGAATGGTTTACCAAACTCGTATTTAACCTCCAAAGAATCACTCACACTGGGAAAGAGGTGAGAAGAGGCTATAATACTTGGTATTGGCCAATTCATTGGCATACTTGTTGTGGGGAAAAATGCCTATGCAGGACGATCCTATCCACCTAAGGTGTGACAGTGCCTTAGCAACAAACAGAGACAGCTATTTTAATATTCTTCCTTTATGAATTAAGAATGAAGAGATAGATGGATGGACTAACCGGTGTCTTCCGTTTGTCCCTCGATCCGGCTTCTCTTCTCTTGGAGAGTTCCCATCTACTTGCCTTCTCGCTCGCCCAGCTTCAAGAGGTTTCTGCAAGATCACAAGAAGAGAACACTACACAAGACATGGATTCATATTCATAACTAGTTCAGGATTAGAAATAAACTAAACATACTAATGCAATCATACATCAAAAATACATCAGTATATAGGAGAAACCAAGATAGCTTTATTGATGAATAACAAGGTTCAGGAAGAGATACAACCCAGAGGGCTCCAATCCAGCATCTCCTTCCCAGCAAATGGAATTCCTATCTTCACCCCCTTCAAAGCATTAAGCACCCAATGATTCCAATCTCAAACCAATAGCAATTCTTTGCAATAACAAAATTCCAGCCTCCAGATCTCATGGAGGAGAGATCCATATATAGATGTTTGGAGAGAGGATGAGTCAGCTTGAGATCTGACTAGTGTCCTCTCCCTCTGTCAGTTCTTGATTCCACTTGGAGGTTCTTGCTTCCACTTGGAGATTTGGAACCTCTTACTCATCACCAGTCGAATTCCCTGAGGCAAGTGTCATTTTGGAAGCTTCCTGGGTTTTGACACCTTGAGAAATGAACTTGCCACATGTCCACTCTCGCTCAGCGCAGGTAGCCAGTGTTGGATTTGACATTCAGCGCAGGTAGCCAGTGTTGGCTTTGACATTCAGCGCAGACAGCTAATGGAGCCACTGAAATGATCCTGAATTGACTTGTTTTTGAGCAGTTTCTGGTGGAGAACTTCTGTGAATTGCTGTGGTTTGTTAGCCTTGTTCCTCTAGGGGTAGGAACAACATGTTTAGGGACTTTGGATCCCTTAGATTATGGACATTTCATGCTCAATGTTGTAAGGCACAAAAATGTCTATAACCGTTTCCCCCTAAAGTATGAGGCCGTTTATCGGGTGAAATGATTTATCAGGGGGATCCGAAGTTCATCCAATGCTGGGAGGAGACCTGTAATAAGATACAATACAATACATTATTTTTCATACTGCTTTCATGATCTAGCTGAGGCAGGCATTCCCATGCTCAGCTTTATAAATTCATTTTTCTGTACATAGAACAGACAATCGTCTGATGGTAGACTGATAATTTTGATGAAATTATCATCCTTTGAGTAGGATGATTATCTGCTGCAATGATGTACATGTCAATGTCTTTATCTTTCCTAAATATATATCGCAGCCCGGATGGATGAAACTAGATTCGGGGTCTTCAAACTAGTTCGATCTTCACTCTAAGTACAAGTCAATCCATGTGAGAAATGTTCTGAAGTCGAACATGGAAAGACATCGCTTGATTACCGGTCAATGAGGTAAACCATTAACAAGCGCGAGAGGAATCACCGATAATGATAATGACCCTCAAGGTACTGCAGTACAATTCACGTGGTGTGAATAAAGGACTTGGCGTCGAACACCACGCAAAATCCTTCGGTCGAAGGTCATTGATGTATACCTGTCGCCGGAAGTGAGAAACTTGCCATTGAGGCATGCAAGCTTCAAAGTACTGAAGGGGTTGTTCCTAGATCAACTTCTTGGATAATGAGCTGATGTCGACAAGAAGCAATCCGCCAATGGAGGGCCTTAATGAATCCCACATCAATGACACGAAACGGAGCTAATGATTTTGATGGAGGTGAAAACGATCTGTGACATATGATTCAGGGTGGCGGTCATGAAAGGATGAAGGATAATGTATGGCAGTGGATGGGACACGGTTGACTTTTCTGAACGACTTCTCTTGAACATATGGTGACACTGATGCGATGGATTGGTAGCATTACCCCAAATATGGATGGTATGGCGAGACCATGGTGATGTGACCGGTGAATGAAACAACCCAACCCGATTGTGGTACGGAGGAAAAGTGTCATGTTCAAGAGCGACTTGCTACCATCAAAGTTTTCTTGAGTTTCTCCCAATTTTTCCCCAGTCATTGCTGACCAGTACCTCTTTATTTTTGTCAAGCTTGAGGAGGATAACATATGCTTGTTCTATAACCTACCCTTCGGGCAAGCCCATCGCTATGTTTTAACGAGCCTAGCGATAGTGAAACTCGTTCTCGTCTAAAGACAAGTTTGTCGCTATTTAATGATTTT
Source organism: Pinus tabuliformis (assembly GCA_031772625.1). Taxonomy (NCBI): domain Eukaryota; kingdom Viridiplantae; phylum Streptophyta; class Pinopsida; order Pinales; family Pinaceae; genus Pinus; species Pinus tabuliformis. Next base: position 429,692,329 of record CM062810.1, on the reverse strand, counting down.
AACGAGTCTAACGACAAGGATAACTCGGTCCTTTTCATTTTTAGAGAGTCTGAAAAGGTACATAAAGTTAACTCCAAAAGTCCTTTTTCGTCATCTAATCCCTTAAGTCCGAAAAAGTATAAAACAATACAGAAGGGATGAGTTTTCGATAGTTTTAACGAGCCGAATAAAACAGGTGCTCGATCTTTTTGTGCAATAATCCCTCAGGTCCAAAAAGATTAAAATCTAGAGGAGGGATAGCTCTTCCGGTCGCTTTAACGAGATGGAAGGCCAAAACTCGGCAATCTTTTCATATTTTACGAGTCAGATGAAAAGAGCTTAAAGAAGACTCGTCTTTTGAGGAACGAGTGAAAAATGGGTTAGCAGCTGATTCCAGGTACAGGTTGGAATTTTCCAATCATGGCAGTGTCACAAGGATGGCTAGTGAAATCTCTCTTCGCAGCTGTTCCTCAAAATGGGTAAACAAACATATGGAGGTGAACGATCGGCCAATGGAAAAGTGGAGGTGACGGTGCAAACACGACCAAGGCTTTAATGGCTGATGATATTACATTCACTGTGGTTATTTACCGGGATAGTTCATTTTTTAACGAGCTTAAACGTGGGTGGAAACATTTGCTCGATCTTATGTTTATTTCTTAACGAGCATGAACTATGAGCTCAAACTGCTCGGATCTTGCGTTTATTTTTTAATGAGCATGAACTGTGTACTAAAACTGCTCGAATACCTAGTCATATGATAAGAATGTCTCATCAAGATTCTATTTTTATGGAGCTTCATCTTACAAAGCTATGCCCCGCATCCTTTCGTTACGCAAGTTCGGAAACGACTAATCCTACGAGTTTAAAGGGTTAGACCTACAGGTTTAAAGGGAGGACCTAAAAATTTAAAAAATAAATAGCCGCCCCTTGCTTGCACTCCAAAAGGTTTGCATGCCCCCAGGTATAAAGTACGATTTCAAGGTTACCCCTCAATTTGCAGATAAAACATTTGTTTTACCGGGAGAGGCCTACCTATTTCAGGCTACCCAAAGATTGTTCTGTTATTCTTTCAACAAAACACTTCTTCGGTGATATCTACTGAAATAGACAAAGGTGAGTGAAAACGAGCGCCAAACACATAACTTTGACAAAAGAATCTTATTCCAGAACAACCCCTCTTCCAACCACAGACGGGGTACGGACTAGTCATATTCTCCTGCGGAAACCTACCCTATACCCAAAGTTTTCCTGCCGAAGCAGACCAAGACGCATGCCCCCTGGGTTCCAGTCATATCCTCCCGGATTACTCGTGCTCATCAGGAGGACAGACCATGGGTTGAGACATTTCTTGAGTGAATAGACCATTTAGGGACGGTACATGACTATTTGCGATGCGTGATTCGGGAAATGAAAGTTGGTCCACGAGCTTGACCATTCTTCCTTCATGCGGAAAACACATTACTCTAAAGAGTGAGGAGACGATGGCTCCCATGCAATATATATAGTCTCGTCCAAGGAGTAGGTTATAATCCAAGGGTCCTTGAACGACCATCATGTTCATTTGAACGGTCTTCCCTTTCAATGTTATGGGCACATTGGGGAGGATCCCTAAAGGTCGACTGGTTCCTTTATCAAAGCCTGATAGATTTCTCATTTCAGGCAAAAGCGCTGGCAAACCAAGTGCTTTCCAAGCAATAGAGGAAAGGATACTCACAGATGCCCCCTCATCAATGATAGTGTGAGCCATTACCATTCTGTATATTTGAACGATAATTCTGAATGGTATGCTTGCTGGCAACCGGGGTATGCCTAGTTGGTTCCAGTCGAACGAGACAACTAGGTTGCTTGGTGGTGGGACTGAATAGACGGCCGGGTATGACTCTGACGAAGTTCCTTCCTGCGATAAAGGAATGGGAAAATTGCCCCCTTGTTCGTCGGAGTCTGTGTTGATGAAGAGAATTTGGACGGTGTCGTCTTTATTCTCCTCTGTGATGGTATCATTCGAAGATAGAGCCTCTGAAGGCAAAACCGGGTCAACTGCCACCTTAACCTTTTGAATTTCGTCAGGCATGGATCCAGACGGTTCATCTTCAATGATAGGTGCTTCGGCTGACCACCTGGGCGGGCCAGCCGGGTTCTCAACTAGTGAAGGACTTGGCAGGAGTTTTTGATATCCAGGAGGAAGTTGCGCTCGTAAAATCGGGCGATCTTCCAAAACTCTTTTAGCCTCGTCTAAGAAGGGACAACGGTGGATGGCGTGGTCGCCTTCACACAGTTTGCAGGGAAATCTAGCTTTCCCTCTCTGTCCTGGGACTTCACTTTCACTAGTCGACGGTGAGCTGTCAACATGGCTATCAGAGGTCGACGCTACCGAATTGTGGAAACGGGGAGACCAGTCCCTTAGTATCCGAGGGATGTAGGGACAATATCTGTGGAAGTGGTCTCCCTTGCATATGACACATGGCGATTTAGGCCTGGTCAGTGCTGTGTGTGTATTTTTGTTGGACGACAATTGTTTGCCCCCAGTCGCTTTTGGCTCCTTCTTCTTCTTCTCTTTCTTCTTCTTTTCCTTCTTCTCCTTAGGAACTTGGTTTTTTGTTTTACCAGTTCCGTCAAGCGAAGAGGAAGGAGGAGAGGAAGAATTAGATGAAGTAGAAGGCTAGTGGGCAACTCTAGTCTGGTCTAACTGTTGACTCGACTGTTCAGGAATAGTGGTGTTCTGAACGACATTGGTTGAAAGGAGCCAGACCGGCAGGCCAATTGTCAGTCCTGGAAGCGACAATGTGGCCATATGGGGCGCACCAACCTCTCCCCAAGAGGAGAAGGGACTAGGATTTCCACCAAGGGGAATTCCTTGGTTGGTGTGCTCCATTTTTTCAACCTAAAGATCAACGTAGGAATAGGGGTGATTGTTCCGTTTAAAATAAATTTTTAACGACGCTTAGACACAACTTGCTTTTTCAGTTTTAAAGAGTCGAGAAAAAGCTAAAGATGACTCTAGTCTCCTTCGATGTTTTAACGAGCCCGAAGTGACAAATGCTCGGATGGACTTTTTCCGTTATAGAGTCTGAAAAAGGCCAAAAGGAACTGCTCTGGAGTTCTAGGCAGAGGGTGTGCCAAACTTTTCGCAAAATCGCAGAATACTTTTTAGGGTACGGGCGGTCGATCTTCCTGAATGCTATGTTCAGTGCATTGCGATCAGTAGGGCGGCCGACACGGCTTCCTAAGGATAAAGGTTTTATGCCTATAGGGGTCTCCCAATATATACGCGACGGTACGTGGGAGCACAATCCGTGCTGGCGCTATCGTCCCTCAGGAGGAATCACCCACCATCCACGAGATCGACAGTCACCAGGCTTTACGACGCCGGAACATGTCTCTAGCCTAGACCTCTATGTTGTGCGTTATGTTGCAAAGCGTTGTTAAGTTCATTCAATTTATTTTAAGTTGATCTTTTTAGGAGTTTGCCTTTCAAGGTTCACCACGAGATGTATGATACAATTCCTAAATGCAGTCTAAAGATGATAAGCAAGCTTTATATCTTTTCAACTTTGAAAATCCTAGCTACTAAGGGAAAAGAAAGACACCATCTTTTCTCAAAGAGCAATCAGCACACTCTAATGCACTTTTCCTAAATCAAACATGCAAACTATCAAGATGCAAATGCACAATGCAGGTGTTTGTTTTCCGCTTTCTTAGTATTGATGCCTACAAAGAAAGCTTTTTGTACAACTTTGAATTTGCTTTTAAATGAAAAATACAAACAAGTTTACTTTTTCGAAATCAGAGAGGGTAGAAGAGATTACAACACTTAACAATTTTCGAAATGAATACTTGTTTCGACACTTAAAAGAGACAAACTCAAACCAAGTGCAAAAGTAAACGTATAATCAACTACAAACAGCCAATGAACTCTCTCCTAAGATCACAATCAACAGATCTGAATCAAGGGCTACAGGATGATTATTTCACTCATGCAAAGGAAAACTACAAATGATGCCACAAACACATAAAAACACTCACAGTCGTTTTGTACAAAAGGAGGCGGAATCTAAGCATTGAAAAGGAGTTATCAAATTGGTACCTATGCTGGTTATAGGCTGCAAAAAGAAGAGATCAAAACAAGGCAAACAGAGCAGAGAACCCCAGCTGCACAAGGCCAAACTGGTTCAGCGCAACCTCAACACAGGGGTTTTGACATTCAGCGCAGGTAGCCTTCACGGGACCTGCGTTGAGATGCAGAATCCCTTCACAGGGTCTGCACTGAAGGAGAAACTCTCGTTTCTCACTGGGTTCTGGGTCACAGATTGCTATTTAATCTACTGTTTCAGGCCAAATAAAAGCAACAAGCAAGGTGCAATCAAAGGGATGCTTTGAGGGAGTACTAAGATCTATCACAAAGGATCATCAAATCATTTGTGAGTCCATTGTTCAGATCATAGACAAGTCCAGTGATTGGATCAAAGCAGCAACTATCTATTTTGCATCTGGGAATAGCAGATGCAGTTCGATTGTTGTTGTCGAGTCTATGAAACAAACAATGATAAAGACACAAATAAAATGACTAAACAAATCTTCCCCTGTGGAGTCGCCAATTTGTTGTGGGGAAAAAATGCCTATGCAGGACGATCCTATCCACCTAAGGTGTGACAGTGCCTTAGCAACAAACAGAGACAGCTATTTTAATATTCTTCCTTTATGAATTAAGAATGAAGAGAGAGATGGATGGACTAACCGGTGTCTTCCGTTTGTCCCTCGATCCGGCTTCTCTTCTCTTGGAGAGTTCCCAGCTACTTGCCTTCTCGCTCGCCTAGCTTCAAGAGGTTTCTGCAAGATCACAAGAAGAGAACACTACACAAGACATGGATTCATATTCATAACTAGTTCAGGATTAGAAATAAACTAAACATACTAATGCAATCATACATCAAAAATACATCAGTATATAGGAGAAACCAAGATAGCTTTATTGATGAATAACAAGGTTCAGGAAGAGATACAACCCAGAGTGCTCCAATCCAGCATCTCCTTCCCAGCAAATGGAATTCCTATCTTTACCCCCTTCAAAGCATTAAGCACCCAATGATTCCAATCTCAAACCAATAGCAATTCTTTGCAATAACAAAATTCCAGCCTCCAGATCTCATGGAGGAGAGATCCATATATAGATGTTTGGAGAGAGGATGAGTCAGCTTGAGATCTGACTAGTGTCCTCTCCCTCTGTCAGTTCTTGATTCCACTTGGAGGTTCTTGCTTCCACTTGGAGATTTGGAACCTCTTACTCATCACCAGTCGAATTCCCTGAGGCAAGTGTCATTTTAGAAGCTTCCTGGGTTTTGACACCTTGAGAAATGAACTTGCCACATGTCCACTCTCACTCAGCGCAGGTAGCCAGTGTTGGATTTGACATTCAGCGCAGGTAGCCAGTGTTGGCTTTGACATTCAGCGCAGACAGCTAATGGAGCCACTGAAATGATCCTGAATTGACTTGTTTTTGAGCAGTTTCTGGTGGAGAACTTCTGTGAATTGTTGTGGTTTGTTAGCCTTGTTCCTCTAGGGGTAGGAACAACATGTTTAGGGACTTTGGATCCCTTAGATTATGGACATTTCATGCTCAATGCTGTAAGGCACAAAAATGTCTATAACAATACTCATTCCCTTTGATTGTGCAAATCATCACATTGCACAACTATCGTCACAACTGATAGCAATCTGATCCTCTAACACCTATCCCTGTTGAACTGAACATGCACTGACATGCAACTGAGTTAACTGATGTATTCTATAGTTGCATTATGAGTTAATAATTATTTTAACAACTCATCATTAGTCTATTTTCAGTTAGAATAATTACAACTATTTTAACCAAGTCAAACTGAACACAACTGCATCAACTCTACAATCAACTCCACCAAACTCAACTGATTGAGTTCTAACTGAAGTCATGCATGCAACAATTCAACTGACCCACAAATAAAGCGTACTTCATTCTGACAGCTGCATGTGCCACATCTGTAGCTCAAACTGAAGTGCTCCAAGAGAATAAGATAAAGTTTATAGTCTAAATATTACTATGAGACAATAATATTTGACTTTTCTATTTTTGACTAGTAGTCTAAAAATAGACTCTGATCACTCCTACTGTGATCACTCTTGCTGTGATCACTCCTGTTGTGGTCACTCCTACTGTGATCATCCCTGCTGTGGTCACTCCTACTGTGATCATCCTTGCTGGGATCCAAAAATAGAACTTGCGCCATAATTTTCCTGCGGGCCCACTTAGTGAAGGCAACTCTTTTCACTAAGCTCCATCATCTTGTTGCATTCTCAAAAAGCATTTCTTGTTGCACACTTTTCAACATCCATCCCAGACACGGAAGAACTAGAGTACTATGAAGAGGTCTGGCAGCAAACCCTAGACTATGAACACATCCCATTCAAATGTAGAAGATGTCATGAGTATGGTCACCTATTTAAGGAGATCCCACTGAATATAGAAGCGGGAGAGAATGTGCATAAACAACAGAGGAAAAATCAAGAAGACAAGGATGGGTTTCAATAAGTGAAAAGTAAAAGAAGACAAGTAAGAGAGAATACTAGCGAGGGTGGGAAGAACAACAAGCCTAGCCAAGTAGAACAAACATCTTTGAAGTACTACAATAAGAAGAAGAAGAAGAAGATAACAAGGTCCAAACAATGGACTATCAAGGGGAAAAAGGAAAGGAAAGCAGCTCGAGTCAAGGCAAACTAAAACCTAAGAGGAAAGCCCAAAGCGAGCCGACAGAGAAGGAGGAGAAGGGAGACAGAGAGAATATGGATAACACTACAATGGAAATAGATACAAGTAGGGGAGAAGAACTAAGCATGGAAGAAGAGGTGCTGAGGAAACTATTGAATGAATGGAGACATCTAGATGAGTGATTCATTCTAGAAGACCAAAAATGACTATACAGAGAAACATTCCAGTAGTATCAAGTTAAACAGGGGCAGGGGAAGGTGGAGATGGCAGAACAACTGGGGTTGCAACAGGACAATACCCAAGATTATCCAAATAAAATGAAAGGTGGAAAGAAAAGAGGCCAAAGAAACCTATAGGAATCTATACAAATTATGGGAGAAATTCTAGTGAATACAGGGAGGGTAAAACTGCTATTGGCAATATTTCACCAAATAAACCAAGTAACCCAATGATAATCACATCCTAGAATATAACAGACCTTAATAGTAAAGGAAAACAGAGACACTTAGTGGAAAGGCTAAGAAAAGAAAAACCTCAACTCATGCTACTACAAGAAACAAAAATCACAGGAGGGAGAATGGAGGAAATTCTAAATAAAATAAAACCAAGGTACAAATGCATGACCATAGATGCAAAAGTTAGTGTGGGAGCTATAGCAATACTATGGAACCCAGTAGAGATCATAGTGCATTATTGGGTGGGCATGAAAAGGATCCTCACGGGGCGATTCCGGCTAATTGGAAACAGAGAATGGTTTCTAGTCTATGTAGTATATGGTCCTCATATTCCAGTGGAAAAAGGAAACTTCCTCCATCAAATACAACAACTAGGAAAACTTCACGAGGAAAAACTATGGCTGATAGCAGGGGACTTCAATTTGATAACATCAACAGAGGAGAAAAAAGGAGGATTGCAAAGAGAAGAGCTAGAAATGGAGAGGTTCAGGGATCTTCAAGAAGAACTAAAATTGGTAGACATCCCAACCATAAATGGAAAATATACGTGGAACAATAGAAGGGGAGGGAGCAGACAGATAGCCTCTAGGCTAGACAGATTCTTGGCAATAGAACACTTCATTAGCAAAGACATATTCTATGAAGCATCAATTCTTCTGTGTTTAGGGTCAGATCACTGGCCTATTAAACTAGAAATTGCAATGAATCAAAAGAATCAGAACAGACCCTTTAGGTTTGAGGCATTCTGGCTAAGAGAACCCACCTTTATAGATAAAATGAAAGAATGGTGGAAAGGGAATGAGAAAGAGATAGGAGGAAGAAACCAAATGCACACCTTTCAACTCAGACTAAAAGACCTAAAAGGGAAGATAAAGAAATGGAACAAGGAAGAATTTGGTAACATACAGAAGGAACAAGAGATAATTCAAACAAAGATGAAGCACATACAACAACAAATAATCGAGGAGGGTAGAAGTGAAGAGCTCACAGAAGAGGAGGGGCTGCTGATAAACAAATTGGAGGAAAGGAGACAACAAGAGGAAATCCTATGGAAACAAAAATCAAGAATCCAATGGTTAAAAGAAGGAGAAAGAAATACAAAGTTCTTCCATAAAGCAATGGTACAGCATAGACAACAGAACAAAATCTTCTCCCTAATGGATCAGCAAGGCAATCGGCTCACACAAAAGGAAGAAATGGAGAATCTGCTGGTTCAGCATTTCAAAGGGCTTCTGACAGAACCAAACATTAGAAGGGGGGATAACATTAACAAAATTAGTCAACATATCCCTAAATTGGTGAGAAGAGATCAAAACCTGGCTCTACTAAGAGAAATAACTAAAGCAGAGGTGGAGGAGGTGATTAAAAATATGGCGACGAATGAAGCACCAGGGCCAAATGGATTCACTACAAAATTCTTCCAAGCGACCTGGGCCTTCCTAAGTGAAGATATAGTGAAACTAGTGGAGGAGTCCAGATGCACCAAAAGAATGCACCCGACCATGAATTCAACATTTCTAGCCCTAAACCTAAAGACAGAGAACTTGGAAGAACCACAAGGGTTTTGACCAATAGCACTCTACAATGTCATATACAAAATCTTGGCTACAATAATGGTCAACCAGTTGAAACCCATACTACCTGGCTTGATATCTAATCTGATAATCACCCTATGAGTGACCTCAGTTAAAGATTTAGGTATTACTGACTCATATGCTGGTGTGTGTGTCTATGTTATTTAAGAAATGGATCAATTAGATTGCAAATACATAGACACTTGAAATGGAAAGACACCAGAGAAATACAGTAAGCAAATACAAGAGCACAAGGAATTAATAAGGAGTTCACCCTATCCTCCAGGGCTACATCTCCGGTCCAACTCTCAATGGTGGCCTTATTTTATTGTGTCTTAAGCAGAGAATTACAATGCAGGGACTCAATATGAGTCTCCTAAAATGGAAATTTACTTGGCAGGGTGGTTCTTGGATGCCCCAAGCCACTAGAGTACACAGACTCTTTTCCTTACCAACCCTATGACCCTCCGGTCTACAATGGAGAGAGAGCCCAATGTGGTGCTCAGTCTAGACAGATCTTCTCTGGGATGGCTTGAATCTCTCAAGCTCTCTGGTGCTTGATGTAGCCTCTGGTCAGCTTGGCCTTCTGTCTTCGATTCTGCTTTTGCTTGCTTTACTGCCTTCTTTGCTTCTTTGTCTTCTATCTTCCTCTCTCTGTTCCGTACTCCTCTCCGGGTTTTGGTCGTCTTTCTGTTTTACCTGTGCATGGCTTTAAAGCCATTCATCCCCATGTCTGTTTAGTTCCTCTTCCTCCTCTGTTGAATCTCCTTCTGCAGTTGTGCTTGGAGTTCCCTGTTCGGCATCATCACCAGGCTCACAGGGAGTCGCCACATGTCCTCTTGTAACTGTGCCAGCCTGCTTCGATGGTTCAATTCTTAAGCTACATCATGGAATGAGTCTTCTTCCACTGTGGTGGTCAAAGCGGACCTCAAATCCTTCTAAATCACGGCTTATTCCTTCGTTAAATTTTGTCTTGTCATCGGGTGCGATGTCAACTGTCCGATCTGGATCCCCCAGATCCAATGCCATCCACTCATTTCACGCGGTTGACTTGCTCGACTGTTAACGTGTGATGAGCGGTGGTTTTCTCTCTCCTCCGCTTGCCACACATTGATCGTTGAGTGGGATTGCTCTGCTTTTACCCAAAACCGCTTACCATTCAAGGAGCCCCCGATCAATATCGTTGGTTTTGGAGCGGGTCCCGCCTTTTAACTTTAGCCTTTTCCCCATGGTTCCCAGCTCTTCCATGTGACCGACACTCGGGAATTCTCCATTTCGAGGGTTTTCACTAATCGCGCACCAAAAACCTCCTCTGTTTCCTGATCTTGGCCTCCTAGGGGCTAATTTCACCTTCTGCGCAGTCTCCATGGGCCTCGGTTAGCGTGCTTTGACCGAGGTCCTCGTCGTTCCACGCCAGCTGCCACTGCCACTGGTTTAGAGGTGTTTTTGACTGTTGTTTTGAATTCTTAGAAGTTTTTCCCGACTTGGTACAACCATGGTTCTTCTAACAGTTCTTTATGGATCCAATTTGGATCACGGCGTTCCCACTGAAAGTCTTTTGGACCACCAAAAGTTGGTTTTCAAGCATCGACTAAGTGAGGGTATTGTTTTCTCACTTGCCCAATCTCAATCCACTTTGCACTACTTGGCTTTGAACCTTTGAGCCCAATCCTGAGGTACTCCACATCTCCCCTATGCGTCTTCCTCACCTTCCTGTCCAGCACTGTGTCTTCCTGTAATTCATTAAGATATTCAGGTAGCAAGTCATCAATAAAAGGCAATTGACTTTTCTCTTCAGGGTCCTCAATCAATGAAGGTTCAAAAAATCTCAAGCAATATACATTTACAACTGAGTAGATGTGCATGTAAGCTGGTAGATCAAGGCAAAAAGTGTTTTCACCAATCTTCTCAAGTGTCTTGAAGGGTCCATACCTGATAAGCTTGAGCTTCTTACCTCATCTTGCATCATATCTTTGCTGATCTACAGCCAGACCTGGTCACCAACTTGAAAACTATGATCCATTTGATGCTTGTCATGCCTAGCCTTATATTTGGCTTGGCTCTTTTCTAGCTGTTCCTGTACTGCCTGGTGGATTTCCTGGATCTGTTCAATGAACCTAGTTTCTTTGTCCACATCATTGTGTCCATCAACCATGGTATCTTTACCAAAGACAAAATCCAAAGGAGACCTTGGTGTGAAACCAAAATAGGTCTCAAAAGGAGATCTCTGTGTAGAAGAATGCTTTTCTCTATTGTAAGCATGCTGCACATAACATAAAAGTTCATCCCAAAGCTTAGGATGTTTGCTGCAATATCCTCTCAGTAACTGGATCACTGTTCTGTTAACTACTTCTATTTGGCCATCGGTTTGTGGATGAAAGGCTGTGCTTTTCTTCAATTTGGTGTCCATCAGTTCCCACAGACTTGACCAAAACTTCCCCACAAATCGGGTGTCTCAATCAAATACAATAGAAGTGGGTAATCCAAAATGAACCCATACATGTTCAAAGAACAATTTTGCAGTCTGTTCAACTGTAATCTGTTTATTACAAGGTATCAAAATACACATTTTGCTAAACCTATCCACAACAACATATAGATAATCATGACCTTTCCTAGATTTAGGCAGTCCTCCAAAAAAATCCATGGAAACACTTTCCCAAGGGTGAGAAGGAACTGGCAATGGAGTGTACAAGCTTAGTTTTCTGTTACTGGGCTTGCTTTTAGCACACATAACACACCCTCTTACATATCTAGAAACTGTCTCATTCATTTTCGGCCAATAACAAAGCCTTTGCAGCTGTGCAATTGTTTTACTTACCCCAAAGTGACCTAATATCAGAGAAGTGTGTGCTTCTCTAATTATCTTTACTCTTTGATTTTGTGGAATGCAGAGTTTCCCACAATGGTATAAGAGTCGGTCCTTCACATGATAGTCCAATTCTTCTACTCTTTTTCCTTGACTCAAAGTTGCATATACACCTTTAAAGTCCATATCCTAAGCATACTGTTCAATGTAACTTTCATGTAGTACAGAATTATGCTTAAGTATGGTAGATGCGTTTATAATGGGTCTAGATAACATGTCTACAACTTTGTTATTTATGCCCTTTTTATATCTAATGACTAAATGAAACTGTTGTAGAAAACCCATCCACTTGTAATGCCTTGATTGCTGCAACTTAGTTTGGGAGTGTAAATATTGGAGTGGTTGATGATTAGTATGTATTACTATCTCTTTGCCAGTTAAGTAATGTTTCCACATTTTTACACTCTGAACTGATGCATACAATCCTTTATCATATGTAGGATAGTTAACTACTATAGGATTAAAAGTCTTATAATGATAACATATGGGTTTACCGTGCTGTGTCAACACTACTCCCATGGCATAGTCATTGGCATCATTTTGGATCTCAAATTGTCTTTGTAGATCAGGCAGTGCTAGTACAGGTGTTGTACTAATCTTTTCTTTGAAGGTGTCAAAGGTTTTCTGAAGTTTGCCTCCCCACTAAAACACCTTGTTCAATCCTGTTAAAGCATGTAAGGGAGCTGCAATTGAGGAAAAGTTAGAAATGAAATTCCTCCAATATTGTGTTGCTCCTAAGAAGCTTCTCACTTCTATAGCAGACTTGGGTTTAGGCTAGTTTACAATGGCTGCCACTTTAGAGGGATCTATTTTCAATTCACCTCCCCCTAGTATATGTCCCAAGTAGTTTAGAGATGTTTTTCCAAATTCACATTTTGAGAGTTTAACATAAAGTTTTTATCTTTTCAAAACATCTAATGTCTGCTTAACATGCTTTAAATGTTCTTCCCATGTTTTACTAAAAATCATAATGTCATCCAGGTACACAATAAGAAAATCATCAAGAAAAGGTCTGAGTAAATCATTCATTAATCTCATGAAAGTAGCAGGAGCATTAGTTAAGCCAAAAGGCATCACCAGTCACTCATACAATCCTTGCTTTTTTTTGAAAGCAGTCTTCCATGCATCTTGCTCTGCAACCCTGACATGATGATATCCATTGTGTAAGTCTAGCTTGGTGAAATAAACAGCTTCCTTCAGTTGATCTAAAAGATCATCTATGCGAGGAAGGGGATAATGATTTTTTATTTTTATCTTATTCAGTGCTCGGTAGTCAATACTCATTTTCCACGAGCCATCTTACTTTCTCACCAAAATGATTGATGACCCACATGGTGATGTGCTAGGCTTGATGAACCCTTTCTCAAGCAACTCCTGCGCCTGCTTCTTGATTTCAACATTATCTAAATCAGACAACCTGTACATTCCAATCTTAGGCAACGGAACATCTTGCTGCAAAATAATACAATGTACTATTTCCTTTTTGAGTGGCAGACCTTTAGGTTCTTGAAATAAGACATCATACTCTAAAACAACCTTTTCTATATCAGCTTGTTGTTTAGCATTAGAGCCCTCAAATACATTGGTTTTATCAGGTTTCTTTTCCTTTACAACCATCAGTAAGAATTGTTTGCATGAATTTATCATCCTTTTCATCTGCCCTGAGTTTATGAGAGTATAATTATTCTTGAGCTTATGAGCTCTTACAAAGTATTTGATTCCATCTTTAACAAGTAGATACTTGTTCTCAGCTCTATAGAAAATAGCCTTTCTATCATACAAGTAGGGACTTCCTAAAACAATTCCACATATATCCAAAGGAATTATGTCTAACTCCACCTCATCTACAAATGATGACCCAAAAGAAAACTTGAGTTTGCACTGTCTAGTCACTTGTAGTTGTGCTTTATCATTCAACCTATAGGTTTTAACCCTGTACAGAAATTACATACATACGAATTCTAAAACACAGAAAATAAACAATGCGAGAGCATAACACATAAAACACATATACACAAAGATTTCCCATAGATCCAAAAACCGGGACTACCAGCTTGAATTTTCAATTATGTTCCTTTCAATGTTATAATACATATTTATACATGCTGAAGCATACAATACCATGGACCGAAAACCATCGCGTCCAAAAAACATGTGTGAAAATCATGCACAAAACCATATTTGGGTCCGCCTATAAAGTGGGGTTAGGGGTACACCTCAAACCCCCTATGAGCCCCCCTCACTACACAATCGGCACAATGAAGGGGGTGTTGTGCGCCCCCTCTAACCCCCCGGTTAACTACATGGGCTAGTCGTGGAAAAAATTTAACACAACCCAACATTCTCCCACTTGTTGTTTTCTTTCCACAGGGGGCCACAAGAGAGCTTAGTCATTTTTCTAGCCCTGAAATTCCCGTTGTTTCTCTACACCAAGAGAACTTCTCAGAGCTCACAGATTTTGTCAATGGATCTGCAGTATTCTTCAAAGTGTCCACCTTTACCAACAACACCTTTTTGTCTTCTATCATATTCCTCACAAAGTGACACTGAACATCAATGTGCTTTGTCTTTGAATGATATGTAGGGTTCTTTGCCAATAAAATTTCACTTTGGCTATCACATTCTATCCTTATAACTTCCTGTACTAACCCCATACTTGAACACAATCTCTGCAACCAAACTGCTTCCTTGCTTGCATGAGTGGCTGCCATGTATTCTGCCTCTGTAGTTGATAGTTCCACTATAGATTGTTTCTTACTCATCCAACTGACTACACCTCCAAATAGGTTAAACACATACCCACTTATATATCTTCTCTGATCTAGATCTCCAGCCCAATCTGCATCAACAAAGCCATGAATATCCAACACTTTGTCCAGTCCTGGTTTTCCTTGGTAGCACAAACCATAATCACTAGTGCCACGCAAATACCTGAAAACCCGCTTCATTGCTATCCAGTGCTCCTTCCCTGGTTTTGACATAAACATGCTCAATACTCCCACTGCCTGTGCAATGTCTGGTCTAGTACAGGCCATTGCATACATCAGGCTACTGGCTGCACTTGCATATGGAACATGGGACATGTCCTCTTCCTCTTCTTGTGCCTTGGGACACTGTTCAATAGATAACCTCACACCTATAGGAATAGGAACCTTCACCGGTTTACTATCCTGCATATTAAACTCTGTAGTATTGTCTTGACATACTTCCTATGGTTTAACCAGAGCTTCCTCTTTGTATGATCTCTTTAAATTTCCATGCCCAAAATATAGTTTGCAGCACCAATATCTTTCATGTCGAATTTGGAGGACAATTAGGTCTTCAAATCCTGGATAATTTCTTTGTCATTTCCAACCAACAACATATCATCCAAATATAAGACCAGATAAATAACACAGTCACCAATTAATTTAAAATACACACAGTGGTTTGCTTTGCTTCTGGTGAAGCCAAGTCCCCGTATAAATGTATCAAATTTTTGATACCACATCCTTGGTGATTGTTTTAACCCATACAGAGACTTATTTAACTTGCATATGAGTTATTCCTTACCCTTCACCGCAAAGCCTTCATGTTGCTTCATGTATATTTCCTCTTCCAGATCCCCATGAAGAAATGTTGTCTTCACATCCATCTGTTCTACCTCAAAATCAAAAGCAGCAGCAACAGATAAAAGTAATCTAATAGAAGTTACCTTGGCAACAAGAGAAAAAATATCACCAAAATCAATTCCCGGCACCTAGGAATAACCTTTTGCTACCAACCGAGCTTTGTATTTCTCCACCTTTCCTTTTGCATTTGTCTTCTTCTTAAACACCCATTTTCTGCCAATGGGTTTCCTTCCAGCCGGCAAATCCACAAGATCCGAAGCCTCATTTTTGTGCAAAGATGCCATTTCATCAACCATGGCCTCTTCCAGAGTTTTCCATCCTCTGAATCCACTGATTCCTTCAAAATTCTGGGATCATCATTAGTAAAAGACAAAGAAAAATTTGAACAGAAAGAAGATGGACTATACCTTTCTGGGTGCCTTCTTTCTCAAACTGATCTTCTCACAGCCGGAGTTTATGGCTCTTCATCTTCTGATTCCTCCTCTGCTGTAGAGTCTGATTCTTCCTCCTTTAGCTCAAACTCTGTCTTCTCAGGTTCTTTTGGTTGGAATTCATGTTTAATAACATCTTTCACCTCTCTAAACACCACATCTCGGCTGTACACAACCTTCCTTGTTACTGGGTTCCAAAGCTTATAACCCTTTAAACCATCCGTATACCCAATAAAGATGCACTTTTCAGATTTACTATCCAACTTGGTTTGTTTCTCCTTTGGAACATGTACATATGCATCACATCCAAATACCCTTAGATGTGAAAGAGAGGGTTTCTTACTAGTCCATACCTCTTGTGGAGTCTTATCCTCCAACGCTAATGAAGGTGACCTATTGACTAGGTAACATGAAGTATCCACCGCCTCTGCCCAGAATTCTTGTCCTAACCCGGCACCACTGAGTATGTTTCTTGCCCTTTCCATCAATGTCTTGTTCATTCTTTCTACAACTCCATGTTGCTGAGGTGTATATGGAGTAGTCTTTTGTCGTGATATACCACACCTCTTACAGAATTCTTCAAATTCCTTGCTGCAAAACTCTCCACCATTATCTTTCCCCAACACCTTTATCTTCTTCTCTGTCTGGTTTTCCACCAGAGCCTTAAATTCTTTAAACCTGTCAATGACTTCAGATTTCTTCTTAAGGAAATATATCCATGTATTCCTTGAGAAGTCATCAATAAATGATACATAGTACATAGACTTACCCAGTGATGGAACCTTCACAGGTCCAAACATATCACTATGCACAAGCTCTAATATATGTTTTTCCCTCTTACCACTAGAGGGGAAACTCACCCTGTTCTGCTTCCCATATACACAATTTTCACAGAACTCAAAATCTAGAGAGCTATTACTCATACCTTCTACCATACCTTTACCATGAAGTATTCGATGGCCCTGTTAACACCCAGGTTGTTCCCTATGACTCCCAAGGGAATACGGGCGGGGTAACCACTAACCAATCTTTGGATTACAGTGCCTAGCCACACTGTAATCAGAGAGGGCTCTCTCTTTATGATTTATCTCTGTTTGTAATGATTTTAGGCTAGCTATAAGTTCAGGTCTGTTTTGAGTTTTGCTAGGATGATAATTTCAATCAAGGTGCTTGTGTGTTTTCAAAGAGTTCTAGTCCATTGGGCTAAGGAGTCAGTGGTCCTTAAGATGCTTGATGTGCTGCTGTGATACTGTAGTGATGCTGCAGAGCCAAATTGGTATCTGAGAAATAACTTTTGTAATAGTGATGGAATGGAGTGTATCCAGTTAGTGCAAGGCAATTAAGAATCTTACAGTTTAACTGTTTGAGTAAGACAGTGAGAATATCGACCTAGGAGCATTTAAGAATTTCTAGGTGATTTTCATACATGTAGAATTAACAGATACATGAGCAATTAAGAATTCATGTACATATTTAACCATGAGGATAAACATTTACAGCAGCAAAAAATTGAGCACAAGGTGTAATAAAACAAATCTTGTACTATTCTTTCTTTCTTACTGCTAGCTTAGTGTGAGATAAGTATGATTTGATAAACATAAGAAAACAAAAATAGAGTTTTGAAGAAAACTTGTTATCTCGTCAGACAGCATAGCAATTCTGCATCAACACATGGAGCATCCTCAAGACATCAAATAATTTCCGGAAATCACTGAGCTCATCCAGCCCTTTGTATTAGATAATTGAAAGTGTACAATACAAGTGTTCTCATAGAGAAAATTACCAACCCCTTATGAGTTACTCAGGGGAGTTTATATACAAAAATTTACATCAAAATATCAACGAAATGAGTTATTATCTCATTTATGATATGCTAATCTCAACATTTCAGTAGCTGAAGGAGTGAATGCAGCAGTAATTCCTTAATGCTTCAGCTGTCAAAAAGTCAGAAGATATTTGGTCTTTATGGCTGTTAAAGTCGGCCGAAAATGCGCTGTTTGAGCTTGGCATAGCTGTCATGTACGTGAGATAAGTCACCTTTTTAAGCTGCTTTAACTGCTGACATTTGTCCTGTCATTTGTCTTGTAGTGACCTGGAGCTGGCAGTGACCGAATGACTGAAGCTATCGTGGCAGAATCTGAAGCATGGATTGCCACCAATCCTCCTTAGGCATTTGATGCCTGCGCATCTTTATCAACGTTTCCTCGGCCTCTGTATGCTTATAAAGATTGGGAGGAGTCTCAAACAGGTGGTTTACCTCATTCTCAATGAAGAACAGGCCTTCAAGTTTTTCATATATGCTCTGTCCTGTAGGAGGCCCCGCTGGTTCAGATGTACTGCCAGATGCAATAATCTGATTTTCAATAGTGGTTGCCATTCTATTGGCCATTTGATCCAGGGAGATCAGCTTTCCTGCACTATTTAGCAAGCTGGGCAGGCCTTTTGCTTGTAGCACTCCCATTTTGGCCTTGTATTCCTCCACATCTGCTTGCATCTCATAGAACTTCCTCTCTACTGTTTGTATATAGTTTCTGAGGGTAAGCACTTTCTTAGCGGAGAGGACAGCCTCTGTTCTGTTGGGAATGCCTATGGCTGCCAATTCCTCCCTTTCTTGCCTGTTCAAGAAGTCTATCATCCTGTTTGCCTGCTCTGCTCTGTTTCCCAGCACTGTCTTGGCCCTCTGAATGTCTGCTTGAGCTTGGGCCATCAAATCCATCTGCTCATGCATTATTTTTATTGACCTCCACTGTTGTTTGATGGATTGGCCAATTTTAGCCCATAGGATTCTCTTCATGTCAGCCATAGCTGTCTCTAGGTTCAGCTCCTTTTCTAAGGCCTTTATCTTGTCTCTTTGAGCCTTTATTTCTCTGCCCTGCTCTGCTACAGTCATTTTGGAGTTGGTATACTTGGAATCCAGCTCTGCCAAATTTTCCTTGGCCTTCTTTATTTCATCTGCTTGTAGCTCCATTGCTTTGACGGCCTTGGTTAGTTCTTCTACACTTGGACTAGCATCTGGGGCTGCTGCTGTTCCTGCTGCAGGGGGCACTACTGCCCCTGAAGTTGCTTCTGTTGTTGATGTAGTTGGAGGGGCTTGGGAAGTGGAATCTGCTTGTTTTTCCTGTAATATTCCTTCCAGCTCTTTCTCCAGTTCTCTAATACTTTGGTCTTGCTGCATTAGGAGGTCTAGCTGGTCCTCAGCCCGTTTTTGCTTTTGGAGTTCTGCTGTTTGAGGGTGCTCTGTGGGCTGCAGCTTCAACCTCTTCTTCATTGCGTTCAAGTCATCATCTTTTTTCTTCAGGAGGGCCTTTACACCCGTTGGATTACTAGGATCATGTCCTAGATCGATGATGATCTCCTCCAGGGACTTGATCCTGTTGTCCTTGGCTTGGGATGATAATCTCTCAAAATCCAACTGGGTGTTGGTGTTTTTGAGGGACTCCTTCAGCTCATGGGCCATGGTGGCCTTCTCTATCAGGGTCGTATAGACCATCTCTCCAGTTTGCCTGTGGAGTTCAATCTGGTCCATGGGATGTATATCCCTGGCTAGGACCTCCACCCTTGTTTTTATGAAATCTGCCGGTGTCTTAGGCTCCGGCCCCATTGGCTTGAAGTGGCTCAGGAGCAGTCTATCCTCTTGAATATCAAATACCGACAATAGTCTCTCTTGTTGGGCTGGTGTTGCATCAACGAATTGCTTGTAGACCTCGGCCCTTAGCAGCTCATTCTGAGCTTTTATCTGTTTGAAAGAAGCCTTGGTGCTTTTGGGCTTCTTGGTCAGCTGGGAAGAGGAGGACACCTCTAAGCCATGTTGTAAAGTTTGCTCCTGCTGAAAGGAGCTTGTACCTGTATCTTGGCTGCACTCCTTGTCTTTTATTTCACTCTCCAAGACATCATCAGTAATGTCTTCTACCTCTGGGGAGTGTGCTCTTTGCCTTTTGGCTTCTGGCTGGTGGGAGGATCCACTGAGAGGAGTGGACTCTTCTCTATCTCTTTTAGTTCCCCTGTCCTCATGTGCTGGGGTCTGTAAGATTGGGGCAATCACTGGCTCCTTTTGTGGGGGTGGAATTTGCAGTGTTGGAGCTGCTGGTAGCTGAGTCTGTGGAGGGACATTTTGCCCTTGCTGCTGTTCTTGTTGCTGCCCTGTTTGCTGCTCTGCTTCAGGGGCAGACTTTTCTTTTGTTACCTCCTCTCCTGTGCCCATTATACCCTTACCTTTATCTAACACTGGTGCTAACGTAGAAGGTGCCTATGGTGCAGTCTTTGTAGCCGAGGTCCCTTCTCCTATTGAATAAGGCGGTCTGAAAGGTACCTGCTGCACATTGTCTAGGTCAATAGTCTTTTCAAGCTCCCTCCTACTTTTTAGCATTCTCTCTTCCTCAGTTAGATTTTCAACTAGAGTGTCCATCTGCCATTCTTGCAGGTTGGCATATTTTTCAATGTGAGGGTAATGGCAATGTTTAATGCCTATCAGCCTATACTTGTTTCTTCTGGTAGTGATGAAACCTTGAGGGTCATAATGGACCCACCGAAAGCTATAGGATAACTGGTATTTATCCTTGAGGATTAGGTCTGCCTCTTCCCACCCTTCTTTTTTGTTCATGATGAAGGGGCCTAACTCGTGTTTGAACTTGAGGTGGGCCTTCTTTTTGGCGCTGTGGAAATGGGTGAGGTCTGACTGAATCAACTGCCTGTAATATTCTAAGGCAAATAACCTCATTGGTACGTATTTTGGGAGCCTGTATGGACAGAGCTCACAGCCATAAATCCTAATGACAGTTTGGTTCTCATATAGGTACCAGTCACCTATTTTATATTTTCTAGAAAGCTGCAGAGCTTTCTTTATCTCATTTGATACCCTGGGAGGAGGGGACTTCATCAATAGGCAGGAGACTGGGTATACAAATTGGTCAACAAATTCACAGTAAGTATAGGGTGAGTTTGTGACCTTATGAAAGACAGAGGTCCAGAAGATAACAGATCTTCTTTCCCCTTTCTGATCTAGCCTTCTGATGTAGCATGGGAAGGCTTCAGAGTGGTAGTACATGAATAAGTGGTAAATATATGCTGAGTACCTGAAGACCCCTTGCCTATCCACCTTGCTTAGTTGATCATGAATCTTGTTGGCAATGAATTTAGCAAAGTTATATTTCCTGGCAGGGGGTTGCCGTGGGCTATATGCAGATAGCAATACTAGCATCGTTCTGTCCACATGCTCACTGTTTTTGTATCCCAGCACATAGGCAATCATGTCCAGTAAAAGCCTGCCTATGTCATTGAAATGGATACCCAGGTAGGGAGGTGGCTCTGTAGGCTGGCACTCAGGTCTCATGAAATCTCTAGTGACCTTTTGAATCTCCTCACTGGTCATCTTTTCACCAGTCTCTATCAAATAGCTCAAGGAAAACGGGATTAGAAATTCTGTCTGATCAAAGTGTAACATTTTGTTGATAGACTCAGCATTGATGTAGAAAAGGATTCTTCCAGATGGAGTGCTAACAGTTCTGTGCTGCCCATTATAGTTTTCAGCACATAGGTGAATGATCTCAGGGAAGACATTTACAGCTGGGAGACAATAATATGGTAGGTTTGACTCCCATATCCCATGTGTGCCATGACCATCCTTATAGTCTTCTCTCAACTGACTGAAAGTTTGTAAGAAATCCCTGTTGCCCTCAAAGTCTTCAATAAGACAGTCCTTGTCAACCAAGGGCAAGGCCTCCAGCTCTCTATTTGTTGGATTCAATGGAGCTACACTGAGAGATGAGGATGCAGAAGCAGCCATTGTAAAGCTTGATTTGAAATAAGGTGATGGCAATTGTTAGACCAAGTCTGAAGCGTTTTTCTCAGTGAAAATGCAAGCTGGTCTGTGCAGTTTGCTGCAACCTCTCAGGGATGTGAACTGCTAGGGGTGAGTTGCAGAGGTAATGAGGTTTCTTTTGGTAAGAATGCAGGTGGCCTGTACTCGGCAAAAGGGAACAATGCCGAGTAGCTCGAGGACAATTTTACGGTTTCAACCCGTGGAATGGCCGCTCTAGTGTCGAATTATAGTTCAGGGGTGGTGCAGGTTGCTTGGGTTTACTTTTAGGTAACCAGCAGAGTTGAATTTAGGATTTTTACCAGTCTTTTAATGGTGAATTCACAGAGAATTGGAATGCATGGGCAAAAGTGGGGAAAAACTGGTGAAATACCTGGAATACTAGCTTGGAAGCCTGCGGGCCGGGCTGTGGAGGTTAAATGCCGTCGAATTCTGGACTTGTAGCGGTTGAAATGTCAAATTTGATGGCTGGGGACAAATT
The DNA here is from genome assembly GCA_031772625.1 of Pinus tabuliformis. Classification (NCBI taxonomy): domain Eukaryota; kingdom Viridiplantae; phylum Streptophyta; class Pinopsida; order Pinales; family Pinaceae; genus Pinus; species Pinus tabuliformis. Next base: position 429,670,372 of record CM062810.1, on the reverse strand, counting down.
TCGCGGCAGCTGCTTGTCAACGGCTCCTTCTTTTGGGCGTGAAAATAACCGAAAACGGCTCATTTGGTCATTTATAACGTTAAATTTGGAAAAAGTATGCATTTGGCGCTTTTCCGTCGATGACGTCAGCATGACGTCATGGCGGGGCCCGGGTACGGAGGTGACGTGGCTGCTGAGGTGTGAGCCAGGGTGGCAGGACACGGTGGTGGGTGAATGAGGTGGCAGGGGTACGTGGAGGATCACATGGCACGGGGTGGGCAAATAGGTACTACGTCAGGATGACGCAATGATGACAGAGAGGACGGCAGTTTGGAATAGTGGTAAGCAAGTTCCCCGCACCGCTTTTGCTGGTGAGTGGTATTGGGGACGGGGGCTCCGAACAATCCCGGCGGTTGACACGCGTCCAGGGTACGGAGCGGGAAACCACTTTCCTTGGACGCTAAAGGTCGGCAGGTCGGGGAACGAAAGTGACCGCCCACCGTTAGATCTGGGCGGCGGAGATCGGACGGCTGGCGGGTCCTCCGACGGATCGTGCAGGTTGGGGGTGGCCCGCCAGCCCATTATAATATTCACTTTAATATTTCGGGCGGAGGACTATAGGAAATTGGGTTTTTCATGTATTTTGGGATTTTTTCGGGTTTTCAAAGGTTTTTCAAGGGTTTTATGAAAAGGGGTTTATAGGGGTGATTTTAGCAAGGGAAAAAGGGGTTTTTTGTGTTTTTTAGCAAAGGGACGGTGAGGGCTGAGGGAAGAGGCTACTGCTCATAACCAGGGGTTAGAGCAGCTCCAAGATAGGGTTGACCACAGTCCCAGATGGACTAAAGCCACCCTTGACCATTTATTTGACTATAGTGCCAAGAGGAGAATATGTACATAGTGCTGGGATTTATACACCTTAGTGTTATTTATAGTAGGGAAAGGGGGAGATAGGGGATTTAGATAGTAGAGTTAGTGGTTAATATGGGGGGAAATATGTGAATGTAGGAGGGAAAATCACTAAGTTTATTTGAAACTTACTTAGTTTAGGGAGTAGATCAAAATGAAAAGAGTTTAGACAAGAAATGTGGCTTTTGAATGAACAAGAACCATCATAAAACTTTAGAAATTTCTCATCAATCTCCATGGATGAAGGGATGTTAGTAATAAGAGGGGAAGGGGAATTCGGGGGATTAGACATGCTCCTTTGCCTTGCTTTTCTTATTTAACCAGCAAGATTCAATCTGGAATGAGTACCACTTCTGCAACCCCATCTACTTACCCAACTACTGTGCCTAGCATTTTTTATTTCTTCTTGGAGGGTGCACTTGGACTTGCAGACCCTTATTAGCCTTTTCTTTTGTTTGGCTTTTTCTTTTGTTTTTTCTATCTACTTCTACCCTTATTTCTTCCAAGGTCCCAGATTAAGCTGTTGGGAGCCTTTTCTTCTCTACCTGAACTACTTGTCTGCCAAGGTTAAACAGTTTGGACAGACTTCCTTCTCTAATCTACAACTGCAAATTTAAACCATGGAATGATCCAGATTAGACTGTTGGACCATCCATCAAAATTTTAAGTCCATACCAAGGTATAAGCACAGATTGGATCCTCTTGGAAATATGTGATCTTTGAAGCATCAAAGCAGAGCATATTTGGACCTCTCATAGCCAATCATGAAATATGAAACCTATTGGTATAGGTAGCTAACAGTGGCTCCACATGGGGATGGTGTTTCATTTGAAAGACCAAGAACAGCAGGTCAGATTGCCTTGCTCCTTGGTTGCTCTTGCCCATTTTGTAGTTTGCTGCTTTGAAGTGCCAAAATTGTTTGCTCATCTTCTTGGTAGACTTCTGATTCTATTTACCTTTTGCTGGCAGTCAATAAACTTGTACAACTGCATTTTTACAATCTAAAACAGAAAACAATATATACACCTGCATATATACAAGGGAAACCAGACTGCACTCATGGGTAATATTCAAAATAGTGCTTCAGCATCCTGCCATTGACAGGACCTTCATCCAAATCAGTTTCATTGAGACTCTTCAGGAAATAAGTATTGTTACCTTGCACTGCTTGGATAGCAAATGATCCTCTCCATAAGGAATCAAATTTTCCATGTTTTCCTCTGTCTTCTCTTCTTGCATCCCACTTGAGGACTTTGTCTCCCACACTGAAATCTTCTGCCTTAGTTCTTCTATCAAAGGCATTCTTTAATTTCTCTTGTAGAACTTGAACTCTGCTGAAAACTTGGTCTCTAGTCTGCTGCAGACATATGATTTGATTAATCCTTCTTTGCATATCATTTGGTTCAGCTTGGCTTTCTTGAAGAAGCTTCATAACAGGAACTCCCAGTGATGAAGGAAATTTGGCCTCTAATCCATAAACCAACTCATATGGGCTAGTCCCAATTGATCTTTTAGTTGTTAGTCTATCTGCCCATAGGGCATTCACAAGCTTCTTATGCCAATTCCTTTTATTCTCTTCTAGTACTTTCTTTATGATGTTTACCAGACTTTTATTTGATGACTCAGCAAGGCCATTACCTTGGGGATAGTATGCAGTAGAATGGCCCAAGGTGATGTGAAATTTGTGGCAGAAATTTACCATTTTCTTGGATTTGAAGGCAGCAGCATTGTCTGTTATTATCTTGTCAGGGCAGCCAAATCTAGCCAATATGTTGTTCTCCAAGAACTGAATGATAGTGGAATCATTTGCTTGTCTGCATGGAACAGCTTCAATCCACTTGGTGAAGTAGTCTGTGGCTGTTAAGATCCATCTATGTTGGCCTGACGATGAGGGATGAATTTCCCCAATGAAGTCCAAGCCCCATTGTTGGAAAGGTCTCTCTGTTGCAATAGGCCTCAAGGGAAGTGGCAACAACTGTCTCTTTCCCTCAAACACTTGACATTTATGACATGAGGTGATGAATTTCTTGACATCAGAGAACATGGTGGGCCAGTAGTAACCAGCCCTTAGTATCTTATCCACAGTGGACTTCCAGTACAAATGTCCACCACAGTCACCTGCATGAAATTCTTTTATGATATTGTCAGTTTCATTCTCAATTAGGCAGTTTAGCAATATTCCTTCATGGTTTTTCCACAATAAATTTCCATCCATGACACAAAATTTAGAAGCTTTCATTTTTAAAAACCTACATTTGGTTCTGGACAATCCTGGGGGAGCACACAGGTTTTGCAATACATAACATATATCAGAGTACCAAGGGGATTGTTCAAAGGCTACATTGATCTTTGGAGTCGCCAGCTCCGGTTCACTGTCCAGCTGGTTAATGTCTAGGGCTTGGAAATTTGCTTCTGTCATTAATTTGGCCAAGCCTTGTCCCTTTATTAGTTTTGTAGGTTTTATATCAATATCAAATTCCAAAATGCTGGCAATCCATTTTCCTCTTCTGCCCTCTAAATTTTCTTGGGTGAGAATGTCTTTGACAATAGGAATTGGTACATAAGCTATAACATGTGAATAAAGGATGTAAATCCTAAAGTCTTTAATTGCTTTGACTAGAGCATAAGCTTGCTTTTCCATGATTTGATACTTTAAAGGTGCATCTCTAAGAGCTTTGCTAAAGAAAGCAATTGGATTCTCATTGCCTTGGTCATCTTTTTGTAATAGGACAGCATCAATAGTATGCTGGGAGGCAAAAGAGAAAATGATAAATTCCCTGTCAAACTGAGGATTGTTCAAGACTGGGGTTTGGGTAAGGGCCAATTTTATACCTTCAAAGGCTTGATTGGCTTCAACAGTCCATTTTACTTTTGAATCTTTCTTTAGCATGTTATTTAATAATCTGATTAGCTCTACTAAGTTTGGGATAAACCTTCTCAAGAAATTGATTTTTCCCAAGAATCCTTGCAACTCTTTGACATTTCTTGGGTGGGGCATTTGTAGGATAGCTTGTATCCTATCTAGGTCAATTCTAATGCCATCTTTAGAAATGATGTGGCCCAACAACTTACCTTCCTCTAAACCAAACAGGGATTTCTTGGGATTTAAGGAAATTCCATATTTTCTGCATTTAAGGAAGATCTGTCTTAAATGTTTTATATGTTCTTGGTCTGATTTTGAGAAAGGTGTAAGGTCATCTAGGTAAATGACTAAAAAGTCATGAATCTCTTTGGAGAAAGCAATGTCCATTGCTCTTTGAAAAGTTTCCCCTGCATTTTTCATTCCAAAAGGCATCTTTACATATTTGAAAGTTCCCCATGGGGTTGTAAATGTTGTTTTGTCCTGATCATCAGGGTGAACTAAGATCTGGTTGAAACCTGAGAATCCATCAAGTAGAGAAATTCTGGAAGCCCCCACTACTCTCTGCAAAATGTGATCCATCTTGGGCAAGGGGTAATTGTCTTTGAGGGATACTTGGTTCAGATTCCTCAAATCCACACACAGCCTAATTTCACCAGTCTTCTTTCTTGTAGGGACTAGGTTAGAGATCCATTCTGAGAATCTAATTGGTGTTATGATGCCTGCCTTGAACATTTTTTGTACCTCTTGTTCCATTGCTGGGAGAAGCATAGGATTGATTCTCCTCAGTTTTTGTTTAAAGGGCTTTTGATCAGGTTTGAGAGGGATAGTGTGCTGGATTACAGAGGTGTCATAGGACTTTAGGTCCTCATAGCTCCATGCAAAAACATCCTGGAACTCTTTGAAGAGGTCAATGTACTTGGGCTTTTGATCAAGAGGTAAGGAAGCAGATAATTTAATTATCTTGGGTTTCTCACTTGTACCTATGTTGCACTCTTCAATGGCTGCATTTAAGGGATGCAATTTTGGTTTTCTGGGAATATCATTTGAATCAAAGATGTCTTCTAGGGGAGTTAGGCCTGTTGGTAGAAAATTGTCTTTCAGGTCTATGATTTCAGTTTCAGCATTGGCCACCTCTTCATAGTTGATTTGTTGAATTTGCTGAATGTTTTCCTTGTTGAAAATGGTTGGACTCAGCATTAGTTTTGCAGTTCTGGGTGATATTGGGTGAGCAATCTGTTGAAACTGTATTTGTGATGGACTTGCTGTATTAAGTATTTGTGATTGACTTGCTGTATTAAGTATTTGTGATTGACTTGCTATATTAAGTATTTGTGATTGACTTGCTGTCTCCATGTCAATATTTAATCCTGCAAATTCTTGCTGCAGAGTTAGAAAGTGGTTTATTTGCTTGTCATCCTCAAATACTTGCCAATCATTAACATTGTTTGGAATGGAGGGTCTGTGTTTCACCTCAGCTGTGAAACAGTGATGGGGCTCAAAAGGCAGCTTGCAGGTACTTGCAAAGGTGGCTAAACTGTGAGCATGCAGATTGTGCGTTCTAGGAATCTTAGTGATTTGGAATTCAGAGAAAAAGTTTAGTACCTCAGCAACAGCAGACCTATAAGTCCTTAGTCTTTTGTCATTGGTGACAAAGTTTCCTTTCACTTGTTGAATAACTAAATCTGAATCACCCATGATTGAAACCTTGGCAGCTTGTAAGAATTTTACTAACTTGAGGCCTAGTAAAAGAGCTTCATATTCTGCCATGTTGTTAGTACATCTGAAATTCAATCTATAAGCTCTGCCCTCTGCATGACTATTTTCTTTATTGTGTATCCAAACTCCAGCTCCAGCCCCTAATTTGTTGACTGAGCCATCAAATTCAAGGAACCATAGAGTATTCTGTTGGGAAGGAGATTTGATGACCTGTTCATGGGCTGGCAATGTGAGTAGAAGTTGTGGTTTTCCATCTAGCTTGTCTTCTAGGACAGTTTCATCATTTGATCGGGCATGCTTGAGATTTAGGACAGCAGTAGTATCTAGTGTTTGCTTGACTATTGTTTCATGGGTGGTGGAACTTTCCCTTGAGTCTTTCTCTTGTATGAATATCTTGGTTTCATCCTCATCTTTTGAGGACATTGTGGTGTCATTGAAGAGAATGTATGAGTCTATGTCTGAATGGACAGCATATATAGGAAAGTTTTGAGGCTTTTCTTCACTGCTGACCATGTATTTAATTAGTGTTTCTCTGTACAGTCTTTTTGGTTGCCCAAAAACAGAGATGGTGGCATATGACATGTCTAATTGTAGGGAACCTTGGAGCTTAGCTCCCCATGATCTTGATAACAGCATCCCATACTTAGGTGGGATATCAGCAACTACCACATCCATTAGGATGGTCTTGTTTGGGTATTGAACCAGAGACACACATAAGTCTTTTATGAGACCTAAACACTTGACTTGGCTGGAGTCAAAGGAAAACAGATCCTTATATGGTCTTGTTATGTCTAAATTCAGTCTCTCCATGACTGCTTTTGGCATGAGATTGTGAGAGGCACCTGAGTCAAACATTGCATTATGTAGTATTTTGTCATGAATATGTAAGCTGACATAAAAAGGTAGTACCCCTGTGACTATCGTTTTTCCATCCACTTCTGGGCCAAAAAATAATTCTGGAGTGTCATCCAACACATTGACATCATCTTTGCTGTTAGTGAGTTGAAGGGATTTCTTGATCTGTAGCTTATAGATGTCATGCTTGGCTAGTTCTAAGAGAGGAACAGCTATTTTTAATTTACCCCTTTCAGTCTCTAGGTCAAAGGATTTTTCAGATTGGGTCTTGGGGTTATAGATAACTGTCCTTTCCTTGTTCATTAAATCTTCTTCTTGACTTTTATCTTGACTTTGGGACTTACCCTTTTTACTCATCTCTTGAGGAGAAATAGTTGGATAAGGATGAGAAGGGGGAGTGACCATAGGCTGCTGTTTTGAGGAGGGTGGTTCAGTGATCTCCTCAACAATTACTTCTTCTGTAGGTAACTTTGTTTTGTCATTAGGTGCTGTGACTATAACTTTTTCAGGCTGCTGATTATCCTTTTTCTTTTCAGGCTGGTTAACATTCACAGTTCTGCTCCTCAGCTTGTATTGTTTATGGACCTCATAAACAGCAGTGTCATAGCCTTGCTTAAAGTCAAAGGATTCACCTGATTTAGTTTGGAACAATTTGATTTCATCATCCTCATGATCTTCTTGTGTTAAGAACACTTGACTCTCACCATCTAGACCCATCAAGTTAATCTCAGGATCTTCATTGGGTTCTGCTGATGTGGAAGTTTCTGCATAATTTTCTTGAAAAGGGGGTCTTATGTCTTGGTCAGCACTGGCCTTGCCAACATTCGGGTTTTGAGTTCTCCTAAAATTTGGATTCCTAGGAGGGTTGTTTTGTGGTGCTTCCCATGATGATTTTCTCTCAACCGATTCCACTCTATCACCCAATCTTTTCATGCCATTGAGTATTGCATCCAGCTTCTGATCAAAGGCAGTGGGTTCTTCTTTGAAGGCAGTCCTCTTTTCCAACCTTGCCCTGTTTCTTTTGGCAATCAGGTTGGCTTCCACTGTGACAGCAACCCTTTGGGCCTCTTCAAGGGATTGACAGTCTCTTTCCTTCAACTGATAGGCCATATCAGGGTCAAAACCATCAGGGAATTTGTACAAGGCTAAATCAGGAGGAGGCCTTAAATTTTGTGGAATTGAGTTATATACATTGTTAAATCTTGCACAATACTCCAAAACAGTCTCTTGGGGACCTCTTTTGATAGTGTCATATTCCCCAAGTATGTGCAGAGGATCTTTCTTCTTCTCCCATCTATTAGTGAAGGCTTGATACAGTTCAGCAGGAGTTGTAATGGAGTTTGCATTCAGGGATCTAAACCAAGTTCTTACATCCCCAGTTAGGCTTTGAACAAACATCCTCATTCTGACACTGTCATCATCTATTTCATAGGTCTCAAAATGGTCTTGCATCCTCTTGGCATGCTGGGTAGCTGTCAGAGGGCCATTGGAGTCAAAATATGAAATTTTGGTTTGGTAATCTTGTGGTAGAGCTGCAGCATTAGCTGGTATCTGCAAGGGTGCATATCTGTTAGCCATATTTACAGGATTTAGAGGATTAACAGGGGCAGCTGGGATAATAGGAACAACAGGTATCACAGGGGTTACTAGCAGGGGTGAACCTAGAGTGTTGGTCAAGGGGATATGTGCAGTGGAAGAAGATGTGAGAGGAGGACTTTGAGATGTGGATGGCGAACTAGGGGAACTAGGGGTAGACCGGAAAAGGACCTTGCATGGGGTAGAGATAAGGTTAGGATGATCTGAATCTGAGTTTAAGTCAGCAGGCTGCTCCTGCTTTTGCTACCGCCTAATGTTTCTTGGGATGATATTTGGATTATCAACAATGATGGGTGGATTAGGATCAGGATTTGCCCTAGTGTGCCGTGGATTTTTCTTAGGAGCTAGCTTCTAAGTGTTTTTTTTTTTAGGATTTTGTAGAAAAAATTTTATATCTGAAAGGACTGGATGAAGATTTTGGAATGGCTATATATTCTCAGAGCTAAGATGAAGATTCCCTAAACAAGCTCCTCCCTAAAGCTGTTAATGTGATATAGAAACAGATTTAAGGCCTCTTGGCCGATTTCAGGCTCGATAGTAGCTATGGAAAGTATATAGTAATTGAAAAATCTCAAGCACTCCCCAGTGGAGTCGCCAATTATTTTAACACCCAGGTTGTTCCCTATGACTCCCAAGGGAATACGGCCGGGGTAACCACTAACCAATCTTTGGATTACAGTGCCTAGCCACACTATAATCAGAGAGGGCTCTCTCTTTATGATTTATCTCTGTTTGTAATGATTTTAGGCTAGCTATAAGTTCAGGTCTGTTTTGAGTTTTGCTAGGATGATAATTTCAATCAAGGTGCTTGTGTGTTTTCAAAGAGTTCTAGTCCATTGGGCTAAGGAGTCAGTGGTCCTTAAGATGCTTGATGTGCTGCTGTGATACTGTAGTGATGCTGCAGAGCCAAATTAGTATCTGAGAAATAACTTTTGTAATAGTGATGGAATGGAGTGTATCCAGTTAGTGCAAGGCAATTAATAATCTTACAGTTTAACTGTTTGAGTAAGACAGTGAGAATATCGACCTAGGAGCATTTAAGAATTTCTAGGTGATTTTCATACATGTAGAATTAACAGATACATGAGCAATTAAGAATTCATGTACATATTTAACCCTGAGGAAAAACATTTACAGCAGCAAAAAATTGAGCACAAGGTGTAATAAAACAAATCTTGTACTATTCTTTCTTTCTTACTGCTAGCTTAGTGTGAGATAAGTATGATTTGATAAACATAAGAAAACAAAAACAGAGTTTTGAAGAAAACTTGTTATCTCGTCAGACAGCATAGGAATTCTGCATCAACACATGGAGCATCCTCAAGACATCAAATAATTTCCGGAAATCACTGAGCTCATCCAGCCCTTTGTATTAGATAATTGAAAGTGTACAATACAAGTGTTCTCATAGAGAAAATTACCAACCCCTTATGAGTTACTCAGGGGAGTTTATATACAAAAAATTACATCAAAATATCAACGAAATGAGTTATTATCTCATTTATGATATGCTAATCTCAACATTTCAGTAGCTGAAGGAGTGAATGCAGCAGTAATTCCTTAATGCTTCAGCTGTCAAAAAGTCAGAAGATATTTGGTCTTTATGGCTGTTAAAGTCGGCCGAAAATGCGCTGTTTGAGCTTGGCATAGTTGTCATGTACGTGAGATAAGTCACCTTTTTAAGCTGCTTTAACTGCTGACATTTGTCCTGTCATTTGTCTTGTAGTGACCTGGAGCTGGCAGTGACCGAATGACTGAAGCTATCGTGGCAGAATCTGAAGCATGGATTGCCACCAATCCTCCTTAGGCATTTGATGCCTGCGCATCTTTATCAATGTTTCCTCGGCCTCTGTATGCTTATAAAGATTGGGAGGAGTCTCAAACAGGTGGTTTACCTCATTCTCAATGAAGAACAGGCCTTCAAGTTTTTCATATATGCTCTGTCCTGTAGGAGGCCCTGCTGGTTCAGATGTACTGCCAGATGCAATAATCTGATTTTCAATAGTGGTTGCCATTCTATTGGCCATTTGATCCAGGGAGATCAGCTTTCCTGCACTATTTAGCAAGCTGGGCAGGCCTTTTGCTTGTAGCACTCCCATTTTGGCCTTGTATTCCTCCACATCTGCTTGCATCTCATAGAACTTCCTCTCTACTGTTTGTATATAGTTTCTGAGGGTAAGCACTTTCTTAGCGGAGAGGACAGCCTCTGTTCTGTTGGGAATGCCTATGGCTGCCAATTCCTCCCTTTCTTGCCTATTCAAGAAGTCTATCATCCTGTTTGCCTGCTCTGCTCTGTTTCCCAGCACTGTCTTGGCCCTCTGAATGTCTGCTTGAGCTTGGGCCATCAAATCCATCTGCTCATGCATTATTTTTATTGCCCTCCACTGTTGTTTGATGGATTGGCCAATTTTAGCCCATAGGATTCTCTTTATGTCAGCCATAGCTGTCTCTAGGTTCAGCTCCTTTTCTAAGGCCTTTATCTTGTCTCTTTGGGCCTTTATTTCTCTGCCCTGCTCTGCTACAGTCATTTTGGAGTTGGTATACTTGGAATCCAGCTCTGCCAAATTTTCCTTGGCCTTCTTTATTTCTTCTGCTTGTAGCTACATTTCTTTGATGGCCTTGGTCAGTTCTTCTACACTTGGACTAGCATCTGGGGCTGCTGCTGTTCCTGCTGCAGGGGGGACTGCTGCCCCTGAAGTTGCTGTTGTTGTTGATGTAGTTGGAGGGGCTTGGGAAGTGGAATCTGCTTGCTTTTCCTGTAATATTCCTTCCAGCTCTTTCTCCAGTTCCCTAATCCTTTGGTCTTGCTGCATTAGGAGGTCTAGCTGGTCCTCAGCCCGTTTTTGCTTTTGGAGTTCTGCTGTTTGAGGGTGCTCTGTGGGCTGCAGCTTCAACCTCTTCTTCATTGCGTTCAAGTCATCATATTTTTTCTTCAGGAGGGCCTTTACACCCGTTGGATCACTAGGATCATGTCCTAGATCGATGATGATCTCCTCCAGGGACTTTATCCTGTTGTCCTTGGCTTGGGATGATAATCTCTCAAAATCCAACTGGGTGTTGGTGTTTTTGAGGGACTCCTTCAGCTCATGGGCCATGGTGGCCTTCTCTATGAGGGTCATATAGACCATCTCTCCAGTTTGCCTGTGGAGTTCAATCTGGTCCATGGGATGTATATCCCTGGCTAGGACCTCCACCCTTGTTTTTATGAAATCTGCCGGTGTCTTAGGCTCCGGCCCCATTGGCTTGAAGTGGCTCAGGAGCAGTCTCTCCTCCTGAATGTCAAATACCGACAATAGTCTCTCTTGCTGGGCTGGTGTTGCATCAACGAATTGCTTGTAGACCTCGGCCCTTAGCAGCTCATTCTGAGCTTTTATCTGTTTGAAAGAAGCCTTGGTGCTTTTGGGCTTCTTGGTCAGCTGGGAAGAGGAGGACACCTCTAAGCCATGTTGTAAAGTTTGCTCCTGCTGAAAGGAGCTTGTACCTGTATGTTGGCTGCCCTCCTTGTCTTTTCTTTCACTCTCCAAGACATCATCAGTAATGTCTTCTACCTCTGGGGAGTCTGCTCTTTGCCTTTTGGCTTCTGGCTGGTGGGAGGATCCACTGAGAGGAGTGGACTCTTCTCTATCTCTTTTAGTTCCCCTGTCCTCATGTGCTGGGGTCTGTAAGATTGGGGCAGTCACTGGCTCCTTTTGTGGGGGTGGAATTTGCAGTGTTGGAGCTGCTGGTAGCTGAGTCTGTGGAGGGACATTTTGCCCTTGCTGCTGTTCTTGTTGCTGCCCTGTTTGCTGCTCTGCTTCAGGGGCAGACTTTTCTTTTGTTACCTCCTCTCCTGTGCCCATTATACCCTTACCTTTATCTAACACTGGTGCTGACGTAGAAGGTGCCTGTGGTGCAGTCTTTGTAGCCGAGGTCCCTTCTCCTATTGAATAAGGCGGTCTGAAAGGTACCTGCTACACATAGTCTAGGTCAATAGTCTTTTCAAGCTCCCTCCTACTTTTTAGCATTCTCTCTTTCTCAGTTAGATTTTCAACTAGATTGTCCATCTGCCATTCTTGCAGGTTGGCATATTTTTCAATGTGAGGGTAATGGCAATGTTTAATGCCTATCAGCCTATACTTGTTTCTTCTGGTAGTGATGAAACCTTGAGGGTCATAATGGACCCACCGAAAGCTATAGGATAACTGGTATTTATCCTTGAGGATTAGGTCTGCCTCTTCCCACCCTTCTTTTTTGTTCATGATGAAGGGGCCTAACTCGTGTTTGAACTTGAGGTGGGCCTTCTTTTTGGCGCTGTGGAAATGGGTGAGGTCTGACTGAATCAACTGCCTGTAATATTCTAAGGCAAATAACCTCATTGGTACATATTTTGGGAGCCTGTATGGACAGAGCTCACAGCCATAAATCCTAATGACAGTATGGTTCTCATATAGGTACCAGTCACCTATTTTATATTTTCTAGAAAGCTGCAGAGCTTTCTTTATCTCATTTGATACCCTGGGAGGAGGGGACTTCATCAATAGGCAGGAGACTGGGTATACAAATTGGTCAACAAATTCACAGTAAGTATAGGGTGAGTTTGTGACCTTATGAAAGACAGAGGTCCAGAAGATAACAGATCTTCTTTCCCCTTTCTGATCTAGCCTTCTGATGTAGCATGGGAAGGCTTCAGAGTGGTAGTACATGAATAAGTGGTAAATATATGCTGAGTACCTGAAGACCCCTTGCCTGTCCACCTTGCTTAGTTGATCATGAATCTTGTTGGCAATGAATTTAGCAAAGTTATATTTCCTGGCAGGGGGTTGCCGTGGGCTATATGCAGATAGCAATACCAGCATCGTTCTGTCCACATGCTCACTGTTTTTGTATCCCAGCACATAGGCAATCATGTCCAGTAAAAGCCTGCCTATGTCATTGAAATGGATACCCAGGTAGGGAGGTGGCTCTGTAGGCTGGCACTCAGGTCTCATGAAATCTCTGGTGACCTTTTGAATCTCCTCACTGGTCATCTTTTCACCAGTCTCTATCAAATAGCTCAAGGAAAACGGGATTAGCAATTCTGTCTGATCAAAGTGTAACATTTTGTTGATAGACTCAGCATTGATGTAGAAAAGGATTCTTCCAGATGGAGTGCTAACAGTTCTGTGCTGCCCATTATAGTTTTCAGCACATAGGTGAATGATCTCAGGGAAGACATTTACAGCTGGGAGACAATAATATGGTAGGTTTGACTCCCATATCCCATGTGTGCCATGACCATCCTTATAGTCTTCTCTCAACTGACTGAAAGTTTGTAAGAAATCCCTGTTGCCCTCAAAGTCTTCAATAAGACAGTCCTTGTCAACCAATGGCAAGGCCTCCAGCTCTCTATTTGTTGGATTCAATGGAGCTACACTGAGGGATGAGGATGCAGAAGAGGCCATTGTAAAGCTTGATTTGAAATAAGGTGATGGCGATTGTTAGACCAAGTTTGAAGCGTTTTTCTCAGTGAAAATGCAAGCTGGTCTGTGCAGTTTGCTGCAACCTCTCAGGGATGTGAACTGCCAGGGGTGAGTTGCAGAGGTAATGAGGTTTCTTTTGGTAAGAATGCAGGTGGCATGTACTCGGCAAAAGGGAACAATGCCGAGCAGCTCGAGGACAATTTTACGGTTTCAACCCATGGAATGGCCGCTCTAGTGTTGAATTATAGTTCAGGGGTGGTGCAGGTTGCTTGGGTTTACTTTTAGGTAACCAGCAGAGTTGAATTTAGGATTTTTACCAGTCTTTTAATGGTGAATTCACCGAGAATTGGAATGCATGGGCAAAAGTGGGGAAAAACTGGTGAAATACCTGGAATACTAGCTTGGAAGCCTGCGGGCCGGGCTGTGGAGGTTAAATGCCGTCGAATTCTGGACTTGTAGCGGTTGAAATGTCAAATTTGATGGCTGGGGACAAATTTCGCGGCAGCTGCTTGTCAACGGCTCCTTCTTTTGCGCGTGAAAATGACCGAAAACGGCTCATTTGGTCGTTTATAACGTTAAATTTGGAAAAAGTATGCATTTGGCGCTTTTCCGCCGATGACGTCAGCATGACGTCATGGCGGGGCCCGGGTACGGAGGTGACGTGGCTGCTGAGGTGTGAGCCAGGGTGGCAGGACACGGTGGCGGGTGAATGAGGTGGCAGGGGTACGTGGAGGATCACATGGCGCGGGGTGGGCGAACAGGTACTACGTCAGGATGACGCAATGATGACATAGAGGACGGCGGTTTGGAATAGTGGTAAGCGGGTTCCCCGCACCGCTTTTGCTGGCGAGTGGTATTGGGGAGGGGGGCTCCGAACAACCCCGGCGGTTGACACGCGTCCAGGGTACGGAGCGGGAAACCACTTTCCCCGGACGCTAAAGGTCGGCAGGTCGGGGGACGAAAGTGACCGCCCACCGTTAGATCTGGGCGGCGGAGATCGGACGGCTGGCGGGTCCTCCGACGGATCGTGCAGGTTGGGGGGGGCCCGCCAGCCCATTATAATATTCACTTTAATATTTCGGGCGGAGGACTATAGGAAATTGGGTTTTTCATATATTTTGGGATTTTTTCGGGTTTTCAAAGGTTTTTCAAGGGTTTTATGAAAAGGGGTTTATAGGGGTGATTTTAGCAAGGGAAACAAGGGTTTTTTGTGTTTTTGAGCAAAGGGACGGTGAGGGCTGAGGGAAAAGGTTACTGCTCATAACCAGGGGTTAGAGCAGCTCCAAGATAGGGTTGACCACAGTCCCAGATGGACTAAAGCCTCCCTTGACCATTTATTTGACTATAGTGCCAAGAGGAGAATATGTACATAGTGCTGGGATTTATACACCTTAGTGTTATTTATAGTAGGGAAAGGGGGAGATAGGGGATTTATATAGTAGAGTTAGTGGTTAATATGGGGGGAAAGATGTGAATGTAGGAGGGAAAATCACTAAGTTTATTTGAAACTTACTTAGTTTAGGGAGTAGATCAAAATGAAAAGAGTTTAGACAAGAAATGTGGCTTTTGAATGAACAAGAACCATCATAAAACTTTAGAAATTTCTCATCAATCTCCATGGATGAAGGGATGTTAGTAATAAGAGGGGAAGGGGAATTCGGGGGATTAGACATGCTCCTTTGCCTTGCTTTTCTTATTTAACCAGCAAGATTCAATCTGGAATGAGTACCACTTCTGCAACCCCATCTACTTACCCAGCTAATGTGCCTAGCATTTTTTATTTCTTCTTGGAGGGTGCACTTAGACTTGCAGACCCTTATTAGCCTTTTCTTTTGTTTGGCTTTTTCTTTTGTTTTTTCTATCTACTTCTACCCTTATTTCTTCCAAGGTCCCAGATTAAGCTGTTGGGAGCCTTTTCTTCTCTACCTGAACTACTTGTCTGCCAAGGTTAAACAGTTTGGACAGACTTCCTTCTCTAATCTACAACTGCAAATTTAAACCATGGAATGATCCAGATTAGACTGTTGGACCATCCATCAAAATTTTAAGTCCATACCAAGGTATAAGCACAGATTGGATCCTCTTGGAAATATGTGATCTTTGAAGCATCAAAGCAGAGCATATTTGGACCTCTCATAGCCAATCATGAAATATGAAACCTATTGGTATAGGTAGCTAACATGCCCTTCTCTCCAATATGTATAAGCCTTTGATGCCATAGCATGGTCTTCTCTCCAAAGACCACTAGATTTTCTACTCCACTTTCAGGAACCATAGAACTATTGAACCCATCAATAACAGTGCTACCTTGCGGCTTCTACAGAATTCCAATACGAACTCACCGCATCAATACCAGTGCTCCCCGAACCATTTTGCAGGTATCCTTCTTGAACACTATTTTTACACCTGCATCATCCAGCTTGCTTATAGAAATCCGATTTCTGGCTAATGCAGGAATATGTAGAACACCTAGAAGCGTTATAAACCTTCCACCTTGCAACTTCAACTTTACTTTTCCGTGACCAATGATTCTAGCCTTCCTATCATCCCCCAAGAAGACATCACCACCATCATATTTCTCATACTTGCAGAACCACTCTCTATGGGGAGTGAAGTGAAAGGATGCACCTGATTCAATCAACCATGCCTCATGATCTACAAGTGTACTTGAAGAAGCCAAGTACACATCACCACCTTCATCTGAGGTGGTTTTCGCCTCTACAGAAGGAGCCTCATCAGATCCCTTTCCTTTGTCAGGCGCTTTAGCTTTACAGTCCCTTTTAAAGTGGCCTTCCTTTCCGCATTTCCAGCACACCACCTTTACAGGTTTTCCTAGAGATTTAGATCTCCCTCTAAATTTAGATCTCCCACTCGATGACTTATTTTTGTTTCTGTTCTGGAACTGTCCTCGTACAGACGTCGAGCAGTAAAAATGGTCTTTTTCACCCCTATTTACCTCACATTAACTTGTCAATCTAGGAACGGTTTGTTATCTCAAAGAGTGTACTCAGTTTGAGGCGGTCATTTGTCAGAGTAATTCTAGTAGTATAGTGCTCTAAATACAAGAGTAAACGGATGCTTGAAACAAGATCTACTTACAGAAAAGAACCTTAAGACTCAAATCATGCACTCAGAAAACTATAGCAATTTATCAGTCAAAGGTACAGTAGCGGTAACTCATCCCTCTGTAAACTGATGTAATTAAAGATAATCAAGGAAAAGATCATCAACCTGGGAGCTAGACAACAAATGTCAACATTCACTACAGTCTTAGATCATTCCACACACCAAAGCAATGATAATACAAATAACAAGAAATGGAACAACAACTAGGAAATGGAACATCAACTAGTTCTTATAAATAAGATTGAACAACAAACCTCAGTCTAAGGAAATAAATGCAGCAATCATATCCTACAGAATTCAGATAGCAATCCCTACTCTGAGGATAAATCGGCCAGCAAATAGAAATAAAACGACAACTAATCGGCAATGAAATATAGAACGACAACTAGAGTTAAATGTAAATGTACAATGAACCAAAATAAATAACACACGCGGTATGCTTAATATTAAGAGAAACAATAATTTGACTTCAATACAACAAGTATCAATCTCAATTATAAAGAATAACGATTGTAATTCGTAATGGAACAGCAACATCAATTGAACAATAATCACGATTAAGTGTAAACCATAATACCAGCTTATGAATGTTACAACACGGTTGCTCTGTAATTGAACAACAATAGCATTCTGTAAGGAACAATAATGTTATATCAGTGATTAAAGGAATAGCAATGCGTTACAAAGTTAGAATGAATAATACAACATTCCTGTCACAGAGAACAACATTACTCAATTGAACATAAATAAACTATAACAGAACCATGATGTAAAATAACAAAACACATCAGATTACCGAACAAAGATGATAATGAAAACCACACACGAATTAGAGATAATGATACAGGAGCAAGTGTTCCACCAGGGTCAGCCCCTTAACCTCCAGGGACACACCGCTTGAGATTACTCCAGAATCAAATATGAAACGACAACCAGATTTATATTAAAACACCAAAGCAGAGTTACAGTGGATCACTTCTCAACGAGAGTCAATGATCAAAGTTTCAAATACAACGGAGAATTACATAAAAACAACAACAGGTCATCCCCTGGGCTAGAAGTGTTGCCCCTTCTTATAACAACCGAGTGGAGATATCAATGATGCAAAAATAGTTAAGATAGCGATCCTTCAGGATCAAAGGATCCTAAGGGATTCACCAGACTGTTAATTTCCAGTTATCTATTTGTTCTCTTGCACTGATTCGATATCTCCTTTTCCCTTTCCTGGCTGATACTCTCCAATTTGGATCTTTTTGTTTGCATGCGATTTCCTGCTAGAGGGACAACAGTTAACTTTGCCTTGTCTTTTCCTTTGGGACGGCAATCTTTCGTTTTTTCATCTTCATGCATAAGAAAATGACAATTATTAGTAGTTTTGTGTTGCATATAAATCCCTTAGATTTTGTCATCATTTCTTATTATCTACCTAGTTCATGATGCAAATAGGTTATGAATTTTAAAGAAAAGATGACAAAATAAATGATAAAAACATACCTTTCTTAGCACTCCACACACCCCCCTGCTTACCCTTTTTCATGCCCTCATGAAAACATTGTAGTTGACATGTAAGGCGATGAGAGAGTAGGCTGGAGACAGAATATCATGTGGTGGTCTACAACCATGATGCCTAGCTAGGTGTTTGAAAACATGGCCTGTCTGACCCTCAGACATCTCATATAGGGCTTGGTATCTAGGTGCAGGGTGCCAAATAATCGGACTCCAGAACCTATATCCTAACCATGATGGCCCTGCCCTCAAGATAAGATCACCATAGAGGCTCAAGCGATCAGCGGCTAACTTAAATTTCAGATAATTAAATGGTTCCCTAAGTTGGATATTTGTATTAGAGGTCTAATATCAAAATTTAGTAGCTGCAATGGCAAGGTCCTTGATGGTAAAGAAGTATTCTATCCCTTGCCGATTGATTGCTATATGAATGGGTCCTAATGCTTCAACCACGCCCGGAGTCCTCATAAGGTTCCTATGTTTATTCCACAACTGTAATGGATCTCTAGGCTCAGCTCTTACCCATAAGTCTATTCTGCTTTCTTGTCTTTGGAAGGCATTATAGGCTTTAAGCCATTTGATTTGATTAACTCCAAACGAAATAAATGTCTGCAGTTGGATGTCCCCAATGAAAGGGCTGGGGTTCTGCTCTGTCTCTTGATCTAGTACAAGGTTATGCAGATAGAATTCACACAATAATATTTGCACCTTTATTCCATAGTGCTTACAACAATTTATGGAATCATCAATAGTATTAATTTATATAGGGGTTCCTGCTTTGACAGCCTTAATTTTCAATTGCAAATATTGTTCCATTAAAAAAAAGGCATAATTCTTAGCAGGGGCTCTACATGCTAGGATGTTAGTGTATAAAGAGCATAAGGTATCCATCTGTCTGATAACTACATCTAATCTATGAGTTACCTTGGCGACTCTTTCTTCTTCCTTTCGCCATCCTTCAAAAGCCTGGCTTTCAGATAAATTGACATTCCTTAGCTGTTGTTGTAATTCTTCATACTTCTCTCGAGAAACCGTTTGTTCTGTAAGTTTTTCTACTACTTGTTGAGCTTGCATCAAACCCTCTCATAGGGTTACTGTCCTCGGATCATTGTCCCACATGGTAGTGGTAAGTGGAAGATTTACTTGAATCTTCTTATTGCATCACCTCGTGTTTATGGTTCACATTTCTTCAGAGGGCTGTGCCTCTGTCTGAACTTCCTTGTCACAGGCCGATATATCATCTATTTTCACTTCAATGTGGGTAACAGATGAATGCTATTCTTTTTGGTTTTGAACAACAGTCTGGACTTGAGTCCTCCTAACCTTTTTCTTGAGGGGTCTCGCCGGGGTGGTTGCATGTCTTACCCCGAGGTCCTTTTTTCTCTCTTTCCCATTTTCAAAACCCTGATTTGTTGTCGAAGTCGTGCTATCACATTCAGCAGTCTTTGCTGTTCTTTTCGTAATCTTTTAATTTCTTCTGTTTTCTTAGAAGGAACAATTGTCTGTTTACTCGGGCCTGGACTGTCATCTTGGCCAATTTCCTGGTTTTCTTCTTGGGGTGCCCCTTCATTATTCTGACTGGGTTGCTCAGGAGTAAAAACCCTAGCTGGTTCTGTTATTTCCTGGGTGACTTCTTTTTCCACCCCTTCTTCTCCATGAAATTCTTCCGGTGTAGTCTGGCTGGGAACAGATTGTTCCGCTTCTGTATCTTCATCACTTTTCTCTCCAGTTATACTTTCATCATGAATGAAATGATTCTCTTCTTCTTCTTCCTTGTCACACAACTATTCAGGTGTATTTTTGTCCTAAGAAGAATGTTCCTTTGGTTCTTCTTCAATATGGAGGCCTAGCGGGCTGAGAGGTTGGGCATATTCGCCCATATTGGCCAGAATTTGGGCCAATTCATCCTCTTGCAATGGATTTTGCAATGGGATCTCTTCGTGTTGCTCTGTCTCTTCCTCCACCTGCCTAGACTGCTCAGTCTCTTCCTCTGTTTCTCCTTCCTTATTTTCCTCCATCTCTTTCTCATTCTCCTCTCCTTCTAATTGTAGGGGTTTCTCATCCCCTGAATCATCTATCTCCACTGGTTGGCTGGTATTCCCTCGGGAATTTTCTGGCCTCCCTCTGATCCATGCTAATCTAACTAATTTCCTCCATTTCAATGGTCTATTCGATGTACTGGTAACATGTTTTCATTTTGGGGCTGGCAGAGTTAGTCCCCCATCTATCATGGCAATTAATTCTTCCCAACTGCTCTGTTGCTGAGCAAGACTGTGGCTAACTATCAGTCGTATCAGCCCATGGTGACTTACTACCAATTCTACGTGTTGTGATTTTTTCATGCTTCGGGCAACATCATGTAGTAAGGAATTTAAAAATGCAGGTAAGTTCGCAAAGCATTTTTGTTTTAATACGGCTAAATGCTTATGGTGTCATGGTCTTACCACGTATTTTCGGCCTTCACAAGTGATGTAGCTTTGGATGATCTTCGCCAATTCTGCCCACGCCTCTCCTAATGCTGCTGGTAGAACTCCCTTTCCTCTTACAGTTAGATTCTGGCCTTCATCTTGAAAATATTTTAGGATTTTTTGTAGTCTCTCCTTCTTTAGAGACCACACAGGTCCAGTGGCTGGTAGTCCCAAGACCTCTGCAATTATGTCATCGGTGACTGCTATGTGTCTCCCTCTTACCGTGGAGTGATATTCTTGCAAGTTCTATAAGAATTCTATTGCTACAGTCTCATTGGATTCTTGTAGCCGATTGAGATAGACTATCCATCCTGCCCTCGTTAAGATTTCCCGTGCAGCATCAGAAACTGTCAATACCTGTGGTTCTCTCCAAATTGATCTTCCTCCCATGTTTTAGCACACTGTAAAAATGCAGAGACGGTAATGGAACAACAGGCTATTCAAACTGCTAGAAATACAGAGAAAATAATGAAACAACAAGCTTGTTCAAATCCTGTGTCACTTACTAATTGCTACAGAGCATAATACGGAAATAGCTTAGGAATAGCAGGTCACGTATATCGGCAAATTATGAGGTCACCTGCTTCCCCCCTGCAATGTGATAGGCCGTCCTTGGCCATCAAATGAGAGAGCGGTGTGCCGAATTGCCATGGTACAGAGTCATAAAGGAACAACATATACCAAAAATGCCATGTTTACAAAAGGAACATATTGCCGAAATCGAGGTGTATAGTAGGATCACTTAACAAATAAGAGAATTTTGTGATATGATGCGAGGCTAGGAGGATAGGACAGCTGACATGCACAAAAAGTTTGATGTGTTTATTATCAACTTTTACGTCATGATTGGTTGTAATAGATTTTCATGTGTTTAAAGGTTTGGGGAAGTGATATACATAATCTCATTTGACCCATTAAAAAGGTATAAGACCAAGAAGGGTGTTGATGATTGCTATTGGTGTATAAGGAATGTGACTTCGATACCATCAATAGAGCTCTGTTGCCCATAGGTGTCCATAACCTTGACAGAGTTGTTTGTTTCACCCATGGAACCATGATCCTTTGTGTATGCTTTAGGAAGTGCTATGCAATGTCAAAATGGAGGTCATTATGCTGGCTTGGTAACCAGTTAAACCATAATGCCATTCACTAGGAAGGAGTGAAAGCTGGGCAGGCCGGCTCGTGATGAGACCTCCTGTCCCAAGGACTCTTTATATTTTGTGATGTGCCTCTTGGACCATATCCCTGGTGTGGTGGCCATAGTTGGAATGCCACTTCACTTTCTTCCTTATGATTATGGTAGGCTGGCTCTTGATAAGACCCCCTATCCTTCATTTGATAACTGATATCATATAAACATTTTCCTCTTATTTCTCTTTTATAAAGTAATTTCCTATTTATACACAAAGGGTGGTTCAACACTCCTTAAGAGTAGGAATGGTGGAAGAAGTCTTAACATCTCAATAGAAAAATATACCCTTTGTTATTATCCCTTAATATTGATGAAAGAAGATTATGGGAATTCAAAAAGAACCATCATGATAAAGATAACCAATCATATTAGTATTAGTAGAATAATGACAACAAAGTGATGAATAATTGTGTCCTTTCCTCTTCCCTCCTATCAATTCAAAGCAATTTCTTGTCAAAATAGCGATTTTATGTAATTTACTGATTTCAGTGTGCTCAAGTTTTGTATGCATTGAATAAGTGTATAGCTATGCTCCAATAGACTCGAAACATCAGTAACAACAGGTGTCTTTGAATTGGAATGGCAAGGAGAACAAGCATAAGTAAAAGGAATACAAAAATTTTGGCATTTCAAAGGGGAAGAGCAAAAAAAAAATGCAAGCGCTATTCCTTTGGAAAATGAACAACAGAAAAATATGAGTGCTGAAAAGGAACAACAAAAAACACAAGTGCCATTCCTTTGGAAAAGGAACAACAAAAAATACAAGTGTTGTTCTTTCGGGAAAAAGGCATAACAAAAAAATGCAAGTGTCATTCCTTTGGAGAAGGAACAGCAGAAAATAAAAGTGTTGTTCCTTCGGGCAAAAGGAACAACAAAAAACGCAAGTGTCGTTCCTTTGGAAAAGGAACAACAAAAAATGCAAGTGTTGTTCCTTCAGGAAAAAGGAATAGCAGAAACCAAAAGTGTTGTTCCTTTGGAAAAGGAACAACAGAAAATACAAGTGTTGTTCCTTCGGGAAAAAGGAACAACAGAAACCAAAAGTGATGTTCCTTTGGAAAAGGAACAGCAAAACATAAGTGTTGTTCCTTTGGAAAAGGAACAGCAAAACATAAGTGTTGTTCCTTCAGAAAATGAACAGCAGAAAAACAAAAGTGCACACAAGTGTTGTTCCTTCATAAAAGGAACAGCAAAAACGACAGTGTCGTTCCTTCGGAAAAAGGAACAGCAAAAAAGATGTAAGTCTTGTTCCATTGGGAAAAGGAACAACAAAATGATGGAACTGATGAGCCTACAAAAAGGAACAACAGAATGCAGGCTTCCTTGAAAAAGGAACAACAAAGTGGTGAGAATGCTAATTCTTCGTAAAAGGAATAGCAAAGTGCAAATATATAAAAAATATGTACATAAAATAATTTATGCTAACAAAACAAGAGAATTATGTACAGAATGTAAGAACAGTTGAATCACTTAATGAACCATAGGTGAGGAAGATTTCTCTTCCTCCTCCAAAATTTGCATGTCAGATTCTTCATAGAGTTGCTAGTAGAAGGATTCCTGAGTAAGTGGTTTGTGGTATAGTCGAACTTGGTGGCCATTTGCCTTGAAGGTATGTCCAGATCTGTCAATGGTGATTAGAGTAAGGGTGCCATTATCATGTACCTTCTGGATTTCGTATGGCCCCATCCAACGAGTCTGAAGCTTTCCGAGAAAATCCTGAAACCTGGAATCATATAGGAGCACCCAATCTCCTTCACGGAAGACTTTATTTTTAATGAGGGAGTCATGCCATTTAGATCGCTGCTGTTGGAT
Source organism: Pinus tabuliformis (assembly GCA_031772625.1). Taxonomy (NCBI): domain Eukaryota; kingdom Viridiplantae; phylum Streptophyta; class Pinopsida; order Pinales; family Pinaceae; genus Pinus; species Pinus tabuliformis. Next base: position 429,646,918 of record CM062810.1, on the reverse strand, counting down.
CAATGCAGTGTGTTGAAGGGCAGAGAGCCTGATTTCATCTAGCTCATTGATCTATTGTAATCTATTAATCTGTGCCTCATTTAGATCTAGACCGACCTCTTGTGCCATTCGTAGTATTTGTATTTCAAATTCTATCGGAAAGATGGGTTCCTTTCCAAATACTAGTTGGTATGCTGAATAGCCGATAGTGCTTCTCCATGTTGTTCTAGAAGCCCACAAGGCTTCTGGTAATATTGCAGCCCAATCACGTCTATGTGATGCAATGGTTTTTGTTAGGATTGCTTCTATTATTTTATTACTGCTTTCTACTTGACCATTTTCCTGTGGGTGGTATGGAGTAGTAATTTTATGCTGGATATGATAGTTTTTTAGTGTTGCAGCAATCTTGTTACCAGCAAACTGTGGTCCACCATCTGTAATTATGTCTCTTGGAAGCCCATATCGGACAAATATACGGAATAGGAACTGTATGATGGAATCCTCTGTAGCTCTTGGTAATGCCTCTGCTTCAACCCATTTGGTGACATATTCTGTTGCTACCAAAATATATGTTTTCTGGTTCGAGGATGGGTTAATTGGACCAACAAAATCGAGGGCCCATTGCTCGAATGGTTCAATAACTAGCTATGGATTCAGGGGAATTTCGTTGAACTGACCAGGGTGTCCTGCTCTTTGGAAATTGTCACAAGCTTGAATGAACTTCTTTGCATCTTTGAAGATCGTGGGCCAATAATACCCTGTTTGCAGCACCTTATGTCCAGTTCTTCGATCGACGAAATGTCCGCCACATGGTCCGTCATGACAAGCTTTCAAAATGTCAAAAATTTCATCTTCGCAGACGCATCTCCTGATGTGAATATCTGCCCCTGTATGGAACAGGTAGCCCCCAATCCAAGAAAATCGAGTAATTCGCTGGATAATCTATTTTCATTCTTTGGGGGTCAAAAGTTTTGGTAATTTGCCTACTGCTAAGTAATTTGCAACATCAGCATACCAGGGTGTTTTAACAGTGATAGCAAACAAATGCTCATTTGGAAGTTGATCTTCAACTGCTGCTGCATCCATTGGTTTTGGCATTCACAAGAGAAAGTCAGCTACAATATTTTCTTTTCCAGGTTGGTCCTTGATTGTGATATCGAATTCCTACAATAAAATCAACCATCTGGTTATTCTACCATTTTTTATTGGTTTATTTGCTAAGTATTTTATGGCAAAGTGATATGTATGCAAGATAACAGGATATCCAGTAATGTAATGCCTAAACTTATTGACAGCATGTATTACAGCTAAAAATTCCTTTTTGGTAACAGTATAGTTTAATTCAGCAGGAGATAAATTCTTGCTAATATAATAAATTTCATATGGTTTTTTATCTTCTTCCTGCCCAAGGATTGTTCCAATAGCTGTATCTGAAGCATCTGATGAAATTTGAAATGGAAGGTCCCAATTTGGACCTCTAAGGACTGGGGTTGTTGAGACAATATTTTTCAGATCCTGGAAAGCATGGTCACATTTTTTTGTTCAAAGAAAGTCAACATTATCTGTCAGTGCATATAGAGGTGCAACAATATGAGAAAAATGTTCTATTAATTTTCTATAATAACCAAAAAATCCAAGAAAACTGCATACCTCTGTTTGAGTGGTAGGAGTGGGAATTAGCAAAATTATTTGAATTTTGGCTGGTTCTACCTGTATTCCAGTTACTGAAATATAATGGCCTAGAATAAGTCCTTCTGTCATCATCATATAACACTTTTCATGGCTCAAACAGAGCCCGATGGCAATGCAATGCTGCAACACTTTTTCAAGTGTGTCCAATGCTAGGTCGAAATCATCCCCTTATGGTGTAAAATCATCCATGTATACTTCGAGCCCTCCATTTATTAAATTTGAAAAAATGTTGAGGATAGCCCTTTGAAATGTGGCAGGGGCATTGCATAAGCCAAAAGGTAGAACTACGTAGGAAAATGTTCCCCAAGGACAAGTAAAAGTAGTTTTGTCTTGGTCTTCAGGGGCAATCTAAATCTAATTGTATCCACTAAAGCCATCTAAGAAAGAAAAGAATTTCTTTCCTGCCAAAGTGTCTAATACTTGGTCAATGAATGGAAGGGGAAAGTGGTCTTTTTGTGTTGCTTTATTTATCTCTCTATAATCTACACAAATCCTCCACTTTCCATTCTTCTTTTGTACCACAACAAGTGGAGAGACCCATTTACTATCGCAGATAGGGTAGATGAAGTTCACATATAAAAGTTTTTGAAGTTCAGCCTTTACAATTTCTTTTAGATGAGGATTAAGTCTCCTTTGTGGTTGGCGAACGGGTCTCACATCTTTTTCTATGCAAATGTGGTGCGTATATAACTGGGGATCTATTCCTTTCATGTCAAGATAGTCCCATGCAAATGCTTCTTTATATTTCCTTAGTAGTTGGATGAGCTTCTCTTCTTGTTCAGAAGTCAAGTTGGCATTAATGTTTAAAGTCTTTCCTGGCTCAATTTCTATAATTATGCTATTTGAGAGAGAGGTAGTAGGTATTGTTTGATCATGTGTATCTTTAAGAGGATCTTCTTCTAATTCATTATCAAATGTTGCTTCTATCATGTGACATTGTATGTGGGATCTGGATTCAACTTGACTAATAAAATTGTTAATGGCATCATCTTCTATTTGGTCTTTGAAATCAAGGGCCTATTCTATGGTTAATGGAGATCTAATATTTTCAGTGAGGTATGATACAGGATGTTTGTTAGTTTTTGTTATTCTGACGCTTGGTTGTGCCGGAGGGTATAAAGCTAGATTCTTGATATTAGCCCCTCTAGTTATGGTCATACTGCCTTGTCGACAGCCAATATAAGCATCGACAGTTGCAAGCCAAGGTCTACCTAAAATCAATGGATGTCCATCAAGTCGGTTTTTGGGGTTTATTATCAGAAAATCAGTAGGATACTCCCAGGAGTCAACGGATACCATGACATCATGCAGTGTGCCTTCTGGCCTAACCATAGATCGGTTAGCCAGTTCTAATAAAGTGGTGGTCAGTTCTACTAATGTAATGCCCAGTTTTTGGCAAGTGGTAGTTGTTAAGATATTGATTGTAGCTCCTAGATCAACTAAGGAATTTGAGAAGGTTTGTCCATTGATTTGTACGGTTACTATTGGATTTCCTAGGTCTTCATATTTAATGGGTGTTTCTTTTCCTGATAATAGGTCGGATAGAGTGCCAACTACTTGGAATTTTGGATTATTTGTTATTTTCCTCCTTGGTTTCTTTATACATAGCTCTTTGATAGTGTTTAAATATATTGGGATGTCTTGAATGGCTTGGAGGAGTGGGATTTTTATGTGTAGATTTTTTAGTTCTCCCAGAATGTCAAAATTAGGATATTGTATAGGTTGAGATATAATTAATCGTTTTGGGAATGGGGGGGAGATGTGGTTGCTTGATCATGAATTTTTTGCCTGGTCACATCCTCTTCTTGTGGCAGTTGTTCTATAGGTAACTGATTTTCAACTTGAGTAGTTTTATCTCCCTCTATTTCAATGATGCGCCCAGATCTTAATTAAAGATCATTACACTCCCTTAGATCAGTTCCTATTTCTGATGTTTCAATTATTTGAATAGATTGGACCAGTTTTTTATTTGGATTGGGGTTGGGTTGGGCTGGGAGTTGTGGTCTTAAGTTAGACTGGGGATTTTGTTGTAATGCTGGCAGTGTAGGTTGAGGGAGCAGAATGGTTCCTACTGGCTGATTCATCGATCTTTGCCAGTTTTTCTGCCAGGCTTGACTTTGTGAAGTAGGAGGGGACCATTGTGCTGGATATATGTTGTTTTGCCAATATGGTGGAGTGTAGGGAAATTTTGGCCAATTAGGTTGGCTTGCTTGATTCAGCCATGGAGATGATGAAGGAAATGGTTGTTGTAACCAATTTGGGAAGGGAGGTTGATTTTTCCACATTGTATTATATTGTTGAGCATGATATTGTGGAGGCTGAAAAGAAGAAGCTGGGTCTGAGATCATACCTGATTGCCATGGCTGCCATTGACGACACTGATTGAGTAGATACACTAGCTCTGGCTCTTCTTCTACTTCCTTGTATACTGCTTTCAATCCAGGAAGTGAGGGACAACTCTCTGTAGAGTGGTCTTTCGTACAAATGCCGCAAACTTGGACTGCATCTAATGGAAACTCCTTGTGACTTTGTTTCTTTCTGCATCTGGGATAGAAGATTGCCAAATTCTATTCTGCCTCTACTTGATTTTGTTTATCCTGCATAATATCAAGTTGTGTTGTCAGTGTCCCTAATATGTCAGTTTTAAAATTTTCTAATAAATTTCCAATTTCTACACGAGTTACTCCTTTTACCGAAATTTTGTTATCTCTTGCAAATCGATCATGTTCAGCTGGTTTCAGCCTTGTGCTACCTCTCGAGCTCCTGATACATAGATTAATAATGTTAACAAAATTTTCCTAATAAATATCTCATTTTCCCATAATACTTAGTGTTTCAATCCATTGTTCCTTAATTCCCATAATTAATGTTGTTTTTAATGCATTATCAGGTAAGGGTAATGATGCATAAGGAGATCTTTGATGATTATACAGAAAACGTTCAACGTACTCTTCTAATGTTTCATTCGGTCTAGCTACCATGTGAAATATTTCATCTTTTAACTCTCTAGACTTACAGTAATCCTAATATTTTTTTAGAAAAGACTCTTTCATTTGATCCCAGTTATTTATAACACCACCACCCAATCCCATAAACCATCTTAAAGCAATCCATTTTAATGTAGAAGGAAATAATTTCAGTTTCTATGGATCGGTGGTATAGTCATATCCTCTACACATCACATCAAATTCAAATAAGAATGCACCCAGATCTTCTGATGTAAGGCCATGGAATGTATGGATATGCTGGAGAGGAATTGCTTTCATAGGTGCGTTCGCTGCAGTCTCCACAATGGGGTATTGCAGTGCAGAGGTTTGGGTGTTTGGATGGTTCTGGGCCATTTGGTCAAATATATCCCAATAACCTTCTGGGATATCTAGGAGGGTATTCCGGGGTTGTCGAGGGGGAATGGCTCTAACGGGAATGGCCTTCACAACTCTTCCTTTATCTGGGATGATGAGAGTGCCTAATGTCTAAGGGGATTCTTGAGTTTCTTCAACTTCGTTATAAATGATTTTTGCAGTGCTTCCCTTATCTAGGCTACTTAATGGCTGAATTATCCCAAGAGGAGGTCTTGGTTCTTCAGTTTCCCTGGTTTCTCCTCTTCCTTCACAGAGGTTGCTATGGTTCCCTTCTTGCAATGATTTTGGGCTAGAATTTTCAATTTCTTGAAAATCTTGCTCTTCGGTTTGATTGTGCACCTCAGTAAAGGCTACAGATGGTGATCCTCTGGCCTGAAGGGAACTAGTAGGCTGTCTAGAAGTAACTTTTCTAGGCCTTACTAAAGGCTGAGATTCTGCTTTCCTAAGGATTTCATCTATAAAGGTCGATCGGCCAAGGGTCACTGGCCCCTTAGCTTTGTCAGGATTGGGTAGAGGTTTAGGATTCTTTTCAGGCTTTTTCTACTTAGTCATGCACACAAATCAAATGATAATTTCTACCCAAAGAAAACAGCAACAAGTCTGCAGGAAAGCAAGTAGGGGAGCAAGGCTATTACATGCTCTGCACGCAGGCTCTTACCTTCCGTTTTTAAAACCTAGTTCTCTCCTAGCAGATTCTTACATCACTCAGAAAAGAAACAAATGGCTACGCTCTTCCTCGGCAATGGCACCAAAATTTCGAGCGGTAAAAAGGGTCTTTTTCACCTCTATTTACCTCACATTAACTTGTCAATCCAAGAACGATTTGTTATCTCAAAGAGTGTACTCATTTTGAGGCAGTCATTTGTCAGAGTAATGCTAGTAGTATAGTGCTCTAAATATAAGAGTAAACGGATGCTTGAAATAATATCTACTTACAGAAAAGAACCTTAAGACTCAAATCATGCACTCAGAAAACTATAGCAATTTATCAGTCAAGGGTACAATAGCGGTAACTCATCCCTTTGTAAACTGATGTAATTAAAGAATATCATCAACTTGGGAACTAGACAACAAATATCAACATTCACTATAGTCTTATATCATTCCACACACCAAAGCAATGATAATACAAATAACAGGAAATGGAACAACAACTAGTTCTTATAAATAGGATTGAATAGCAAACCTCAGTCTAAGGAAATAAATGCAGCAATCGTATCCTACAAAAATTAGATAGCAATCTCTACTCTGAGGATAAATCAGACAACAAACAAAAATAGAACGACAACTAATCGGCAATGAAATATAGAATGGCAACTAGAGTTAAATGTAAATGTACAATGAAAAAAAAAAATAACACATGCGGTACGCTTAGAGAAACAGTAATCTGACTTCAATACAACAGGTATCAATCTCAGTTATAAAGAATAACGATTGTAATTCATAATAGAACAACAACATCAATTGAACAATAATCGTGATTAAGTGTAAAACATAGATGAATACAGTGATACCAACTTATGAATGTTACAACACAGTTACTCTATAATTGAACATAAATAGAATTTTCTAAGGAACAACAATGTTATATCAATGATTAAAGGAATAACAATGTGTTACAAAGTCAGAATGAATAATACAACATTCTTGTCACAGAGAACAACATTACTCAATTGAACATAAATCAAATATAACAGAACCGTGATATAAAATAACAAAACACATCGGATTACCGAACAAAGTTGATAATGAAAACCACACACGAATTAGAGATAATGATACAGGAGCAAGTGTTCCACTAGGGCTGGGCCCGTAGCCTCCAAGGACACACCACTTGAGATTACTCCAGAATCATAGATGAAACGACAACCAGATTTATATTAAAACATCAAAGCAGAGTTACAGTGGATCACTTCTCAACGAGAGTCGATGATCAAAGTTTCAAATACAAAGGAGAATTACGTAAAAACAACAACAGGTCATCCCCTGGGCTAGAAGTACTACCCCTTCTTATAACAACCGAGTGGAGATATCAATGATGCAAAAATAGTTAAGATAGCGATCCTTCAGGATCAAAGGATCCTAAGGGATTCACTAGACTGTTAATTTCCAGTTATCTATTTGTTCTCTTGCACTGATTCGATATCTCCTTTTCACTTTCCTGGCTGATATGCTCCAATTTGTATCATCTTGTTTGCATGCGGTTTCCTGCTAGAGGGATAGCAGTTAACTTTGCCCTGTCTTTCCTTTAGGACGAAAATCTTTCGTTTTTTCCTCTTCCTACATAAGAAAATGGAAATTATTAGTAGTTTTGTGTTGCATATAAATCCCTTAGATTTTGTCATCATTTCTTATTATCTGCCTAGTTCATGATGCAAAGAGGTTATGAGTTTTAAAGCAAAGATGACAAAGTAAACGATAAAAACATACCTTTTTTAGTACTCCACAACAGACAAGGCATCACCATTCTGGTTCTCCATATTTTTCCATCTCATCTCCTCTGTCAGCAAGGCTGAGACTATTTCATCAAACTGCAAGGTAGTTGCATTACTACCTATTGCAATAACCAAACTATCCCATGAATCTGGTAGAGAACACAACAAACTGATGCACTTATCTTCATCTGAAATTTTAATATCAACAGATGCTAACTAACTTACCACAGTATTAAATGCGTTTAGATGATCTGTCACCAAGTCTCCATCTTTCATCCTCAGGTTATACAGCTTTTTCCGTAGGAATGGTTTATTCACCAGAGACTTATATTGGTACAAAGTCCCTAACTTGTCCCACAAAGCCTTCGCCGTAGCTTCCCCTGATACATTCAACAATACTAAATCTAAGGCACACAATCATATTGTGCTCTTTGCCTTCCAATCCAACTTCTTCCATTCTTCATCGGACACTCCCATTGGTTTAGTACTCGGATCTACCGTGATCCACTGATCTTTATCCACCAACAGATCCTCCATCTTGAGTTTCCACAACTCAAAAGTCTGACCATTAAATTTCTCGATCTCTATCTTTCCACTACTCGCCATCTTCTTTCACCACCAGAATCAATCTCATAGATCTCCCACTAAACAAGGTCTACCACAAGCCCGAGCGAAACCCCTCAGCAACAAAGGCGTCCCCTTGAAGCTAAATCTGCTCTGATACCAAATATAGGTTTTAACCCCATACAGAAATTACCTGCATATGAATTCTAAAACACAGAAAATAAACAATGCGAGAGCATAACACATAAAACACATATACACAGAGAATTTCCCTGGATCCCAAAACAGGGATTACCATCTTGATTTTTCATTATGTTCCTTTCAATGTTATAATACATATTTGTACATGCTGAAGCATCCAATACCATGGACCGAAAACCATCACGTCCAATACCCGGACCCCATAAAGTGGGGTTACGGGTACACCTCAAACCCCTTGTGACCCCCCGCCCCCCGCGCTACACAATCGATGCAATGAAGAGGGTACTGCGCCCCCCCTCTAACCCCCCAGTTAACTATGTGGGCTAGTCATGGAAAGAATATAACACAACCCAACACAACCAACCTAATCGATACGATTTCTTATGAGGTGTGGTTGCTAATCCCAATTTATTTACAATTGCTTCAAAAATTAGATTTACTTGTGAGCCACTCTCAAACAAAGTATCAATCTTTTGATATTTGGAAATAACTTGAATATGGAAAAGCTCATGCATTTTTCTCTCATTTTCTTCATCAATAATAGACTGAGCAGAATTACTAGTAGGTGCTTCAAAATTCTTACCTTTTATACCTGTGGCTACAATAATTGTTTCATCTCCTGAGTCTGACCCCAAATCGTTTTGAATAGCTGCAGCAATCTTCTCCTTTTTTCCCTCGGACTTCTTAGGTCTTAGCTTTGGATGCAGAATCCGACAATCCTCATCATCATGCCCATCCTTTTTACAGTGAGTGCATGACACTTTGCTTTTTTGTGTAGTGTTAGCCTTCCTTGCTTTCCACTATTGCTTTCTTTTCTCCTTGCTCTTGCTTGCAGTGGGTTGGGATGGTCCCCCAAATTTTGAATTTCCATTCTTTCCTCTAGCTTCTATATGAGTAGCTTGTACAGATACCTCATCTATACTAGCGGGATTAAACATGAGGATGGTATGCCTCGTGTAGCTGTGTAGACCACAAATGTAGTTCAAAAGAGTCTCTGGTGAGTCCAATGAGATCCCTAGAATCAATTCTCTCTTTCTAAATTCTTGAGTGTACCCTTGCACACTTTGCCCTTTCAACTGTCGAAGAGTTTGCCAACTCATCATGGCTTGTTGCATGCAGGCCAATGGATAGAACTACTTTTTAATTGTAGAAACAAATTCACTCCAGACAGAGATGGTCTTAACATGTCTTTTCATGTAAGCTTGAGCTTTGCCTTCCCACCAAACCAAGGTAGTGCCTCCTAGGCGTAGGATTGCTAGCTGAATCTTTCTCTTGTCTGAGTCTATGTTCTATACTCTACAATACACATCAATTTGTCTAATCCAATTGTCGAACTTTTCAGCATTTAGCTCTCCATCATATATAGGAAAATAAAATTTAACATCTAGCTTGATCAAGGATTCTTTCTTATTATGCACAGGGCTATTAGGAGGTGTGAGAAAGCTTTCCTCTTTCCCTTTTCCCTTGGAGTGGTCATGGGAGTGAGACTTGTCTTCTTCTTTGTCTTGTTTAGAACCTAGTGAATCTTCAAGCTTATGCTTTCTAAAGTCCCTATACATTTCTTCTACCATAGAATTTATAGCTAGGAAACTTTATATGAATTGAGGGTCTGGCCCCACAGAACCTTCCTATGCCATTGTCTTCCATGGATAGACTCTCCCAATTTCAGGATTAGTTTTGACCAACTCTCCTTCTCCTAATTTGAGCTTTGATCTAGTGAGCATTCAACAGCTAAACCAACACAAGCTTGTCTAACCTTATAGCCTAAAGCTCTGATACCACTTGATCTGATAATCACCCTATGAGTGACCTTAGTTAAAGATTTATTGAATAAAGGTATTACCAACTCATATCCTAGTGTGTGTGTCTATGTTATTTAAGAAACAGATTGATCAGATTGCAAATACACAAACACTTGAAATGGAAAGAAAACAGAGAAATACAGTAAGAAAATATAAGAACACAAGGAATGAATAAGGAGTTCACCCTATCCTCTAGGGCTACATCTTCGATCCAGCTCTCAGTTGTGGCCTTATTTTATTATGTCTTAAGCAGAGAATTACAATGAAAGGACTCAATATGAGTCTCCTGAAATATAAATTTACTTGGTAGGGTGGTTCTTGGATGCCCCAAGCCACTAGAGTACACAACATCTTTTCCTTACCAACTCTCTGACCTTTTGGTCTACAATGGAGATAGAGCCCAATGTGGTGCTCAATCCAGACAGATCCTCTCTGGGATGGCTTGAATCTCTCAAGCTCTCTGGTGCTCGATGTTGCCTCTGGTTAGCTCGGCCCTCTGTCTTCCGTTCTGCTTTTGCTTGCTTTACTGTCTTCTTTGCTTCTCTTTCTTCTATCTTCCTCTCTCTATTATGTCCTCCTCTCCAGGTTCTAGTCGTCTTTCTATTTTATGTGTGCATGGATTTAAAGCCATTCATCCCCATGTTTGTTCAGTTCCTCTTCCTCCTCCGTTGAATCGCCTTCTGCAGTTGCGCTTGGAGTTCCTTGTTCGATGTCATCACCAGGCTCACAGGGAGTGGCCACATGTCCTCCTGTAACTGCGCCAGCCTGCTTTGTTGGTTCAATTCTTCGATTACGTCATGGAATGAGTCTTCCTCCACTGTGGTGTCAAAGTGGACCTCAAATCCTTCTAAATCATGGCTTATTCCTTCGTTAAATCTAGTCTTGTCGTCGGGCGTGATGTTAACCGTCCGATCTAGATCCCCTAGATCCAACGCCATCCGCTCATTTCACGCGGTTGACTTGCTCGACCATTAGCGTGCGATGAGAAGTGGTTTTCTCTCTCCTCCATTTGCCACTCGTCGATCATTGAGTGGGATCGCTCCAATTTCATCCAAAACCGCTTACCGCTCAAGGAGCCCCTGATCAATACTGCCGGTTTCATAGCGAGTCCCGCCTTTTAGCTTTAGCCTTTTCCCCACTGTTCCCGACTCTTTCATGTGACTGACACTCAGGGCTTCTCCATTTCAAGGGTTTTTGCCGATAATCACACATCAAAAAACTCCTCTGTTTCCCGATCTGGGCCTCCCAAGGGCTAATTTCACCTCCCACATAGTCTCCATGGGCCTCAGCCAGCGCGTTTTGACTGAGGTCCTCATCGTTCCACGCTAGCTGCCACTGCCACTAGTTTAGAGGTGTTTTTGACCATTGTTTTGAATTCTTAGAAGTTTTTCCCGATCTAGTACATCCATGGTTCTTCTAACAGTTCTTTATGGATCCAGTTCAGATGAATATCTCAAGGGAAAATAGGGTTTGTCAAAGGAAGACAAATAACAGACAACATAGTGGTGGCACAAGAAGCAATCCACTCCTTAAAAAAGTTAAAAACCAAAGGAATGTTGGTAAAACTAGATTTGGCCAAATCCTACGGTACACTGAACTAGGAGTATCTACAAAAACTACTGAAGGCATTCGACTTCAATGAAATATGGATAAGCCAGGTAATGTCAATGATAACCACTCTAGTTCTGTCAATTTTTCTCAAGGGATCCCCTATAGAGGCATTCAATGCCACTAGAGGGCTTAGGCAAGGCGACCCATTATCACCCTTCTTGTTTATCCTAGCAGCAGAAGGTCTAGGAAGATATATAAAAGAAAAAGTCTGCAGTGAACAATATACGGGCCTAAGACTCTGGGGGAATGACCTTCCACTAACCCACCAACAATTTGTAGACGACGTAATGCTATACAGATAGGCACCGCTCAAGGAAGCCAGGAAAATTATGGAAATCCTCACAGACTTCACGAGTGCTTCAGGGATGGAGATAAAAAAAGAGAAGTCAGATATCTATTTCTTCAACACCCCAGTACCCTCCCAAGCTTTCCTAGCAAGATCCATGGGATTCAGAATAGGAAATTTCCCTACGAAGTATCTAGGAATTCAGCTAAATGACCAACAGAATAGAGTGGCTAATTGGAAAATCTTGTTGGGAAAGATCCAAAGGAAAATGAAAAACTGGACATTCAGAACGCTGAACATTCCAAGTCATGTAATACAGCGAAAATTAGTATTACAGTCTATTCTGATATACCAACTAACTAGTCAAGCAACCCCTAAAGCAGTCTGGAAGAATATGGTAGACATGTTCAAAAAGCTCTTTTGGCAAGGACCCATCACAATAAAAAAAATGGGTGCTCCTATTCTAGAGCTAGCTCAAAAAACCCCTAAAAGAAGGAGACCTTGGACTCTGTGACCCTTACATTTTGAATCAGGTAATGGGAGAAAAGTTGTGGTTTAGATGGATATAAGGAGGGGTAGATCTTTGGAAAAAAATATGGGAGAGAAAGTATGACATGCCTAGGTCCCTCGAAGGAAAGCCGAGAAGCCAAAATGATAAGAAAGGATCTGCAATATGGAACCTAGCTAGTGCTAATAGGAATCTGATCAGCAACCATAGCTTCTACGAAATCAGAGGAGGGGACAAAGCCAACTTTTGGGAAGAAGCGTGGCAACAGAGGGGAAAACTCAACAACCAACCGCAACTAGTAGAAATCCACCAATTCAGCGATCTCCATGGGGGAAACACAATACAAAACTTCTGGTGCATAGAACTAGAAGGATATTAGAGAAAGTGGAAACAACAATAGGATTAGCTAGAAGCGCCAGAAACACCCCAATGGAAGCTATATGAAAAGGAAATGGCAACCAAGAAGATAGCGATAAAAGAAGGATCGGACATCCTAAGATGGGGCCACAGAATCAAAGGAATGTTTACAATCAAAGAAGGTTATCAATTAAAAACAGAACACAAGAGACATCTAGAAACAAATAATTAGGAAAGCATATGGAAATTAAAAACATGGCCGAAGATTTCTTTCTTCATTTGGATCCTAAGCCATGAGCGAGCATTAACATGGGACCAACTGCAAAAAAAGGAATGCAAGGCCCATCGATATGTGTCCTATGTCAAGAACAGGAAGAGACAATGGAGCACCTTACCAATGCTTGCAAATAAAACAATAACGTGTGGAAACAACACCATCAACTTTTTGAAATTGGTGACAGGAATCCAAATAAAATGCAAAAAAAATAGAGAACTGGAGGAAAAAACCCATACCAGAACACAATCCTGAACCGTGCTTGGAGACTCTCGCTAGGATTTGTCCTGTGGAATATATGGAAAGAATGAAACAAATTGATCTTCAAGGAAGAAGGCAGAGCAAAAGTAGAAAAATGGAACTAGATAATCCAAAATATTAGAGAGACTATTCTGATAGAGAAATGGTTCGAGGAGGACTAGAAAACTAACCCAAAGGAAGAAAAGATAATGACCCGCCTAAACCTGAAACCAAGCATGTTGCATACATCTTCTAGGAAGCACCACACCACCAAAGAGGAGGAAGTAAACCAATTCAGAAGACCACAGAAGGAATTCATCAAACTAAACTTCGATGGCACTGCAAAAGGGAATCCTGGCGAGGCGAGGACAGGAGGGGTATTCAGAGATGATAGGGGTAGGACACTCAGAATCTATGCAATGGACTATGGCAACACGACAAATAATGAAGCAAAGCTTCATGCCCTGAAAAAAGGGTTGGAAATCATGATAAGAGAGAAATATTAAAATTACAGGTAAAAGGAGATTCGAAAATGGCAATTGAAATAGTAAAAAAGCTACAACAAGGAACACAGTGGGAGAAGATCAGCTGAAGCTGGAGAACTGCTTGGCTGGTGCAGGTGATCAAAAAACTAACCAGATAGATAGAATACATCCTTCCCACACACATATGAAGGAAAGGCAATGTAGCAGCGGACAACCTGGAAAATCGGGGAAGCAGCTAGGTAGGCAGGACTATAGACATAAACGCGGAAGAAATATATCAGATGGAGGAGATGGAAAACTTAGTGAAAATCCTGGAAAAATACAAGGAACGAGAGGAGAACCCCCGATTGAGGTGTAGCACAATGGAGGAACTGGGAGGCAGCATCCAAGTGAGTGAAAGGACATGAGAGGGAAATGGAGTGAGAGGACAGGGGAAAGGGCAAGTGGACGGACATGGCATGGAAGGAACAGACCCTGAGAGAAGGTTGGTGGAGATGGATAAGGAGGACAACAAGGATGGTAGGGGGGTAGCAGGATGGCGGGCAGAAGGATGCCAACAAGTGGTAGGACGAGGTACGAGATCATACGGCAAGAGCAGCCGGGAGTAAGTGAGTGTTAATGAGAGGAAGTGGAAGTCAGGCCAGAGGGTCACCATTCCAAGGTGATGGTGTAGGGATCAGTGAAGGGAATAATGATGACAGACAGGTGGATGAAAAGGGAAAGGATAGAAAGGGGAGGGGAATAAAACATAAGGGAAAACAGTCCATAAGTAGACGCATGCAAGGGAGGAGATGAGAACTAGAGAGAGGAAAGGTGGCTAAAGAACGACGTTGTAGCTTGCGGACGGAAGCAGAACCAGTTCTACAAGTTGGTATGTTACTCCTCTGGCCCTCAACTTCTTAAGGCATAGGATGTCTTTCCACATTAATCTAGGAAATTTGTTTAGGATAGGGAATGAGTCTGGTATGGAGGAACCCAGGAATTCCTGGGACCTTGGATGGTCGAAAACTTTAGAATGTGATCTGAAAATGAGATCTTTTCAATTAATATGGTATTACAAACTCATGTGCATGGATTTGCCTATGTTATTTTATGCAATGGATTGATAAGATTGCGAAATACACAAACAATGAAGAAGTAAAGAAGCATAATAGACAAAACACATAAACACAACAAATTTAATAAGGATTTCACCCAATACTCCTGGGCTACATCTCTTGGTCCAGCCTTTAGTGGTGACCTCTCTATTATGTCTTCAAATAGAGTTTTACAATAGTATGAGCTCAATTTGAGACTCAACACACAACAGATACAACAACAAGAGTTTGCTTGAACTTCTCAAGCCTCTTTGAGTACACAAACTCTCTCAATCACTTTCTATCTCTGCCTTTGCTCTCTGTCTTGGAACTGCCTTCAATACTGCCTGCCTCTATTTTCTCTCTGTCTGTGGCTTTAAAGCCAATCTACTCTACCTGTTCATTTCTGCTTCTCAGCTTTCTATCTCCCAGCCTCTATCTGCTCGAATCCCCCTTCTAGCATTAAAAAATCATTGCATAACACATTAAGGGGAGGTGGCAACCTATGCTACAACGGATGAGTGCATTGGGCCTTTGAAATCCATGAAACTGCCATTCTCTATTTACACAAAGAAATGCATTCAAACAAAGGAAAAATTTTCCAAACACTATTTATCGGACTTCAAACATTCTGAATTAACCTTATAACTCTTATCATATCTGCATGTATATTGATATAGTATCTCCACCATTGATCTGGGAGATCCAAACCAATGGTTGTGGTTCATTTTAGGCAGCTCTTTTATACGAGGGTTAACCACCTAATGAGGGTGGTTTTATCTCACCCCAGCCTGGACACGCGACATCCATTGTATGGGATCGGGCAGAGCCAGGCCCAAACCACTCACTACCTTAGGCCCACCCGAAATCCCGCTTATATCGTGATTTTCCTTTGTATCAAAAATACATTAAAACTGTGGAAATACCACAAAAATGGCTTATGACGAATTTCAAATATTATGTAATTTCATTCCCAAACCCCTTCGAATCTGGGTTTATCTCATTGGTGTTGTTTCTTTGTATTTCGTTAAAAAATGAAATATGTGAAAATACATAAAAGAAAAAATGCCTTTCGGCGGATCTCAAATCTTATGTAGCAATGTTTATATAGCCATCGGGTCTAGCTAATCACATCGCACATATACATGTGTATAAGCCCCAATCCATTGTGTTTCTCCAATTTTGATATCGCAATGTGATTGATCACAATCGCATATTGTGATAACCCCGGGCCATTGTAAGCACTCTTGTAATCTCCGATAGTGATTTTGTCATGCAACGTGGGTCGTCAATCTGCACACTTGATCGACAGTCCTCGTTGACTCCACCAATTGTGATCGCAATTTTTATGTGGTGCGTTTTGATTTCCTCCACTTGTCACTGCCAATTTGCGATTTGCCGATTAGATTTGGACCGTTGATTGGCCAGATCTGACGACTACTGTGCAAAGTTGTCGATAACCCATTTTTTCACTGTTTCTTCATAATTTTGGTTGTCGATTGTGTTTTCCACTGTTTTTGAAGGTTCCTCTCATGTGATTGTTTTGGTTTTTTAAATGATTTTAAGAATATTTCAAGACCTAAAGAGTATTCTAGGATCAGTTTGGATCACGCCTTCCCACTAAAAAGGATTTTGGATCACCAAAAGTTGGTTTTCAAGCATCGCTCAAGTGAGGATACACCTTCCTCACTTGTCCAATCTCTATCCATTTTACACTGTTGGGTTTTGAACCTTTGAGTCCAATTCTTAGGTATTCAATATCCCCTTTTTGCGTGGTTCTCACCTTCCTGTCCAGAACTGTATCTTCCTGCAACTCATTGAGATATTCAGGTAATAGATCATCAATAGAAGGAAATTGACTTTGCTCTTTAGGGTCTTCAATTAATGAAGGTTCAAATAGTGTTAAATTTTTTGCATTTACCACTGAATAGATGTGCATGTAAGCAGGCAAATCAATATGGAAAGCATTCTTGCCAATTTTCTCAATTATCTTGAAAGGCCCATACCTTATTGGCTTCAGCTTCTTTCCTTCATCTTGCATTCTTTCTTTGTTGATATACAGCCAGACTGGATCACCAACTTGGAAGCTATGCTCCATCCGATCCTTATCATGCCTTGCCTTGTACCTGGCCCGGCTCTTTTCCAGTTGTTCTTGCACTTCCTGGTGAATTTCTTGGATCTGTTCATTGAACCTGGTTGCTTTTTCCACATCGCTGTGTCCATCAACTGCTATGTCTTTTTCAAAGACAAAATCCAAGGGAGACCTTGGTATAAAACCAAAACAAGTCTCAAAAGGAGATCTTTGAGTAGAATAATGCTTAGCATGGTTGTAAGCATGTTGCACATAACATAAATGTTCATCCCAAAGCTTGGGATGCTTGCTGCAATAACCCCTGAGCAACTGGATCACTGTCCGGTTGACCACCTCTGTTTGGCCATCTGTTTGTGGATGAAAAGCTATGCTCTTCTTCAGTCTGGTGTCCATCAATTCCCACAGACTTGACAAAAACTTCCCAACAAATCGGGAATCTTAATCATATACTATGGAAATGGGTAACCCAAAATGCACCCAGCCATGCTAAAAGAACAATTTTGTTGTTTGTTCAGCTGTAATCTATTTGTTACAAGGTATTAAAATACACATTTTGCTCAACCTTTCCACAATAACATATAAATAGTCATGACCTTTTCTAGATTTGGGCAATCCCCCAACAAAGTCCATGGAAACACTTTCCCAAGGATGAGAAGGAACTAGAAGTGGAGTGTACAAGCCTAGTTTTCTATTGTTGGGTTTGCTTTTAGCACACATGGTACACCCTTTAATATATCTAGAAACTGTTTCATGAATTTTCGGCCTATAGCAGAATCTTTGCAGTTGTGTAACTGTTTTACTTACACCAAAATGCCTTGATATCAGAGAAGTATGTGCTTCCCAAATTATGTTAACTCTTTCATTTTGTGGAATGCATAGCTTTCCCAAATGATACAAGAGTTGGTCCTTAACATAATAATCCAATTCTTCTACTTTTTTGCCATGACATAAAGTTGTATAGACATCTTTAAAATCTATATCTTGAGCATACTGTTCAATGTAACTTTCATGCACACCTGAGTTATGCTTAAGTATAGTTGATGCATTTATAATTGGTCTAGACAACATATCTGTGACTTTATTGTGTATTCCCTTCTTATATATGATGATTAGATGAAACTACTGTAGGAAACCCATCCACCTATAGTGTCTTGATTTCTGCAATTTAGTTTGTGAGTGCAAATATTGAAGTGGCTAATGATTAGTATGTATAACTGTTTCTTTGCCCATTAAGTAATGTTTCCACTTTTTTACACTCTGTACTAATGCATACAATTATTTATCATATGTGGGATAATTAACTACTACAGAATTAAATGTCTTAGAATGGTAGCATATGGGTTTACCATGTTGCATCAACACTGCTCCCATGGCATAGTCATTGGCATCTGTTTCAATCTCAAATGGTTTTTGAAGATCTGGCAATGCTAGTACTAGTGCTATACTAATTTTTTCTTTCAAGGTGTCGAAGGCTTTCTGCTATTTGCCTCCCCATTGAAACACCTTGTTCAATCCTGTCAAAGCATGTAAGGGAGCTGCAATCAAGGAAAATTTAGCAATAAACTTTCTCCAATACTGTGTTGCTCCTATGAAGCTTCTAACTTCTGTAGCAGATTTGGGTTTAGGCCAGTTTACAATGACTTCAACCTTAGAGGGATCTATCTTCAATTCACCACCCCCAACAATATGACCCAAATAATTTAAATATGTTTTTCCAAATTCACACTTTGATAATTTAACATATAGATTTTCTTTTTTCAAAACATCTAGAGTCTGCTTTACATGCTTCAAATGTTCTTCCCATGTTTTGCTGAAAACAAGAATGTCAACTAGACATACAATTACAAAATCATCAATAAAAGGCCTGAGTACATCATTCATAACTCTCATGAAAGTGGTAGGAGCATTAGTTAAGCCAAAAGGCATAACTAGCCATTCATACAGCCCTTGCTTTGTTTTGAAAGCATTCTTCCATGCATCTTGTTCTGCAACTTTGACCTGATGGTAGCCATTATGCAAGTCCAAATTGGAAAATTAAACAACTTCTTTTAACTGATCTAATAGATCATCTATGTGAGGAAGAGGATAATGATTCTTGATCATTATTTTATTCAGTGCTCTCTAATCAATGCACATTGTCCATGAACCATCTTTCTTTCTCACCAACATGATTGGAGATCCGCATGGTGATGTGCTTGGTCTTATGAACCCTTTCTCGAGCATCTCCCGTATCTGCTTCTTGATTTCTGCATTCTCTAAAGTGGATAACCTGTACATTCTGATGTTAGGTAAAGGAGCATCTTGCTGCAAATTAATATCATGTACAATTTCCCTTTTGGGTGGCAGACCTTTAGGTTCATGAAATAAGATATCATATTATGAAACAACTTTTTCTAAATAATCTTTCTATTTAGCATCACAACCCTCAAATACATTGGTTTTATCAGGTTTCTTTTCCTTTGCAACCATCAGTAAAAATTGGTTGCATGAATTTACAATTCTTTTTATCTTCCCTGAGTATATGAGAGTATAATTATTCTTGAGTTTATGAGCTCTTACAATATATTCAATTCCATCTTTAACGAGTTTATACTTATTTTCAACTCTATAGAAAATGGCTTTTCTATCATACAAGTAAGGACTTCCTAAAACAATTCCACATATATCCAAGGGAATTACATCTAACTCAACCCCATCTACAAATGTTGAACCAATGGAAAATCTAAGTTTACATTGTCTAGTCACTTGTAGCTTTGCTTTATCACATACCCAACCTAATGGATACGGCTTCTTATGAGGTGTGGTTAGTAGTCACAATTTCTGTACAATTGCTTCAGAAATCAATTTTACTTGTGAGCCACTATCAAATAAAGTATCAATCTTTTGATGCTTGGAAATAACTCTAATATGAAAAAGATCATGTATTTTCCTCTAATTTTCTTCATTATCAATAGTTTGTGCAAAATTACTAGTAGATGCTTCAAGAATTTTTACCTTTCATACCTGTAGCTGTGATTGTTGTTTCATCTCCTAAGTCTAACCCAAAATCTTTTTGTATAGCAACAACAGTCTTCTTCTTCTTGCCATCGAACTTCTTGGGTTTCAGCTCCGGATGCAAAGACCAGAAATGTTCATCATCATGCCCATCCTTCTTGCAGTGAGTGCATGAAGGTTTGGATTTTTGTACAACGTTTTCCTTCCTCTCTTTCCATTTCTACTTCCTCTTTTCCTTATTCTTGCTTGCAGTGGGTTTTGATGATCCCCCAATCTTTGGGTTCACATTCTTTCCTCTAGCCTCTAGATGTGTAGCCTGGACGGATACCTCATCTATGCTAGTTGGGTTAAACATGAGAATGGTGTGCCTCGAATAGCTGTGTAGACCACCTATATACTTCAGCAAAGTTTCAGGTGAGTTTAAAGAAATGCCTAGAATTAAAGATCTTTTTCTAAATTCCTGGGTATAACTTTGTACACTTTGCCCTTTTAATTGGTGAAGTGTTTGCCAACTCATCATAGCTTGCTGCATATAAGCTAGCAGATAGAATTGTTTTTTAATTGCAGAAACAAATTCACCCTAGACAGAAAGAATTTACCATGCTTCTTTAAGTCAGCTTGTGTCCTGCCTTCCCACCATACCAAGGTAGTTCCTCCAAGGCATAGGTTGGCCAGTTGAATTTTACTCCTGTCTGAATCAATGTTCTGCACCATGCAATACACATCAATCTATCTAATCCAGTTATATATCTTTTTTTCATTTAATTCTCCATCATAGACTGGCAAAAAAAATTTTACATCTAATTTAATCAAATATTTTTTTTCTTTTTATTTCCAGGGCTATCAGGAGGTGTTGTTAGAGGAGGCTCTTTTCCTTTCCCTTTGCCTTCAGGATGGCCATCTAGAAGAGATTCCTCTGTTCCTTTGTCTTGTTTGGAGGTTGAATAATCTTCACTTCGACCTTTCTTAAATTCTTGATAGATCTCTTCTACCATGGCTCTCATGGTCATGAAACTGTCCATGAACTAAGAGTCTGATTCCAAGGGAATTTCTTCTGTCATTTTCCTCCTAGGATAGACTCTACCAATTTCTAGGTTAGCCTCAACCAGTTCTCCTTCTCCTACTTTGAGCTTTAACCTAGTTAGCATTCAACAATCCAGCACAAGCTTGTCTAACCTTAGCAACCTAAAGCTCTGATACCACATGATCTGAAAATGAGATCTTTTCAATTAATAAGGTATTATAGACTCAAGTGCATGGATTTGCCTATGTTATTTTATGCAATGGATCGATAAGATTGCGAAATACATAGACAATGAAGCGGTCAAGAAGCATAATAGACAACACACATAAACAAAGCAAATTTAATAAGGAGTTCACCCAATAATCCTGGGCGACATCTCCTAGTCTAGCCTTCAGTGGCAACCTCTCCATTATGTCTTCAAACAGAGTTTTACAATAGTATGAGCTCAATTTGAGACTCAACACACAACAGATACAATAGCAAGAGTTTGCTTGAACTTCTCAAGCCTCTCTAAGTACACATACTCCCTCAATCACTCTCTGTCTCTGTCTTTGCTCTCTGTCTTGGCACTACCTTCAATACTACCTACCTCTCTATTCTCTATGTCTGTGGCTTTAAAGCCAATCTACTCTACCTTTTCATTTCTGCTTCTCAGTTTTATGTCTCCCGGCCTCTGTCCGCTCGAATCCCCCTTCTAGCGTCAAACAATCATTGCATAATGCATTAAGGGGAGGTGGCCACCTATTCTGCAATGGATGAGTGCATTGGGCCTTTGAAATCCCTGAAATGGAAATTCTCTATTTACACAGAGAAATGCATTCAAACATAGGAAAATTCTGCCAAACACTGTTTATCAGACTTCAAAATTTCTGAATTCGCCTTATAACTCTTATCCAATCCACCTGTATATCGATATAGTATGTCCACCGTTGATCTGGGAGATCCAGATCCAATGGTCGTGGTTCATTTCGGGTGGCTCTTTCATACGAGGGTTAACCACTCGATGAGGGTGGTTTTCTCTCTCCCCAGCCTGGACACATGGCAGCCATTATATGGGATTGGGCAGAGCCCAACCCAAACCACTTACCACCTTGGGCCCGCCTAAAATCCCTCTTATATCGTGATTTCCCTTTGTATTAAAAATACATTAAAACTATGAAAATACCGCAAAAATGGCTTAGGACATATTTCAAATATTATGTAATTTCATTCCCAAACCCCTTCGGATCCGAGTTTTATCGCATCAACATTGTTTCTTTGTATTTCGTTAAATAACAAAATATGCAAAAATACATAAAAAAATGCCTTCCGGCGGATCTCAAATCTTATGCAACAATGTTTATATAGCCATCGGTTCCAGCTAATCACATCGCACATATACATGTGTATAAGCCCTGCTCCATTGTGTTTCTCTAATTGCGATATCGCGATGCGATTGATCGCAATCGAATATTGCGAAATCGCGATGCGATTGATCGCAATCGCATATCACGATAACCCCGGGCCATTGTAAGCGCTCTTGTAATCTCCTATAGCGATTCTATGATGCAACATGGGCCATCAATCTGCACGCTTGATCAACAGTCCTCATTGACTCCGTCGATCGCCATCATAAGTTTTATGTGGTGCACTATGATTTCCTTCGCTTGTCACTGCCTATTTGCGATTTGTCGATCAGATCTAGACCGTTGATTGGCCGAATCTGACAGCTACTGTGCAAAGTTGTCGTTAACCCATTTTTTCACTTTTTCTTCATAATTTTGGCTGCCGATAGTGTTTTTTGTTGTTTTTGAAGGTTCCTCTCATGCGATTATTTTGGTTTTTTAAACGATTTTAAGAAGATTTCAAGACTTAAAGAGTATTCTAGGATCCATTTGGAGCAGAGTGTGTAATCAAAATCTTGGGGAGTAAGCTAGGAGAGGAGGGGATAGAATCCAAGAATGGAGAAGTCTCCACCACGGTAACCCCACGAAATGAAATGTGAGAGAGCAAGGCCATAATGACTCCTTTTGGGGACTCCGAGAGAAAACCAAAAGGAAAAAATGAAGAACGTCGAAGAGCAATTAGTACCGAGAAAATATGGAGACAGGAAAACAAAATTTCACTAGGGGCATAAGAGAATAGGTCCAGGGTTTTGACGCCTAGACCCCTGGAAAACATCCCCACGACCAAGACTCCATGTGATGTAAGGAACAATAAACCAGTCTACCCTGGAGGCGGTCCTAAGAGGATGCCTCTGTCGTGCTCTTTGAGTGACGAATGTTGCCGAGAGGAAAAAATGACGATAAGAGAAGTAAGAATTAGAAGAACCCAAAACTATGAGAGGATTCTAAAAGAAACCTCGAAAAGCATTAGTTCTGGCACTGAAAGGGATAACAAATGTGACACAGGTAAATGGGAAATTTTTTGGATGTTTGTTCATTATGAAACTGATAATCATAATGGTTATGTGATAGGTCTCACCTCAAAATACACCCAGCACAGTGAGGAGGACAACAAACAGAAAGAAGTAGCCGATAGCAAGTACACAGCCAACATGGTGACCAGGAAGGGCAAGAGAGACAAAAATATGGCAGAGGGGGCGATCAGCTCAAACAAAGCGCCAAGAAAGAGAGGGAGAAAGTCTAGACGTGAACATATGAAAACCCTCATCGATGCCTACATGGCAGGGAACCCACCGGATGTTAGTCCCCAAATTGTTGGATGGGTGCGAGAACTAAACGATGACATAAGGAACCAAGAAATTCCCATTGAGGAATGGGAGACAATGGTTTCAGACCCATGGAACTCTCGAGGAAAACACTCTCTCTTCAGACAGATAATACAACAATATTGGGTCATGAAGAACGTGGTGGCACGAGCCATGACTCTTAATTAGGAACAAGCAGCAAGCAGAGGACCGAAGATAAAGGAGGACACTAAGGAAAAGGATCCCATCACGGCAAGACTCCTCAAGGAGATTGCAGCAGTCCATATACACACTTACAAAAACAACTTGGCACTTGGGAGAATTGAACAAACACTTCAAGACATGAAGAGGAGTGAGATGCTCAGCTCTAGTGCCAAAACGCCAGCCCCAATAATATCCTCAGACAAGGATTGAAGCAGAGGTCCAGTACATTTTTGTTGAAGTTTTATGATGAAAATCTTTTACTTGTTTAATTGGAACAATAGTATAGATAGTAAAGACAATGTTGCTAGATGGATAGAGAAAGACCTTTTCAAATTTTGGACAAGGTTTAATGTAGACAGGTGGCTACCTGGTTTCCTTCGGGCAGGTAAGCCACCTGGAACAAATGGAAGATCTGATTTTGAATAGTTAATATCAATAGAGGAAGCACCACCAAGTTTACAAACAAAAAAAAGTACATGTAACATGAATAAAATTAAAATAGATAAAAGTTTTGTTTAAATGGAACCAAAATCATTAACCATTACTAAATTTCACCAAAGCATTTTAAAATACAGATCCACAAGCAACTTTAAAGACATGCAAGAATGATTTTACTATGCATGACATAAGAGACTGGAATCATTGGTCAAAATCAAAAGGAAGAAGTCATTTCTTTGATTAGAGACAAAACACACAGAACCAATAATAAACCTAGAGAATATATATATATTGAAATCAAATTCATGGGGATTACTCACATACTCATTCTATAGAAGCTTTTACCTCTGTCATAAACATATTGGCAAATGCAATTTTTTTTTTTTTAATGAGATAGTCTTGGATGTACACATCCATCCTAATAAAAATAAGTATTGAAATAAGAATATTAACCTCAAAACATGATAATTTGAAATCTAAATAAATCTTGACTCCTTGAAATCTACTGAGAACTCTGAATAAGTCCAAACAAGTTAGGATATCAAGGAATAAGTGTCAACTACTTTGAAAATACTTCTCCATATTGATGGAAGTCCCAAAAATTCTAAAAATTAACTAATATATCCCAGCACTGAGGTTCAGTGCTTCTAAAAAACAAACATAATATTTTTCCACTTGAAAAAACAAGCCCCTAATAATTCTAGACTTCAAAAAAAGTATACTTTGTAATGACCAACTATCTAAGTAAAATTATATTGGCCATATTTAGACAAAACAAATCACAAAAATATCTTGCAAAATGCTTAAAATAAATGTGGACAAATTAAATAGACAATTTTTCCCAAAAAAAGGAAAATTTCTCCAGAAATTAAATAAATGAGACTAATTACTCAAATATTTCTCCATTCACTCTAAAATTTAGTATCCCACCAAAACCCTTAAATCAACATATTCAACCCCATGAATCATGACCTAAAGCACACAAGAAATATACAACATCATTATCTTTAATAACATATTTTGTCATCATTAGGCTAGTCATCATGATGTTTAAAAACATCATAATCCTTCACCAGTTTTATGATATCATCTCCAAATGTCTTCACCCCAGTGGTCGAGCCTGAGAATGAGCAAGGCGCCAGGATTTAAGTGGCTTACACAGTCAAAGCTAGGAGAACAAGAGTGTGACCATGGATTTAAAAACTACAGTAGAACCAAACATATTGTGAATTGAATAAGTTCTTGATTTGTAGTTGTAAGATTAAGCTGGCACTACAAATTGAGTAATTCCATATCGTTGTTGCAAATAAAATACAATAAAAAATAGGACAAGGTTTGTTTTGGGGAAAAATGCCTATGCAGGACGATCCTATCCACCTAAGGTGTGACAGTGCCTTAGCATCAAACAGAGACAACTATTCTGGTTTCTTCCTTTATGAAATGTGAAAGAAGAGAGATCAATAGACTTACCGGTGTCTTCCGTTTGTCCCTCGATCCGGTCTCTATTCTGTTTGGGAGTTCACAGCTACTTGCCTTCTCACTCGCCCAGCTTCAACGGGTTCCTGCAAGATCACAAGAGAACAGCTACTTGTGACAAGAGAACAGCTACTTGAGACAAGAGAAGAACACTACACAAAGACAGATATTCACATTCATAACTAGTTTAGGATTAGAAATAAACTAAACATGCTAATACATTCATACATCAAAAATATATCAGCATATAGGAGAAACCAAGATAGCTTTATTGATGAATAACAAGGTTCAGGAAGAGATACAACCCAGAGGGCTCCAATCCAGCATCTCCTTCCCAGCAAATGGAATTCCTATCTTCACCCCCTTTCAAAGCATTAAGCACCCAATTATTCCAGTCTCAAACCAACAGCAATTCTTTGCAATAGCAAAATTCCAGCCTCTAGATCTCATGGAGGAGAGATCCATATATAGATGTTTGGAGAGAGGATGAGTCAGCTTGAGATCTGACTAGTGTCCTCTCCCTCTGTCAGTTCTTGAGTCCACTTGGAGGTTCTTGCTTCCACTTGGAGATTTGGAACCTCTTATTCATCACCAGTGGAATTCCCTGAGGCAAGTGTCATTTTGGAAGCTTCCTAGGTTTTGACACCTTGAGAAATGAGCCTGCCACTTGTCCATTCTCGTTCAGCGCAGGTAGCCAGTGTTGGCTTTGACATTCAGCGCAAACAGCTAGTGTAGCCACTGAAATGATCCTGAATTGACTTGTTTTTGAGCAGTTTCTGGTGGAGAACTTCTGTGAATTGCTGTGGTTTGTTAGCCTTGTTCCTCTAGGGGTAGGGACAACATGTTTAGGGACTTTGGATCCCTTAGATTATGGACATTTCATGCTCAATGCTGTAAGGCACAAAAATGTCTATAACAGTTGCCCCCTAAAGTATGAGGCTGTTTATCGGGCGAAATGCTTTATCAGGGGGATCCGAAGTTCATCCAATGCTGGGAGGAGACCTGTAATAAGATACAATGCAATACATTATTTTTCATACTGCTTTCACGATCTAGCTAAGGCGGGCATTCCCATGCTCAGCTTTATAAATTCATTTTTCTGTACATAGAACAGACAATCGTCTGATGGTAGACTGATAATTTTGATGAAATTATCATCCTTTGAGTAGGATGATTATCTGCTGCAATGATGTACATGTCAATGTCTTTATCTTTCCTGAATATATATCGCAGCCCGGATGGATGAAACTAGATCCGGGGTCTTCATACTCGTTCGATCTTCACTCTAAGTACAAGTCGATCCATGTGAGAAATGTTGTGAAGTCGAACATGGATAGACATCGCTTGGTTACCGGTCAATGATGTAAACCGTTAACAAGTGCGAGAGGAATCACCGATAATGATAATGAACCTCAAGGTACTGCAGTACAATTCACGTGGTGTGAATAAAGGACTTGGCGTCGAACACCACGCAAAATCTTTCGGTCGAAGGTCATTGATGTATACCTGTCGCCGGAAG
The DNA here is from genome assembly GCA_031772625.1 of Pinus tabuliformis. Classification (NCBI taxonomy): domain Eukaryota; kingdom Viridiplantae; phylum Streptophyta; class Pinopsida; order Pinales; family Pinaceae; genus Pinus; species Pinus tabuliformis. Next base: position 429,619,610 of record CM062810.1, on the reverse strand, counting down.
TGAGAAACTTGCCATTGAGGCATGCAAGCTTCAAAGTACTGAAAGGGGTTGTTCCTAGATCAACTTCTTGGATAATGAGCTGATGTCGACAAGAAGCGATCCGTCAAAGGAGGGCCTTAATGAATCCCACATCAGTGACATGGAACGGAGCTAATGATTTTAATGGAGGTGAAAACGATCTGTGACATATGATTCAGGGTGGCGGTCATGAAAGGATGAAGGATAATGTATGGCAGTGGATGGGACACGGTTTACTTTTTTGAACGACTTCTCTTGAACATATGGCGACACTGATACGATGGATCGGTAGCATTACCCCAAATATGGATGGTATGGCGAGACCATGGATGTGACCGGTGAATGAAACAACCCAACCCGATTGTGGTACGGAGGAAAAGTGTCATGTTCAAGAGCGACTTGCTACCATCAAAGTTTTCTTTAGTTTCTCCCAATTTTTCCCCAGTCATTGCTGACCAGTACCTCTTTATTTTTGTGAATCTTGAGGAGGATAAAATATGCTTGTTCTATAACCTGCCCTTCGGGCAAGCCCATCGCTATGTTTTAACGAGCCTAGCGATAGTGAAACTCGTTCTCGTCTAAAGACAAGTTTGTCGCTATTTAATGATTTTAACGAGTCTAACGACAAGGATAACTCGGTCCTTTTCATTTTTAGAGAGTCTGAAAAGGTACATAAAGTTAACTCCAAAAGTCCTTTTTCGTCATCTAATCCCTTAAGTCTGAAAAAGTATAAAACAATACAGAAGGGATGAGTTTTCGATAGTTTTAACGAGCCGAACAAAACAAGCGCTCGATATTTTTGTGCAATAATCCCTCAGGTCCAAAAAATATTAAAATCTAGAGGAGGGATAGCTCTTCCTGTCCCTTTAACGAGCTGGAAGGCCAAGGACTCGGCAATCTTTTCATATTTTACGAGTCAGTTGAAAAGAGCTTAAAGAAGACTCGTCTTTTGAGGAACGAGTGATAAACAGGGTTAGCAGCTGATTCCAGGTACAGGTTGGAATTTTCCAATCACGGCAGTGTCACAAGGATGGCTAGGTGAAATCACTCTTCGCAGTTGTTCCTCAAAATGGGTAAACAATCATATGGAGGTGAACGATCGGCCAAATGAAAAGTGGAGGTGACGGTGCAAACACGACCAAGGCTTTAATGGCTGATGATATTACATTCACAGTGGTTATTTACCGGGATAGTTCATTTTTTAACGAGCTTAAACGCGGGTGGAAACATTTGCTCGATCTTATGTTTATTTTTTAACGAGCATGAACTATGTGCTAAAACTGCTCGGATCTTGCGTTTATTTTTTAACGAGCATGAACTTTGTGCTAAAACTGCTCGATTATAAGTTTGCATGCCCCCAGCATAATAACGCAAATCGAGGTGCATGCCCCCCCAAGCTTCATTGCATTCAACTGGGTGGTTGGAATGAAGGTTTACCTTTGAGATTTGAAAAGGGGATTTTTTTCATTTTTTAATGAGGTTGACACAGCAAAAGAACTATCCTCATGACTCCTTGTTTCATTTTTTAATGAGGTTGACACGAGATAAGAACCATCCTCGGAGTCCAAATCCATTAGATATATAAGGTTTCATATTCCACCGTGGCCACTTCTGCCAGATTACTCGGAGGCGGTAGGGCAAAAGTACCCATTAAGGCAGGGTCTTTTAGGAGACCTACTCCGATATTTTGGAGCGAATGATTGCTTCCATGGATCATTGGAATGCTTCCAGTAACTTGTGACCTGTTGGGGAGAAAAGTTTGTTGGTCGATGATTGTAATTCCTCCTTGGAAGGGAAATGCAATCTTCCTGAAGTAGGTCGACAAAACTGCGGCCATGGCATAGATCCATGGTCTTCCTAGTAGGATGTTGTAATCAAGATTCCCATCGATGACTTCAACATCTATTTCTACTGTTTTTCCTCCCAGTTCAACTTTCAAGTTATTAAGGATACCGCACGGGGTATATGTCCTTCCATCGAATGCTTTTAATGTCGTCGAAGATCACGACAAGGTTGGAGATCCTAAAGTTTTCCAACAACTCATCGACATAATGCATGTAGATGCCCCCTCATCAATAATTGTTCGATGAACAGTTTTGTTGAGGGCTCTCACTTGAATAAGGAAAGCTAGTTGAGCTGGTAACTGAGGGTCATATCCTTTATGATCAAAGGCCACAAGATTGGAATCCATTGGGTCAATCCCACCTATTGCTGATAATAAAGCTTGCTCTTGGGAGAAGCAATTTTGCGGTACCTCAAGTGTCGACATAGCGGACGGTGATTGGGCCAGGTCCTCTATCTGTGCTATTTTCGCACAAGGATTAAATGTCGATTTGTGTACTGCTCCCTTTTGCGACTTTACCATTGGCTCAGGAACGATGGGTGGCACAACTTCGGTCAAAGTTGTTGTCGAACTACTAGGTTGTTCATTAGCCTTGTTGTTTGACAGTTTTGGATTCCTGTAATCTTTATTCCTCGTTAAAGCATCATTTTGCTGCTCTGATATAGACAACATAAGCACTTGGGATCGGGAAGCATTTTGATTAGCAACCAGTTCGGTTCCCGGGCTTGGAAACGGACCAGTCAACACAACTGAGGTTTTCGAACTCTTAAGGAATCTTTTAAGCTCAGCTTTGTATGGACAATCTGCTGTCCAATGATCCTCATCGCATATATGACACCCCGCAGGAGGTTTCCTTTTTCTCCCTTTCTTTTTCTTCTTGCCCCCTGGTTGCTTCAGTTGTTTGCCCTTGTCGTCCGACATGGCACTTACTTCCGAGGCAAGAAGTTCCTCATTTGCATTTTGACCGGAAATCTTACGGGCCTTTTCAGATATAGCCTTTGTCGATTTCATGTCTGTCGTGCCAATCACGCCATCACCGGCATGAGAGTCATTGTTTGATTTAGGAGGAGGAGGAATTGAGAATTCCGGTCTAGGGGCATCAGGTATTTTGTCGTAGAGCGTGTCGGACTGAGTGTAAACCAAGTCTAGATATTGCGCACGAGCGATGACTTGCTCTTCCGTTACGACTCCCCCCTTTGCCACATCTTCCATGATGGCAGGAAGTAATGACTTGATAAACCATTCAGCTAATAGCTGATCAGGAACGTACGTTTTTACCATCCTATGACAACGTCGCCACTCATGTATATGATCAGATATGTGAGTGGCCGTTGTCTGTTTGAAGTTGGTTAGGAGTTCCGTTCCTGTTTCATACCTTATGGGTAATTGAAAATGGGTTAAGAAAGTCGTGGCTAGGGTACTGAAGTTGTCGAATGAAGCTCTAGGCAATTCGATATACCATTTTGCTGCCGGACCAGTTAACGTCCTCTGAAAAAGGCGAAGCCTAATCGAATCATCATTTAGGGTGTTTGATGAACACCACAGATGAAAGGTCATCACATGATTCGACGGATCTTCACCTGGATTTCCATTAAATTTAGGAATATCTAACGGAAGTTTATGCGGAATCGCTGGCCACCAAGGGGCATAAGCAATTGGATCATTCGTCAGCCGGTTTAGATCTGGTAATTCTAGAGTTGCTACAAAGGGCAACTGTTGAGTCAGGTTAGGCGAAGCATACCCAGGATAAGATGGAATCGCCTGAGCAGTGGGTCTTTGCATACCAGCATAATGTATTTGATGCTGGCAACTTTGACAAGGTTGATGGGCATAACCATTATAATATGGTTGTTGGTAACCACTTTGTAAATGCGATTGCCCATTACTTACAAAGACTTGTTGCTCAGGTCCTCGATATGATTGCTGGAATGGGGGTTGATGAGTTTGAACCAGCTCTGGTTGTTGGACCAGTTGCTGTTGTCCAATACTGGATGATTGACCAAGATGAGGAGTCATAGTACTTGTTTGAGCTTGAGTCGCTCCAGATAAGGAGGCACTAACCGGAGGTTGTGATTGAGTTGTCGAGACAAGAGGCTGTTGTATGGCAACCTGAGAAACTTGGGGTTGACATACAACAGGTAGCGCTTGTACTTGCGACGCAATCACCATACCAGGTATAGTGGCAACATTCGACACAGGGTGGACTGGTTGCATTGAATATGCAACCCTTGGTTGCTGAGGCAGTATCGGTACCCATCCGCTGGATGTAATTCCAGTTTGACCTGAACTTTGTTGTAAACTCCCATATGGTTGTTCTCCGGGGGGGAACAATGAAAAGGCATACTGCCCTCCATATGGTGGCAATCCAGTACTTAAAGGGTAGATTGGCCTTTGAAGACACATTGGATCAATTTGTTGAGTTTCAACATAAGAAATACCAGATGATAATCCGGATGAAGAAATAGGAACTAACCATGTCGTCGAAACAGTCTCTGATTGGACTCCAGCTTGTTGTTGACAATTTTTCGGGACATATGGTATACCAGCGAACATCGTTGGAGTAGCGGCAGGAGGCTCTGCCGCTGCTGTGTCGGATGACATAGTCCTGGATGTCGACGGTTGTTCAGACATATTTAGTCTATCCAAAAGATTTTCTAGCGATTCTACAAGAACTTTGTGATGAAGGTAGACTAACTTCGAAGATCAACGAGGGAAAGGTGATGATTATTCCATTTTAAAATAAATTTTAACGACGCTTGGACACAACTTTGTTTTTCAATTTTAAAGAGTCAAGAAAAAGCTAAAGATGACTCTAGTCTCCTTCGATGTTTTAACGAGCCCGAAGTGACAAATGCTCGGATGGAATTTTTCCGTTATAGAGTCTGAAAAAGGCCAAAAGGAACTGCTCTAGAGTTCTAGGCAGAGGGTGTGCCAAACTTTTCGCAAAACCGCAGAATACTTTTTAGGGTACGGGCGGTCGATCTTCCTGAATGCTGTGTTCAGTGCATTGCGATCAGTAGGGAAGCCGACACGGCTTCTTAAGGATAAAGGTTTTATGCCTATAGGGGTCTCCCAATATATACGCAACGGTACGTGGGAGCACAATCCGTACTGGCGCTATTGTCCCTCAGGAGGAATCAACCACCATCCACGAGATCGACAGTCACTAGGCTTAACGACACCGGAACACGTCTCTAGCCTAGATCTCTATGTTGTGCGTTATGTTGCAAAACGTTGTTAAGTTCATTCAATTTATTTTAGGTTGATCTTTTTAGAAGTTTGCCTTTCAAGGTTCACCACGAGATGTATGATACAATTCCTAAATGCAGTCTAAAGATGATAAGCAAGCTTTATATCTTTTCAACTTTGAAAATCCTAGCTATTAAGGGAAAAGAAAGACACCATCTTTTCTCAAAGAGCAATCAGCACACTCTAATGCACTTTTCCTAAATCAATCATGCAAACTATCAAATGCAAATGCACAATGTAGGTGTTTGTTTTCCGCTTTCTTAGTATTGATGCCTACAAAGAAAGCTTTTTGTACAACTTTGAATTTGCTTTTAAATGACAAATACAAACAAGTTTACTTTTTCGAAATCAGAGAGGGTAGAAGAGATTACAACACTTAACGATTTTCTAAATGAATACTTGTTTTGACACTTAAAAGAGATAAACTCAAACCAATAAGCAAAACCAAATGTATAATCAATCTGCAAACAACCAATGAACTCTCTTCTAGGATCACAATCAACAGATCTGAATCAAGGGCTACAGGATGACTATTTCACTCATGCAAAGGAAAACTGTAAATGATGCCACAAACACATAAAAACACTCACAGTATTTTTGTACAAAAGGAGGCGGAATTTAAGCAGAGAAAAGGAGTTATCAGACTGGTACCTATGCTGGTTACAGGTTGCAAAAATCAGAGATCAAAACAAGGCAAAACAGAGCAGAGAACCCCAGCTGCACAAGGACAAACTAGTTCAGCGCAACCTCAACACAGGGGTTTTGACATTTAGCGCAGGTAGCCTTCACGGGACCTGCGTTGAAATGCAGAATCCCTTCACTGGGTCTGCGTTGAAGGAGAAACTCTCGTTTCTCACAGGTTCTGCGTCACAGATTGCTATTTAATTCACTATTTTAGGCCAAATAAAAGCAACAAGCAAGGTGCAATCAAAGGGATGCTTTGAGGGGGTACTAAGATCTATCACAAAGGATCATCAAATCATTTGTGAGTCCATTGTTCAGATCATAGACAAGTCCATGAATTGGATCAAAGCAACAACTGTCTACTTTGCATCCGGGAAAAGCAGATGCAGTTCGATTGTTGCTGTCAAGTCTATGAAACAAACAATAATAGAAACACAAATAAAATGACTAAACAGATTTCCCCAGCGGAGTCGCCAATTTGTTGTGGGGAAAAATGCCTATGCAGGATGATCCTATCCACCTAAGGTGTGACAGTGCCTTAGCAACAAATAGAGACAGCTATTCTGGTTTCTTCCTTTATGAAATGTGAAAGAAGAGAGATCAATAGACTTACCGGTGTCTTCCATTTGTCCCTCGATCCGGTCTCTCTTCTCTTTGGGAGTTCACAGTGTTAGCTACCTATACCAATAGGTTTCATATTTCATGATTGGCAATGAAAAGGTCCAAATATGCTCTGCTTTGATGATGCAAAGATCACATATTTCCATAAGAATACAATCTGTGCTTATAGCTTGATGGTGACTAAAATTTTGATGGATGGTCCAACAGCCTAATCTGGATCATGCCATGTTTTGAATTTTCAGTTGTAGAATAGAGAAAGAAGTCTGTCCAAACTGTTTAATCTTGGCAGACAAGTAGTTGAGGTAGAGAAGAAAAGGCTCCCAAGAGCTTAATCTGGGACCTTGGAAGAAATAAGGGTAGAAGTAGATAGAAAAACAAAAGAAAAATCCAAAGAAAAGAAAAGGCAAGTAAGGGTCTGCAAGCCTAAGTGCACCATCCAAGAAGAAACAAAAAATGCTAGGCAAAGTAGCTGGGTAAGTAGATGGGGTTGCAGAAGTGGTATTCATTTCAGATTTAACCTTGATGGTCAAGATGAGAAAAGAAAAACAAAGAAGCATGTCTAACTTCCAAATTATCCCTTTTCCCACTCATTACTAACATCCCCTCATCAATTGAATTGCTTAGAAAACTTGAGGTTTGATGGTGGTTTTATTCATTGAAAAGCCACATTTCTTGTCTAAAAATTCTTTTCATTTTGATCTACTCCCTAAACTAAGTAAGTTTCAAGTAAACTTAGTGATTTTCCCCCTCATTCACATATTCCCCCATATTAACTCTAACTCTATTATGTAATTCCCCTATGTTACCCTTTCCCTAGTATTATTAACACCATGGTGTATAAATCCCCAAACATTCTATAAATACCCTCCTTTTTTAGCATTATAGCTAAATATGTCTGTCTAAAGGGAGACTTTAGTCCACCTGGGACTATGGTCAACCCTGTCCTGGGGCTGCTCTAACCTCTGGTTATGAGCAACAACCTCTCCCCTAAGCTCTCACCTTCCCTCTGCTCAGAAAAACCCAAAAAATCCCCAAAAACCTTGCTAAAAACCCCTTTTGTCCCTTTAACTCGCTTCATTGGCAAAAATACTCTAAAAACCCACTTTTCTCCTTTATCCAAAGTCTACGCACCGGGCGCATTTTGACAAAACTATTCATAAAAAACCCATTGTTATGATTCCAATGATTTGGGCGCTATATGGGTTTTATTGAAAATATATTAAAAAACCATCGAAATTCTTCATACCCCAATGATCTTCCGCTAAGAGCGCATCCCAAAAAATAAATTTTTTAAATCCCGCCCCCTTCCGTATCGCTCGATCACTTCATCAACCCGTCAGCCATCCAATCGAGCGCCTCTGATCGGACGGCCCTTATGCATATCGGGTTGGTCCCCACGCCCGACAGTTAGCGCCCGAGAAACTGACGAAGGGTTACGTCAGTCCTCGGCCACGCATCACCTTCTCAGTCTCTCGGAGCGGCCTCTGACAAAACCGGGGCCGTATTGTAAGCGGTCTGAGAAAACCGTTACCACTGTTGCACTTACCGCCCGGTTTTGCTGGTCCCATGTCATGCCCACGTCAGAGCCACGTCGCCGCCACCCCGCCGTCGCATCACCTCATTCGTCCGTCCCTTTGCTGACATGTCCGCCACTTCACCATATCCATGGACCAACCAGGACCTGCCACATCACCCGGTGACGTCATGCTGACGTCATCCGACTCCGACCCCACCCGATGATGTCATGCTGACGTCATCCCAAAAAGGCGCCAATATGACAAAAATCTATATTTAGGCCAAAATTTTGTGTTTTTTCTACTTTTGCCGAAAGAGACTGTTGTTGTTCCTGCATGTGTTTGACGACCATACCAGTGCCAACCTGCACCGTTCGACTCTGAAACCGCGGGCGCCTCCATCGTACCTGCATTTGCAACTGTCAGTGGCAATCCGCAAGGTATTTCTCGAAATTATTCTCTGCACCTGGTTTTTATCCAAATTTCTACAAACAAACTGTTAAGGGAGTGTTAAAACACTGAATTCACCGTCTAGTATCCAGTAACCTGTACCTATTTCCCTCTAGCAAGGCAACAAACAGTTTACGAAACATGCATTTGACTGAAACAACCTGACTTCACAGGTAGCTCGCGCAATCGTGAGCTAGAAACCTCTGCTGGCTAAATTCACCATAGAAAAGTTATGGTCAACCCTGCTATTTGTCTTTATCAATCCGTTAAACAGTATTTCAATTGCTGTGTGCTCAATTCCCCCTCTGGTCCTTAAAATTCACACTTTCATTGTAAGGAATCACCTCTGTGTTGTTCTGCTTACTTCAACCAGTTCACCTGCAACTCAGAAGCTTAATAGACCATGGAAACTCCAATTGCACTAAACATCAAGCCTCTCAATACCCCTCACAGGGAGTTAGAATGGAAAGCTCTGGGAGATATGGATTATCAGATGTTAGACTATTTTCCATTAGGCTCTAAATATAATATTCAGTTGCTAAATGAGTTGAAAGCCCAGCACCTTAGTGGAGCTGATATCCTAGGGATTTGGGACTCAAACTTGCCCATCTACAACCTCCCCCAGGTAAATCCTATGCCAGAATTGATCCACAGATGCCAGGAGTGCTATGATCCATGCCAAAGAGCTGTTCTCAGCCCCACAGGCTCAATTCTGTTCCATATCACCCCAGAGAGCATAAATGAGATGCTGCATTTCCACACTGCAAAACCATTGACCCCCCTCTACATGCAGAACTTGATAAAGAAGGGGACTAAGTTGTCAAATGACCAGATCATCAAAATCAATCAGCTGTTCATACAACCAAGCTCTGAAGCCATCAGAACTCCTCCTATTGGATATGCATACTTAAATGAATTGGGCAGAATGCTAGTGGATTTGATTAGCTATGTCCTAGGGTTCAGGGGAGTGGAGGATGTGGATGATAGTATAATGGCAATGCTGTCTATATTCTCTCCTGGAAAGCCTCCAGCTGTACATTATGACTATGCCACATATATTGCAGATAGGATCCATGACCAGCTAATGAACCTGCAAAGGGAAAGACTGTTCAGATACACTTCGTACATTTACCATCTATTCTTGTTTTATCAACCAGGCAGCTTCCTCATTCCCCTGAAGCAAGTTAATGCCCAGGGGAATCCAAGGTTAGTTGTGTTTTGGACCTCTGTTTTTCATTGCACCTCTGTATCACCATACACATATTGTGAGTTCATAGACTTGTTCATTCATCCAGCTATGACATTATTGTATGGTGTTTCTCCTCCAAGGTTAACTGATGACTTGAGGAGAGTTCTCCATCTCTCCAAAACCTACAGCATTGGTAATTGGTACTTTTACCAACACCACACAGTGATCAGAGTATATGGCTGTGAGTTGAAGCCTTATAGGCTGCCAAGGTATGTCCCTATGAGACTTTTTGCCCTAGAATACTTCAGGAAATTTGGGAATGCCGACTACCTCCACTTCCAAAGCAAGAACAAGAAGGCGCAGTTGAAGGTAAGGAGCCAACTGGGCCCTTTCCTATATAGAAAAAGAGAGGAGGGATGGAAAGAGGCAAATAGTATCCTAGAGGCCCTCAAACAGCAAACTAGTTTTGAGTGGATACCCTATGACCCCAATCATTTTGTTTCCCTCAGGAGGATAAAATACAAATTGGGTACCTATTCACATATGAGGCTACCTGAGATTGAGCAGTATGCCAATACATTGAGCTGGAAAAAGGGCACCCTAGAAGAGGAAATTACTAGTGAAGAGCTGCTAGAAAGAGAGGCTAGGAATATTCAAAAAGAAGCTGACTTGCAAACTTGTGGACAGGTCCCCCTCTCATATCAAAGACAACTTGGAGCAGCTGCCTCATCCTCAACAACACATCAGCAAGTTGCCATGAATACTCCACAGGCATCCAACAAAGGCAAAGAAAAGCAGATGGAATAGCCACCTCCTATGACTGAAGAGCAAATGGAAACACTAGTGCAACAACAAGAAGAAATGATGCAGCAGGAAGTGCAGCAACAAACACAACACCAACAGCCAGAAGAACAAAGATAGGAGCAGCCTGTCCAGCAAGAGCAAACAGTGTAAGCCCCTAAATCCACTAAACAAATTGTGCCTCCAAGGCAAGAAACTTCAGCTGAGGCATCAATCCTCCAAACTCCACAAAAGGAGGATACAAGCAGGAAAAGAGACAGAGAGACTCCCCTTACAACATCAGCAACTCATGGGGAGAAGAGACAGAGAATCAACCCCTTCTCAGAGGAAGAAATGCCAATGCGACAGTCTTTTGGTATGGTCCCACCCAGCAGGGAAGCATCAGCAAGTTCCTTTCAATAGGAACAGGATAGAGCAATGGGAGGAGAAGTGAGTTCCTCAAATCAGCAAAGGGAAGGTGGACTCAGCATTAAACAACAGTTCATCGACATTAAGAGGAGAAATGAGCCCATCAAGATACAGTTGTATAACCATCTGTTAAACATGGCTCTCACCAATCAACAAAGACTCATGTCTGCATATGATGTGCAGGAAGGAAAAATGATCATGAGTCATTTTATGCCAACAGCAGTGCAGCCCCAATCTGCCTCTGACTACTTGAGGACTAACCTGGAGGTCCTTGCCAAGGATATCCACCCAATGGACAAAATAGAACTGCACAAGCAAACGGGTGAGATGGTCTATGCTTCCCTGGCAGACCAAACATTGGATAACTACAAGCTACAAAATAGCCTTAACAACACAGCTGCTCAGCTTGAGTTGGAGAAAGCATCCTCTCAAGCAAAGGACAATAGAATTAGGTCCTTAGAAGACATCATCATAGAGATTGGGCATGATCCCAAAGATATCAAGGGCATACAAGAGATATTAAAGTTGAGGGATGCAGACATGGCAGCCTTGAGGAGAAAGATCAAACTCCCAGCCACAATTCACCCTCAAACAGATGATGTTGCCCAGCAAAGACATGATCAAGAGGCCACAACCTTGTTGGTATCTCTGTACAAGAAGCTAATCCAAACTCAAGAAATGGTGGGAGAATCGGAGGTTGTAAAAGCAGCACTACAGGCAGCCTTGAAACAAAGAGAAGAAGGTCAAAGCTCCCAGCCTCCTCCTGAAGTAATCAACCTTGAGGAAGCTGCTCCAACTACTGCTCCTCCTCCTCAGCAAACAGAACCTACAGCACCAACTACATCGACAACTGCACCAACAATAGAGCAGACTCATAGTCTGGATATGCAGAAGCTTCAAAATGAAATTCAAGTCCTGGAAGCTCAAATGTTAGAGCTTAATCAAGCCAAAGAATCTTTGGCTAAAGTAAATGAAAGGTATGATAAGAGCAAACAGAATGTGGCTGAGAAGGAAAGAGATATAAAAGCTCTCAAAAAGAGAATAACTGAGCTTGAGAAAGAGCTCACACTAGATAAGGTGACAGCAGAGCTCAAGACAGTCCTATGGGCCAATATTGGCCAGTCCATTACTGATCAGTGGCAGTTCATTGAGACCATAGATGAGCAGTCAGCACTCATTACAAAGGCAAATAGGGAGATACACAGAGCAAGAGCAAGCCTTGGCAACATGCCTGATGCTGCCAATAGGATGATCAACATATTGAATAACAGGACAAGCTCTCAACTGACCACCATGGGAATTGCTCACAGGACTGAGACAATCTCAATGGTTAAAACGGTCCTGACATTAAGAAACCTGGTTGGAACATTAGAAAGGAGAACCCAAGATATGCAGACCGAAATCAACAGGTTCATGGAAAGGTTTCAGGTGTTACAAAACAGAGGCCTCCCCAGCATACTAAGTAGTGTGGGAAGACTGCTTACCCATGAAAATTATGCTAAAAGGGTCAATGCCTTTGCTGCTAGTCAAATTGCAGGACAACCCAGCACTTCAGCAGAATCAGGGCCAGCATCAGGGCAGACTCTCTACAATAGGGTGGAAAACCTGTTTTTCATCATGAACGAGATCAATCATATGTTCGATGTGCCTCCAAATTTCTATAAATATACAGAAGCAGATGAAACCATAGAGGCAATTGTGAAGCACCAATTGCCCACACAGGAAGTCTGGAATAGATTGACACAGCTAATATTATCAAGCCAGAACCTGTAATGTCAAGTTTTTTTCAAATTTATAAGTGATCATACACGCGGAAAATTTTGGTAGATAAGCATACAAAGGAAGGATGAAAGGCTGAGCCAACTCAGCAGGGCTATTCGGTCACCACAGCAGCAAGCACAGTCACAGGTGGCAGGGCCGAGAAGATACAGCGCAGCAAACGTAAAGACACATTTTTCAGCATTTAAGTAAAGCATTCCAACCGACTCAGTGACCTCCAAAGGTCAAAATATCCTCTGACAGACTTAAAGAGCAGTTATGTTGTATTCAAAGCTGTAATAACTTCTTTTCTACTTTTCTGTACGAAGTAATGAAGATATTTCTCTCTCAGATGACTCAATGCCTGAGATATTTTGTATAAACATTTCTATAAAGTCCCCTTCGCATGAGTTTGCAAGGGGTGGTTGTTGATTTCATTTCTATATTTCGGTTGCTGTACAACTCTCAGAGAAATAATACAAAAGGTGGATGGAATTTCCAAAGCTCTGTGTTCCTTGATGCACTGTGGTGGCTGGCTGAATGTTACAGGATTCCTGCATGTTTCATAGCACAATAAGTCTTCTTTAAACCTCTGCGTTAAATGTTTTCTAGTCTTTCATTTTCTTTCATGTTTGTGAGTTTTACACTCAATGGCAAAGTAAAAGAATAGTTCTAGGATTTAATCACAGATTACCCTGAACTCAATCTAAGCTGTTATAAATGTTTTCTTCCAGATAGAGTAAATAAGGTGTAATTCTTAATTGCTACACTTTCAAGCTATATCTTTCACTGTGATAAATATTTTCAGGAATTCAAGTTTGCTCCTGAGGCATCTATTTTTTCCCCACACCCCAGCTTTAGTGGAAAATTCTTAAATGCTTTCCACTGGTTGTTCACATGTCACCTTCATAATCTAACTTTGTTATATGAAATATTTAAATGGCCCTGTAATTTCAGTAAATCACCTCAAGGTTTCTAAACACTTATAGCCACAGACTCCATTGCCCAATGAAATAAACTTATCTGCAGATTGCACACTTCAAGTACAGAAAGATATCCCTCAACCAAAGCACAAAACTAAACACCCTCATTTCATAGCTAGCCTAAAACACCATCAAAACAGAGACAAATTATAAAGAGAGAGCCCTCTCTGATTACAGTGTGGCTAGGCACTGTAATCCAAAGATTGGTTAGTGGTTACCCCGGCCGTATTCCCTTGGGAGTCATAGGGAACAACCTGGGTGTTAACATAATTGGTGACTCCACTGGGGACTTCTTAGGATTTTCCAATTTCTATACATCTCTCAAAGCTGTGAATCAAGCCTGAAAATTAGTCAGGAAGCCTTCAAAACTGTTTCTGTATCACATTGACAGCTTTAGGGAAGAGTTTTTTTCAGTGAGTCTTCATCTCAGCTTTGGAATATATATAGCCATTCCAAAATCTTTATCCAGTCCTTGCAGATATAAAAACTTCCTATAAAATCCTAAAAAACAATTAGAAGCTGGCTCCCAAGAAAAATCCACGGCACACTAGGGCAAATCCTGACCCTAATCCACCCATCATTGTTGATAATCCAAATACCATCCCTAGAAACATCAGGAGGCAGCAAAGGCAGGAGCAGCCTGCTGATTTAACCTCAGATTTAGATCATCCCAGCCTTATCTCTACCCCATGCAAGGTCCTTTTCCGGTCTACCCCTAGTTCCCCTAGTTCACCATCCACATCTCAAAGTCCTCCTCTCACATCTTCATCCACTGCACATATCCCCTTGACCAACACTCTAGGTTCACCCTTACTTGTCACCCATATGGTGCCCACTGTCCCTATTATCCCAGCTGCCCCTGTTAATCCTCTAAACCCTGTAAATATGGATAACAAATATGCACCCTTGCAGATACCAGCTAATGCTGCAGCTCTACCCCAAGATTACCAAACCAAAATCTCATATTTTGACTCCAATGGCCCTCTGACAGCTGTCCAGCATGCTAAGAGGATGCAAGACCATTTTGAGACCTATGAAATAGATGATGACAGTGTCAGAATGAGGATGTTTGTTCAAAGCCTAACTGGGGATGTAAGAACTTGGTTTAGATCCCTGAATGCAAACTCCATCACAACTCCTGATGAACTGTATCAAGCCTTTACTAGCAGATGGGAGAAGAAGAAGGATCCCCTGCACATACTTGGGGAATATGACACTATCAAAAGAGGTCCCCAAGAGACTGTTTTGGAGTATTGTGCAAGATTTAACAATGTATATAACGCGATCCCACAAAATTTAAGACCTCCTCCTGATTTAGCTTTGTACAAATTCCCTGATGGTTTTGACCCTGACATGGCCTATCAGTTGAAGGAAAGAGATCCTCAATCCCTTGCAGAGGCCCAAAGGGTTGTTGTTACAGTGGAAGCCAACCTAATTGCCAAAAGAAACAGGGCAAGGTTAGAAAAGAGGACTGTTTTCAAAGAGGAACCCTCTGCCTTTGATCAGAAGCTGGATGCAATACTCAATGGAATGAAAAGATTAGGTGACAGAGTGGAATCGGTTGAGAGAAAATCATCATGGGAAGCACCACAAAACAACCCTCCTAGGAATCCAAATTTCAGGAGAACTCAAAACCCAAACGTTGGCAAGGCCAGTGCTAACCAAGACATAAGACCCCCTTTCCAAGAAAATTATGCAGAAACTTCCACATCAACAGAGCCCAATGAAGATCCTGAGATTAATTTAATGGGTCTAGATGGTGAAAGTCAAGTTTTCTTAACACAAGAAGATCATGAGGATGATGAAATCAAACTGTTCCAAACTAAATCAGGTGAATCCTTTGACTTTCAACAAGGCTATGACACTGCTGTTTATGAAGTCCATAAACAATACAAGCTGAGGAGCAGAACTGTGAATGTAAACCAGCCTGAAAAGATAAAGGATAATCAGCAGCCTGAAAGAGTCATAGTCACAGAGCCTAATGACAAAACAAATTCACCTGCAGAAGAAGTGATTATTGTAGAGATCACTGAACCACTGTCCTTAAAACAGCATCCTGTGGCCACTTCACCTTCTCAGCCTAATTTGAATGTCACTCCCCAAGAGATGAGTAAAAGAGGCAAGTCCCAAAGTCAAGATAAAAATCAAGAAGAAGATTTAATGAACAAGGAAAGGACTATTATCCATAACCCCAAGACCCAATCTGAAAAACATTTTGACCTAGAGACTGAAATTGGCAAACTAAAGATAGCTATTCCTCTCTCAGAACTAGCCAAGCATGACATCTATAAACTACAGATCAAGAAGTCCCTTCAACTCACTAGCAACAAAGATGATGTCAATGTGCTGGATGACACCCCAGAACTCCTGTTTGGCCCAGAAGTGGATGGAAAAACGGTAGTCACAGGGGTATTACCTTTTTATGTCAGCTTACACATTCATGATAAAATACTACATAATGCAATGTTTGACTCAAGTGCCTCTCACAATCTCATGCCAAAAGCAGTCATGGAGAGATTGAATCTAGACATAACAAGACCATACAAGGATCTATTTTCCTTTGACTCCAGCCAAGTCAAGTGTCTGGGTCTCATAAAAGATTTATGTGTCTCTCGGGTTCAATACCCAAACAAGACAATCCTAATGGATGTGGTAGTTGCTGATATTCCACCTAAGTATGGGATGTTGTTATCAAGATCTTGGGGAGCTAAACTCCAAGGTTCCCTACAATTAGACATGTCATATGCCACCATCTCTGTTTTTGGGCAACCAAAAAGACTGTACAGAGAAACACTCATGAAATACATGGTCAGCAGTGAAGAAAAGCCTCAAAACTTTCCCATATATGCTGTCCATTCAGACATAGACTCATACATTCTCTTCAATGACAGCACAACTCCCTCAAAAGGAGAGGTTGAAACCAAGATACTCATACAGGAGGAAGAATCAGATGAAAGAATCACCACCCATGAAACAACAGTCAATCAAACACTAGATACCGCTGCTATTCTAAATATCAAGCATACCCAATCAAATGATGAAACTGTCCTAGAAGACAAGCTAGAGGAAAAACCACAACTTCTACTCACATTGCCAGCCCATGAACAGATCATTAAATCTCCTTCCCAACAGGATATTCTATGGTTCCTTGAATTTTATGGCTCAGTCAACAAGTTAGGGGCAGGAGCTGGAGTTTGGGTACACAATAAAGAAAATAGTCATGCAGAAGGCAGAGCCTATAGATTGAACTTCAGATGTACTAATAACATGGCAGAATATGAAGCTCTTTTACTAGGCCTCAAGTTAGTAAAGTTCTTACAAGCTGCCAGGGTTTCAATCATGGGTGATTCGGATTTAGTTATCCAACAAGTGAAGGGAAATTTTGTCACCAATGACAAAAGACTAAGGACTTATAGGTCTGCTGTTGCTGAGGTACTAAACTTTTTCTCTGAATTCCAAATCACTAAAATTCCTAGAACACACAATCTGCATGCTCATAGTTTAGCCACATTTGCAAGTACATGCAAGCTGCCTTTTGAGCCCCATCACTGTTTTACAGCTGAGGTAAAACACAGACCCTCCATTCCAAACAATGTTAATGATTGGCAAGTATTTGAGGATGACAAGCAAATAAACCATTTTTTAACTCTGCAACAAGAATTTGCAGGATTAAATATTGATACTGATACAGCAAGTCAATCACAAATACTTGATACAGCAAGTCAATCACAAATACTTGATGGAGCAAGTCCATCACAAATACAGTTTCAGAAAACTACTCACCCAATATCACCTAGAACAGCAATACAAATGCTAAATCCAACTATTTTCAATAAGGACAACATTCAGCAAATTCAATCAATTAATTGTGAGGAAGTGGCCAATTCTGAAACTGAAATCATAGAGCTGAAAGACAATTTTCTACCAACAGGCCTAACTCCACTAGAAGACATCTTTGACTCAAATGATATCCCCAGAAAACCAAAAATGCAGCCCTTAAATACAGCCATTGAAGAATGCAACATAGGTACAATTGACAAACCCAAAATAATTAAATTGTCTGCTTCTTTACCTCCTGACCAAAAGCCCAAATACATTGACCTCTTTAAAGAGTTCCAGGATGTCTTTGCATGGAGTTATGAGGACCTAAAGTCCTATGACACCTCTGTTATCCAGCATACAATCCCTCTTAAACCTGATCAAAAACCCTTTAAACAAAAATTGAGGAGAATCAATCCTATGCTTCTCCCAGCAATGGAACAAGAAGTACAGAAAATGTTCAAGGTTGGCATCATAGCACCAATCAGATTCTCTGAATGGATCTCCAACTTAGTCCCTACAAGAAAGAAAACTGGGGAAATAAGGTTGTGTGTGGACCTAAGAAATCTGAACCAAGTATCCCTCAAAGACAACTATCCCTTACCCAAGATGGATCACATTCTCCAAAGAGTGGTAGGGGCCTCAAGGATCTCATTACTGGATGGATTTTCAGGCTTCAATCAAATCCTGGTACACCCTGATGATCAAGACAAAACGGCATTCACTACCCCATGGGGAACTTTCAAATATGTAAAGATGCCTTTTGGATTAAAAAATGCAGGGGCAACTTTTCAAAGAGCCATGGATATTGCTTTTTCCAAGGAGATTCATGACTTTTTAGTCATTTACCTAGATGACCTTACACCTTTCTCAAAATCAGACCAAGAACATATAAAACATTTTAGACAGATCTTCCTAAAATGCAGAAAATATGGAATTTCCTTGAATCCCAAGAAATCCCTGTTTGGTTTAGAGGAAGGTAAGTTATTGGGCCACATCATTTCTAAAGATGGCATTAGAATTGACCCAGATAGGATACAGGCTATCCTACAAATGCCCCACCCAAGAAATGTCAAAGAGTTGCAAGGATTCTTGGGAAAATCAATTTCTTGAGAAGGTTTATCCCGAACTTAGCAGAACTAATCAGATTATTAAATAACATGCTAAAGAAAGATTCAAAATTCAAATGGACTGTTGAAGCCAATCAAGCCTTTGAAGGTATAAAACTGGCCCTTACCCAAACCCCAGTGTTGACCAATCCTCAGTTTGACAGAGAATTTATCATTTTCTCTTTTGCCTCCCAGCATACTATTGCTGCTGTTTTGTTGCAAAAAGATGACCAAGGAAATGAGAAGCCAATTTCTTTCTTTAGCAAAGCTCTTAGAGATGCACCTTTAAAGTATCAAATCATGGAAAAGCAAGCTTATGCTTTGGTCAAAGCCATTAAAGACTTTAGGATTTATATCCTTTATTCCCATGTTATAGCATATGTGCCAAGTCCTATTGTCAAAGACATTCTCACCCAAGAAAATTTAGAGGGCAGAAGAGGAAAGTGGATTGCCAACATCTTGGAATTTGACATTGAGATAAAACCTACAAAACTAATAAAAGGGCAAGACTTGGCTAAATTAATGACAGAAGCGAATTTCCAAGCCTTGGACATCAACCAACTGGACAGTGAACCGGAGTTGGCGACTCCAAAGATCAATGTAGCCTTTGAACAATCCCCTTGGTACTCTGATATATGTTATGTATTGCAAAACCTGTGTGCTCCCCTAGGATTGTCCAGAACTAAATGTAGGTTCTTAAAAATGAAAGCTTCTAAATTCTTTGTTATGGATGGAAATTTATTGTGGAAAAACCATGAAGGAATATTGCTAAACTGCCTAATTGAGAATGAAACTGACAATATCATAAAGGAATTTCATGCAGGTGACTGTGGTGGACACTTGTACTGGAAGTCCACTGTGGATAAAATACTAAGGGCTGGGTACTACTGGCCCACCATGTTCTCTGATGTCAAGAAATTCACCACCTCATGTCATAAATGTCAAGTGTTTGAGGGAAAGAGACAGTTGCTGCCACTTCCCTTGAGACCTATTGCAACAGAGAGACCTTTTCAAGAATGGGGCTTGGATTTCATTGGGGAAATTCATCCCTCATCCTCAGGCCAACATAGATGGATCTTAATAGCCACAGACTACTTCACCAAGTGGATTGAAGCTGTTCCATGCAGACAAGCAAATGATTCCACTATCATTCAGTTTTTGGAGAGCAACATATTGGCTAGATTTGGCTGTCCTGATAAAATAATAACAGACAATGCTGCTGCGTTTAGATCCAAGAAAATGGTGAACTTCTGCCATAAATTTCACATCACCTTGGGCCATTCTACTGCATACTATCCCCAAGGAAATGGCCTTGCTGAGTCATCAAATAAAAGTCTGGTAAACATCATAAAGAAAGTACTAGAAGAGAACAAAAAGAATTGGCATAAGAAGCTTGTGAATGCCCTATGGGCAGATAGACTAACAACCAAAAGATCAATTGGGACCAGCCCATATGAGTTGGTTTATGGATTAGAGGCCAAATTTCCTTCATCACTAGGAGTGCCTGTTATGAAACTTCTTCAAGAAAGCCAAGCTGAACCAAATGATATGCAAAGAAGAATCAATCAGATCATATGTTTACAGCAAACTAGAGACCAAGTTTTCAGCAGAGTTCAAGTTCTACAAGAAAAATTAAAGAAGGCCTTTGATAGAAGAACTAAGGCAGAAGATTTCAAAATTGGTGACAAAGTCCTCAAGTGGGATTCAAGAAGAGAGGATAAGGGAAAACATGGAAAATTTGATTCCCCTTGGAGAGGACCATTTGCTGTCCAAGCAGTACAAGGAAACAACACTTATTTCCTTAAGAGTCTCAATGAAACTGATTTGGATGAAGGTCCTGTGAATGGCAGGATGCTGAAGCACTATTTTGGATATCACCCATAAGTGCAGCCTAAGTGTTCCCTTGTACATATCCAGATGTATATATTATTTTCTGTCAACATGTAAAAATGCAATTTCTCAAAGTTTTCTTAATCTGACAGCGAAGGGTGAATAGAATCAGAGGTCTACCAAGAAGACAAGCACACAATTTTGGCATTTCAAAGCAGCAAACTTCAAGATCGGCAAGAGCAGTCAAGGAGCAAGGCAATCTGACCTGCTGTTCTTGGTCTTTCAAATGAAACACCACCGCCATGTGGAGCCACTGTTAGCTACCTATACCAATAGGTTTCATATTTCATGATTGGCAATGAAAAGGTCCAAATATGCTCTGCTTTGATGATGCAAAGATCACATATTTCCATAAGAATACAATCTGTGCTTATAGCTTGATGGTGACTAAAATTTTGATGGATGGTCCAACAGCCTAATCTGGATCATGCCATGTTTTGAATTTTCAGTTGTAGAATAGAGAAAGAATTATGTCCAAACTATTTAATCTTGGCAGACAAGTAGTTGAGGTAGAGAAGAAAAGGCTCCCAACAGCTTAATCTGGGACCTTGGAAGAAATAAGGGTAGAAGTAGATAGAAAAACAAAAGAAAAAGCCAAAGAAAAGAAAAGGCAAGTAAGGGTCTGCAAGCCTAAGTGCACCCTCCAAGAAGAAACAAAAAATGCTAGGAAAAGTAGTTGGGTAAGTAGATGGGGTTGCAGAAGTGGTATTCATTTCAGATTTAACCTTGATGGTCAAGATGAGAAAAGAAAAACAAAGAAGCATGTCTAACTTCCCAATTATCCCTTTTCCCACTCATTACTAACATCCCCTCATCAATTGAATTGCTTAGAAAACTTGAGGTTTGATGGTGGTTTTATTCATTGAAAAGCCACATTTCTTGTCTAAAAAATTCTTTTCATTTTGATCTACTCCCTAAACTAAGTAAGTCTCAAGTAAACTTAGTGATTTTCCCCCTCATTCACATATTCCCCCATATTAAATCTAACTCTATTATGTAATTCCCCTATGTTACCCTTTCCCTAGTATTATTAACACCATGGTGTATAAATCCCCAAACATTCTATAAATACCCTGCTTTTTTAGCATTATAGCTAAATATGTCTGTCTAAAGGGAGACTTTAGTCCACCTGGGACTATGGTCAACCCTGTCCAGGGGCTGCTCTAACCTCTGGTTATGAGCAACAACCTCTCCCCTAAGCTCTCACCTTCCCTCTTCTCAGAAAAACCCAAAAAATCCCCAAAAACCTTGCTAAAAACCCCTTTTGTCCCTTTAACTCGCTTCATTGGAAAAAAGACTCTAAAAACCCACTTTTCTCCTTTATCCAAAGTCTAAGCACCGGGCGCATTTTGACAAAACTATTCATAAAAAACCCATTGTTATGATTCCAATGGTTTGGGCGCTATATGGGTTTTATTGAAAATATATTAAAAAACCATCGAAATTCTTCATACCCCAATGATCTTCCGCTAAGCGCGCATCCCAAAAAATACATTTTTTAAATCCCGCCCCCTTCCGTATCGCTCGATCACTTCATCAACCCGTCAGCCGTCCGATCGAGCGCCTCTGATCGGACGGCCCTTATGCATATCGGGCTGGTCCCCACGCCCGACAGTTAGCGCCCGAGAAACTGACGAAGGGTTACGTCAGTCCTCGGCCACGCGTCACCTTCTCAGTCTCTCGAAGCGGCCTCTGACAAAACCGGGGCCGTATTGTAAGCGGTCCGAGAAAACCGTTACCACTGTTGCACTTACCGCCCAGTTTTGCTGGTCCCATGTCATGCCCACGTCAGAGCCACGTCGCCGCCACCCCGCAGTCGCATCACCTCATTCGTCCGTCCCTTTGCTGACATGTCCGCCACTTCAGCATATCCATGGACCAACCAGGACCTGCCACATCACCCAGTGACGTCATGCTGACATCATCCGACTCCGACCCCACCCGATGATGTCATGCTGACGTCATCCCAAAAAGGCGCCAATATGACAAAAATCTATTTTTAGGCCAAAATTTCGTGTTTTTTCTACTTTTGCCGAAAGAGACTGTTGTTGTTCCTGCATGTGTTTGACGACCATACCAGCGCCAACCTGCACCGTTCGACTCTGAAACTGCGGGCGCCTCCGTCGTACCTGCATTTGCAACTGTCAGTGGCAATCCGCAAGGTATTTCTCGAAATTATTCTCTGCACCTGGTTTTTATCCAAATTTCTACAAACAAACTGTTAAGGGAGTGTTAAAACACTAAATTCACCATCTAGTATCTAGTAACCTGTACCTATTTCCCTCTGGCAAGGCAACAAATAGTTTACGAAACCTGCATTTGACTGAAACAACCTGAATTCACAGGTAGCTCGCGCAATCGTGAGCTAGAAATCTCTGCTGGCTAAATTCACCATAGAAAAGTTCTGGTCAGCCCTGCTATTTGTCTTTATCAATCCGTTAAACAGTATTTCAATTGCTGTGTGCTCAATTCCCCCTCTGGTCCTTAAAATTCACACTTTCATTGTAAGGAATCACCTCTGTGTTGTTCTGCTTACTTCAACCAGTTCACCTGCAACTCAGAAGCTTAATAGACCATGGAAACTCCAATTGCACTAAACATCAAGCCTCTCAATACCCCTCACAGGGAGTTAGAATGGAAAGCTCTGGGAGATATGGATTATCATATGTTAGACTATTTTCCATTAGGCTCTAAATATAATATTCAGTTGCTAAATGAGTTGAAAGCCCAGCACCTTAGTGGAGCTGATATCCTAGGGATTTGGGACTCAAACTTGCCCATCTACAACCTCCCCCAGGTAAATCCTATGCCAGAATTGATCCACAGATGCCAGGAGTGCTATGATCCATGCCAAAGAGCTGTTCTGAGCCCCACAGGCTCAATTCTGTTCCATATCACCCCAGAGAGCATAAATGAGATGCTGCATTTCCACACTGCAAAACCATTGACCCCCCTCTACATGCAGAACTTGATAAAGAAGGGGACTAAGTTGTCAAATGACCAGATCATCAAAATCAATCAGTTGTTCATACAACCAAGCTCTGAAGCCATCAGAACTCCTCATATTGGATATGCATACTTAAATGAATTGGACAGAATGCTAGTGGATTTGATCAGCTATGTCCTAGGGTTCAGGGGAGTGGAGGATGTGGATGATAGTATAATGGCAATGTTGTCTATATTCTCTCCTGGAAAGCCTCCAGCTGTACATTATGACTATGCCACATATATTGCAGATAGGATCCATGACCAACTAATGAACCTGCAAAGGGAAAGACTGTTCAGATACACTTCGTACATTTACCATCTATTCTTGTTTTATCAACCAGGCAGCTTCCTCATTCCCCTGAAGCAAGTTAATGCCCAGGGGAATCCAAGGTCAGTTGTGTTTTGGACCTCTGCTTTTCATTGCACCTCTGTATCACCATACACATACTGTGAGTTCATAGACTTGTTCATTCATCCAGCTATGACATTATTGTATGGTGTTTCTCCTCCAAGGTTAACTGATGACATGAGGAGATTTCTCCATCTCTCCAAAACCTACAACATTGGTAATTTGTACTTTTACCAACACCACACAGTGATCAGAGTATATGGCTGTGAGTTGAAGCCTTATAGGCTGCCAAGGTATGTCCCTATGAGACTTTTTGCCCTAGAATACTTCAGGCAATTTGGGAATGCCGACTACCTCCACTTCCAAAGCAAGAACAAGAAGGCGCAGTTGAAGGTAAGGAGGCAGCTGGGCCCTTTCCTATATAACAAAAGAGAGGAGGGATGGAAAGAGGCAAATAGTATCCTAGAGGCCCTCAAACTACAAACTAGTTTTGAGTGGATACCCTATGACCCCAATCATTTTGTTTCCCTCAGGAGGATAAAATACAAATTGGGTACCTATTCACATATGAGGCTGCCTGAGATTGAGCAGTATGCCAATACATTGAGCTGGAAAAAGGGCACCCTAGAAGAGGAAATTACTAGTGAAGAGCTGCTAGAAAGAGAGGCTAGGAATATTCAAAAAGAAGCTGACTTGGAAACTTGTGGACAGGTCCCCCTCTCATATCAAAGACAACTTGGAGCAGCTGCCTCATCCTCAACAACACATCAGCAAGCTGCCATGAATACTCCACAGACATCCAACAAAGGCAAAGAAAAGCAGATGGAACAACCACCTCCTATGACTGAAGAGCAAATGGAAACACTAGTGCAACAACAAGAAGAAATGATGCAGCAGGAAGTGCAGCAACAAACACAACACCAATAGCAAGAAGAACAAAGACAGGAGCAGCCTGTCCAGCAAGAGCAAACAGTGGAAGCCCCTAAATCCACTGAACAAACTGTGCCTCCAAGGCAAGAAACTTCAGCTGAGGCATCAATCCTCCAAACTCCACAAAAGGAGGATACAAGCAGGAAAAGGGACAGAGAGACTCCCCTTACAACATCAGCAACTCATGGGGAGAAGAGACAGAGAATCAACCCCTTCTCAGAGGAAGAAATGCCAATGGGACAGTCTTTTGGTATGGTCCCACCCAGCAGGGAAGCATCAGCAAGTTCCTTTCAACAGGAACAGGATAGAGCAATGGGAGGAGAAGTGAGTTCCTCAAATCAGCAAAGGAAAGGTGGACTCAGCATTAAACAGCAGTTCATCGACATTAAGAGGAGAAATGAGCCCATCAAGATACAGCTATATAACCATCTGTTAAACATGGCTCCCACCAATCAACAAAGACTCATGTCTGCATATGACGTGCAGGAAGGCAAAATGATCATGAGTCATTTTATGCCAACAGCAGTGCAGCCCCAATCTGCCTCTGACTACTTGAGGACTAACCTGGAGGTCCTTGCCAAGGATATCCACCCAATGGACAAAATAGAACTGCACAAGCAAATGGGTGAGATGGTCTATGCTTCCCTGGCAGACCAAACATTGGATAACTACAGGCTACAAAATAGCCTTAACAACACAGCTGCTCAGCTTGAGTTGGAGAAAGCATCCTCTCAAGCAAAGGACAACAGAATTAGGTCCTTAGAAGACATCATCATAGAGATTGGGCATGATCCCAAAGATATCAAGGGCATACAAGAGATATTAAAGTTGAGGGATGCAGACATGGCAGCCTTGAGGAGAAAGATCAAACTCCCAGCCACAATTCACCCTCAAACAGATGATGTTGCCCAGCAAAGACATGATCAAGAGGCCACAACCTTGTTGGTATCTCTGTACAAGCAGCTAATCCAAACTCAAGAAAAGCTGGGAGAATCGGAGGCTGCAAAAGCAGCACTACAGGCAGCCTTGAAACAAAGAGAAGAAGGTCAAACCTCCCAGCCTCCTCCTGAAGTAATCAACCTTGAGGAAGCTGCTCCAACTACTGCTCCTCCTCCTCAGCAAACAGAACCTACAGCACCAACTACATCGACAGCTGCACCAACAACAGAGCAGACTCATAGTCTGGATATGCAAAAGCTTCAAAATGAAATTCAAGTCCTGGAAGCTCAAATGTTAGAGCTTAATCAAGCCAAAGAATCTTTGGCTAAAGTAAATGAAAGGTATGATAAGAGCAAAGAGAATGTGGCTAAGAAGGAAAGAGATATAAAAGCTCTCAAAAAGAGAATAACTGAGCTTGAGAAAGAGCTCACACTAGATAAGGTGACAGCAGAGCTCAAGACAGTCCTATGGGCCAATATTGGCCAGTCCATTACTGATCAGTGGCAGTTCATTGAGACCATAGATGAGCAGTCAGCGCTCATTACAAAGGCAAATAGGGAGATACGCAGAGCAAGAGCAAGCCTTGGCAACATGCCTGATGCTGCCAATAGGATGATCAACATATTGGATAACAGGACAAGCTCTCAACTGACCACCATGGGAATTGCTCACAGGACTGAGACAATCTCAATGGTTAAAAAGGTCCTGACATTAAGAAACCTGGTTGGAACATTAGAAAGGAGAACCCAAGATATGCAGACCGAAATCAACAGGTTCATGGACAGGTTTCAGGTGTTACAAAACAGAGGCCTCCCCAGCATACTAAGCAGTGTGGGAAGATTGCTTACCCATGAAAATTATGCTAAAAGGGTCAATGCCTTTGCTGCTAGTCAAATTGCAGGACAGCCTAGCACTTCAGCAGAATCAGGGCCAGCATCAGGGCAGACTCTCTACAATAGGGTGGAAAACCTGTTTTTCATCATGAACGAGATCAATCATCTGTTCGATGTGCCTCCAAATTTCTATAAATATACAGAAGCAGATGAAACCATAGAGGCAATTGTGAAGCACCAATTGCCCACACAGGAAGTCTGGAATAGATTGACACAGCTAATATTATCAAGCCAGAACCTGTAATGTCAAGTTTTTTTCAAATTTATAAGTGATCATACACACGGAAAATTTTGGTAGATAAGCATACAAAGGAAGGATGAAAGGCTGAGCCAACTCAGCAGGGCTATTCGGTCACCACAGCAGCAAGCACAGTCACAGGTGGCAGGGCCGAGAAGATACAGCGCAGCAAACGTAAAGACACATTTTTCAGCATTTAAGCAAAGCATTCCAACCGACTCAGTGACCTCCAAAGGTCAAAATATCCTCTGACAGACTTAAAGAGCAGTTATGTTGTATTCAAAGCTGTAATAACTTCTTTTCTACTTTTCTGTACGAAGTAATGAAGATATTTCTCTCTCAGATGACTCAATGCCTGAGATATTTTGTATAAACATTTCTATAAAGTCCCCTTCGCATGAGTTTGCAAGGGGTTGTTGTTGATTTCATTTCTATATTTCGGTTGCTGTACAACTCTCAGAGAAATAATACAAAAGGTGGATGGAATTTCCAAAGCTCTGTGTTCCTTGATGCACTGTGGTGGCTGGCTGAATGTTACAGGATTCCTGCATGTTTCATAGCACAATAAGTCTTCTTTAAACCTCTGCGTTAAATGTTTTCTAGTCTTTCATTTTCTTTCATGTTTGTGAGTTTTACACTTAATGGCAAAGTAAAAGAATAGTTCCAGGATTTAATCACAGATTACCCTGAACTCAATCTAAGCTGTTATAAATGTTTTCTTCCAGATAGAGTAAATAAGGTGTAATTCTTAATTGCTACACTTTCAAGCTATATCTTTCACTGTGATAAATATTTTCAGGAATTCAAGTTTGCTCCTGAGGCATCTATCTTTTCCCCACACCCTAGCTTTAGTGGAAAATTCTTAAATGCTTTCCACTGGTTGTTCACATGTCACCTTCATAATCTAACTTTGTTATATGAAATATTTAAATGGCCCTGTAATTCCAGTAAATCACCTCAAGGTTTCTAAACACTTATAGCCACAGACTCCATTGCCCAATGAAATAAACTTATCTGCAGATTGCACACTTCATGTACAGAAAGATATCCCTCAACCAAAGCACAAAACTAAACACCCTCATTTCATAGCTAGCCTAAAACACTATCAAAACAGAGACAAATTATAAAGAGAGAGCCCTCTCTGATTACAGTGTGGCTAGGCACTGTAATCCAAAGATTGGTTAGTGGTTACCCTGGCCGTATTCCCTTGGGAGTCATAGGGAACAACCTGGGTGTTAACACACAGCTACTTGCCTTCTCACTCACCCAGCTTCAACGGTTTCCTGCAAGATCACAAGAGAACAGCTACTTGCGACAAGAGAACAACTACTTGAGACAAGAGAAGAACACTACACAAAGACAGATATTCACATTCATAACTAGTTTAGGATTAGAAATAAACTAAACATGCTAATACATTCATACATCAAAAATATATCAGCATATAGGAGAAACCAAGATAGCTTTATTGATGAATAACAAGGTTCAGGAAGAAATACAACCCAGAGGGCTCCAATCCAGCATCTCCTTCCCAGCAAATGGAATTCCTATCTTCACCCCCTTTCAAAGCATTAAGCACCCAATGATTCTAGTCTCAAACCAACAGCAATTCTTTGCAATAACAAAATTCCAGCCTCTAGATCTCATGGAGGAGAGATCCATATATAGATGTTTGGAGAGAGGATGAGTTAGCTTGAGATCTGACTAGTGTCCTCTCCCTCTGTCAGTTCTTGAGTCCACTTGGAGGTTCTTGCTTCCACTTGGAGATTTGGAACCTCTTATTCATCACCAGTGGAATTCCCTGAGGCAAGTGTCATTTTGGAAGCTTCCTGGGTTTTGACACCTTGAGAAATGAGCCTGCCACTTGTCCATTCTCGTCCAGTGCAGGTAGCCAGTGTTCCAGTTGACATTCAACGTAGGTAGCCAGTGTTGGCTTTGACATTCAGCGCAAACAGCTAGTGTAGCCACTGAAATGATCCTGAATTGACTTGTTTTTGAGCAGTTTCTGGTGGAGAACTTCTGTGAATTGTTGTGGTTTGTTAGCCTTGTTCCTCTAGGGGTAGGAACAACATGTTTAGGGACTTTGGATCCCTTAGATTATGGACTTTTCATGCTCAATGCTGTAAGGCACAAAAATGTCTATAACAAGGTTATAAGAATTTTATTAAGTTTTATGAAATTATATTTTAGAGAATCCTCAATCATACAACACATCTAATTGTACTCTGTAACATTCAATACTTATGAGAAAAGAAACCTTAGGTCATAAACCTAATACAACTATGTCAATGAATAAATACTATTGAATTTGTAACACAATTTTCGCAATAACATGCAGGTGCAATCACTCAAGTAAAGGTTGTCTCAATTACAATTTTGTCAGATTCTTGGGCTAAGATATTACTACTCTGCTCAAGGATTCCAAAAGGGACATGGTTTGTGTTAACAATGCAGAAGAATACAAAGGAAAGGAGCGGGTTTTATACGCTATCCTTGAAAAACATTATACATAAAATCAGAGATGTGAACCTGATTTCCAACATTATTGCCACAATATTCAACACTGAAGTATGTTGCAATATAGATTCCAAGATTTAACAATGAGTTTCAACTTTGATAGTTTGATTAGAAATCCAATAAGACTCCTGTAAAGGACAATAACTGATTGCATATTCAATTCAGGATCTTAACAATTCAAGACTTCCCCCAAAAATAATTTAAATATCCCAAAATTAAACTCAAAAAATCAATAATTGGTCTTAAATTTACTTTTAGCAAGTAACCAATTCCAAGTTCAACAATTCAAATTCCATAAGATTTCCAGCAAGTCTAATTCAAAAATGTGAGAGTTCTACATAATATTAAAACTAGGCAAGAAAAGAACTTTTATGATTAAGATAGGAGAAGAGAAAAATATAAAATACCTTGGAATTTCTCAAGTGATAAAATGTCATGATCTTCCTTGACTATGATGCTAGGTTTGAAATAATGATTTTCAGCTTTGGTTTCCATTACCCCAACTATTATTTCAACCAATCTAATAACTCCCTTTGATAAAAGATCAGGGTGTGTATGCATGTTTCCCACTTAGTATTTGTTAGTTTTGAACTCTTTCTAATTTTTGTAGGTATCCCACTTTTCAAGGGAATGTCCCATGATACGATTTGGAGAACATTTGGTGCACCCCCGAGTACATAGGGAAAAACCATTTCATACCTATTTGAAAGGCAGACACCCTAGACACAAACTAGGTATGGGGGATTTATCCCCATTCTAGATTAACATGTATTAAGATAGGTGATGCTAAAATTGTCTTCGTTGAAATCAAAAAATTATAAATTACCAACCCCAATTAATATATAATTTTGTTTCTTTCTCATTAATATCATGGAATCAATCATCAAGCATCCAAACATTACATAGATTCCAAAATCCATGGATATATTATATTATATATATGACAAGCTGAGTGCTTCAAGTACAATGGTTATTGGCATACCACAATTTTCTTCAAATTATTTATAAGAACATGTTTCTAGAGACTGTGAAGACAAAATTAGAAATTGAAATTTAGTACCCTTAATGGCTACATGTCAATTTCAATTTTTTTAGAACCTAAAATAGCACTAAATGGTTACCTCATCAATGAAAATAAATTATGGCTACCTCGCAACCACAACGAAAAAGAGCTTTCATGAGTTTGTCTCCCTCCCCAAACTATCTCACATGACCATTTACTTGGATCAAAATCAAAACAACTAATATTGCATAGGCATCAACTGATGTAAGTAAGTTGGCATACCCATTTTGAAGTTAAGGAAGATGTTGCAATGCTAAAGAATGTGGTTGTATATTCTAATGCAACAACTTTAGCCAACATAGTCTTGTCATTCCTAGGCGGCCCAAAAATAAGTAAACCTTCCAAAAAATGCATCGTAGGATTTTAAGTCCATATTAGCCATGATACATACAAAACATAAATTATAATTTGTGGCCTATGTATTGAAGCATGAATTGGTAGAAATACAACTTGAGGAGATTTCCTAATGTAACAACCCTGGGTTAAAAATCTATGTAATAAATTTAATAAAGGAAAAATAAGACCAAGGTCATGGGACACATATTCCAAGTTGAATGGTGGGCAAAACATCCTAGCAGATGTTCATTTGGTTTATTATGGCTAAGGGAAATTGGAAAAGGAAATGGAAAAGGCTTTGAAAAGGAAAAAGGCATTAATTGGCATTTTATTTATGAAAATAATGGAAATTAGGAGAAAATGAAGGTGAAAGGTCACATGTTGCATGTGAGGAGGAAAATGAAGGAAAAATAACGGCAATTGAAGAAAATAGGGGCCCCATTAATAAAAATGTTTATGGGGATAAGTTCACAATTACCTTTTGTCAGTTTAGTTTTGGAGCTCTCTCCCTATTCTCTCCCTCACATAATCTTGCACACTTAGATCATTCTTGGAGCACTTTAGCATTGGAGGAAGGAAGGAAAACAAAGGAAAAGAAATCAAAGGGAAGAAAAGATCAAGCAAGGAAGAGTTGGATCAAGCGACTACAATGGGATTACTTGTAGTTATGAAGTTGCATGTATAATTTCCTTTCTACTTTTGGCATGCATGGTACATTCATGTGTGTTTTTGGTTCTCTTTCTATCATTGGCATGAGTTTTTCTAGGTGTGACAATGGTTTGCAACCTTGCCTTTCCATTTTTGGATAGACATGGTGTCACGGGGTTTCTCTTACTTGGTTGAGCTAGATTACCAGATGCTTTTGAAACTGAGTGGGGTGGTCTCAAGAAGAATCACAAGGCCTAGGAATCCTTGGATTGATAAAGGTGAGATTGTAGTGAATCCTAGTTGTGTGTACCCTCGTTGGGCCTAGGAATCCTTAACCGATAAATGGCGGTATATATGGTAAAGCATAGAGGGTGGAAATGGAAAAAATCTTCACTATTGAGGTGTAGAGATCTGAAGGCATCCATGCTTGTATAGTCCTAGTGATCCTTGGACTAGTATATGGTGGGATTATGGTAAATCCTAGTAGTGTACATTTCTTGTTTAGGCCTAGGAATCCCTTGAAAGGATTGCATTAATGTTTGGTTGTATAGATGAGGGTATTTGGCCTAGGAATCCTTGACTGATGTTGGAGGGATATACAATAAAGTCTAAGGAAGCCCTAGTTAGTTTTGTTGTGACTCTCACATTCATGCTTGGAATATGGCATGGGGGTGATTAGCTGAAAGGAAGATTTGGTTCAGCGCAATCTATGGTTATGTGGTACGTGCAAGACCCTGACTTGGTTAGCCTTTCCATATGTTAATAAGAGTTATTTTCCTCTTATGTTCTATGTGTAAATGTGCTTGTTATTATGTGGTTTTAATGGATGTTCTATCATTGTTATTTTGTTGCTTATATGTTGGTTATAAGGATGGTTTATGACAAACTTTAGTTATGGCTCTCATCATGTTTTGATTATTAAATGAAATGTTAATGAATGTATTATCTAATAGATGATAATGCAGATATCGTGAGAGGGCATCAAACCTTCTTGATGAATCTAAGATAAGTATGAGGTCCCTATGTTCATATGTGTATTTATGACCTGTACATGACATATTTATGATGTGTTTGGCAAAAGGTCTGTCATGGTTAGGATGAGTTTGGCTGGGTCCTTGTTTAAGTTTCACATTAGAGGCCTTGTATTCTTGTTAGTTATCATTTTTTATAATTTCATCAGGTTTTGAACAGAGGCATGAGTCCTAGCCTTGAAAAAGTGGCTCAAAATTCAGGGTCACTAGCACAAAACTGCCTAAAAAAGGCTACAGTCGCATGGATTCCTTGTTTTGGGAGTGACTGGAGTGTTTCAGTCACTTGGAGGGCTTGTCATGGGAGCCATTGGGGGTCTAGCTCAGCAAAAATAAAGCTAACTCAAGTGTTGGGCACCTGGAGTGGTTGGTTAGTCCTTGGGGGTCCTGTAGCTCCTAACAAAGGTTGGTTTTGTTTTTGGTGTATTGATTCCACTTCCTTAAATGTACATGGA
Organism: Pinus tabuliformis; assembly: GCA_031772625.1. Taxonomy (NCBI): domain Eukaryota; kingdom Viridiplantae; phylum Streptophyta; class Pinopsida; order Pinales; family Pinaceae; genus Pinus; species Pinus tabuliformis. Next base: position 429,586,890 of record CM062810.1, on the reverse strand, counting down.
GAGTTGAATCATATCATAGTAACTCTTTGTTACATGTTTACCCTAGTGGACCAATTATCTTGGGTAAATGTGGGAGGAGGGTGTTAGAGAGTGGTATTAGAGTGGGTTCATCTTGTTCACCCAGAGTGGTATGAGAGAGAGTTCCATCCTCTTTGGTTGATGTCTGATTTTCATTCTCTTTGGGTGATATCTGATACCACAGAGTGGTATCAAAGCATGGTTCAACCCTTAGACTAGATGGATGGAATTTGGTTTTCATTCTTGCATGTAGGGTGTATATGTGCTTGTTGTGTATGCATGGTGATGGTCATTGTTACAGTTTTTTTGTCATGTAGACGTTGATGATGTTGTTGTTGGGGTGTGCTTGTCATGAATGCATATCAGTTGTATATGCATTTATTATGATTTACAATATCTATATGTTGTTGTGCGTGAATTTTTATGGTTATGGTTATGCATGCATAGTAGGTTAGATATGCATTGTATGTAGTTATGTCATCATGATGTTGTTGATAAGATATGATGTTGATATTTTGGATGAGATAGAGTATGAGTCAAATATTATCAAAGCAAGGATGCATCACTGGACCTCAAGATAAGAATTGATCATCATACATGTTTTTATGTTGGGCATGCAGGTATGTTAGTTACTCATTATTATATGTATTATGGTTACTTACATTCAGGTCATTCTATTGCTATTATGTTTACATGCATGAAAGATGCTAGTTGATCAATGCGGTCATATGCACATGCATTAGATAGTCATGCATGGTAGTAAATTATTGTGATATTCATTGTGGTTGTACACATGATGATTATGGTCATTTCATTTAAGATCTTGATGTTATATGTATCGTGTTAACATGGATTTGCATGTGAAGAGAGTTATGGTTATGGAATTCAGGTACAAATCGATATATTTTTGAAATTTTTTCATACTAATCTAGACTAACTTATGCAGATGTGATATCCTCACCTAAGATAAATATAGGTATGATTTTGATTATGCTGTCTATTTGGCTTATCTGACATGGAATAATTACAAGTTTTTTGAATGTTTCATTTATTGCATGATATCTGTATGTGTCTATGAGATTGCTTTAAGGAATCATCTTGTTTTAAGATGGTTGTACTAATACAATATGTCATGATACAACTGATATGTACTTGAGTGTAAGTGGGTGTTAGTTGTAGTATTGTGATTAATGACTGTGAGTTGTCTGTTGATTAATACATGGTTCTTAGTCTTGGTAAATTTTGATTTCAAATTAATAGATACGATGTCTTGATCTTTGGAACATGTGATTAACATGTGTGAACAGTTACAAGGCTGCATTCTTGGTATTAGCATGACAAGGTAACTGTTGATTTTTTTATATAACTAATAGTTGGTTAATTTGAAAGTACATAGTAAGACTTAATTGCATCAGGGAAAAAGGTAAAATAAAGGAATTGGGTGAAAATCCCTTTGGCTATGTTTGGAAACCAAAATACCAAATGAATGAGTGTCTCTCATGAATACAATAAGTCTTCTTAATCTTGGTTTTGTTTGACATTATGTGGATATATGTTATATCTATTAACATGTATTTGACAGGTGTAACAGTTGGTTTCCAGTTATAGCTGGATTCATGAATAAAATCAAAGTCCCTTGAGAGATGGTATATTTGTGTGTTTAGTTACAAGTCAGCATGTTGGGTACAACAAGGCAAGGTAATTGGTATATTGTGATACATTGGGAAAAATACTAAGAGTGGGGTGAATCAGTATTTTAAACTCAAACATCCAATTTTTATATTATGAGAAATATATGCTATTGTTATTAAGGAAACTTGCGTATGTACACTACTGTAGGGAAGGAAACCCGCGTATATCCAGTTTACTGATTTTTTTAGGTACTTCATCAGATGATTATTCTTAATCAGTGCATCATTATATTAATTACTTTTCATTATGTGGTAAAGAACATAAATAAATCGCACCAAAAAAACATAGAACACCAATATTTTTTAGGTGGAAACCCAATGTGGGAGAAAACCACCACTGTCATTGATGTCTCTGTCTTCTTTCTTATCATATAAAGAAAAATATTACATTTGTAAGGATGCAGTCTCTTGTCAGTACGGAGGAACCCACTGAAAGGGAGCTCCTACCCACTTTTTGAAAGATGCAACCCTCAGCTCCTTGTGGACCACTTTTCAAAATATTTCAGGTTGGATCCACTTGTCATACAATCATCACACAACCTGTAGGCCACCTTTCATCAAATTTTCAAACTGGACCCATATTAATCATAAACCCAAACAAACTGAAGCACTGAATCTGAGATATTGTCACACTGCAAATCAACTGAAATTCTGAAGTATCAAATCACTAAATGCAGAACCCAACCAGAAATAACAAATATCAAATTTTGTATGTGACTATATTGAGTAAGAGTCACATATTTATGTGTTTCCTCTGTATAAGACCAGCGTACAAATCTCAAAATACTAAAAAATAAATCATCAATCACTAAATCATATATAGGTCATTTATCAGTCACAGATCACTTGAACCAATCATAGATTACTGAATCAAATATACATCACCATAACTAATCAACATTCATAGCCAACTCAACCCAACCAATACTATCAAACACATATTATCATGGTAGAGAAATCGTCTATAGATAGAAACAAACAAAATAGAAATGATTAAATATCGTCAACAAGTCATACTACAAAGCCATGGAATGTATACACAACTTTCCTATCTCTGATCCACGTATGTACGTGCTTATAATTCACAACACCCACGTACATATCTACACAAATTGAAAATTTATTTCGCAGAAAATATACACGGCCCCATAGAGAAGGATCTGCATATGTACGTGACTATTCCCAAACACACATGCAAACCAATTTATAAAAATTTCTCTGCAAGCATAATTTCACTTTCTGCAATCTTTACTATCAATACTACAAACTTTTGAATAAATCATTTAGATCATAGTATCACAATTTCATCAATATTAGTTACTTAGACATTTGCAACAAGTAAATCAATCAAGCATATATGTCAACATATTTCATATATGAGTCTTCTCCTTGCTCGTTGGTGCATACCTATTTTATATCAAATCATTCATAAACAACCCAATACTTGCACACCCAACACCTTGATCTCCATCTCTTTATATAGTATTTTCTTTAGTCAATACCTTAAGTAAATACCTTGGTTATGTCACAAGTATTCTTTGACGGGATCAAATATCCATTGTCACTCCAAATACTACGGGCCAATACCATGGTAATGACCTTGGTATCCAAAATACCATGATGCGGATTTTATATATGACTTTTACTTACATGACCCATGTATGTACATGACCTTTCTTCTCAGGATCAGCATATACTTTCTCAAAACTTTGTTTCTATCACCCATCTGTCTTTGAATTATTATTCCTTTGTCCCACAAAATCTGGACTACATAATCACCCTTTTATTATAATGTTGACATTGTTATTAAGTAGGTTTCCATCAAGGGCAACACATTATCCATAATGCCAACAATATCCCCCTTTGAACTTGATGGCAACCACTTTGGTGTTTGGTCATCACATGTAAATACCTGCAAACACACTTGCAAATACCAAGACTTATCACCAAACATTTTTCTACAAACAAAAAGACTCTCCCCCTTTGACATTGGGAAAAGTGTTAACCAATGTTGAATGAAGACTTCTCTCCCCTATGTAGAAAGGATCACTATAGATATGGTCTGTTGAACCTTTTGACCATGCTTCCCCTGAGCATATCTGGAACCTTCTGAAGATATACAAGACTTTATGATTTGACAAAACATGACCTTTCCTATCACTAACGACTCATGATTACATCAATCACCCAACACAGTGGGGTTACATATTTGACCCATATTACATCAGTTTCCAGAAATTATGCGATTACACACAAGGCATGACTTGCTCCCAACATTACATAAATGTCTCAAAAATATACAAAGCATGACTCAATAGCGCATACATGACTGAATATTACAATGATTATATCATGGGTATTTACATGACCTTTACATACATAACCAAAACCAAAACCTCAACAATGAGGTTGAAGGATCATGATAGTCACTGGAAACCACCAAATACCATATTGGAACATGTAACATGAGTATTTGATAACAAAAATATAGCAGTAACATGAACATCCTCATCAAGCATGTTAATATATAACCTTTATCATTTGGAATCCATGTATCATTGATAACTAGTGATACAAAAACAACATATAGGTCTCCAATAGTAACAGTAGAAATATCTAGTCATTAGCAAATGTATTCAACAAGACATGCTTATGAAACCATAATGCCAAAAAGGGATAATATCTTCTCCACCTGAATCAACTAACTACAGCAAACCAATGTAGGAAATAAAATAAATGATGAATGCATACAGGAGGCCACCCCTAAATATTTGTCATTTTTTCCAATCACTGGGATGTATACACGTCTGTCTAACTCAAAAAATCATGTACATACACACCTGTCCTTCACATCATCCACATATAGAAAGTAAACTGTAGTAATTTACAATATCATCTCCCCCTGAACATGAAATACCTGTCAGAATAATTAGTAGAGTGATGAAGCAAGAATCATTCCTAATTTTCGTCTGAGTTATTCAAAGGAATCATGTGGAAGTGGATTTGTAAACATATCTAGAACTTGTTCCTTTGAAGGAACATATTATAGTTGACCTTTCGTTCAAGCACCTATTATCTCAAAAAATGATATTGGATTGGAATGTGCTTGGTTTTTGAGTGCATGCGAGGATTTTTAGAGATACTTATGGCACTAGTATTGTCATAGAGAATAGGCATAGGTTGAGGACAATTGATTTGAATGTCTTGAAATGTTTGGATTATCCATAGAAGTTAAGTATAGAAAGATGCAACAACAACATATTCTTCCTCAGCAATAGATAAAATGATGGAGCTTTGTTTCTTGTTGAACCATGACACTAAGCGGGGTCCCAAATAAAATGCTCCTCCACTAGTACTCTTGTGATCATCAATATTACCTACCCAATATGTGTCTATGTAAGCATGAAGTGAAAGGTCTACATTTTTGGGATACCATAGACCAAAATCTTGATTTCCTTGTAGATACTTGAATATAGTTGTGTTGAAGGTTGAGTTCCTCATTTTTTCGCAAGTTGCCACTAGGAAAATGATCATGCACGTAGGCTATTGATTTGCTTGGGTATCCAAATAGAGTATCATGGTTTACTTCTGTAATTAGACTAACCTCTTCCTTTCATGAAATTTCATTAGCATTTAATGAATGATATTTTCATTTTTTTTGTTCGAATCATGTTCATCTTCTCGCAATCATGATACGATTTCATACGAATTGATTTGATTGGGTATCAAAATAGAGTAGCATCGTTTACTTATGTAATTAGACTAGCCTCTTCCTTTCATGAAATTTCAATTAGAATTTAATGAATGATATTTTCATTTTTGTTGTTCGAATCATGTTCATCTTCTTGCAGTCATGATATGATTTCATAAGAAATCATTTTTGTAGTTAGTTGAAGGAGTGGTCTCTAAGCACCTTGATTTGATCAAATATCTGAGGGTGACATGAGTAGAACCTAACCTACTATTCATATAACATTGTCACCTCTAAGTTTGTATGAACCCTGGGTTGATAATTTAAGTTGAGAACCGTTGGGAGTTGCAACATCCTTGGCGTAATACCAAGGCCCATCACTTATATCAAGTTATAGATTGATACCTCTAAGTAAATATACATGGAAATCTCACCCACATCCCCTCACATATGTTATTTAACCAATCACAAAACAGAAGAAGACATAGATGAACAAATTGAAAATAAGCCTCTTTGAGGGGAGGACTCCTTTTACATCACATAAATGAATAATTCTTGGATGATTCAAATGACAAGACCTCCTTGGTATATATAGGGGTGTAACAACCCTCGTTAAAAACTCATGTAAAAATATATAAGACCATAGTTGATGGGACACATATTCCAAGTTGAATGGTTGGCAAGACATCCTAGAGGGTGTTCATTTCGGTTATTATGTCTAAAGGAAATTGGAAAAGGCAATGGCAAAGGGTTTGGAAAAGAAAAGAGGAATTAATTGGCATTTTATTTATGAAAATAATGGAAATTAGGAGAAAAGTAAGGTGAAATGTTATGGGTTACATGTGAGGAGGAAATTGAAGGAAAATAACGGAAAATGAAGAAAATAGAGGCCTAATTGATAAAAAGGCTTATGAGGATCAGTTGGAAAGCTTGGCCAGTTCAATTTTGAAGCACTCTCATTATTCTATCTCTCTCAGTCACACTTGGACACTTAGAGTTTTCTTGAAGCACTTTGGCATTGGATAAAGAAAGGGAAAGGATGCAAGAGGAAGAAAATATCAAGTAGGGAAAGGCAGAATCAAGCAACTACAACAAGATTCTTTGCAGGTATTGAATTGCATATGTATTTTCCTTGCCAGATTCAGCGTGCATGGTGTTGTATGTGATTGTTTTATGTCATGGCATGGGTTTTTATAGGTATGACAATGTTTTTCAACCCACCCTTGCCATTTTATGATATCCTTGATGAGATTAGTTCTCATACTTTAGTTTAGCTAGATTGTTAGATAGATTGAAAGATGAGAGGGGTGGATATCCAAAATAACAAACACATGGCCTAGTGGTCCTTGAACCAGGCTGTGGATCACTGTAAAGCCATTGGCCTAGTAAACCTTGAGCTAGACTGTGGGTTGTGGTAAAGCCAGGATTGTGTGCCTTGGTGGGCCTAGGAATCCTTGTCGGTGAATGGGGGGATATACGGTAAATCCGAGAACTGGGTTTCTCCTCATTGGGCCTAGTAGTCTCGAGATGGGATGTACGGTAAAGCCTAGAGAGTGGGTCTCAGTGTAGGGCCTAGTGATCCCTGGATCGAACTGTGGATTATGGTAAATCCTGAGAGACAAGGAGTCACTCAAATTCCTCATAGTGTAGGTGGATAACTATGGTAGTATCCATGCTTGTTTGGTTCTTTCAGTTGGTTATGAGTCCTACATTCATGCTTGGAATAGGGAATGGGGTGATTGGCTAAAGAGAGATTTGGCTCATCCAATATATGGTTGGGTGGAACGAGTTAGTCCCATCCCTGGTTGGTTTCTATATTCATTAATGAGAAATTCATTCCCTTGGTCTTTCATGTGTAAATGTACTAGTTTATATGTGGATTCTATGGCTGATGTATTTATGTTATTTCCGTTGTTACTATGTTGGTTATGTATATGTTTTATGACAACATATATGTATGGATCTCATCATGTTTTTACTTGTAAATGAATGGAAAATGTATCTATGACCTAATAAATGATAATGCAGCAAATTACATGAGGGAACAATGGTTCTTAGTGATTCTTTGATAAGTACAAGATCCATATGCTTAATTTTGTTTTTTACACCTATAGATTACATGTTTGTGATATGTTTGACGAAATTCCTGTCATGGCTATTAGAGGTCTGGTTAAGGGCTTGTTTAAATAATTTCTTCTACATCATTGCTTTCTTGTTATCTTACTGCTCTTAAGATATCATTCCACTCTAAGCACTAACTTGGGCTCTGGGCCGAAAAAAGTGGCTCAAATCCCTGGGACGCTAGCACAAAACTGGACAAATTGGTCTCTAGACACTGGCATGGAGGCCTGTGAGAAAGTCCAAAGGTCCATGGATGCTAGCATGCCCATAGCATGAGAGTGTTCAAAGGGAAAGTGATTAGAAGTTTCAGTGGGACCCAGGCGAAAGCTTCCTGAAGTGTTGGCATGGTTCTCAGGGGCCCTATAGCTAATGTGTAAAGTCTATATGTTGTGTTTCCATCGATTCCATTTCCTTAAGGTAACAACAGAGGTTGAATCTAATCATAGTAGCCTCTCGTCACCTATTTACTACAGTTGATCAGTTACTTGGACAGATGTGGGAGGAGGGCGTTACAGAGTGGTATTAGAGCATGGTTCACCCCTCGAACTGGATGGGCAGTGTGTTGGTCATGCATTCATGTCAGTTGCACATGTTTTTCTTATGCTTGTAGTCCATGTGCTTGTTGCATTTGCATGGTGTTGATCATGGTTGTAGTGATGTCGCCATGTGAAGGTTGATGGTGTTGTGGGATGTGTCATCATGAGTGTATGGTTGTCTATGCATTAGTTATGCATGTTGGTGTCTATATGTTATGCATGCATTTTCATGGTTATGGTTATGCATGTATGGTAGGTCAGACATGCATTGTGAGATCATGGTATACAATTAGGTCATCATGATGTTGTTGGTTGTTATGATGCTAATGTGTTGAATGAGGTAAAGCAGGAGATGAAAATAATCAAAAGGAAGTTGGAGCATTGGACCTTGAGGCAAGAGCATGTATTCATATAGGTTTGTATGTTGGGAATGCAGGTATGTAAGTTAAGGATTGTTATGTGTATTATGGTTATGTGTATGTCTTTCATTTTATTGATATTGTGGTTACATACATGATAGATGCTAGTTGATTAGTGTAGTCATATGCACATGTGTCAAATAGTCATGAATGATAGTAACTTGTGGTTGTATGCATTATTATTATTGTTTATGTTAGATAACTTGATTAGTATGTTAGATGTTTCCCATTAGTATGTTATAGGTTAACTTGTTTTTGTTATATGATAGTTAGCTTGATGATTACGTTATATGTGGTTGATGAGCACGATATATAACTTGTTGTTGTTATATGCTAGTAACTTGATGATTAGGGTTATAGCATTAATATCGTGATGTTATATGTATCATGCTAAATTGGATTAGCCTATGCAGATGGTTAGGGTTATGACATTCAGGTATGAGTCGAGTTGTTGTGATACTATGTCATACTAATCTAGATTGATTGTACATACATGATTGTTATGCATGAACAACAAATATTTATGAGCTTATGATGTGAACATGTTAGTCAGTTACTATTACTGATATCATGATCTTATTTGTAATTGAGGTGAGGTGTTGTAAAGTTATATCATGCTAACTAGATTGATTGCGTAAACAAGATAGCCTCCCCTGAGATACATTAAGGTATGAGTTTTCTTATGTCATATATTTGGTGCTTGATTGTTTGATTATGTCGTCTAGTTGATTTATTTAACATGATATGTTTCTAATTGGTTGAATGTTTGATGAATTGAAAATATGAGTATGTGTTAAAATAATCTTTTTTTAAGATGGTTGTACTAATATAGACAATTGATATGTACTTGAGTGTAGTAGGTGATAGTTGTAGCATTATGTCTAACGACTATGAGTTGACTATGGATTATGACATGATTGTTAGTCTTGGTAAAGGTTGATTTCAAATTGATAGATATGATTGTCTTGATATTTGGAACATGTGGTTAACATGTATAAACAATTGTAGGAAACATGCTTGGTGTTAGCATGAAAAGGTAACAATTTATGTGTTTATATAACTAACAGTTGGGTGATGTGACAGTACATAGTAAGTCTCGATTGCAACAAGGTAGAAAGGTAAAATAAAGGAATTGGGCAAGAATTCCTTTGGCTATGTTTGGAAACCCTAATTACAAATGAATGAGGGCCTTGCATAAAGGAAGTCTTCATAACCTTAATCTTCTCTGATATTATGTGGATATATGCTAGATTCATGAACTTATATTTGATAGGTACATTAGCTTGTCTCTAGTTACAAGTGGATCTATCAAAGGAATTGGTGTCCCTTGAGAGATGGCATGGATGTGTTCAGTTTCAAGAATTGTGCTTGGCATAACAAGGTAAGCTAACTGGTATATTGTTATATTTATTTATAAATTGACAATTATGTGTTTATGATAGTGTGATGTAAGGAGTTACAAGGAAAGAAGGCTTGGGTTGAGCTTTCCTTGGGAACCATGGGGATTGAGTCATGGTGTTTATCTGGTAATTATGATGTAATTATGACCGTGTTGATGTTTATATATGTATACATGTATTTATGTGTGTATGTCATTGTCTAATAGGATGATGATTTTTTATACTAATGATTATATATGTATGTATCTTTGTATTTATGTCACTATTTGAAAGGGTTTTTAGGGATCATTCTCGTAGAGGAATGATTTCTTATGCAGTTGAATGGCATGAAGATATCCCTGGTTCATGAGGAATCGAGTGGGAAGAGTAACCTAACATATCTCTGAGGTCAGTATCATGTGGATATGAATTGATATTATGTGATTATACTATGTCCATGTTTATGTTATGAATAGGCCAATGCCAAGGGATATATCAACAAAATGAAATCAGTGTGGTTTGCGGCATGCTAAGATAGGAATGGATGGCGGAAAGACACTGGAACCAAGGATTCTTGGTAGAGGCAGTGTGGTTTTGGATGTGTGGTACTACTGTTGTGCATATGTTGTATATGTTGTACATGTTTGATTTGTGATGTTGTGCACATGGGGTGTGGTGTATATATAGTGTGTGTACATGTTGTATATGCAATGTTTATGTACAAGGTGGTACAGATAATGTTGTGTGAATGTTTCATATGCAGTGTCGGGTATAGATGGTGCTATGTATATGTTGGATATGCGGTGTTGTGTATATATCGAACTGTGGACATGTTGTATATGCAGTGCTATGTACATATGGTGATTGTGTGGATGTTTTACATATGGTGCTATGTACACATGGTGTTGTGTGCATGATTGTATAAGTGGTGTTGTGAGTTGTGGTGTCGTGTACATGTTGTACATATGGTGTTGTGTGTAGGTGGTGTTATGTACATGTCGTGCATATGGTGTTGCATACATGTAGTTTCAGGTACATTTCGTGCATCTGGTGTTGTGTACATCTTGCGTTGTGTACACATTGTATAGTTGGTATGATGTACCTGTGGCATTGTGTACACATTGTCCAGGTGGTCTCATGCACATGTGATGATGTGTACACATTGTGTAGGTGGTGTTGTGTATGGGTGGTAATGCCACAGGTACATCATACCAACTATACAATGTGTAGGTGTATGGGTCGTACATGTTGTGTTGTGTACATGTGATATTACGTATGTGCATTGTGTAGTAATGGTATCGTGACGTGTATTCATTGTGTTGACTATATGTGTGTATGTGTATTGTGTCGTACACTGGGTGTAGGTGTATGTATGTATTGTGTTGTGTCGTACCCTAGGTGTAGGTGTATGTATGTGTTGTGTTGTACACTGGGTGTAGGTATATGTGTTGTATGTCAGGTATAGGTGCATGTATTGCATGGCATTATATGTCATGTGTGGTTGTATGTGTGCGATGCACACTATGTGAATGTTCACATGGTTGAGGAGAAGGCACTAGATGTTTTTCGGGTGTGGCAACTGATCTAGTATGTGCACGGAATAAGGACAAAGGTAGAAACCAGGGATTTATTAAAGGATAACTATCAGTATTTTATTTCAGTTTTATTATGCATGTGATTTATGATTTTGGTTTATGATGATTACATGTGATCTATGATTCTGGTTTATGATGGTTACATGTGATTTATGATTTTGATCTATGATGGTTATGTTTTGAGCTAACCTGATGTGATATTTTTATACATGATTATTTGGTTAAAGATGCTAGTTTGACTTTTTGTAACAAGAAGTAAACATGATTATAAGTGTACCTTATTGATGAGCTACCAATGAGGTATGATTTGAAGTTATTACAATTTATTTTCAATCTAATGGAAATTATGTGCTTGGTACAAGAAAGTGTTGTGCTATTCAACAACCCCCCCATTTATTGGTATAATAGATAATATTATATGAATAAATGGGGACCCATAATAAAAAACTTTAAAAAGGAAATTTAGCACTTAGACACTTTCTTTTAAACTTTTCAGAATGAAACAAGATATCGAGTCAAAACACTTTGAAAGCTACCAATCCTCGCCTTTTTGCATACCGCTAGGCCAAGTGTGTCAAAAGCCTTATTAACAAGAAAAACTCATGAAAAATGATCAAAAGAAATACCACGCTTAACTTAGATATCATTAGGATTTTCATTTAAAACTAAGGCCTAAGGCATTTCCTATTAAAATAAATCCTGTATCGCATATCATTATTCACAAAGGGCACACTCTCACAAATCATATTGGAACATGCGAAATGCGATATTGAGATGAGACAATCAAACTTATCACATCGCATCAGAACACCTAAGAAAAGTCTGAAATATTACGATGTTGTGAAATGTGATAAAGCCCCGGACTCGATAGAACCCAATATCATAAAGTGATGTTTAAATTCGCCATGTGATGTAAAGTGCTTTATAAGGTAAATAGCTTTAAATACTATAGAACACATTTCTTATCTCGCATCTCGCATCCCACAATAACTTAAGGAACTTTAAGAAAGTGCACAATCAAACATGCGAAATGTGATTTACGACATTGCATTGCAATCGCGAAATCAACATTCTCGCAACTTAAGTCTGCCACCTTCAAAGCCATCCTTCCTATTTTGCGATGCAATACAATAATGAACAATAAAAGCAGTGATAAGGGACTATTAGTGGCTATTTAATATAGGTTTATGGAATTTATGATAAAAAGCGAGTCGACGTGATACAATATATTTTCATATGTGTTTGATTAAAACTCCTTTCTTGTCATTTTTCAGGTTATTTGTATCATTCATTCTCATTTTCATTATTACTTGTGTTTATCCAATAACTTTCGCTTTGTTCCATTTCAGGAAAAATATACAGGGAGCATTGTTCAAAATAATGGGAAAGAAGGGAAAGGTAGCTGCATCCGAGAAATTAGAAATGATTCCACTTTTCTCCGATACTACATGTAGCAAAGATGAAGGAACTACAACCTGGGAGGTTATGTACAATTTGTTAGAAGAAGAGCACCCAAGGCCACTGGAAACAAAGGCCATGGAAAATTCCCAGGAGTCATATGATGCCTCCTATTTCGAGATGATATGCTCTTTCCTACACCGTATAGCTACATGACCAAAGATAATCCCATATAATAACATGGTCAAGTGGGTAATTAACGAGGTGGAAATTCAGGGATCACAGGAAAGAGGTCATGGGGTGATCCAGGTCCGGGTGTGAAGAAGGACCCTTCCAAGACCTTTTACTTTCATGATGTGTTAAATTGCATTTTAAAAGAACATTAATGAATACATCTGCATGTTGTAAATAAGAGGAACAAGACAATCATCAACACATGAAAACATAATTCGTTGATAATAGAGTTTGTCCAGGAGGGACTGCATCTCCAGGCCCCAGTGTCAAGATGGTGTAGGACGTTGCATTAAGTGTTGTCAATAATGGTGATGTACACAAGAGATGATGTCGCAATCATACAAGGAAAAACTCCCTCATGCAAGAGTGGCTCTAAGAGATGTTCCACAACTGGAACTCTCAATCAAAAGACTCCTATCAGTATGACACAAAAACATGCATGATGAGAATCTTGCCAACATGGAATAAAGGGGATGTGAAAAACAAACGTGCATAATGAAAACAAGAGTATCCTAGCAACATACAACAAGGGATATCAAAGCATAACACAATTATTTATGACAACAAGTACATCACAAAAAATACTCCGCATCAAATCAATCAAGGAATCATGACAACATGTAATAAACAAGATCCTGTATCAACATCAATCAAGGATCTATGCAATATAATGCAAAAAGAAGAAGTACATGAACACATCATATACCTCACAACCAGAGGCCATCTAAAGAAGTGGATGTCACACTACTAAAGTTGCTCAGACCATCGATCTCAAGGCATCGATCGTATGAAGATGACTACTCACACAAGAATGTGGACATCTGCACTCGCACTTAGAAAAGTGACAAGAATAAGAAATGAGAGAATAATAAATCTAAAGGCATCATCATATTTGTGGCATCAAGTAGTGCTGAATCGACTATCCAAAATCCCAATTCTGAGAAGTTGAGAATTTTGGGCTCAAGGAATATTTTAGATTCCCCCGAGATTCCTCAAAAATTTTACTCCATGGATGGACTAGAAATATGCAACTTAGATGGTGAATCTGATCTCACCATTGTGATCCCTATGGGAAACCATGAAAAATAAGTATAAACTTGACTATATTCTGACATATCAAAATTTTACCTCCTTGGGAAAATTTCGTGGCTCATGGTTCCACTCCCTATTTTTGCTGCAATCATGGTTCCACGTGCATTCTATAAATGACCAAAAAATTCAGACCTCTGATGAAGAAACGGAAAATTCCACTGTGTTCGTGGTGACGAGGTGTAAAAACCATATAAAATTTGTCAATTTCTGAGAAAGTGAAAAGTTTTCCCTCCTGCAAAATTCATGGTTCCTGCATTAAAAAATTAATTAATTAACTGCCACGAAATCTGTGCCCACATTATACCTCCTCAAAATTTGTGCACTCGTAAAAAACGCTGAGTTTAAATAGAAAAGCCCTGGGTGGATTCACCAAGGTGAGCAGTTATGGCTTAATGGAAAATTCAGAATTTGGTTAAGGAGAGGTCGGGGGATCAAATCCTGCCCCTCTCATTTTAGTTATATTATAACCAGAAAATGATGTATTAAAAGGGTTCAGGTCCACATTGGGTGGCCCGCCCCTTAAACCCCACAATGACACTTTATCGGCGTACGAAATATCGGTCATTAGGATCAGTGCTTATGTATCAGCGGATTATTCGCAATCGGCGATCGGTGCTACAGTGTTGCTGCCATCGGTGTGTTAAAATCGACGATCGGAGATATTTACAATATCAGTACTTTTATTGGGGTTTTTCTGATATATATGTCGATGATTTGTTATCGCATATGTGTATTGGGTCAGGGTGATAGGGTGTGGGCTGGGTCCACCACCGGTGGCTCGCCCTCCCCGATATATATATATATATATACGACAAGCCTTCGGAGGGTTTGGCGGAGGTTATGGCCACCGACCCCAGTATATATATATATATATATATATATATATATATATATATATATATATATATATATATATATATATATACACACACACACACACACACACACACACATATATATGTTGTTTATGGTTGTATTTTTTTTCGATTTGCGATCTGGTCGGTGGGAGGTTGTGGCCCATTGGCCTTATAATAATTTTGGTTTATTTTTTTTATATAGTTATATTAATAACTATATATTAAAATGAATAACCATTTTCCATATTTTAAAATGATTTTTGTCTCTTATGATGTTTTAAGAGACCAATCAAATAACGCCAAGTGTTAATGGCTGATGGGCTGCCGTGTGGGTCCCACCTACTTACTGGGATGCGATGTGGCACACTGTGGGCCCCACTTTTCCCTTGTCATGTCAAACTTTTAAGAGCTCTATCTTTCGCATACAAACTTGGTTTGACGAATTGTTCACACCACCATGACCAAGACAATGAGATAATTAACATGAACCTGTTTCGAAGTCATTCTGAGCACTTTGATTTTGAGCCCTCTTTTGTCCTGTGTGTCTCTCTGGAGCCACCTAGATCATGGGGTCTTTCTTAGCAGACAACCTACAAATCATGTACCAGTTACCAGAGCCACAGAAGCTCTACAATAAACAATTCCTAGAGAAATTTTCTGAGGAGAATGAGGACCCAATAGAAGTCAACCAAACCTGGACAACAAACGAAGGCAACCTCAAATGGGATAAAATGAGTATGTACTCTACAACATCCATTTCTCCCCCTTTTAGTTCCGCAGAGGCAATGCTATGCAGATTGTTCGGTAAACCCAATAGCAACAAGTTTTCTCCAGAATGGCTCCCATCAATAGATGCAACTGTGAATGTAACTATAATGAACTAGGCTCAAATTTTGTTAGATAATTTAGCAAAGGCCATTATGGAATATAGGAGAAAAAGAAGTCCCTCTTTAAGGGTTTATCCCCCATTTTTCATGAGTGCTTTTGTAATGGATTCAATCTGTTTTAGTTCTAAATTTCCCATTATGGGATGGAAGTGGACCACTCAAGACCCGCTTCCTATCCATGTGTACCATAAGGCTGTGTGGGAATCTCAGTTCCACTTACATTTTTACAAAAAAATTCATGGAGTCATGCTACCCATACATAAATAAATATACAATAGAACCACCCCTAGGTTTTCTAAAGAGCCCGAAGTGGATATCTTTTCAGTAGCCAGATGGTTTGGGAAGGAGACATTTACCTATATCAGATTATTTGGGAGCATTGATTCACTACATGTTCTCCCATATTATGTCCCCGACAAATTATTGGCTAGAGAAATAGCCTACCAAACAGTAGGGGAAGGTGGATTAAGTAGAGGAATCAAAGAGCAGAAGAAGTCCATTTGGCCTACATTTCCATTGCAATGTGGTGCATTTGTGCTACATGATTTTGGACATGCATGCAAAGAAGCAAAGATTATTAAATCTCTGAAATTAGCTACATTTCCGGGAAGGTAGTATGACCCAGACAACATTGCTAAGAATTTTACTACTATGGTGAAAGTAAAACCATTCACCCACGAAGGGGACCCCTTTGATGACCTCTTCCTACAGGTAGAAACATACTCACAAGTGTTGCATTTGGCATCAACACTTTTAACACCAGATGACCTTAGAGCTTTCCATGTGTATAGGGAGAAAATATTATTGAAGGTCCCATTGGACCTATTGCAGATAGAACCAATAAGGGAGCCAACTCCTAGAATAATCTTGGATGATAGCTCCAAAGAATACTCTAAAGAAGAAACCCAAGAGTGATCTACGCATGAGTCAGAGCACTCAGAGCAGCAATCTCAAAATGGGGGAGGACATACAAATATTGAGTCCGAAAGGGATATAGATGGAACTACAGATGAAACAACTGAGCAAACTTCAACAAAGAAACAAGAAAAAATTGTCTCTGCATCAACTCAGTCGGGAAAAAGCCCAATTATTGACTTGCAATAGGAATGGGAACAGTTCAACAAGAAGCTCCACATAGATTCAAACCCTGAGCAAACATCTGAGATATAGACTCATAAGAAAACACATCACAAGTCAAATATGGAAACAACAAATGAGTTAAGGACACTTAGAATGTTGAAATCATCCATGTTACGCCCACTTCAGAAATCATTTTGAGAGATGAAGACATACCTCCACTAGATGTATTTTATAGCCCCACCCTCAAATATGTATTCAAGAGAGAGAGGAAGAAAAGAAAGTTGGATGTTGTAACTATTACAACTTTCGAAAATGAATCAATGAACATCATTTGGAAGGACTCGCCCATGGACCCGTCTGAAAATCTCACAAAATTGTCATAATACGCGGGAGCCTATCCCACAACAACTATTGACAAGAGACAAAGCTCCAAATGCTGCTTAAGGAAAAAGAACAAAGAATTATGCTATTAGAACAACAATTAGCTTAGGAAAAATCCAATCAACAAGCAAAATTACTAATATCCCAGCGCTAGCAAGAATTTGAACAAATGAGGGCTCAACATTAGGCCGACCTAACATAAAGAGATGTGGAATACAAGCTATAACAGATAAGTTTAAGGATAATCCGTAAATTGATGAGTTCATAAAGGAAGCACTCAGTCTTAACTCCCAACTGATGCAACAAAAGGAAGTACTTTGCCAAAAGATTTCGCAGATAAGTCCTTTCTGTGAAACTAGTGATAAGTTAACAAACCAAGTTGTTGACATGAGACTTGAGTATGATGAAATCCATAAAAGGATTTCTAACTTTATCACTTAACAAGAATCAAAGGATGGGAGGAAGGCTGATCTGTTGAAGCTTGAGGAATCTCACTAAGAAATCCTTTTCACAGATTGGGATTCTCGGTTGAAGCAAGAAGAGAGGGAAATAGTGAAAGCAATGACAGTAGCAAACAACATAATTGAAGCCATCAGCTAAAATCTGAATGGTGCCAACCTGGTTACAAAATGTGTACCAGGATTTCTTCCAAATGTCAAACAATTAGAGCAATAGTGGATGCAGGTAGCACAGGAAGAGGAGGTGATCAGACAGCTAAGCACACTGAATTGGGAAGCATACTAGCAATTTTTAGTGAAATCATACAATGAATGGATGACTTTGAGGTGCTTAAAAAACTCAACACAAAATATGGTGCCAGTGCTAATAGATGCTATATTTGCTACGCAGTTAAAATCTACAATCGATAAACTAACTCAGCTCAAACCTGTGACAAATATTTGCGATCTCAAGGAACAAGTGCAAAGGAATTAGCCATTTACTTTATTTTTATTTTAGTTTTATTTTTGCATAATCTGAGGAAGGTCATTTAAACCTCCTCAACTATTTTTTGTAATAATATATTTTAGGACCTATATTTTAGTATTTAAACCCCTCTCATGCATTTAGAGAGGGGTTCAAAATTTTTATCAAAAACATTCTTTAGAACATTGCACTTCTGTACTTTTGAGGAGATTGTGATGGAATGAATGGAACATGATCTATTTTCTTTCAAATATCTAGCATACTCTACTAAAATGCACTTTTGTACACTTAGAATGTGCTGGATTGATTGAGATTGGATTAATATTGTTGGAATGCATGAGCAGGACTTGTCATATATGGTATTTTTATCTTATGATCTTGTTTTATTTATGTATCAAGCAATACTTCTTTTTTAAATTGTTTTATGTGTGAAAGTCTAAATTACAGTTTAGCATTATTTCACTTTTGTATGATTTTGGCTTTAACTTTATTCTGAATACATGAATGATTTTATATGCGATATATATTTCACAACCGTTTTGTCTAACTATTTATCCAAAATGATAACTGTTAAATGATTTCACTTATTATTGCATTTGAATGATCTATATTACCAATTGTTGTAGGACATCATTGTAAATCACATATTGTATCTAATTCCCAGGTATATTTATAGCTAAATAGCGTTAAACTAGGATATATGCATGTGCTTATTAGTTAGATCAGATTACACTTAGCTTAGCTATTCTCCCGTTACATCATATATCACCCCTCCAACACTATCAAAATATTTACTAGGAAACTGATCCCATTAGATTCCCTAGTCGGAGCCACTACACCAACAGAAAAGGAGCTGCTAACCAAGGTCTAGACCAGGAGTTTTCCCCCATGTTGTCGCAATGACTTTCTAGGCTTCAATAGAAAGCATGAACATGCCCAATTGGGTGGTTGAAAGTGACTACAAGAATTAGCATTAGAAGTGAAAGAAATTGGAACATGTAGTAGTATGTTGGTAAAGCACTTGAGGAGCAGGCCCATTATGGGACACTGGTACCCAATAGCATCCATGGATTGTCATGAGAATTCTATGACCAGTATGATGGTTTTGAGGAAGGTACATGCCTTGGTTTTTTACCTTTTGAAGTGAGGAAGCCTTGCCAAGGAATGGATCGCCTAGGATAGGGGATGTCGGGGAACTTGGAAGGTGAGTGGTTGTACGGAAGGGGGTGACCAAATTTCTCGAGGGACTGTGTAGCAGAGAAGGGAAGGTTGGGGATGGATTTGTTTTGGTCATCAACATTTCTAGATGGAATCATGTGCACATTTGGAAGGCACCCTAGAACAATGAGACGGTAACTATTCACTGAGAGGACAAGTGGTGCAAGATTGTAGCGCTGGACATTGGATGCAGATTTGACTTTGACAGTGGATTCTGGACTTCCTGGGAAGGAAGCGAATCTTACTATTAATTTTAGGGTAGAGGTATGAGCCTCCGGATTCCCTCGTTGTGGATGCACGCATCGTATACTTCTATTTTCTAGATGAAAAAATGTGCATATTTGTATATCATTGTAAATATTGTATCAAGTTGGATTTATAAAGCTCCATAGATAGTATGGTTATTTGTTGGTTGAAGAAATGTGTATAAGTATATGTGGATTATAAATACCATGATGAGTTGTGTTATAAACCTCCAGTAAATAGTATGTTTTTCATGTTTTAGTAGATGGTCATTGTAAATACTACAACAAGATGTGTTATAAAGCTCCACGGGCAGTATGTTTTGTTTTCAACAGTCTTGTTGGTTATAGGTGCCACTGAACATTGAGGACATTGTTACCCCAAGTGTTAGAAAATTATATATTACAGAGCAATGGAACACATAAAATATTGCAGAAATATAAACACAGAAAGCGCATAAAACAAGAGAGACACAGATATACGTGGTTCACCTAGTTTGGGCTACGTCCACGGAGAAACAACCAGTCATTCCTTTTATATTATCCAGCAAACTGAAGAGATACAACCTATAGCAGATCCGCTATAACACCCTCTTTGCTCTCAATCTCCTCTCTCTTCCTCACTCAGAATACAGATATTCATAGACGTAATACAATTCCATCATATTTAGTGAGGGGTTGCCTTCTAGGGCAAAAAAAACCCTAAATTAAACATAACTTCTACTGTCAGATCATCTGCCTAATGAACGGCCCAGATTGACTAGAAATTACTAGACTTTTACAAGGCAAATTTACATATATCTTTAGCTTCGGGAGTGTTGCCCTCGAACCCCTGTCGGGGGGCCAGCGGGGTGTACAGTCTTCCTGGGGTATACATCCAGCTAAAACCTTTGAATACATAAGATAATCAGGCTCCACACCCAACAATCTCCCACTTGGAGACTGATTATAACAACTCCACAGCTGCTTCATTTGCTAGACAATGACTCCACTTTGGACCTGTTTGTTTCTCACCTTCTTCATCATACTTGAAGACCAATTGAAACTGAGCAGATTCTCAGTTTCTCCCTGGTTACAACTTTTGTTAGCATATCTGCGGGTTCTAGCTAGTTTGTATCTTTTCCAGCTTCAACTCTCCATCTTCCAACATTAATCGTATGAAATGGTACTTGAGTTGTATGTTTTTAGTCCTAGAATGAAATGTTGAGTTCTTTGCAAGATGTATGGCACTCTGGCTGTCACTGTATAACCTGCCCAACTCCTACTTCTTACCCAATTCATCCAGAAACCTTTTTAACCAAATCATTTCTTTAGTAGCCTCTGTAGCAGCAACATACTCTTCTTTTGTTGTTGAAAGTGCAACAACACTTTGGATTTTTGAAACCCAACTGATAGTTGTTCCACCTACAGTAAACACATACCTTGTTGTGATCCTCCTGTTATCTCTATCACCTGCCATATCTACATCAACATATCCCTGTAGAGAAATGTTTGAACCACCAAAGCATAATGCTTGATTTGTGGTACCTCTCAAATACCTAAGAATCCACTTCACTACCATCCAATGTTCTTTTCCTGGATTGTTCATGTACCTACTTACAACTCCCACTGCATGTGAAGTATCAGGCCTTGTGTAGACCATTGCATACATTAAGCTTCAACTGCTAATGCATATGGGACTTTAGACATATGAGCCATTTCTTCCTGAGTCTTGGGACACACCTCCTTACTTAATTTGAAATGACTAGCCAAAGGTATACTAACTGGTTTTGCATTATGCATATTAAACCTTTTCAACACCTTTTCTATGTACTCACTTTGAGACAATGTTAATTTGCGATTCTCCCTGTTCCTAGTTATTCTCATACCAAGGATTTGTTTTGCAGCACCCAAATCCTTCATTGCAAATGAGTTTTCCAATTTTCTTTTGAGCACATTTATTTCCTACATGTTAGAACCTGCAACAAGCATGTCATCTACATACAATAACAATATAATATAGCTGCCATCATTTTTCCTTTTGAGATAAACACAATGATCAGAGTGACATCTAGTATAACCTTGTTCAGACATAAACCTATCAAATTTTAGATACCACTGCCTTGGAAACTGTTTTAAGCCATACAAGCTCTTCTTCAACCTGCACACTAGTTTCTCCTTCCCTTTTACCTCATATCCTTGTGGCTGCTGCATATATATCTCTTCCTCCAAATCCCCATGGAGAAAGGCTATCTTTACTTCTAACTGCTCAAGATGAAAATATTCAACTGCTACTAGACTTAAAATAGTTCTCATTGAAGTCATTTTAAAAACAGGAGAAAATATTTCATCAAAATCAATACCTTTCTACTGTGCAAACCCCTTCACCACATGTCTAGCTTTGTACCTCTTTTTTCCTCCATCTTCTTCCTTCAACCTATAAACCCATTTATTCTGCAATGTTGTTTTACCTGCAGGCAACCTGACTAAGTCCCAAGTCTGGTTATGTGCTAAGGAGTCCATCTCTTTTTGCATGGCTTTCTCCCACTTCTTCCTGGTTTCTACCTACACTGCTTCTTCATAACATTCTGGCTCACCAAAATTAGTCAACAATACATAATATAATGAATGAGAGTATCATTCAGGGGGTCTACTTATCCTGGTAGTTCTTCGAACACCACTTTCAGGTGTTTGAAGTGATTTTTGCTGTTGTGGTTGTTGTTCTGGCTGTTGATCATTATGATTTTCAGGCACTGTCCCTTTTCCTGTGATATCATCAAGCACTGTGTATTCTATGTTTTCTTTTTCTTGTTTCTTTTCTTGCAACTGATTCTTATACAAGACCTTTACATTGAATATTACATCTCTTCTCCTAATGTTTTTGTGATTTTCATAATCAAATAAGCGATAACCAAAATCATTAACACCATATCCAATAAAGGTACATTTCTTTGATTTTGCCTCAAGCTTTGTTCTATTTTCTTTGTTAATGTGGACAAAGGCTTCACAACCAAAAGTCTTCAAAAAGGTGTAGTTTACCTTTTTACTTGTCCATGCCTCCTCTGGAATACCACCATCCAAGGAACTTGAAGGCCCTCTATTTATTAGATAAACAACAGTATCTACAGCATCTACCCAAAATTGTAAAGGCAATCCTGCATGCAATCTCATGCACCTTGCACACTCCATGATTGTCCTATTCATCCTTTCTGACACACCATTTTCTTGTGGTGTTCTTGGAACTGTCTTCTCTCTGCGAATTCCATTCTCTGAACAGTACCTATCAAACTCTTTGCTGTAATATTCACCTCCATTATCTAATCTGAGACACTTCAACCTTTTCCCTATCTCATTTTCAACCAAAGCTTTCCATTTCTTGAAAGTATCAAATACATCAAATTTATTTCGAATACAACAAATTCACGTTTTTTTGGTTACATCATCAATAAAAGTAACATAATAATGAGTGCAACCAAGAGATGATACCTGAGCAGGTCCCCATACATGTGTATGCACAAGCTCTAATTCTTCGCTCTTCTTTTCTTTCCCAACTCTAAGGAATCTGACTATCTTCTGTTTTCCATAAACACAATTCTCACAGAATTTTAAATCAACATGCGTTAAACCTAGAAACAAATTTCTTGAGTGAAGAATCTACATCCCCTTCTCACTCATGTGCTCGAGACTATGATGCCACAATGTCGTATCTTCTCCTGTAGAGGTTAAAGCATTAACAAAATTAGAAATACCATTGCATAAATACAATGTACCAACCTTTTCTCCTTTCACTATTATCAGGGATCCTTTAGTGACCTTCCAGGTTTTATATGTGAAAGTAGTTACGCAACCTTCACGTCCCAACTACCCCGTTGAAATCAGATTTTTCTTCAGATATGGAACATGCCTTACCTTCTTCAATAGCCACTGATTTCCATTTTGCTGTTTTATGAAAACTATGCCCATTCCAACAATTTTACAGGGTTTATCATCACCCAATCGAACTTGTCCAAAATTTCCTTGAACATAATCATGAAAATATTTCTTATCAGGTGTGGCATGGAATGAGACCCCTGAATCTATCACCCAGGCATCAATAATATTTTCTAATGAAAGAATCAAAGCATCTTGCAACACATCACCTGCTACATTCGCTTCTTGATTAGTTTCTTGCTGCACATCTCCTTATTTTCCCTTCCGAGACTTGCAGTCTTTCTTCAAGTGTCCTTTCTTCCCGCATTTCCAACACACTATCCCCGATCTGGACTTGGATCTGCCTTTTCTTGACTTACTGTGATATCCTGGACTCTTTTCGCTATCCAATTTTCTTCCCCTAGTCTCTGCAGTCAAAGCATTACCTGATGTCTCACCGAAGCTTTTCCATTGCATTTCCTCGCTAAGGATTGCACCAACAACATCATCAAACTTTAAAGTACTAGATCCAGAGATAGAGTTACTAACGGCCATAACTAAACCATTCCAACATTCTAGCAATGAGCACAGAAATAACAGAGCCCTAACTTCATCATCAAAATTTACCCCTAAAGAACTTAGCTAACTTGTAATTGTATTAAAATCATTTAAATGGTTTGTAATAGATCCACCTTCTAACATCTTCATATTAAATAAATGCTTCATAAGAAATACCTTATTTGAGGCCGAGGGTTTTTCATATAGTTTGGCCAATGCCGACATTAAACCCTGCGTTTTCATTTCCTTTGAAATATTAAACGCTACTGATGCCAATAGGCACAGCCGTATTGTTCCAAGTGCCTTTTTGTCCATAATATCCCATTCTGTGTCTATCATACTCGTCGGCTTCTTTGTCTTTCCGCTCAATGGTAGGTACAGATCTCTCTAATACATATAATCTTCCATCTGCATCTTCCACAGCTGGTAGTTTTGGTTGTTGAATTTTTCGACCCTAAACCTACCATCTTCTGCCATTGCTCCCACTCGAACCAGGAACCCTTCTCTCCTACGAGTTTATCAGCCATATAGACCTTCAACTCTGATACCAGTTGTTAGAAAATTATATATCACAGAGCAATGGGACACATAAAATATTGAAGAAATATAAACACAAAAAATGCATAAAACAAGAGAGACACAAATATACATGGTTCACCCAGTTTGGGCTATGTCCACAGAGAAACAATCAGTCCTTCCTTTTATATTATCCAGCAAACTGAAGAGATACAACCTACAACAGGTCCGCTGTAATACCCTATTTTCTCTCAATCTCCTCTCTCTTCCTCACTCAGAATACAGATATCCATAGACGAAATACAATTCCCTCATATATAGTGAGGGGTTGCTTTCTAGGGAAAAAAACCCTAAATTAAACATAACTTCTACTGTCAGATCATCTGCCTAATGAATGACCCAGATTGACTAGAAATTACTAGACTTTTACAAGGCAATTTTACATCTATTTTTAGCTTCGGGGGTGCTACCCCCAAACCCCCTAGCTAGGAGGGATTAGCCCCCCCGCACCCCCCCGTTTGGAGGGGTGTACAGTCTTCCTAGGGTATACATCCAGCTGAAACCTTTGAATACAGAAGATAATCAGGGTCCACACCCAACACCAAGGGGGATGGTTCTGTAACAACCCTAGTTAAAAACTCATGTAAAAATATACAAGACCATGGTTGATGGGACATATATTCCAGATTTAATGGTGGGAAAGACATCCTAGTGGGTGTTCACTTCGGTTATTATGTCTAAAGGAAATTTGAAAAGGCAATGGAAAAGGATTTGGAAAAGAAAAGAGACATTAATTGGCATTTTATTTATGAAAATAATGGAAATTAGGAGAAAAGGAAGGTGAAATGTCACAAGTTTCATGTGAGGAGGAAATTTAAGGAAAATAATGGAAAATGAAGAAAATAGAGGCCTAATTGATAAAACGCTTCTGAGGATCATTTGGAAAGCTTGGTCAGTTTAGTTTTGGAGATCTCTCACTATTATCTCTCTCTCTCTCTCTCACCCTTGGAGACCTAGAGTTTTCTTGAAGCACTTTGGCATTGGATCAAGAAAGGCAAAGGAGGTAATAGGAAACAAAGATCGAGTAGTGAAAGGCAGGATCAAGTAGCTACAACAAGATTCTTTGCATGTGTATTTTCCTTGCTAGATTTGGCATGCATGGTGTTGCATATGTTTTTTTTATCATGGCATGGGTTTTGCCAGGTATGACAATATTTTTCAGCCTAACCTTGCCATTTCCTAATAACCTTGATGAGATGGGTTCTCATACTTTGGTTGAGTTGGATTACCGAATGGATTCAAAGCTAAGTGGGGTGGATCTCCAAAATGACAAACACATGGCCTAGTGGTCCCTGAACCAGACTATGGATAATGGTAAAACCGTTGGCCTAGCAACCCCTGAGTCAGACTGTGGGTTGTGGTAAAGCCAGGATTGTGTGCCTCGGTGGGCCATCCTTGCCGGTGAATGGAGGGATATACGGTAAATCCAAGAGGTCAATTTCTCTCCATTGGGTTTAGTAGTCCCTGGATAAGATCTATGGTAAATCCTGGAGAGTGTGTCTTGGTGTAGGGCCTAGTGATCCCTAGATCAGACTGTGGATTACGGTAAAGCTTAAGAGACTAGGAGGAACTCAA
The DNA here is from genome assembly GCA_031772625.1 of Pinus tabuliformis. Classification (NCBI taxonomy): domain Eukaryota; kingdom Viridiplantae; phylum Streptophyta; class Pinopsida; order Pinales; family Pinaceae; genus Pinus; species Pinus tabuliformis. The sequence goes on along the minus strand of CM062810.1, from coordinate 429,560,530 downwards.
ATTCCTGATGGTGTAGGTAGAGAACTATAGTAGTATCCATGCTTGTTTGGTTATTTTCTATTTGTTATGAGTCCCACATTCATGCTTGGAATATGGAACAAGGGTGATTGATTGAGGAGATATTTGGCTCAACCAATCTATGGTTGAGTGGAACATGGTAGTCCCATCCCCGGTTGGTTTCTATATTCATTAATGAGAAAGTCATTCACTTGGTTTTTGATGTGTAAATGTACTAATTTATATGTGGATTCTATGGATAATGTATTTATGGTATTTTTTTTGTTACTATGTTTATTATGTATATGTTTTATGACAACAGTTATGTATGGCTCTCATCATGTTTTTACTTGTAAATCAATGGAGAATGTATCTATGACCTAATAGATGATAATGAAGAAGATGACATGAGGTAACAATGGTTCTTAGCGATTCTCAGATAAGTACGAGATCCCTATGCTTAATTCTATTGTTTACACCTGTAGATTACATGTCTACGATATGTTTGACGAAATGCCTGCCATGGCTAGTAGGGGTTTGGTTAAGGGATTTTTTTAACTAATTCCTTCTACTTCATTGTTTCCCTATTATTTTACTACTCTTAAGATATCATTCCATTCTAGGCAGTGACTTGGGATCTAGGCAAGAAGACAGTGGCTCAAATCCCAAGGATGCTGGCATAGAATTGGACAAATTGGTCCCTAGATGCTGGCATTCAGGGTGGTAAGAGAATCCATAGGTACATGAACGTTTGCATGCCCATAGCATGAGAGCATCTAGAGGGAAAGTGATAAGTTTCAGTGGGACCCAGGGGCAAGCTTCCTGAAGTGTTGGCATGGTTCTTAGGGGTTTTGTAGCTAATGTGGAAAGTATGTATGTTGTGTTTCCCTCGATTCCATTTCCTTAAGGTCACATAGGAGGTTGAATCTAATCATAGTAGCCTCTCGTTGCATGTTTACCCCGGTTGGCTGGCTACTTGGGTAGATGTGGGAGGAGGGTGTTACAAGGAGTCTATGGGGTCAAATATAAGTAGGGCCTACATAACAATAATAATGTAAGGGTACAACAATAACAATAGTGCACTTCTAGAGGGCATAATAATGACAATATGGGGGCTACGCTAGTATTATAAGAACCTAACATGCCCCTCTCCTTCAAAAATTGTTCTCCTCAACACTTGAGTATTTTTGGATGCTTCTGAATAAAATACTCATCCTCGCATGTGGAGTCTTCAACAGGTATGTTATTCCACTTAATGAGATACTTTTAAATCAATTTTTTTTGTAGTTGTGGGATTCTTCTTTTTTTTTATTGCTTCAGGCTCCAATATGATTTTTTCTTCCTCATCAAGTTCTAACTTCTGGCAATTTAGTTTGAACTGGAATCTTGTCACCTATAACCTTATTTAAGAATGAAACATGGAAAACTCAGTGTACTCACAAAGTTGTAGACAATTCCAATTTGTATGCCATAGTACCAATCTTTTTAAACACCTTGTAAGGGCCATAGTACTTGGGTAATAATTTATTATCCTTCATATACTGATTGAGAGACATTTGTTTATATGGTTGTAGTCGTAAAAATACCCAATCGTCCACATCAAAACTTCTTTCACTGTGATAATGATCTGCTTGTTGTTTCATTCAATTTTGCACTAGAGTCAAGTTTTCCTTTAAGAGTTGGAGAACTTGTTTTGATGCTTGATTTGATCTTACACTGCTTGAAACTTAGAATTTTCTCTTAAATATGATGTGATGTATGGTGGATGATATCCATAAAGCACCATAAATGGAGTCATTTTTGTTGCGGTGTGGAAGTAAGTGTTATACCACCATTCTACTAGGGGTAACCACTTGATTCGTTGTGTTTTTTTATCATATACAAAGCAACAAATATATCCTTCCAAATGTTTGTTCACTATATCCATTTTCCCATCAAATTGAGGATGATAAGATGAGGTATGCACTAATTGAGTACCAAGACAAGAAAATAACTTTGTCCAAAATTTCCAATGAAAATGGGATCTCTATCACTTACAATAATCTTTGGGTTTCCATGTAGCTTTTGAAATATTTTGATAAATGAAGTTCCGACTATACTGGATTTGAAAGGATGTGATAGTGCACAAAAGTGTGCATACTTGGTAAGTCTGTCAACTACCACCATGATGACACTCTTTCCTTCAAACTTAGGTAAATCTGTGATAAAATCCATTAAGACCTCTTTCCAACAAAGACTTGGAATGGCTATTGGTTTTAAAATACCCGGGCTCTTAATTAACTAAACTTTATTTTGTTGGAAAATGAGACATTCTACCACAAAATTCTAAATATCAGATATAAAGTCCATCCCAAAAAAATTCCTTCTTGGCATTGTTGTAAGTTTTTAAAAATTTTGAGTTCCTTCCTCTATGAGAGGTGTGCAATTCCAGAAGAACATTTTCTTTAATTTGAGATATCTTACATAGATATAAGTGATCTTTGTAGCACGGTGAATCATTTTTCCAAATAAATGAATCAGATGCATTGGGATCTTACTGCAAGTTTTGAATGAGTGTCCATATGTCTTCATCATTATTCCATTCATCCCTTGATTTATTTATCCAATTAGGTTGTATAATAAAAATGATATAAATAAATGCTTTCACATCCTCATCCCTTCTTGAGAGTGCATCTGCAACAACATTTTGCTTCCCTTTTTGTAGATGATCTGCAAAGTCATAACCCAACTTTGTGACCCATTTTTGCTGCTCTTTGGAAGAAATTCTTTGTTCCAAGAAGTATTTAAGACTATCGTGATATTTTTTTACCTTGAAGTGTCTTCCCACTAGGTAAGGGCACCATTTCTTCAGTGCATGTAGTATTTCAAACATTTCCTTCTCATAAATAGGTTTCTGTAAATACTTTCCCTTAATTGGATGACTTTAAAAAACAATGAGTATTCCTTGTTACATTAAAACAACACAAATGCCATTTTTTGAGGCATCACATTCCACAATAAATTTTTTTGTTAAGTCCATTGTAGCTAATATCGTAGCTTGGTATATTACCTCTTTAAGATGCTCAGATGCGTTAATTGCTTTTAGAGTCCAAAAAATTACATCTTTCTTCAGTAATGTTGTTAGAGTTGTTGTTATTTTACCATAATTATTAACTAATTCATGGTAATACCATGTCAACATGAGAAATCCTCAAAGATTCCTTAAGGTTGTGAGGATTTTAGATTCCTTAATTGCTTTAATTTTGTTAGGGTTTTCCATAACACCCTCATGTGATACAATATGACCCAAATATTCCACTTCTTGTACTCTAAAGAAACATTTGGTAGATTTTGGATACAATTGTTTCTCCTCCAATAGTTTGAGAACCTTGTCAACATGTTGAACATGATCTTTTCCAAGACTTAATATAGATTAGTATATCATCAAGAAATACTAAAACAAATTTTCTAAGGGCTTGAAAGTGGAATTCATAAAACCTTGAAATGTGGAAGGTGCATTAGTAAGGCCAAAAGGCATGACCAAAAATTCATAATGACCTTCATGAATTCTAAATGTTGTTTACAGAATGTCTTTTTTCTTCATTCTAATTTGATGATATCCTAAATGAAGATCCAACTTTGTGATGTAAATTTCTCCATGTGGTTCATCCAACAATTCATCAATGACAAGAATGATAAACTTGTCTTTAATAATGAGCCTATTGAGATTCTATAATCTGGACACATACATCATGATCCATCCTTGGCTAGGTTGAATTATACCTGCCTCTAGCATTTATGCAACCATGCGTTCAATTTCAATCTTCTGGTCATAAGGATATTTGTAAGGTCTAATGTTTGGACGAACAATTCCTGGAATCAAGTGAATAGTGTGATCATGATTGTGAATAGGTGGGAGACCTTTGGGTGTCTCAAATACCTTGGAATGATAGTCAAGGATTCCTTGGAGATCTAGAGAAATGGATAACTTAGACATTTGAACATCTAGTGAACATAATTGCATAATTACCCCCCATTTTTCCTTCTTCAAAATATTTCTCATGCCTTTAGGGCTAATTATCTTCCTAGATTTCCTTGTGTCACCCCTTAATTCAAATTCATTTCCTTCTGAGAAAAAAATAAAGAAAAGTTATCAAAAAATAAAATCTGTTGTCCCCAAAGATTGTAACCATTGGACTCCTAATACAACATCTGCACCACCCATTAGAATGGAAAGCATTGGACTGCTCAATACATATTCCCCCATGGTTAGATTGATATTATGGCACTTCCCTGAGAAATTTATAGTTCCTCCATTTTCAAACATCACTTGAAACTCTAGTGTTGGGTATAAGAAGCAATTCAAATCCTTGGCTATATTACACTAAATAAAATTTTGAGTATTACTTGAATCAATCAACACTATTACCAATTTCTTCTTGATATATCCTTTTATCTTGAGAGTTTGAGGAGTGATAATTCCCACCAATGTGTTACAAGATATGGTTAGATTTGTTTCTTCTCTTTTAGCCCCTGGGCTTGGTTCCTGGTGTATATCTTCTTCTTTTGATTTTTCTTGTTCTTTTTCTTCCTCCTCTTCACAATCTATGTAAAATAGTTTCTTCTCAGCACAATTATGACCTTTAGTGTATTTTCTATCACAACTGTAACATAGCCCTTTTTCTCTTTTTTCCTTTAGTGTTTTTGGTTTCAACCTTGTAGGTTGTGGAAGTTACGAACAAGAAAACTTCCAGATTTATAGTTGTGAGTGGTAGACCTCCTTGTTTCCATAATTTTTCTTTCAACTTTTCTTGCCACGCTGAATGCATTTTTTGAAGACTTAGGTTCCCAAAGGTGAACCTTGTGTTGGATGTTATCCTTTAAAGTCTCTGTGAATAAATCAATTAGATTCTCCTTTGGAATATTAGTTACCTTCATATTCAATCTCTGGATGTCCTCAATGTGATCCCCAACTGAACCATTTTGTTTGAGTTTTATCATGTGGCTAAAGAAGGTATTTCTCCTTGTATCCTCATATTGTGCTATCAATTCCTTTGTAAAAATTATCCAAGTGACTAGTGATTTACGAGAGAAAATATATTGATACCATATAAATTGATTGGGTTCTAAATAAAAATATGCAATGTGTACCTTTTTTTTGTGTTGCACATCATGTAGATCAAAGAACTACTCCATTTGCAGTATCCATGTTACCGGATCCTTGCCATCAAACTTCATCATATTGATCTTTGGAATGTGGTTATCCTTAAACCTATATTGGAGTCTATAAAATCATAATTCATTTTCCTTTATTCCTCATCCTTATTTTCATGGAATACCTTGTCACCACTAGGAAGCCTTTCTTGCAGTAACTTTCTCAAACCTTCCTTCCACCCTTCCATGTCTTCTTTTAAACCATCATTAAAAACTCCCAAATCCATTTTTATTTTTTCTTCTAAACCATACATATGCCCTTTTAAACCATATATCTTATCATTCATCATTGCTTCCAATTCATTTTTGGTTACTCTTTGTGAGAATCAAATTTGTTGTGCTTGGTCTTGTAATTTTAATATATCATGTTGCATTTATTCCTCTTCTTCATGTGTCATACTAAAGATTTTTGTTTTCATAATGGGTGTATCCATTTTTTGTTTCAAGGAATTTTAGAACCAAATAATGATATCTATGCTTCAATATTCCCTTTGAATCACTTAAGACTATTTTTTCAAACAAAAGTTATGAAAATTTTAAAAAATACACACATTTTTCTTAATCTTAGGAGCTTGATCTTGAAACTGTTGCATCTCTTTAAATATGGCTTCCCAAGATATGAAATTTCATCCTAAGGTAGCCCTCTATTTCTTATTTCCAACCCCACCAGTTAGAACAAGATTGGATTCTTCAAGATTAAGTTATGTTGAATCTCCCATGAAGACCTGATTATGAACTGGTTCAGTAGAGTGAACTTGTATGATATGTAATGTGTCACTATTTTAACCTTCGGCCCTGAAAATGATATAAAAAAAACTACAGTCCATTTTAATTTCTGTCAACTTTTACAAAATTGAAATCCGATGTTCAAATGGAAATTTATGAGGAATTTCCTCAGAACGCCTATTTGAGACCGAATTATGAAGCATGTAAAAACCCTAAATTTGATGGAACATATCTCCTAAAATATAGTGAACCAAGGTCTAAACATTCTCAACAATGTTAATCAATATTTCAAATCTATGTTGTCAGAATTTTAGCTTCTGAAGTTTCGCAAAAAAAAAATTATAGCGCAAATTACAAGATGACCTGTTTGAAGTAGAAAAACCTTATGATCTAGAGCTCTGATACAAAATTATATGTAGCCAGATCACAAAATAGAAGAAAATATAGATCAAAAACCTGAAAATAAGCCTCTTCAAAAAGGAAACCTCATTTTACCTTACATAAATGAACAATTCTTGGATGAGTCAAATGAAAAGACATCCTTGGTATATATAGGAGTCTAAGGGGTCAAAATATAATTATGGCCTACATAACATTAATAATGTAAGGGCACAACAATAACAATACTGGGCTTCTATGGGGCACAAAAATAACAATATGGGGGCTACACTAGTATTATAGGGACCTAAAAGCATATCCCAATTCCTCTCATAGGCATGGATCACTTCAATATCTAGAGCCTTTTGGGCATCACACCCATTGAGATCCTTTGATAACTCCCTGTCACATGTAGAATTCTATATTCTACATGGATTTGGATGATGTTATATGCACAGATCTAATAAGAATGTCGTAAATTTTACATCCATGTGATACACAAACTTACAATCAAAGAATTGTTATGAAGTAAAATAAGTATATGGAAACACCAATAAAAGCTTAACATATGCATAGATAAAAGTGCTAAATGGAAAACTTAGAAGTGTTAACACAGTGTATCAAAAGAGATGAGATTATCCCTCAAAATGATGCAATTCGGTTGAAATAAATAGTAGAATGGATGTAACAAACATCGATAAAAAATTATGTAACAACAATCAGTATCTTCTCATTAACACATAAGAAAACTACAATTGTTTCCAAAAGCAACTACAATGGATTCTCACAAGTTTTAAGAACTATCTTGGCAGAATCACTCTACTTAAGCTCACTATATATGATCCTAACTAGTGTGCCCTAGCTTTTGTTACTAAGTTAAACTTAACTAAAGAGGAAAGATAAGTTACAAAACTAATGACTAATATTATCTTTCATGAATGAATCAATTTTCACATTTAACAATGGATCTCTCCTCAAGTGATGTACCCTACTTAGAATGTATAACTCACATCATAAATGAGTCATAACTTGTATGGTTAATATTTCATGACTCTCATAAAATCAAACCTGCAATCCAAAATAGTTGCCTTGTACGGAGGGGATACAGAGAAAGGAATCAGACACCACAAGGACCTGCAATCCAAAATAGTTGCCCTGTACGGAGGGGATATATGGAAAGAGATACGAAATCTCGAAAAAACCAGGGTCAAAATACAGAGAAAGGAATCAGATAACTCATTTTCCTCTTCTCTGTATATCAAGTCCTGATGATGAGTCTTGCTCTAGACTCGAAACGTCGACAAGAAAAAGATGAACACTGTGGATTATCCGAATTCAATCTCTCAAAAACCACTCCACAGAAACCTGCAATCCAAAATAGTTGCCCTGTACGGAGGGGATATATGGAAAGAGATACGAAATCTCGAAAAAACCAGGGTCAAAAAACAGAGAAAGGAATCAGACACCATATTTATCACAAACTCATTTTCCTCTTCTCTGTATATCAAGTCCTGATGATGAGTCTTGCTCTAGACTCGAAACGTCGACAAGAAAAAGATGAACACTATGGATTATCCGAATCCAATCTCTCAAAAACCACTCCACAGAAACCTGCAATCCAAAAATAGAAGATGTCGAGCATTATTATTGTTTGGAATCTATCATAGGGGTGTAAGGGAATATTTTACATTGACCAAAAATAGTAAATTTCAAGCATTATTATGTATGAAATCTATCATAGGGTTGTAAGGGAATCTTTTATATATGTCAAACCTATTATAAAAGCAATTCCCTTATACACTCATAACCAAAAAGTAACAAAATCTAGGGATTTCAAGAAACCAATCAGTGATAATCACCCATTTTTTAATGTATCTCTTACTTACGGCCTATAAATATCCCTTCACAATTTTGATTTATGGACATTCTTAGACTTGGAATATCAATGCAATAAGTAGAACATGGGTATTCCCCCTTCACATGATAATCTTGAGACTGCGAATAACAATGAAGGACTCTTTGCAATTTTCCATGATGATGATACCAAGCTTATGAATGATTATTAACTTCTTGAATAAAAAGTAGTAAATGAGCTTCATTTGTGGCACATGATGAAAATATGTGAGTTCTTAAGATGAAACTTCCAAATAAAAAATTATCATCCCCTTGACCCCATTTCCCTTTCCACTCTTATGAATTCATAACCCCTCTCATGCTCTTCATAACCATGTCAAACCTTTGTTATTATATTGTCATATCAATATTTATGTAACATTGAGCACAACATAGAAAGTATACTACGTGGTAGAGAGAAAATATATTTACAACATATACATACATAGACATTCAATAACTCAACCTTAACATTTAACATTGAACTAAAAATCTATCTGAACTTATTTATATCATTTACACTTAAAATCATTTATTTAAAATTTCATAACTTCACTCAATTCAATATAACCATGCAATTTCACTTTCAATCATCTAAGCTAATACATTCCATCCATCAAAATTAAATTTTGCATGTAAATAAAATAAAATGATACAATTGGTCATACAAATGTGTAATATTTTTCCATTAAAGAGAATTAAGTTATGGCACTTTGACTTCATAGAGTTGTATGAAATCAGAAATATGTGTAATCTTTTTCCATTATAGATAATTGAATTATGGAACTTTGAATTCATGGAGTCATATGTACAACCATTTTTTGAATTCATGGAGTTGTATGTAAAACCATTTCTTCTACTCTCGAGGTTTTTTTTAATATCTTAAAATTCATCAAAATCCAAGCTATCAATGACGAGAAGGGAATCCATGTGTCGTTTGTTCATTGGTTTTCCCATGGTTTCATTTCACTTGCTAGTTTTTTCTTTATCTATCTGTTGTGCTATTCAACAACCCCCATTTTTCTATCTTATAAATTTCATTTGAAATTTATTTTACTAAAATGGGGACCCTTAATAAATTTTAAAACAAAAAAATTGTTAATAAAATCTTATAATCAAAGTTTAATACTTAGGATTTTTAATTAGAACCCAAGTATTAAACCTTAATTATCCCAAAAAAACGAATTAAATAGTCCCCGAAACCCAAACTATACTTAAGCTTGAGTATTAAACATTATGGGTTATTTGATTAAAAAACAAAATAAAACAATGCATCGCATCTGATGAGTGCCAATATTACAGCAAGGATGCTGCAACTCTTGGGCTACCAGCTTTACTTTTTACTCGGGATTCGTACAAACTTGGAGGTGACAGTGCTATATGCGCAAGTAGAAGTGAAGGTCCTGCCTGTTGTCACTTGTTCATCTGGCAAGAGACCCCAGGGGTTCCATGCCAGACTTCTATAGAGTCATAAGAAACTTGATTATTTGATGGAAGAAGAGAAAATCTACTCTAAGAGAGCTATTCTACTATAGTAATGAAGAAAACAACAGGTAATGCTAAATCACACCATATCGTAATTCACCATTTAAACAGCTATGCTAAGCAGAATTGCTAAATCAACACTAACCTAATGCTACTATCTAAGTTGCAGAACTAAAGAGCATCAAACCATACTAAGGTGTAAGCAAGGAAACTAAACTAAATCTGTTTTCATTTTTTTGGTAAGATCAAGCATGCAATGTAATTGTTCTTGTAGATGTGACAGGTGGATGGAAGGAGGTTGAGGACGGCTAGAAGGTGCTCAGGGGAGTATTTTGATGATCGCATCGCAGCGTTCAAATAATGCGCAAAACAATGTTTAGAAAGGAGTCAAGCAGAAGAGCAATCGAAGGACAAAATCAGTGAAAGGAGGACGTAATGAAGTAGCAGTACATAGGAACCATTGGATCAATCAGTGAACAGTGAGAACGAAAGATGAGTGGCAGAGATATTATTGCAAGAGATTACATGAATAGATGGATGAACAAGGCTAAAGGGAGATGAATGGCAAAGATCTTATCGCAGAGGATTAAGTGAATAGAGGGATGAACAAGATTAACAGAAGATGAATGGTGAGATCTTATCGCGGGAGATTAAGGCAATAGATGGATGAGCATGATTAATCGGAATATGAATGGTGGAGATCTTATTGTGAGAGGTTAAGTCAAGAGATGGATGAACAGGCTTAAGTCACGTGAATACAAAAGGAAAGAAAACGTGTGGAATGATGGAGCGGTCTTCATAGATGGTAAGCAGTTTCTCACGTGCCCTCAAAGTTGTAAATGGAATTCCTAAATTTTGCATGATTAGCCTAAGTGTGTGACATGTAGCACAAGAAAACCAATTTTCTCGCGTTCTCTCGGGCGAATATCAGCCGTGCAATAATTCTCGCAAGATTGCACAATAGCCATTGGATCATGTGGGATTGATCAACAGTGGAGATCGGCCAAGCTAGTTGGCGATCGGGTGACATGATAGTCATTGGATCAGGAAAGACAGATCGACGGTGGAGATGTGAGGAACCTAAAGTCAAACGTTGTAATGAATAAAGGTGGTAAGAATTATCTTGCGTGCCCTAAAGGTTGTAAGCTATATTTCTAAATTTTACACAATTAGCCTAAGTGAATGACACATAGCACGGAAAACCACTTTTCTCGGGTGCTCTCAGGTGGATATCGATCGTGCAAGAGTTCACGCGAGATTGCGCGATAGTCGTTGGATCATGCGGGATTGATCAACGGTGGAGAACGACCAAGCTAGTTGGCAATCAGGTGACGCGACAACTGTTGGATCGAGGGCGTGACAGATCGATGGTGGAGATTTGGAGCACATAAAGTAGGTGGAAGAATTCACGATAACCAATGGATCAAGCTAGAGAGATTGACGATGGAGATCTAGAGCGCATAAAGTAAAGTGTTGAAATGAATCAGATGGTGATTGGTCAAGTTTTTTGTGGATCAAGTGGTAAGGAGATCTATGGATATAATCCGCTTAAGACGTGATTTATTAGCTCGCACTTAAGCATTTCATGCTGAAGGAAATGAGAATATGAATGAGATCTATTACAAAAAGAGAGTGATTGAAGATGATAATGATGAAATGAACCAAGTACAGAATCAAGACAACAAACTCCAAAGCTCATGTGATAACTAGAAATCTAAAACACAAACAATCTACTCTACACTGCTGTAATGAAAATGCAACTACTTAAGAAAATGAACGATTAAACCATGAATATATGTGTTATACTGCTATAATGGAAATGCAGTTATTTAAGCAAATGACTGACTAAACCATGGATCTACGCTAGCATACATGTACAGTAAAGAGGAGCCTTAGCTTCTAGGGTTGGGCCCTAACCCAAGAGCTTCAGCCCTCTGAGTTAACTCAGTGTTGGCTCAAAACAAAACTCATTCTTATTATCAAAACAATGGATTACGTCAAAAATTGTCACAAGCCTTCCAGCTCAAAAATAAAGTAATGTTTTACAATCAAAAGTATGAATCCTACTAAGGTGCTAGGCCACTCTACTTATATGACTGAAGTCTCCAATGACTTCCTTAAAATTAGGGAGGCTTGGCTCCCAAACTCGAGATAAACTGGTGTTTTGACTTTCACTTGTTCGGCTGCCTTCTAGTCCTCATGATTTGCTTGTTTGCACTTCGAGATCATGGAGGAATATTCGAATGGAGGGGTAGTAGATGAGGAGGGTTTACCTCCTATAATTCCTCTCCATTGTCCCATTCGAGTTTCGACCAAGGTCTTTGCCAAAATTCCGTTCTTTTATCCTTTAATCCTACATTAAATGCACATTAGACCACAAAGAAAACTATCCAACTCTAACTCATCTCAAAAACAAAATATAATCAAAAGTATGCAATAAGTTGTGAGAATAGTTGGTTTGAATAAGCTAGGAGGTGAATTAAAACCCATATAATTATCCAATGATGAGGCTCATCATCACCCCACTACTAAAAGTGTTCCTCATCCTCTGAGCAACTTAGTGAATGTCCATGTCCTTCATGGCGCTGGTAGCCTCTCTAACATCCCATGCCTCTGTTGTGGTCTCTTCTTCTTGTTCATAGAGGTCTTCTTTCCTTTCTACTTCTTCCCACTGCCTCTTTTCCTCTTCTTCTTTTCTCCCTTCTAGCATCTGTAGGAGTAGTGGTGGACTGAGTTTTAGGCCTATCCAATTGACCTTCAACCTTTGCATTGATTGTTTATACATAGGTGCTTTGTTGAGTGCCTCTCTCAACCTTTGAGGGGAGTGATATTCTCTGATCTTCAAGCTATGTGGCAATGTGTTCCATCTCCTTGAGCAAGCACGTATGCTCTCATCTCCTAGTAGCCTAAACATATCCTCAAAATGTGAAATTGCTTTCTCTTGGGCAACAAGATATCTAGGTGCTAGCTGAGGATCATTTGTAATTAGATTATCGGTGTTTATTAGGGCCTTAGGATTTGATTGTTCAGCTCTGAGGGAAAGAGGTTCATTCTGCTCTCTGGCCAATATTATTTTCATCTCTGCAGCCCTTGACTCCTCATGGTTCATCCATGATGCCAAATCCATTAATTGCAGATCTCCTAGCTCGGCATTAGGATCCCAAACATTCATGACTGTGAGGGCCATGTTGTACAAGTAAAACTCAGCCATTTTGGCCCTATCCTCTAGTGTACTTTGATCACAAATATTAATAAACTGCCTGTATTCCTGAAATGGCATGGTGCTCCTTTGTGCTAATGTTTTAATATGAAATTGTAGCCATTGTTCTTTGAGGTAAAGAGCATAGGATTTAGCTGGCATCCTACACTGGATGGCCTCCAAGGAGAGGCTAGCCATACATGCTAGTTGGTTTTCCCTTTCTTGCAGTTGTCCTCTTAGCCATGCATTTTCCCTCTCAAGTTGATCTCTCATTATTACTTCTCTGTCCCTTAATCCACTTAGCTCTTTGTTTTTCTTACCTTCTTCCTCTTGCTATTCTTTCTCATCTTCATCAGTATTGTCCTTTATTTCCTCTTCTGGTTCAGCATCATCCTCCTTCTCATCTCCTTCATCATGTTCCTCTGCATTAGTTCCTTCTTCACCCATCTCATCCCCATCTAGCTCTGTATCTTCTTCTTTTTGTTTTGTCTCTTCATCACTGACAAAAGGACTAACATCATAGGTGAGGGTTTTGATGTCATCCTGTGCTGGTAAGTCTTTGAAGGCTGACCATGTTATAGGAATCCTGAGGTTTTGGAGGGCATCCTCAATGAGGATCCTAATCAACCCATGGTGAGCCAATTGTTGGGAATTCCCTTCCTTTACTTTGCTACTAGATTCTATGAGTGATTGCATCAAGAAATAGGGTATGTTGAGTCTTTGGTGCACTGGTGTTTCTACCCCAAATCTTAATTCTTCAAGCATTCTAAAATGGTAGCCATAAACAACACTGTATCTACCCTCACATGAGATATATTTTATGAGTTTGTAACCTACCTCACTCCATGGGTATGGTAGATTGTCCCTCCTTACTCCATTTTTATCCTCTATGGGTTCTTCACCTTCTAAAAAGAATTTCCTTTTTTCCACCTGTATGTCTACCTTTTCTTCTTTTCTCCATGGTATTCCTGGGGAACTGTGGTGACCCTACTGATGAGCTCTGGGGTGATATGTATAGTGAGCCCTCTAACTATGATAGTGGCATGGATTTTTTTGTGTGGAGTGAGGGAATGAGCAAATTATTGATCCACCTCATCATTGTACCTTGTGAATGTTCCAAAAAACCCCATCCATTGGTGTCTTATAAAGATTTCAAGTACTTGGGGGTGTTATTGTATCCTCACAGTATTTGTGGGTTCTCTCCTATTAAACCCTCCTGTCATCTTGCTAGTGAGGCTTAAGGAGGAAATGAGAGGTTTGACACAAGAATTATAAATTCAGGAGAAAACAAAGTTTCCTGTGCATGTAATTCACTTCCCACAGTTGTTAAATCCACTAGCTTTTAGAGAATTTCTAGTTCATTTTCTTGTAAATGGGGATGGAATTTTAGATCCTACCTCTTTAGAATGGTGGCAGTGGACAATTCTCGTGATATTACCTCTTGAACCCCTCTCTGCCAATCCTATAGACTTCCTCTGTGTATCGTGTATACTGCTCCTATAGACTATTCATGTAGGAATTCCCGTGCATGCTCCTATAGAAATTCTCTTGCAGAACGATGGATCTTTGCTTCCGGTGGGTGGCCAGAGTTATCAGCACGACTTGAGTGAGGGAGTTTCGAGGACATGGAATGCATGAATGCATGAAAATTATGTTTTGTTTACCACTCCTCGTAATCAGCTCCCACCTCATAGATCTGTAGTTAACCACTTCTTATCCTACTCCTCCTCTGTCTTTGAGTTGACTGCAGCCACGTGTGAGAGGACACCCGGTTTTGTATGTGATGACTGAACGAAGGTGGCCAAGTTAACTTACCACCTTTTTACTTACAAATCAACTACCTCGTAACCTTTATGACTTTTGATCAAGTTATGCATATGAGTGAGCGAGTGGGATACTTACTTGTGGTCTTGATGCCATGTTGCAGTTGTCAAAGATCAGATATGTTGCGTTGTTTATTTGTTGCATGGTCATTCTTCTTCCAATTCTGTTGGATGTTGTCTACTGTCTATTGTTTGTTTTCTACTGTCTACTGTCTGGATCATCTTAGTGAAGACCTGTAGCTGATGATTGATAATGTGTGGGATAGGATGCTACAGGACCTAGCCAACCTACCATTCATCCTCGGATTGCTTCTTGTATGTTTTCAAGGGATCTTGTAGGAATACAGGGGATCCTCTAGAAAACACAGTTTTCGCCTAAATAGAAGCAATGAAGTGGAAAAAAACAATGGAATTGATGGAGATATGCATGATAAGGAGTGGAGGAGATGAATATATGTGAGGCAAGGTTCCCTTTGGATCCTCTTTTTGCTCCTTGACTATCTTTCTTGTTCACCTGCAAATAGAAATTACATCTTTTTATCTCTTCTTTTTTTTGAAAAACACCTAGGTTGACCCAAAGAATTTTTCTCCCTAGATGCTTGCCCTCGCCACCTCAAGGAAGGTTTTCACCCAAGGATATTCTTATTCTTTTTTCAAATTTTTTTTCATTATTGGGCCACGTCACGAGGTTTTCAAGCCAAAGATGGGACTGAGGCGCCTCATGGAGGTTTTCACCTGAATCCTTATTCTTTTCTTTTCCTTTTCCTTATTTTTTCAGTGACCTGATGAGGGAGGAGCTGGAACTTGCTCCACCATCATCACTGTCTTATTGATATTGTCAATGAACTCTTGTTTTGATAAAGTCCTCTTGTACATTTTCAATCAGTGTCCATTAACAAGCAATGGAATGACTTCTTCATCTATAGTTTTGATTTGCACTAAACCATTATCATGGCATCTTTCCACCACATAAGGTTCAAGCCTTATTGTACTTAGCTTGCCCTTGAAGTCTTTATACCTCGAATCATATAACAATGCCCAATCGCCCTCTTGAAATTGCTTCTCCTTAATATGTTTATCATGCCATATATTCCTGTAAAGCTGAACTATATCTATATGTAGGTAAGCCTACATTCTGAATTCATCCAAGCCATTCAAATAGAACAATCTTTCTTTCTGTGCATGACTAAGATCCAAATCTAGTTGTGCTACCATGCTTAATGTGTTATATTCAGACTCAATGGATAGAAAAGCCTTTTTCCCATAAACGAGCTCATAGGGTGTAAATCCAGTGGTGGTCTTCCATGTTGTATTATAGGCCCAGGTGGCCTCAACTAGTCTCTCTGCCCAATCCTTTCTTCTCCTGCTCACTACCTTGGTTAAGATGCTCTCCAGTGCCCTGTTGGTCACCTCCACTTTCCCATTACCTTCTGGATGATAGGGAGTGGAGGTCCTATGCTTGATTTTGTGATGGTTGAGCAGTTCTTCAATCATGTTGGAGGTAAAATGGTTGCCTTGGTCTGTGACTATCTCTCCAGGGTGCCCAAATTTGTAGAATACATTCTCCCTTAGGAACTCAGCCACATTCTCTTTTGTTGCTTCCTTAATCGCCTTGGTTTCAACCCACTTAGTCAAATAATCCGTGCACACAATAATGTACTATTTTTTCGTTGAAGGAGAGTTGATAGGTCCAATGAAGTCCATGCCCCACTTATCAAATGGCTCAAAATTCACTTGAGGTTGTAGGGGAATTTCATCTCTTGGAGTAGGATTTCCCATCATATGGCACCGACCACATTGACTAATGTATTTTTTCACATCCTGATGAAGAGTGGGCCAATAATGGCCTACTTGTAACACTTTGAATGTTGTCCTCTTTGCTACAAAGTGACCTCCATAAGGCCCATCATGACAGGTCAGGAGGATGTCAAAAACTTCCTCTTCCATTACACACCTACTCAAGATCTGATATGGGTCAAGTTTGAAAAGATTTCCCCCAATCCAAGTGAAGGGGGCCCTTTTCTTAACTATATTTCTCTTTTCTTTGGAGGGCAAGTTTGGTGGGAACTGTGCTGATACCCAATAATTTGCTATATCAGCAAACCATGCGGAGAGAACTGAAATAGAAAACAAATGTTAGTCTGGTACTTGGTCATCCACCATTCCTTTTTCACCTATAGGCAGATTCATCCTGGATAGAAAGTCTGCAACAACATTTTCCTTACCAGGCTTATCAACAATAGTTAGATCAAACTACGATAATAAAAGAAACCATCTTATAATTCTAGCATTCACATTTGGTTTATTCATTAAATATTTGATTACAGCATGGTGAGTATGCACAAATGTTTGATAGCTTGTAATGTAATGCCTAAATTTGTTTAATGAATGCACAACAACCAGGAGTTCCTTTTTGGTCACAGTATAATTTAGCTCAACCTTTGACAGGTTCTTACTAATAAAATAGATGGCATAGGAAAATTTCTCCTCTACCTAACCTAAGGTTGCTCCTATGGCTTTGTGTGAGGCATCAACATGAATATGAAAAGGAAGGACCCAATTTAGGCCTCAAAGAATTGGTGCAGTGGTTAACTTACCATTTAAAATGTCTAAGCCCTCTTGATAGCTCTTTGACCATATAAACTCAGAATCTTTGGCCGGTAACCCAAATAAAGGAGAGGCCAACTCACCAAAGTCCTTTATGAACCTTCAGTAGTATCTAGCTAACCCCAAGAAACTCCTAACATCCCTCTACTTTTGTAGAGGTGGGACCCTTTGGATGATTGCTATTTTGTTCAGGTCCACCTACAGTCCTTGCTGAGATATTGAATGACCTAGCATGGTCCCTTCAGTCATTAAGAATTCACATTTTTCTGGACTGAGAGACAAGTTCCTTTCAATGCATTTGTGCAATACTTTGCCTAGGTTAGTCAGGGGTTCTTCAAAATCATAGCCATAAGATGTAAAATAATCCATATAAATTTCCACTGCATCATGTACTAATTCAACAAAAATATTCGAGACTGCTCTCTGGAATGTAGTAGGAGCATTGCATAGGCCAAAAAGAAGGACCCTATAGGAAAAAGTACCCCAAGGATAGGTGAATGTGGTCTTATCCTGGTCTTCTAGGCAGATTTGGATTTGGTTGTACCCACTGAATCCATCTAGGAAAGAAACGAACTTCTCCCTTTCCAAGCCATCTAGCACCTGGTCAATGAAGGGTAGGGGAAAATGATCCTTCTTTGTGGCTTTGTTCAACTCCCTATAATCGACACAAATCCTCCACTTACCATTCTTCTTGGGAATTAACACTAAAGGAGAGATCCACTCACTGTCAAAGATAGGGTAAATGAATCCTGCATCTAACAGTTTTTGCAGTTCTTCTTTGACTATATCTTTAAGAGTTGGATTCAACCTCCTTTATGGTTGTCAGACTGGATTGCAACCTTCTTTGGTGTATATGTGGTGAGTACACTCTGAGGGGTGTACTCCCTTCATTTCCTTATAACTCCAAGCAAAGGCTTCTAGGTTTTCTCTCAACATGTTGCATAGATTTTCCTCTTCGGAGCAAAAAAAGATGGATTAATTTTTAAAGTTTTCTCTACGCCAATTTTTATGGTTTTGACATGGAGTGGGATGGAATTGCCAAGCATAAGTCAATTGGATGATTGTTCTAGGTTTCCCTTACTTCTTCTTCTAATGGTAATGAACTAGGAGTTGGACTTTGGAGCAGGTATTCAATTAAGTCATCCTCATCTTGTTGTCCTCCTCCTATGGTTGCTTCCAAAGCATAAAGTTTGGTTGAATAAGCATCATCTTCTTCCTCCTCCTCCAACCATAAAGGTAAATCATGCTCTAGAGAAGGTTGAGCAGGAGGGTATATGACTAACTACTTCAACATATCCCCATTCTTGATGGTCATATTCCCAGCTCTTCATCTAATGTAAGCATCAGCTGTTGCCGACCATAGCCTCCCAAGAATGAGAGGGTAACCAGTAAGCTTAGCCTTAGGCTAGAGAACTAGGAAATTTGCAGGGTACTCCCAGGAGTCAATGGAGACCATCACATCCTCCACAATTCACTTAGAGGTGACTATGGAATGGTCTAAAAGTTGCAGAATTGTTGTGGTCTTCCTCAATGACCTTGGAGGTTGAGCTTGAGCATGGTTTCCTTGGTCATCACATTAATGGCAGCGCCAAGATCAATCAGAGTGTGTGGGACAATGGTGCCATTGATGTGCACATCTACTACAGGGCTTCCAGGGTCCAAATATTTTGGACATATTACCTACCCCAGCATTAAGTCAGACAGCTTCCCAATGACATTAATGGTAGGGGCATCCCTTTTTCTTCTTCCTAGATGCTTGAAGCATTTCTCCTTAATCAACTTATTGTAAATGGGAACATCTTTTATTGCTTGGAAAAGGGGGATCTTTACACATAGATTTTCCAATTCTCCTAGAAGTTCAAGTTCTTCTGGGGTAGGCTGGAGTGGTTGGGCTAGTCTCTTAGGAAAGGGTGGATTTACTTTAAGGTTTCTTTCCTCTCTTTCTTCCTCAACCTCCCAATGTGGAGAGGGAGGTTGGTTATCTGGGAGAATTCTCCTAGATCTTAGGTTGATCTCCTGGATTTATACAGCATAGGCTGGGTATGATGTCTCTCCACGGTATACTTGTTGAGCCTGCCTATTGTTTGGGTTCGGATTTGGTTGGGTAGGCATATGGGGTTGCTTGGGTGGAGAAGAGTGTAGGAGTTGTGGTTTGGTAGGTGGTGGAGGCAGTAGAGCTATAACATTGTTCTAATGGGGCCTCCACCCTTGGTGTGGGGTATTCCACTGAGGTTGTGACGGAACATAAGGTTGAAATCACTGGCTGGTTGGTTGGAAATGATACTGAGATGCATAGGACCAAGGAGGGGGTGTAAACCAGGAAAGATGAGGAGGGGGTCCCCAAGAAGGTATAGTTGTGGTTTGGTTGTGATTATAATATGCATGGGATGACCCTTGCATACCCTGTTGGTATGGTCTAGGCCCAAGAGGTCTCCTTTGGCTGATGTAACAAAGCTACTTAGTGATCCCTTCAGCTTCTTGATATATAGCTTTGAGTCTAGGTAAATAAGGGCACTTGTCTATGGAGTGGTTTTCTTCAAACACCGAGAAAATCTCAATGCAGTTCAATGGACATTCATTCCTAGGATGCCTCGTGGTGCACCTAGGAAAAAAGATGGCCAAGGCTCTCTCTACTTCCTATTGCTTCCTTTTGATGTTCATGGTGCCCAATTGCAAGGCAAGGGTTTGTAGCATCTCACTTTTGAAATCTTCCAGCATATTTCCAATTTCACCCTTGATGGATGAGTTGGAAGATGATGTACTAGCCATATGTTGACTACTCCTACCCTTCTTCCTCGATGCCCTATAAGGGTTTTTAAAGACAGTCTTGATATCCTCATAGGATAATTGGTAGATATCTCCTTCTGCTAACAAGTGTAATGTACTGTTGATGCCTCAAAAATCACTGCAACAACAATGTGGGATAACCACTCAGTCCGAACCTTAAAGCATCTCCTTTTCCATTTGGTGTGGTGGCTCCGACTGGTTTAACTAGGTCCAGTTACCTTCTCCCTATCGCTATCAGTTTATAATGTATCTTTAACTACCAATAGACAGGGATATCAGATCACTTCTTCTTGTTGATCAGGCAAGAGAATGGCCCTTAAGTTGATTTGGGCTCAGCCAAGCCACAACTAAAGTTTTGCCTCTTTGAGAAGAGGACTTAAAAGAATGTAGAAATTATTCTAAATGCAAACTTATTCTATAATGCAAGCAAAATAAACTAATCTTAATCCTATCTTAGTTAGGCAGATATAGATCTAACCCAACTAAGAGCAAGATATTTAAAGTATTGGGATTTTAAATATGTCTTGTTTATAATGAATATCAAGTTAATGATGTAGTTCAATTAACTGATATTATGGATATCAAAACACATTCTATTGAGACCTCTTAACTGAAATAATAAACCAGCAACACTCAGGAAGTAGTTCACAAAAATGATATTGATTATTAAATCAGTAAATCCAATGATTAAACAATAATATGTGAAAATAGTTCACAACACATTACCATTCAATAAATCAGTTTTATAAGGCAGATTTCTGAGTAAATAGTTACTCAAAAATCAGAAATTAATTCATAAGAATAGAGATACATAATAACAACATTGAGACAAATTATCCATATTGACAAAAGTGCACAAACATGAATAAAATGACACATTCTTGTTATCATAAAATGAAACTGATATTTGAAACAGTAATATTAGAAATACCAATTTATTGCATCCATTTCTCTAACCTTGGTTTCCAACAGTACTTTACATTTCTTGAACTTCTGCCTTCAAAACTAAAGCCACAATAGTGCAAACTTTGCCCATCATGCATAATTCAAGATACAAAGGAAAAATCCTCAATAATCCTCAGATCTGAGATTTTCTCTCCTCTCGCCTACAACTCTAAATTCCTATTACAGAAGTGCTTTCAGAAGTCTAAAATTGCAGAGGAGAGCCGCCCTTATTACATTCTGCAATCTATTATTTATACTATTTGCAAAAGAATTCTTGAAATGAAAGTTTGTTGAAGGTAAATCTATCAAATCCAATTTTATTTGCTCAAAAATTCTAATCTTCAATTGTTGGATCATTCTCATTGATTGAAATCATTTTCTCCATATTTCTTTTACTTTTTTCCTGCAAAAAGAAATCAAAATAAATTAAGATGCAATCAATAAAATCAAAATATCATTTCTAGCATTTAAAACAAATCCAATTAAATTCTATTTAAATAAATAATTGAAAATAAAATATAAGCTCTCTATTGATGCATGAGATTGTTTAATTGGCCAAGAATATTAGTGACGAATGGATCTGCAATTAGAAGAGGCTTGGAAACATGAAAATGTAGAAAATAACTCAAAAAATTGATTTTGTTTTAGAAATTCAGAGCTTGATTTTCTACATGACCTTTGACTCAATTAATGACCAAATCTATTAGTGAAACCTCCTCAGAAATGTTCTCCTTGATTTTATCTTTCCAATGGGCCATCTTGGGCGTCATTTGGCCAAGTAAAACTCAATTTATGAGCTTTCAAAGTTGATGAGTCAAATCTGTCATAAATCTAGAAATTCTGTTGCTGGGCTAAAAATCAGAAATTTAATTAAAAATATAATCCTAAATTAGAATTCTAATTATCTAATAATTAATTCTATTTTAATTATTAATTATAAACTAAACTAATTATTTAACAAACTATTATTAATTAAAATTAATCTAACTAACTAATATAATTAATTTTTTTTATAAACTAATTAACATTAATTAAAATAATAATTAAATTTTAACTTAATTTAATTAATTAAATTCTATATATTAATTTATTTATTTAATTTAAAATTTAATATATTAAATATTTAAACATTTCAAACTATCACTATTCTCACCATACGTTAATACATAAGCCATTTTAAAACAACGAATGGAGATATTAACTTGAAAGTCAAACATTGACTTATCAGATCGGAGGAAGCTTTGAGTCGGGGGCATAAAACTTGTATTAAGTGAAGAGTCCCGATGCGATGCATTCAAACAAATGAATTTTAAACTTTGCTTAATGCTTGAAGAGCCCTCGCATATCGGCGATCGGGGAAGTGTGGTGTCGGGGCTTTTGTTAAATAGGTTGTGCTTAAATCCTCTGATCCGATCAAAAGCCCCAATGTGATCGGAACAATTTTTTATTATATATATATATATATATATATTGTTTTAAATTTTAATTTAATTTAATTAATTATATTTAATATATTAATTAATTTAAAATTTAATATTAAACATCAATTTTTATTTTGGTTTTATTTTTACGAATTTAAGTTTCTAAAATACAGCCACTTCGATGTTTTGGATTTTGGAAATTAATAATTAATTTGGGAATTGGAGTAAATTTCTAAAATCCCGATGCTTCATTATTTGGCTGTATAAATAAAAATGAAAAATGTCAATAAGAACTAACTAGGGGTTAATATTTAAAATAATTGCATTATTGAACTAATTTATTTACAAAATGCAATATTGTACATTTTATGCATTTTTAACTCAGACTAGATAAGTGATGAGACTTCAAAGGAGTACCATTTTCAAACCAGTTGACCAAATGAGGTGAAAAAAATGTCAATGGGAAGCTTATAAAAAAAACGATTGTAACAAAGAAATCAAAACAAGAATCCAAAAAAATAAAAAATTAACAAAAGCGTAGGATAATCAACTAAATAAAAATCCTAAAAGGTGTTTAGCCAAAAAATTTATAGAAAGGGTCCCCATTATTTGAAGTGAATACATCAATAATGGGGGGGTTGTATTTTTACCACAACAATGGCGACACACGGGAGAAGAACCAGTTATCTTTGTTTGATATGAATGATGTTTCCCCAAAATTCAAGTAAAAATAATTAAAGAAGAGATAATTATGTTTGAAATGCTCGACTAGGTTCATTAATCTGAATAAAAGCTAGAATCATGTAACTGTAATTTTTCTTAAAATTCCTCATAAATTAAAATATTTCAAAACTCTATATTAGTCCTTAATTAGTTGTAGATATAAAGCAGGGATCACTTTACAGCTTAGCTTTTAAAATATACTCATTTGTCATAGGTAAAGCCACTACTATCAGCAAACATCTATAGTCTTGACAGGGTTACCTTTTAATCATCAATGATTCAGAATCCCATCTGTTTAAAAATTATTGACCTAGAGATAAATCTGTATATGTTTATTTTTTATTTTTATTTCTTGAAAGCCATTATCTTGGTTTGGTAGCCAGAAAGTTGACAATGCCATTCACTGGTTATAATTGGACTGAACAAGTTGGCTCATGATGAGACCCCTTGTCTTATAATTGTTTGCAATCATAAGCAATTACCCTAATTTGTTTAGTATTTTTGGTAATGTCAGCCCATTTTTCCCCTATGATCATGGTAAGTAGGCTCATGATGAGACCTCTTATCTTTTAAGTTTAAAATATATTTCTGGATTATACTCTAGAAAAATAAGACTCTTTAGGACAGGGAGAATCATTGACTCCTTAAGAGTTAAGAATGACAATTTTAGAGTTAAAAGTGTTTTGCTGTAAAGTGTCTTTACTAGGTTAAAAATAATTTTTCTTTACTGATAATAAAACTTTGAAAGATTTTAATAAAATATTGAAATCTCAAAATGATTACAATTTTGATGAAAAATGAATTATTCAATTTTTATGATACTTTGTCAACTTCTCTAAATTGGTAATCTTTTCCTTAAGTATGTCTACCTTTATAATAAGAAAATCAAACTTTACTAAGAAATTTAAGAAAAAGATAATAGGTGACTATTAACAAATTTTCTCCATGTATACTGACCATTGTTAGGTGACAAGTAGGCCTTCCATATAAATCATAGCAAAGTCACCAAAATTAAAACTGAAAACCAAGGAAAAGAATTCTTATACTAAAATGAAAAAGAAATCAACAAACAAAAATGAAGAAATTGAAAAGTGAAAGGAAAATCGAAGTTTTGAAATATAAACTCTAATAAGAATGGTTATACCATTGTCTTAACAATATGAAGAAAAAGAAAATAATTGCGTAAACATTTCTTCTTATGCCGAAATTTAAAAAAATCATACCTTGCAAGGTTGTAAGTGTTTTAAGTTTTTTTTTTTTTTGGATAGCAGTGACGATAAAATTTAGCCACAATAAAAATTTTCTGTCAGATATCAATCTTCATGTTTCCAAGCATCATCTTAATCATTAAAAAAAAAAAAAATGAACGCTTAAATAAACAAACTAAAGGTTCAGAAACTTCTTGGTGTAGTTGTTTCGATGAAAATTATCGTTGCTTCTTGAAATTAAGCCAGGATAAAAGTAAGGACTTTGAAAATATGATCTGGCGGAGGATTTGAAGCTTTTATGAAGAGCTGCAAAATAGAATTATATATCAGAAAAACATAACTGAAATTAAAGTAATGAAATGGAAATTAATGAAATTGGGTACATGAATCTTACCATTGGATAATTGCTTTTGATCTTACCTGAAAGTTATCAGTTTCTCCAAACTAGTTGACTTCTTATTTCAATTATCATTAAAAACATGAAGAAGTCAAACTAACCAAAATCCTGTAACCCAAAATCATTATTTATTTTATTTAAACTAAAGCAATCAGAAAATGTAAAAAGGGAATGCTTTATGTTCAAGGGAATCGAAATTAAAACAAATGGATCAGAAATGAGAATAAGAATTTGCAGTAATGACTGTTTCTCAAAATATTATAAGTTTCATGTAAACTCCATCATTTTATAAATTATCTAGAATCAAGACCAAATCTAAGATGATAAAATTTAAATATGAAGATAGAGAGGTCTTGAATTCCATTTTTAATTATGGAATTATATATTTAAAACTGAAATATATGAGAAATCAAAATGATTTAAATATGCTGCAAATTGGTCATTAACTGTTTTCTTACCATAGTGGTTATCCAAGCTCGCTTTTAAAATAACATATTGTTGTATCAGATGATTGGGATAACATGTTTCTTGACCATGCTTCAAGTTTAATTTGCAAGACTTCACCTTTGTTGCTATGCCATATATTGATTAAATGTTAATGGCTTAGAGGCATGCACTGGAGGCTATCGCATCGGAAATTGCAATTGCAAATTGCCGATTAAGAACATGCGATGAGAATATGTGCATCATACCATTAAAGAAATGTTATGTTTAATATCGGAGACAATCATGTCAGAAATTGAACATCGCACATTACAGTTCGTGATTTATACTTTGCACATTGCACATTATACATTGCAGATTCAGAATAGTGGTATGGCCATGAATAAAAATGCGATGAAGTGATTGCGATATTGGCATATCGGAATATCGGAGCATAATCATGTTGGAAATGCCAATATCGGCGATGCAATGGATGACGTAGCTAATCAGCGATCGACAAACTTTAAGTACTGAATGAAACACAATATGATTCTTGCGATGCCGATATGCGATGAATGACGTGGCTAATCAGTGATCGGAAATTTTAAGCACATGATGTAACACTTCTTGATATGTCGATATGCGATGAAGAGTGGACCTGATAACTTTATGATGGGATTTTAATAACATATCAGATCCGAGATATCGGCCCTTTAAAATTATGCCCCTACTTTTATTGTGATTAAATGGACATGATATTTTATAAACTTGATTTGAATTTCATATCGGGTCAGGAATTATGTGGTTATCGCAATATCGGTAAATTCGTTTATGGGAGATCGGCGATTCATGATAATGGAAGTATATTCAATTGCAAACCTCCGATATGCAAAATGTGATATGACATATGAGTGAGGTAATACATATGAGATCTTTTATGAACAATTTCTTACCAAAAATGCTAAAATCTACTTCTGATCAAATATTTCGCTACAAATGGTTGTGAAGTGGATGATGTGATATCAGAATGAAATTATTGACGAAGATGAGCAGGATGGTAGTATTGCGAATATGTATTCACCGTAGTATCAACAATATGAAAATCAAATTGAAATGATGAATGAAAGCAAAATTAAAAAATGCTCAAATTCTAATGAATCACAAATAAAATTTCCTTGAACTTGTTGCAAATTTGAAATGGGTTTGCTACTTACTTCAAGTTTTGAAAACAAATGAAAACTTGCAAATAAAACAGAACAAAAATAAAAAATAAACTAAGGAAAATAGAAACTAATAATACATGAGAATGAACTCGTAAATGCGTACCTGGAATGAAATTGTCTATAGATTTTACCTCATGAATCTTCAAATCCTTCCTTGGATTTATCAAAATTCTGCCTTTGTTCAAAATCATCTCATCATTTATTCTAAATCAGAGTGTGCAATCAGCCTAAATAAAATCTGTTTATTCATGTTCAAGAAATACAAAATTTACGAGAAATAAATATGAAAATAGTCTTCCCTTTTGAATTGAAACAACAATTTATCACCTCTGCTTAATCCGAATAACTTGAGAAGAATCTGTATCGTTATAGTGACTGTTCAATAATTCCTTTAGTAAATGAATATGATGTGTATCGCAGCATCGAATAATAAACTAAAGATCAAAATGGGATAAAGCCACTAATTGTGGAAAAATATCAAAACAGATTTGAATGTGTGCACACAGCAAAATGGACATCATTAAGATCAACTTAGCAAATTTTGAAGAAGATAACATGAAATTCATATGAGTACCGTGAAAGGTTAGACTGACTAATAATGATTGAATTAGAATTAAGCTTATCATAGACAGTGATACATTTCATGGGATAATGAGATCATGAAGCTTTTATATCCTCAAAACCTTTATCATATACATTTCAAAAGAAAATCTTAGCAGAAAATCTTGAAATAAGAAAAAGTGACTTTGAGGTGATCGATGCCAAGTGCAACCTTAATTGAATTTAATCAAGAGATTATTCAAAATAGGCAGAGTAGAGGTATTACTGTAAGAAATTAAAAAAATGAAAACAAGAATTAAAACTTTCTGATAGGAAGAAAATGTTTCACTGAAAATGTATATGATATGAGAAGGGTTGATTGCTTTGTTTTATTTTTATCTACAGAATTGTTGAAAATAAATTAACTACATTAATTATACTCCTATTCTAACCATATACATGAAAATGACTAGGTAAGATCATATTTCCAGTGTAACCATTTTCTCATTTTAATTCCTGCATGTATGTACAGTTCAAATGTTAGTAATAAAAATAGAAATCTTATTGAACTAAGAAAATTAAATATGAAATTAGAATGTACAGTTATTGTTAGCAACTTAATTAAAATCTCTTTCTCTTGAATTTTTCTTTCCAATTGAATACCAATTGGATCATAGAAATCTGGATGGATTTCTATTAAGGATTGAGAAATGTTCAAAAGAAGAGATAATAGGCCAGATTGTGAAGATGAACTTTTAAATTCAAAGGCCTAGAAAAAATCGTTAGCATTATGTACAAATGTTAAATTATTAAAAATCTTCTTTAAAGGAAAAATTTCCAAACATTTTTCGAATAAGATAATGAAAAATGGATGGAAATATTTCAAATAAAATGGAAAATTATTAATTGAATTGGATTGTTGGCCAGATTGTAAAAATACATTCTCTTGTTGACATTACCATTGAGAAAATAGAAACTTTTGATAAGAAATGAACATCGATTGACATTGACATGTTAACAACTTTTGATGTTCATGGTTATAACATGAAACTTCAATTTCCCAATAAGGCAATTCATCAATTGAGCGTTTGATAGTAAAATGCTCAATATGCCAGCGAAAGGTATGAAAAAATTGAAATATAAAATCAGAAAATAAATCTAAATTTAAACAAAATAAGTGTGAAAGAAAACATAAAATGAAATTACTATTGGTATAACTAATGTTACAGCACAATTGGGATTGTTTTGAAATAATTTCTTTTTCACGAGGATTGGCCAGAATTATGGAATTTGAGTAATTTCGAATTCCAACTTGTGAATTAGAAAGAGAATTATGATTATGAATAGGAATGAGAACCTGATCATGATATGAATCATAAATTGGAATGTTTTCTTGAATAGTGAAATCATGAAGATAATTTGCTTATCTAAAATAAGGATTGGTTGGGATAATTTCTATATTAAAGCATTCCTCATTCTCAGATGTTATTTGAATTTTCTCATGAGGATAGTAATCAATATCCTCAATGTTAGAGTAATTATCATAAATGACTTCACAATATTCTCTAGAATTTCCTTCGATCTCATCCAATATATCAAAACAAGGAGGAACAAAAATTTCATGTTCATTAATGGAAAAAGAATGATCAATTATTGTTTCTCTATCTTGATAAAAATTAATTGGTATGTCATTTAAATCATCCTCTTTAATTTCTAAAATATCATTAATACCAAGAAGGGAAAATTTACCATCATTAAAAATATGAGGATAAAGGAAAAAATATGAATATGAAATAATGTAATTAAAAATTTCTCGGTTTGAGAACTCTCGTACATTATGTTGATTGTAAATTTAAAATTCTAAATCATTCCTTTGTGTGTTCATGCTTTCTTGAAGAAGGCTGCTTTGCTGCTCTGATTTCGACATTTGCTCATCATGGAAAAATTCAGAAATTTATACTGCAGGTTTGCATGTTATTATTTACTTTGATTGCTACTTATACTTGTTGATTTGCGATCTAATTTTCTGAATTAACCGCAGAGTAATTTTTAGATTCTAAGGCAACTCTTTCTCCAAAATTGTTGATGTTGTCTTCTTGCATTTGAATAGAAATATTTTCCAAGTTTTGTGAAGCCACTTCATCATAATTTATTTGCACATCCATATTGGAATTCTCATTTATGTTAGAAGGGGATGAAACAAAACTTGAACTAATTTCATATGGATTGGGAATGGGAGGAAGAGAACAAATATATTCAAACCAATCTAGTGATTCTTCTTCCATAGGTTTATCTTCGACTTTAAATCTTAAACAATTCAAATGAAATCGAATATTAAAATCTCTAACAGACTCATTTTCAAACCTTCGTAGATATTCAATTTCCTCACATACCTTTTCATAATTATAGCTGTCAAATTTACAAATGAAAATTGTAAAAAATTGATCCTAGCTGTGGATTGAGGCAACCAGAAGAGTTCTACACCAGTTTCTAGCTTTTGCCGTAAATGTGAGAGTAAAAATTATGCATAAGATGCCTTCATCAATTCCTTGAAAATCATAATTTGAAACCCTTTGAATAAATTGAAAGACATGATTAAAAGCAGAAGAATTTCTCTTACCATTAAACTTTACTTGAAACAAGAGTCTTACCACTTCGAGTGAAGTATTGGAAGATGCACGTCCATGAATACAACTCCAAATTGGAAGTTTAAGAGGGGTCATCATAATTAAATAAAGTGTTAAAATTGAAAAGACTCCAATAGACAAAAAAAATCTCGGCCCTCTTTCTAGCGCCAAAAATGTTGATGCCTCGAAAATCACAGCAACAATAATGTGGGATAACCACCCGGTCTGATCCTTAAAGCAACTCCTTTTCCGTTTGGTGTGGTGGCCCCGACTAGTTTAACTAGGTCCAGTTACTTTCTCCCTATCGCTATTGGTTTATAATGTATCTTTAACTACCAATAGACAGGGATATCAAATCACTTATTCTTGTTGATTAGGCGAGAGAATGACCCTTACGCTGATTTGGGCTTAGCCAAGCCACAACTAAAGTTTTGCCTCTTTGAGAAGAGAACTTAAAAGAATGTAGAAATTACTCTAAATGCAAACTTATTCTGTAATGCAAGCAAAATAAACTAATCTTAATCCTATCTTAGTTAGGCAGATATAGATCTAACCCAACTAAGAGAAAGATATTTAAAGTATTGGGATTTTAAATATGTCTTGTTTATAATGAATATCAAGTTAATGAAGTAGTTCAATTAACCGATATTATGGATATCAAAACACATTTTATTGAGACCTCTTAACTAAAATAATAAACCAACAACACTCAGGAAGTAGTTCACAAAAATGATATTGATTAGTAAATCAGTAAATCCAATGATTAAACAATAATATGTGAAAATAGTTGACAACACATTACCATTCAATAAATCAGTTTTATAAGGCAGATTTCTGAGTAAATAGTTACTCAAAAATCAGAAATTAATTCAAAAGAATAGAGATACATAATAACGACATTGAGACATATTACCCATATCAAAAAAAGTGCACAAACATGAATAAAATGACACATTCTTGTTATCATAAAATGAAATTGATATTTGAAACAGTAGTATTAGAAATACCAATTTATTGCACCCATTTCTCTGACCTCGGTCTCCAACAGTCCTTTACATTGCTTGAACTTCTGTCTTCAAAAGTAAAGCCACAATAGTGAAAACTTTGCCCATCATGCATAATTCAAGATACAAAGGAAAAATCATCAATAATCCCCAGATCTGAGATTTTCTCTCCCCTCTCCTACAACTCTAAATTCCTATTACAGAAGTTCTTTAAGAAGTCTAAAATTGCAAATGAGAACCGCCCTTATTATATTCTACAATCTATTATTTATACTATTTGCAAAAGAATTCTTGAGAGGAAAGTTTGTTGAAGGTAAATCTGTCAAATCCAATTTTATTTGCTCAAAAATTTTAATCTTCAATTGTTGGTGTTAACACCCAGGTTGTTCCCTTTAACTCCCAAGGGAATACGGCCGGGGTAACCACTAACCAATCTTTGGATTACAGTGCCTAGCCACACTGTAATCAGAGAGGGCTCTCTCTTTATAATTTGTCTCTGTTCTCTGGAGATTTTAGGCTAGCTATGAAATAAGGGTGTTTAGTTTTATGCTTTGGTTGAGGGATATCTTTCTGTACTTGAAGTGTGCAATCTGCAGATGAGTTTATTTCATTGGGCAATGGAGTCTGTGGCTATAAGTGTTTAGAAACCTTGAGATGATTTACTGAAATTACAGGGCCATTTAAATACTTCATATAACAAAGTTAGATTATGATGGTGACATGTGAACAACCAGTGAAAAGCATTCAAGAATTTTCCACTAAGCTGGGGTGTGGGAAGGAGATAGATGCCTCAGGAGCAAACTTGAATTCCTGAGAATATTTATCACAGTGAGAGATATAGCTTGAAAAGTGTAGCAATTAAGAATTACACCTTATTTACTCTATCTGAAGAAAACATTTATAACAGCTTAGATTGAGTTCAGGGTAATCTGTGATTAAATCCTGGAACCATTCTTTTACTTTTCCATTAAGTGTAAAAACTCATAAACATGAAAGAAAATGATAGACTAGAAAACATATAACACAAAGGTTAAAAGAAGACTTATTGTGCTATGAAATATGCAGGAATCCTGTAACAATCAGCCAGCCACCACAGTGCATCAAGGAACACAGAGCTTTGGAAATTCCATCCACCTTTTGTATTATTTCTCTGAGAGTTGTACAGCAACAGAAATATAGAAATGAAATCCGCACCAACCCCTTGCAAACTCATGCGAAGGGGACTTTATAGAAATGTTTATACAAAATATCTCAGGCATTGAGTCATCTGAGAGAGAAATATCTTCATTACTTCGTACAGAAAAGTAGAAAAGAAGTTATTACAGCTTTGAATGCAGTATAACTGCTCTTTAAGTCTGTCATAGGATATTTTGACCTTTGGAGGTCAGTGAGTCGGTTGAACCGCTTTGCTTTAATGCTGGAAAATGTGTCTTTACGTTTGTTGCGCTGTATTTTCTCGGCCCTGCCACCTGTGACTGTGCTTGCTGCTGTGGTGACCGAATAGCCCTGCTGAGTTGGCTCAGCCTTTCATCTTTCCTCTGTATGCTTATCTACCAAAATTTTCCCTGTGTATGATCACTTATAAATTGGACAGAACATAACATTACAGGTTCTGGCTTGATAATATTAGCTGTGTCAATTTATTCCAGACTTCCTGTGTGGGCAATTGGTGCTTCACAATTGCCTCTATGGTTTCATCTGCTTCTGTATATTTATAGAAATTTGGAGGCACATCGAACAGATGATTGATCTTGTTCATGATAAAAAACAGGTTTTCCACCCTATTATATAGAGTCTAACCTGATGCTGGCCCTGATTCTGCTGAAGTGCTGGGTTGTCCTGCAATTTGACTTGCAGCAAAGGCATTAACCCTTTTAGCATAGTTTTCATGGGTAAGCAGTCTTCCCACACTGCTTAGTAGGTTGGGGAGGCCTCTGTTTTGCAATACCTGAAACCTGTCCATGAACTTGTTGATTTCGGTCTGCATATCTTGAGTTCTCCTTTCTAATGTTCCAACCAGGTTTCTTAATGTCAGGACCCTTTTAACCATTGAGATTGTCTCAGTCCTGTGAGCAATTCCCATGGTGGCCAGTTGAGAGCTTGTCCTGTTATTCAATATGTTGATCATTCTATTGGCAGCATCAGGCATGTTGCCAAGGCTTGCTCTTGCTCTGTGTATTTCCCTATTTACCTTTGTAATGAGCACTGACTGCTCATCTATGGTCTCAATGAATTGCCACTGATCAGTAATTGACTGGCCAATATTGGCCCACAGGACTGTTTTGAGCTCTGCTATCACCTTATCTAGTGTGAGCTCTTTCTCAAGCTCAATTATTCTCTTTTTGAGAGCTTTTATATCTCTTTCTTTCTCAGCCACATTCTATTTGCTCTTGTCATATCTTTCATTTACTTTAGCCAAACATTCTTTGGCTTGATTAAGCTCTAACATTTGAGCTTCCAGGACTTGAATTTCATTTTGAAGCTTCTGCATATCCAGACTATGAGTCTGCTCTGTTGTTGGTGCAGCTGTCGATGTAGTTGGTGCTGTAGGTTCTATTTGCTGAGGAGGAGGAGCAGTAGTTGGAGCAGTTTCCTCAAGGTTGATTACTTCAGGAGGAGGCTTGGAGGTTTGCCCTTCTTCTCTTTGTTTCAAGGCTGCCTGTAGTGCTGCTTTTGCAGCCTCCGATTCTCCCAGCTTTTCCTGAGTTTGGATTAGCTGCTTGTACAGAGATATCAACAAGGTTGTGGCCTCTTGATCATGTCTTTGCTGGGCAACATCATCTGTTTGAGGGTGAATTGAGGCTGGGAGTTTGATCTTTCTCCTCAAAGCTGCCATGTCTGCATCCCTCAATTTTAATATCTCTTGTATGCCCTTGATGTCTTTGGGATCATGCCCAATCTCTATGATGATGTCCTCTAAGGACCTTATTCTGTTGTCCAACTCTAGCTGAGAGGCTGTATTGTTAAGGCTATTTTGTAGCCTGTAGTTATCCAATGTTTGGTCTGCTAAGGAAGCATAGACCATCTCACCCGTTTGCTTATGCAGTTCTATCTTGTCCATTGGGTGGATATCCTTGGCAAGGACTTCCAGGTTAGTCCTCAAGTAGTCAGAGGCAGATTGGGGCTGCACTGCTGTTGGCATAAAATGACTCATGATCATTTTGCCTTCCTGCACATCATATGCAGACATGAGTCTTTGTTGATTGGTGGGAGCCATGTTTAACAGATGGTTATATAGCTGTATCTTGATGGGCTCATTTCTCCTCTTAATGTCGATGAACTGCTGTTTAATGCTGGGTCCACCTTCTCTTTGCTGATTTGAGGAACTCACTTCTCCTCCCATTGCTCTATCCTGTTCCTGTTGAAAGGAACTTGCTGATGCTTCCCTGCTGGGTGGACCATACCAAAAGACTGTCCTATTGGCATTTCTTCCTCTGAGAAGGGATTGATTCTCTGTCTTTTCTCCCCATGAGTTGCTGATGTTGTAAGGGGAGTCTCTCTGTCCCTTTTCCTGCTTGTATCCTCCTTTTGTGGAGTTTGGAGGATTGATGCCTCAGCTGAAGTTTCTTGCCTTGGAGGCACAGTTTGTTCAGTGGATTTAGGGGCTTCCACTGTTTGCTCTTGCTGGACAGGCTGTTCCTGCCTTTGTTCTTCCTGTTGTTGCTGTTCTTCTTGCTGCTGCACTTCTCCCTGCTGCTCCATCTCTTCTTGTTGCTGCACTAGTGTTTCCATTTGCTCTTCAGTCATAGGAGGTGGTTGTTCCACCTGCTTTTCTTTGCCTTTGCTGGATGTCTGTGGAGTATTCATGGCAGCTTGCTGATGTGTTGTTGAGGATGAGGCAACTGCTCCAAGTTGTCTTTTATATGAGGGGGGGACCCGTCCACAAGTTTCTAAGTCAGCTTCTTTTTGAATATTTCTAGCCTCTCTTTCTAGCAGCTCTTCACTAGTAATTTCCTCTTCTAGGGTACCCTTTTCCCAGCTCAATGCATTGGCATACTGCTCAATCTCAGGCAGCCTCATATGTGAATAGGTACCCAATTTGTATCTTATCCTCCTGAGGGAAACAAAATGATTGGGGTCATAGGGTATCCACTCGAAACTAGTTTGCAATTTGAGGGCCTCTAGGATACTATTTGCCTCTTTCCATCCCTCCTCTTTTTTGTTATATAGGAAAGGGCCTAGCTGGCTCCTTACCTTCAACTGCGCCTTCTTGTTCTTACTTTGGAAGTGGAGGTAGTCGGCATTCCCAAATCGCCTGAAATATTCTAGGGCAAAAAGTCTCATAGGGACATACCTTGGCAGCCTATAAGGCTTCAACTCACAGCCATATACTCTGATGACTGTGTGGTCTTGGTAAAAGTACCAATTACCAATGCTGTAGGTTTTGTTTAGATGGAGAATTCTCCTCATGTCATCAGTTAACCTTGGAGGAGAAACACCATACAATAATGTCA
Organism: Pinus tabuliformis; assembly: GCA_031772625.1. Lineage (NCBI taxonomy): Eukaryota > Viridiplantae > Streptophyta > Pinopsida > Pinales > Pinaceae > Pinus > Pinus tabuliformis. Next base: position 429,525,477 of record CM062810.1, on the reverse strand, counting down.
TAGCTGGATGAATGAATAAGTCTATGAACTCACAGTATGTGTATGGTGATACAGAGGTGCAATGAAAAACAGAGGTCCAAAACACAACTGACCTTGGATTTCCCTGGGCATTAACTTGCTTCAGGGGAATGAGGAAGCTGCCTGGTTGATAAAACAAGAATAGATGGTAAATGTACGAAGTGTATCTGAACAGTCTTTCCCTTTGCAGATTCATTAGCTGGTCATGGATCCTGTCTGCAATATATGTGGCATAGTCATAATGTACAGCTGGAGGCTTTCCAGGAGAGAATATAGACAGCATTGCCATTATACTATCATCCACATCCTCCACTCCCTTGAACTCTAGGACATAGCTGATAAAATCCACTAGCATTCTGCCCAATTCATTTAAGTATGCATATCCAATAGGAGGAGTTCTGATGGCTTCAGAGCCTGATTGTACAAACAGCTAGTTGATTTTGATGATCTGGTCATTTGACAACTTAGTCCCCTTCTTTATCAAGTTCTGCATGTAGAGGGGGGTCAATGGTTTTGCAGTGTGGAAATGCAGCATCTCATTTATGCTCTCTGGGGTGATATGGAACAGAATTGAGCCTGTGGGGCTGAGGACAGCTCTTTGGCAAGGATCATAGCACTCCTGGCATCTGTGGATCAATTCTGGCATAGGATTAACCTGGGGGAGGTTGTAGATGGGCAAGTTTGAGTCCCAAATCCCTAGGATATCAGCTCCACTAAGGTGTTGGGCTTTCAACTCATTTAGCAACTGAATATTATATTTAGAGCCTATTGGAAACCAATCTAACATTTGATAATCCATATCTCCCAGAGCTTTCCATTCTAACTCCCTGTGAGGGGTATTGAGAGGCTTGATGTTCAGTGCAATTGGAGTTTCCATGGTCTATCAAGCTTCTGACTTGCAGGTGAACTGGTTGAAGTAAGTAAAACGACACAAAGGTGATTCCTTATAATGAAAGTGTGAATTTCAGGGACCAGAGGGTGAATTGAGCACACAGCAATTGAAATACTGTTTAACAGATTGATAAAGACAAGTAGCAGGGTTGACCAGAACTTTTCTATGGTGAATTTAGCCAGCAGAGGTTTCTAGCTCACGGTTGCGCGAGCTACCTGTGAATTCAGGTTGTTTCAGCCGACTGCAGGTTTTGTAAACCGTTAGTTGCCTTGCCAGAGGGAAATGGGCACAGGTTACTGGATACTCGACGGTGAATTCAGTGTCTTAACACTCCCTTAACAGTTTGTTTGAAGAAATTTGGATAAAAACCAGGTGCAGAGAATAATTTCGAAAAATACCTTGCAGATTGTTACTGATAGTTGCAAATGCAGGTACGGCGGAGGCGCTCGTGGTTTCAGAGTTGGACGGTGCAGGTTGGCGCTGGTATGGTCGTCAAATTCATGCAGCAACAATGACAGTCTCTTTTGGCAAAAGTAGAAGAAACACGAAATTTTGGCTTAAAATAGATTTTTGGCAATATTGGCGCGCTTTTGGGATGACATCAGCATGACGTCATCAGGTGGGGTCAGAGTCGGATGACGTCAGCATGACGTCACCGGGTGATGTGGCAGGCCCTGGTTGGTCCACGGATATGATGAGGTGGCGGACATGTCAGCGAAGGGACGGACGAATGAGGTGATGCGATGGCGGGGTGGCGGCGACGTGGCTCTGACGTGGGCATGACATGGGACCAGCAAACCGGGTGGTAAGTGCAATAGTGGTTACGGTTTTCTCGGACCGCTTACGATACGGCCCCGGTTTTGTCAGAGGCCGCTCTGAGAGCCTTGAGAGGGTGACGCGTGGCCGAGGACTGACGTAACCCTTCGTCATTTTCTCGGGCGCTAACTGTCGGGCGTGGGGGCCGCTCCGATATCAACGAGGGCCGTCGGATCACATGGGTCCGATCCGACGGTTGACGGAAGGGCGATGTGATCGAACAATACGGAGGGGGGGCGGGTTTAATTTATTATTTGTTTTGAAAGCTGCGCCCGGCGGAAAACATTAGGATATGGGTTTTTGCAAAGTTTTCAATGTATTTTGGAAAATCAAACATATGCGCCGAAACTTTGGATAAGCGGCAAAAGGTGGGTTTTTTGGGTTTTTTCACAATTTCAAAGGGGTTTATGGGTAGGAGGGGCTTTTTACAAGGTTTTTTCTTTACAAACAAAGGCTTAATGGGTGGAATGACTTCAAAGAAGGGAGAGGGGTGAGGTTTAGGTTCATCAAAGTGACCAGATGCCAATTTGATCCCTGACAGAGGATTTATTGGCTATAATGCCAAGGGGAGGGATATTTATACAAAATTTGGGGTTTATACACCATGGTGTTAATACTAGTAGGGGAAGGGTAACATAGGGGAATTACATAGTAGAGTTAGAGTAAATATGGGGGAAAATGTGAATGAGGGGGAAAATCACTAAGTTTATTTGAGACTTACTTAGTTTAGGGAGTAGATCAAAATGAAAAGAGTTTTAGACAAGAAATGTGGCTTCTAAAAAGATTAAGAACCACCATGAAACCATAATCTCTTCCATGAATCTCAGCTGATGAGGGAGTGTTAGTAGTGAAATGGAAAGGGGAAGAAGGGAGGTTAGACATGCTTCTTGCTTGCTGCAACTTGATGAAGAATGACACCTTCTCAATTCATTGATTTTGCTTTGGTAAACAAAGTTAGCACACATGCAACTTATAAGAAATGACCTTTCTGCAACCCCAACTGCCTACCCATCTATTTGCCTAGCATTTTTTATTTCTTCTTGGAGGGTGCACTTGGACTTGCAGACCCTTACTAGCCTTTTCTTTTCTTTGGCTTTTTCTTTTGTTTTTCTATCTACTTCTACCCTTATTTCTTCCAAGGTCCCAGATTAAGCTGTTGGGAGCCTTTTTTCTCTACCTAAACTACTTGTCTGCCAAGATTAAACAGTTTGGACAGACTCCTTTCTCTATTCTACAACTAAAAATTTAAAACATGACATGATCCAGATTAGACTGTTGGACCATCCATCAAAATTAGAGTCCATACCAAGCTATAAGCACAGATTGGATTCTCTTGGAAATATGTGATCTTTGAATCATCAAAGCAGAGCATGTTTGGACTTTTTCATAGCCAATCATGAAATATGAAACCTATTGGTATAGGTAGCTAACAGTTGGAGCATTCTCATTGATTGAGATCATTTTCTCCATATTTCTTGCATTGTTTTCCTACAAAAAGAAATCAAAATAAATTAAGATTCAATCAATAAAATCAAAATATCATTTCTAGCATTTAAAACAAATCCAATTAAATTCTATTTAAATAAATAATTGAAAATAAAATATAAGCTCTCTATTGATGCATGGGATTGTTTAATTAGCCAAGGATATTATTGACGAATGGATCTACAATTAGAAGAGGCTTGGACAAATGAAAATGCAGAAAATAACTCCAAAAACTGATTTTGTTTTAAAAATTCAGAGCTTGATTTTCTGCATGATTTTTGACTCAATTAATGACCAAATCTATTAGTGAAACCTCCTCAGAAATGTTCTCCTTGATTTTATCTTTCTAATAGGCCATCCTAGGCGTCATTTGGCCAAGTAAAACTCAATTTATGAGCTTTCAAAATTGATGAGTCAAATCTTTCATAAATCTGGAAATTCTGTTTCTGGGCTAAAAATCGGAAATTTAATTAAAATCTGATCCTAAATTAGAATTCTAATTATCTAATGATTAATTCTATTTTAATTATTAGTTATAAACTAAACTAATTATTTAACAAACTATTATTAATTAAAATTAATCTAACTAATATAATTAATTTTTTTATAAACTAATTAACATTAATTAAAATAATAATTAAATTCTATATATTGATTAATTTATTTAATTTAAAATTTAATATATTAAACATTTAAACATTTCAAACTATCACTATTCTCACCATACGTTAATACATAAGCCATTTTAAAACAACGAATGGAGATATTAACTTGAAAGTCAAACATTGACTTATCAGATCGGAGGAAGCTTTGAGTCAGGGGCATAAAACTTGTATTAAGTGAAGACTCCCGATGCAATGCATTCAAACAAATGAATTTTAAACTTTGTTTAATGCTTGAAGAGCCATCGCATATTGGCGATCGGGGAAGTGTGGTGTCGGGGCTTTTGTTAAACAGGTTGCGCTTAAATCCTCTGATCCGATCAAAAGCCCCGATGCGATCAGAACAATTTTTTATTATATATATATTTTTTTTGTTTTAAATTTTAATTTAATTTAATTAATTATATTTAATATATTAATTAATTTAAAATTTAATATTAAACATCAATTTTTATTTTGGTTTTATTTTATGAATTTATGTTTCTAAACTACGGCCACTTCGATGTTCTGGATTTTGGAAATTAATAATTAATTTGGAAATTAGAGTAAATTTCTAAAATCTCGATGCTTCATATTTGGATGTATAAATAAAAACGAAAAATGTCAATAAGAACTAACTAGGGGTTAATATTTAAAATAATTGCATTATTGAACTAATTTATTTACAAAATGCAATATTGTACATTTTATGCACTTTTAACCCAGACTAGATAAGTGATGAAACTTCAAAGGAGTACCATTTTCAAACTAGTTGACCAAATGATTCGAAACAAATGCCAATGAGAAGCTTATAAAAAATCTATTCTAACAAAGCAATCAAAACAAGAATCCAAAAAAATGAAAAATTAACAAAAGCATAGAATAATCAACTAAATAAAAATCCTAAAAGGTGTTTAGCCAAAAAATTTATAGAAAGGGTCCCATTATTTGAAGTGAACACATCAATAATGGGGGGATTGTGTTTTTACCACAACAGGTACCCAAAATATCTTCCCTTACTCCTCTAAGCAGAACCAACTTTAGTGACTCAAGGTCAAGTGTGCACCTGGCCTTTTTGTAACTGAGCTGGAATCTTTCTTCATAGTCTTCTAAGGATTTATCCTAGCCCATGATCATCCTGAAAATCTCTTCTTTAGTATCCTTTGACCTACAGTAGTCCCTATATTTGTTGTTAAAAGCCTACTGCATCTAAGCCCAAGTTGTGATGCTATCTCCAAGTAAACCCATGAACCAACACAATGTTGCATCCTTGAGGGTAGATGGAAACAATTTTAACTTTTTCTCATCATTTGTATAATCATAGGTTTATAATATAACCACAAAATCAAATAGGAAAGAGTCAGGGTCCTTTATGGTCAGGCCATGGAAATGAGGTAGGGAAGAGGGGCTTATATTGTTATCTTGGTGTCCCCATTGGTTTCCCTAATGGGGAAGGCACCCTCAATTCTCTCTCTATTTCCTCTGTCATTTTGGTTTTCAGCAATTGGTTCAGTAGGAATGGGTTACTCTTCTTCTTCTTCCCCTATAGGTTCTTCAAATATGTCAGGTTGTTCACCTAAAGGTTCCTCCAGTGCACAGCCACCGAAGAAAAGAAAAGGTTGGTTGTTGGATGCAGTGGGGGTATTTGGCAGGAATTTTCCTAAATTGTCCCTACTCCTACGAGGCATGAAAGGAAATGTTTTTGGGTTGGTTTCGGAATATTTTTTAGTAAGAAAGTACTTTGCAGAATTGAAATTCTACTTGCAGAATGGAAAGGAAAGCAAATACTAACAAATGAAATAAAGGAAGCTACTAGATTACTTTTACAGAAATAAAATAATGGCAGAAAATGGGAGACTATAAATAGAAGAAAAGAAAGTAGATTAGAAATAGAAGAAAAGAAGCAGTACTCACATTCTACTCAGACACCTCCTTGGAAATGGTGCTAAAAAGTGATGAGCGCTAGTATTGCAGCAAGGATGTTGTAACTCCTGGGCTACCAGCTTTACTTATCAACCCGGGGTTTGTACAAGCTTAGAGGTGACGGTGCTATATGCACAAGTAGAAGTGAAGGTCCTGCCTGTTGTCACCTGTTCATCTAGTAACAGACCCCAGGGGTTCCACACCAGACTTCTATGGAGTTAGAAGAAGCTTGATTTGTTGATGGAAGAAGAGAAAATCTACTATAAGAGAGCTATTCTACAGTAGTAATGAAGAAAACAACAGGTAATGCTAAATCACACCATATCTTAATTCACCATTTAAACAACTATGCTAAGCAAAATTGCTAAATCAACACTAACCTAATGCTATTATCTAAGTTGTGGAAGTAAAGAGAATCAAACCATACTAAGGTGTAAGCAAGGAAACTAAACTAAATCTGTTTTCACTTTTTTGGTTTTTTTGGTAAAATCAAGCATGCAATGTAATTGTTCTTGTAGATGTGACAGGTGGATGGAAGGTGGTTGAGGATGGTTAGAAGGTTCTCAGGGGAGTATTGTGATGATTGGATGGCAACATTCAAATAATACGTAGAACAATGTTCAGGAAGAAGTCTAGCAGAAGAGCAATCAGAGGACGAAATCAGTGAAAGGAGGACGTAATAAAGCAGAGGTGCATAGTAACCATTGGATTGATCAACGAACTGTAATAATGGAAGATGAGCGGAGGATATCTTACTACAAGAGATTACGTGAATAGATGGGCGAACAGGACTAATGGCAGATGAATGGCGGAGATCTTATCGTAGGGGATTAAGTGAATAGAGGGACGAACAGGATTAACAAAAGATGAAGGCGGAGATCTTATCGTGAAAGATTAAGGCAATAGATGGATGAGTAGGATTAATCAGAAAATGAATGGCAGAAATCTTATCGCGGGAGGTTAAGTCAAGAGATGAACGAACAAGATTCAGTCACGTAGTGATAAAAGGAAAGAAAATGTGTGGAATGATGGAGTGGTCTTTGTAGGTGGTAAGCAGTTTCTCGTGCGCCCTCAAAGATGTAAGTGGAACTCCTAAATTTTGTGCAATTAGCCCAAGGGAGTGACATGTAGCACGAGAAAACCAATTTTCTCGCGTGCTCTTGGGCAAATATCGGTAGTGCAAGAATTCGTGCGAGATTTCACAATAGCCATTGGATCATGCAGGATTGATCAATGGTGGATATCGGCCAAGCTAGTTGGCGATGGGTAACGTGATAGCCATTAGATCAGGAAAGACAGATTGACGGTGGAGATGTGGAGAACCTAAAGTCAAACGTTGTAATGAATAAAAGTGGTAAGCAGTATCTCGCATGCCCCAAGGGTTGTAAGTTGTATTTCTACATTTTACGCGATTAACCTAAGTGAATGACATATAGCATGGGAAAATGAATTTTATCACATGCTCTCGGGTGGATATCGGTCATGTAAGAGTTTGCACAAGATTGCGCGATAGCTGTTGGATCATGCGAGATTGATCAACGGTGGAGATCGGCCAAGCTAGTTGGTGATCGGTTGACATAATAGCCGTTGGATAGAGAGCGTGATAAATTGACAGTGGAGATTTGGAGCGCATAAAGTAGGTGGAATAATTCACGATAGCTGTTGGATCAAGCTAGACAGATCGTCGGTGGATACTTGGAGCACATAAAGTCAAGCGTTGAAATGAATCAGATATTGATTGGTCAGGTTTTTTGTGGATAAGATGGTAAGGAGATCTAAGGGTATAATCTGCTTAATACGTGATTTATTGGCTCGCTCTTAAGCTTTTTGTGTTGAAGGAAATGAGAATATGAGTGAGATCTATTACAAAAAGAGAGTGATTGAAAATGATAACGATGAAATGAACCAAGTGTTGAATCAATACAGTAATCTCCAAAGCTCATGTGATAACTAGAAATTTGAAACACAACCAATCTACTCTACACTGTTGTAATGAAAATGCAGCTACTTAAGCAAATGAAATATTAAACCATGAATCTATGTGCTATACTATTGTAATGGAAATGCAACTATTTAAGCAAATGACTGATTAAACCATGGATCTATGCTAGCATACATGTATAGTAAAGAGGAGCCTTAGCTGCTAGGGTTGTGCCCTAACCCAAGAGCTTCAACCCTCTGAGTTAACTCAGTGCTGGCTCAGAACAAAACTCATTCTTATTATCAAAACAATGGATTACATAAAAAACTGTCACAAGTCTTGTAGCTCGAAAATATAGTAAAGTTCTAGAATCAAAAGTATGAATCCCACTGAGGTCCTAGAGCTGTCTACTTATACAACTGAAGTCTCCAACGACTTCCTTAAATTAGTGCTTTGACTTTCACTTGCTCGGCTGCCTTCTAGTCCTCATGATTTGGTTGTTTGCACTCTGAGCTCATGGAGGAATATTCGAATGGAGGAGTAGTAGATGAGGAGGATTTACCTCCTATAATTCCTCTCCCTTGTCACATTCGAGTTTTGACCAAGGTCTTTGCCAAAATTTGTTGCTTTTATCCTTTAATCCTTCGTTAAATGCACATTAGACCACAAAGCAAAATATCCAACTCTAAATCATCTCATAAAAAAAATATAATAAAAAGTATGCAATAAGTTGTGAGAATAGTTGGTTTGACAAAGTTAGGAGGTGAATTAAGGCCCATATAATTACCCAATGATGAGGCTCATCAGCATCCATACCCTGCATCGTAAGTTTCTTAAGGCTCAATACCACTCCACCAACTCTATTGCAATTGCAATATAAACTGAACCTGCGGGGATTATCCAATACAAAACATAAAACCCCGCATCCATAACTATTGCAAGATCCAAAGACTTAAGGAAAAAACCTGCTACACACTGCCAATTTTGATTGCGATATAAACCCCAAACCCGATGGGAAAATCCATTACAATTAATAAAACCCTGCACCTGTGACTACCGCAGGTTCTAAAAATCTTAAGTCCATACCCCACTGTCGATTGTGATATGTGATTAAGCCCAAATCTATGGGGATTATCAACTTCATTTCATTAAAATCCCCCATCCGCACAATCGCAACAACCATTTCCTTATGCTAATTGTGATATGTGATATAAGCTGGAACCAACAGGGTTATACATTCCAGTCCATAAATTTCCCGCGTCCAGACTATCACAAGTTCTAAGGATCATGCCTCCTACCTTGTACTGATTGTGATTGTGATTTTTTATGTAACCCAGACCTAACATGATTATTAATTACATTACATAATCCGTCCTGCATCCATCACATCACAATTTCCATAAACATCTAACATACCATAACCCTTTGCTAAAAATTATTTGCGATTTGCAATAGGAGCCACCTCTGCCATGTCATCCCTGACATCATCCATGATGTCATCTTCCACATAATCGCCACTTCATCCTCCATGTCACATGTCACATGTCACGTCACCCACCACATCACATCATGATGTCATTCATGACGTCACCTCACATATTGCAATCCAAAAAAAGAAATCATAAGGCCTGTTTCACAGCGCTACGTAGAAAATTGTGATTTCCCACATCACGTCATCATGATGTCAGCACTCAAGATTTGTGATTTCAATTGTGATTATTACGCTTCTATATGTTGCTATGGTTGCGATTTAATTAAATAGGCCTTATGCTGCTTTCCACTTCACGCCCATTCCTTTGTCTCCATTCCGACAGTCGATTGCGAAGTAACTCCACCATATCCCTCTTCCATCTGCTCTGCCACAACTACGATATTTCAAATAAAATTAAAGGCTTACTCCTATTTCTCCTCCCCGATGTTTACGATTGTGATTGTTATGCTCCAAGTTTTAAGCCTAATTTTCTGAAAATGTCATTTGTTTCAAATGAAACTCGCTTATCAGTCTCATTTATTTTTAGCTTATCAATTCATGTTTTTCATGTTCAGATTCATGACAGAGGAGGACAATTATGTTGATAAGTGGCAGTTCAGTTTAGATAAACTAACAAACACCCAGAGAATCTGATCAAGCAATAAGGCCAATTTGAACAAACAACAAGATCAAGAGATTATGATGAAAATTTTGTTTTTCAGATACGTGATTGAAATGAATTGTTCAACTCCCTTAACGTTTGAAGAAAAAGAAGTTGTTTTCAGTAACGACTATTTAGACAGGATGTTGGCATTAAACCAAAGGTCCGAAATTTTATGAAGAAAGGCTTATGAAAGCTCACACTATTGTACTTTCACACTTTTCTCAATAGAATGAATAGAACATTGTTTTAGGATTTTTCATAAAGGATTTTGATAAGTTGCACTACTATACACCTGGAATCATCTTTGTGAGAAAGACTAAACTGATACTAGTTCTATTTTGAGTTGAGGAACATGTACCTGGTATTTCCATCTTTGTGCCTTTGTTTTATTCATAAATAAATAGTGTATTTATCTTTTCAGATTTCTTATTACATGGTATTTCTACTCTTCTCTGCAATTCAAGAATTCTTGAAGGCACTATTGTATAAAAGATTTAGAGTTGTAGGTTAGAGGAGAAACTCATATCTAAACAATTGTTGAGAAATTTTCTTTTGAACTCTGAATTATGTTTTGATGGGCAGAGTTCGTGCTATTACAACTCTAGTTTTAAAAGCATAAGTTCAAGCATCGTAAAATATTGTTGGAGACCATAGTAAGAGAAATGCATTTAATAAACTGGTATTTTTAATACTATTGTTTTTAATACTAGTTTCATTTTATAATGATAGGAATGTGTCATTTTATTCATATTTGTGCACTATTGTCGTTATGAGTAACTTTTCTCATTCATATGTTATTATTTATCTCTTCTCTTATGTGTTGAATTATGATTTATGAGTAACTATTTACTCATAAATCTGTCTTTAATATCAATTTAAAAAATAATGATATGTTGTGAACTATTTCCTCATATTCTTGTTTAATTATTCGAATTATTGATTTAATAATCAATATCATTTTGTGAAATACTTCCTAAATGTTATCGATTGATTATTTCAATTAAGAGGTCTCTTAATAGAATATGTTTTGGAATTCATAACGTCAGTTAATTGAACTATTTCATTAGCTTGATATACATTATAAGACAAACATATTTAAATCCCAAATCATTTAAATATATTGCTCTCGATTGGGTTAGATCTATATCTGCCTAATTGAAATAAGATTAGGATTTAGTTTCTTTTTTCTTGCATTTTAGAATTAGTTTGCATTTAGATTAAGTGTACATTTCTAAAAGTCCTCTTTCGAGGCAGAACTTTATATTGGTTTGGTTGTTCCAACAAAACAACTTAAGGATCATTCTTCTTGCTTGATCAACCCGAAGAATTGATTCAATGGCCCTAGCTATTATTAATTAGAGATATATTTAAAGATGATAGAGGTTGGGATAAGGTAACTGGAATTAATTGAACCAGTTGGAACCACTATCCCAAATGGAAAAAGAGTTGTTTTAAGGTCTGGACCGAGTGATTATCCTCAATGTTGTGGCAACGATTTTCAAGGCCTCAACATTTTTGGCGCTGGAATGAGGGCTTGAATTAGTTATTTGTTGATATCATTTTTAAATAATCATGGCTCCCATATGCATTCCTACACTTGGTCATGCATTCAGTTCACCTAAGCCTACACGAGGCATGCCCAAGAAGCAGATCGAGTCCTTGTCATAGTTAAAGTTCGATGATGAGAGTAATATTTATGCATTAAATCATATTGTTGATTTTATTAATAGATGTAAATATTTTAATATTATCATTGATAATGAGTTTTGCAACCTTTTCACTCTCACATTCAAAGGACGGATCCGTAAATGGTTCTTGGTGCTTCCCGAGAAGTCAATTCATTCATGGAAACATTTTTGCCAGGTATTTCTCAAAGCACATCAAAATTACAGTTACAATAGTTTGTGTTTAGAATTAGATAATCTTTACATGTATGATAATGAATCTTTAGATGATTTTTATAATAGATTTTGGTCCTTTTTTTATAGATTTCATTTAGATAATTTTCCTTCAACTGAAGATTTAGTTGAATGTTTCACTTCTCTTGTTTCTTTCCATTTTGAAGATAATGAATCAATTAATGAAGAACAAGACACATTTAACTCATTAACTAGTCTTCAATCACCAAACGATTTTATGGAAATCGAATCTACAATTGTAATTAAATAACAACATTCTTCTTTACAAAAGCTCAATTCTCATTTTCTGATTTCTAAAATAAATATTTCCAATATAAATATAGAATCTGAAAATGTTATTGCAACAATTTTTTATGATGCATGTGATCAATCAGTAGTTCAAAAAAAAATCCAATCTACAACAAGACTTGGATAATGAACATATTAATTTATCTTCTTTCAAAGAAAATTCAGAAAATGTTTCTCTAATTGAAACAGCTTCCTTAAACCTAGATTATAATACGAAAAGTTCTATCAACGATTCATTTTAGCCATCATTATATTCTGGAATGCATTATTTTCTTTATCCTCATGTGTTTTTAAATCAGAATATAGTCAATAATGATCACCTTAATCTTTCAAGTGATAATCTTCCTAATCTTTGTTCTGAAAATTCTGCATCTATTACTCATTTGGATGATAATTCTTTAATTGCAAAACCCTCTTCTTTTGTATTTTCTGATTTTGTTAGTTCAGATCAGCCATTTAATTTTCATAAGAAGAAAGTAATTTACGATGATTATCATGACAATGAAGATAAAGAATCACATCTTGTACAAAGTGCACCAATTTCGAAAATTGATCTATCTTGTAAAGCTTCACACACTTTAATTTTGTCTCGTCTTATTGAACACAAACTTAATTTTGAGAATTTTGATGAGTTAATGTTGCGAGTTTCTAACATATTTCATTCTAATTTTCTTTTAGAAACTTGCAATTATAAGTTTTTCAGGGAATGTCCTTTTAGTGACAATTCATTGACTAAAATCCAAGATGAGTTCCAGAATTTCCTTGTAAAATTATTTTGTAATTTTAGTTTTCAGAATGATTTATTTGTTTTTACATTTTTTCCTTTTTCTTTATTTTCCTTTTGAAAGCATGTTCAATCTCTCCATATTGAATATCCTCAAGATTTATTAAATAAAAATGATGAAATGGTTATTCATAATCCTGAATATAAAAAATCTTTTCGTTTCCAATTTAATTCCATATTTAGAAATTCATTCCAATCATTTTATCATCAGACAAATTTAAATCTTGAGAGTGTTCTTCCTTCACAACATGTCTTGCCATCATCTCCTTTGGAAAGTTTTCATTCTCTAACAAATATTCATCCATTCTTTTATGATCCCATTAATATTTGTTTAGAGCATGCTTTCCAAAAAACATGGTTTACTAACACGTTAATTGTAAATAAAATTATTTTTGTACATAATTTTACCTTAGATGTAAATAATAAATTTTGTTTCATTTTGATTGCTTTTGTTATCTTGTTACTAATGTTTGACTTGTACACATAGGTAGGTAATAAAACAAGAGAATGGTTACATTGGAAGTATGATTATACATTGTCATGTTTCCTTCATTAAGTTAGAATTAGGAGTATATTAGTTTAGATTAGATTCAATAAATAATGATTTTGAGTTAATTTCCTTGCATTGAAGAAAGTCATATCTTTCCGGTAATATTAAATTCTTCAATGGTAAGTCTCATATACTCACTTTCATTCATTTCCTTAATTTTTATATTTAGTTTTGTTTTCTTATTTTCTGTTGGTATGTAACTCTCTTTTGTAGCTCTTCACAAACGTTTTCACACCTTCACCAGATCAAAATTGCGAGCTCAAAGAAGCAGTAATGATTTTCATTGAATCAACCAAAATGGGGAAGTTATTGATGTAGGAGCATCTGGACTTAGCCAACAATGTGATGGTTTGTTCACATGTTGAGGCTAAATGAGTTGAATTTCACTGACCTGAGTGGTCAAAAGTCAGTTTTGGTAGAGAGGGTTGGATATCTTGAAAATGATATGTACTTCATTATTGTAATAGTTAGGAAATTGTCTTATTTTAGACTACGAGCTAAGTTGTTAGAATAGGTGTGTAATAGAAATTAAAAATAGAGATTTGATTTTTATATTGATTAAAATAGAGATCAAGTTATTAGTATAGTGAGAATAGGATTTGACTCATAAAAGAGAAGAAATTGAAATGGAAAGGGATTAGTTGTGATGATTGAGAATTGAGTGAGAGGCGATAGTTGAGTGATAGATAGGGTTTGGAGATTAAGACATAGGTCTGATAAATTACTATAATTGAGCCGAGAGGGCCAAGATTCTGTAACTATTATTATATTGAAGAAATTGATTCAATGTGCGACTGTGTGTTAATTATGGTGAAGGCTCTCGTTTACTTCTGTGAATCTATGTTCTGAAACTTAATCGGGTATTTCTTTGTTTTCCCATTTTAATTGTAAATCTCAGTGTTTATGTGTTAATCGCGAACATTTAGTATCAACTACAGGGTAGGAAAGTGCGAATATTCTTGATCGTGGTTGGAGACACGCACTCATTCATGGCCGTCGATCTCAATTTAAAACTTTTAGGTCATAGTCAACAACGGGGGTTAGGCCTGTTTTTAACCCATGTGCTTGTTGAAGACCCGCCAGTCGTAGAATTGATGGCCTCTGTTATCCAATGGATATTGGGTCACCAAGTGTTCATATTTTAATTCCAAAGACAGACCCGAACTTTTATAAATCAAGTATTTATGATCCTTATCATCTCTGTAAGGGCAAATAAGCGTTGCGCAAGTTCCCCAGCCGATATCGTTGTGAACCATTGGATCCAGTGCTCTTTGATCAATGGTGGAGGATCAACGGATTGTTTTGTTGATTGGAGTGAGTGATGACCATTAGATCTGAAGAGAGGAGATCAACGGCGTAGGGCGAAGTGCATGTTTACAAAGGAAAAGTCAACATGGGACCCTCAGTGTAAGGTAAGCCACGTATAGAATCCATTATAACACATCTGATTTGTTATAAAGTAACCAATAGTCTATCTTTAAGACTACCACCTTGATTTCATCATCCTCCTGTGTAATTTTTGGTATCAAAGCACAAAGATTGAGTTGACTGCAGTAAACATGCCGCTAGTGAGAGGAGCTGGCGTAGGTTGAGGAAGACCTGAAGCAAATTCAGTTCTGCTGGAGGAGATCTAGAGTCTGTGTACAAGGATGGACAAAATGGAGACTGCTCAGAGGAGAACACCTGATGAAGGAGTTGCCAGTGCTGCAAAAGAATCTTCTGAGGAAGAAGAAGAGGAGGAGGAAAATGAAACTACGAAAGTTATCAAGATGTTGGCTAAAGTAGGTGGAAAACCAAAGGTGGTAATTCCTGCATATGAAGGAAGTGACAATGCAGAAGAGCTAATGGATTGGATCAGTCCACTGGACAAATATTTTGACTATGAAGAGGTTGATGACAAAAAGAAGGTGAAATTTGTAGTTACTAGATTGAAGGGTCATGCAGCTATTTAGTGGGATGAACTACAAACATCCATAACAAGAAAAGGAAAGTCCAAGATCAAGCAATGGGACAAAATGGTGAGTAAAATGAAAGCTAAATTTATGCCAAAATATTATCAGTTAAATCTTTTCAAACAGTTACAGAATTTAATGAAAAAAGGAATTTCTGTTAAAGAATATACAGAAGAGTTTTATAGATTGAGTATTAGAGCAGGACACGCAGAGGATGACATGGAGAAAGTAGTCAGATATATCAATGGCTTAAGATATGACATACAGGATGAGATCAATTTGATGAGTCTGAAGACCATTGAAGATGCCTATCAAGCTGGTTTGAAGGTAGAAGAGAAGATGTTGAGAAAACAAAATCAGAGGAATAGAGGGAAAAGTTTAGCAAGAGATAGAGGAACTACCATACCAAGGTTTCAGCAACATCATAATGAAGCAGGAAGTTCAAGTAGCAGACCACCACAGAGGGGATATTTTAATAGAGGAAGATTTTCACCCAAAGGAAGAGGTTGAGGAAGAGATATTCGGTGTTACACATGTGGAGAATGGGGACATGGATGATGGGACTGTCCTCATAATAAAACAACAAGTCAGAGGAATGTGAATGTGGCTGAGGAAAAGGAAGAAAAACCTCAAATTACAGACAAGGAAGAATCCCCTGAAGTAGGAGAATCCCTGTTGTTGAAAAGGGCATTTCTTAAGGCAGATAAAGAGACTAAAGAACCAGCTCAGAGGAAGATTTTATTTAGAACTACATGCAAATCCAAAGGTAAATGTTGTAAAGTGATAATTAACAGTGGAAGCACTGATAACCTTGTTTCTACAGAGATGGTGGACAAGCTAGGATTAGTGAAGACAGTACACCCTACTCCTTACAAAACGTCATGGTTGCAGAAAGGACATCAGATTACTGTGATAGAACAATGCAAGGTAGAGATACAGATTGGTACTTATAAAGATGTGATATTGTGGGATATAATGCCAATGGATGTATTCCATGTATTGTTGGGAAGACCTTGGTAGTTTGATTGGAAAGCTATTCATGATGGGAGGAAAAATACTTATACTCTGGAGAAGGATGGAAATAAACATACACTACTGCCATTAAAGGATGAAGCCGATAAAGGAGCACCTGGAAATAGTGTTATGCTGATGAGTGGAAAGGAGCTATTGCAAGAGGTTGGAAAAGGTGAATTAATGCATTGTGTTGTCATAGGGAGACATAAGGTAATTTTGACTTCCATAAACTTAGATGATTTATGTAAAGAAATGAAAACTCTGTTGAATGATTTTGCTGATATTATTTTGGATGATTTGCCAAATGCATTGCCACCAATCAGGAGTATTAGTCATCATATTGATCTAATACCAGGAGCAAGTTTGCAAAACAAAGCAGCATACCTATTAACTCCTCAAGAGAATGCATATGTTGGAAAACAAGTGTAAGAACTGATGGATAAGGGACTAATCAGAGAGAGTCTTAGTCCATGTGTTGTACCAACAGTACTCAGTCCAAAGAAAGGAGGTGAATGGAGTATGTGTACAGATTCCAGAGCCATAAACAATATCACTATCAGGTATAGATTTCCTTTATCACACATGGATGATTTGATGGATTGTTTGAGTGGGTCAAAGTATTTTACTAAAATAGATATGAAGAGTGGATATCATCAAATAATAATTAGAGAAGGAGATGAATGGAAGACTGCATTTAAAACAAACAGTGGGTTGTATGAGTGGTTAGTGATGCCTTTTGGACTCACTAATGCACCTAGCACGTTCATGAGATTGATGAATGAATTTTTGAAGGAATATGCAGGCAAGTTTGTTATTGTTCATCTTCATGATATTCTAGTTTTTAGTAGAAGTAAACAAGAACATCTAGAGCATCTTAAATTGGTTTTAATAACTCTACAGGAAGAGAAACTACTGATAAATCTGAAGAAATTTAGTTTCATGAAAGAAGAATTAATTTACTTGGGATTTGTAGTTTCTAAAGAAGGGTTGAAAATGGATCCAGAGAAAGTCCAAGCAATTTGGAACTAGCCTATTCCAAGGAATATATTTGAGGTAAGAAGTTTTCATGGTCTTGCAAGTTTTTATAGGAAATTTATCAAAGGTTTTAGTCAGATTTGTGCTCCAATTCTTGAAACAATCAAGGAGACTAATCATCCATTCAAGTGGATAGAAGCAGCAAACAGGAATTTTAAGTTGCTAAAGAGGAAAATCACAGAGAAACGAATTTTTTAGCTTTACCTTATTTTGAAAAAGTATTTCAAGTTGAAACAAATGCTAGTGGAGTTGCAACTGGAGTAGTTTTGAGTCAGGAATAGAGACCAATAGCATACTTCAGTGAGAAATTAAATGAAGCCAAGTGTTATCTCAAAATCAGACCCTGGAAGGCTGCAGACCATGAAGACTTCAAGTAACTGTTTCAAACCTACTTTAGGCTGAGGCTTAGCCTCCCCAACCTGAGAGGGCTCTCTTGAAGGATTAAAGGTTTTTGATTATGATCAAGATGGCTAACTCTTGTGAAACAGATAAAAATGAAAATGGTGGAAACACAACTAACAAGTATCGATTGGGCTTATGGAGTCATATATGATTCAGTATTAACAGTAGGGTTTGTTTTTCATAGAAGTCAAGGCATTCAGATTTCAACATATGCAGAGCACACCAAACACATAGAAGGCAATTTTACGAATATATGAAGGAAATTAGAGCACTGTTAGCGATTTCTAAGTAATCACATACTCACAACGCTATAGATAACATGAAAATACAATAAAAGAAATTCATCACATTTAACTCTTTATGATTCTTGAGAAGCATAAGCCAGTACTGTATTACCAAAAAATAGAGTCTTTTACATAAGCCAAATATCAGAGCTTTTTTTCATAAATTTCCAACCCTTTGTACATCAGCTCCTCTGCTATATATAGAGCTCTTTTACCTAACTGAGATTCCTCCTCCAACATGAGGGGAACTCGACTTCTCCTTATACTGACACCTATTGAACTTTAACTACTTATTAAATACAACAAACTGCTAACTAGATTTTTTAGAAACCTAAGACAATTAGGAGTCTAACTCCTTATCATGCTGGTAATGGCATTAATTACAATCAAATCTAGTTCCCTGACAAGTGGTCTCCTTCAATTTAGCTGTGGTGGATGTTCTAAGCTTCTTACTGGTCCTTAATGTCATATCCCTTTACCTCTGCTGAGAAACAGGAAACTGCCCCTGTTTTTATGCTTTTGGTTTCCTCAAAGATATTCGGAAGTAATTAACCATGTTGATCTTCTTGAATTAGTCAATCAATCCATTGGAGTGCCACGTCCTTCGTGTGTTGTAAGCCTTTCCCATGTACATGTGTGCTGACAAAAACTTTTTAATGCTGATTGAAAAGTCCTTCAAAATTTGGTTGACTGAACGTTAATTATGCAGCTTCAGCAGTTTCGTAGCGCGCTACGAAACTGCTGTGTAATCACAAAACACAGCTTAACATCAAAATCCAACTGACTTGAGCCTCATTTAACTTGACATATCCCTTTCAACTGCCTTGAAGTTATCAAAACTGAGTGGGGATGTATCACTCTTCAAGAAACTGTAACAAGGAAAATCATCAAAACTTTGAATGTAACCTTACTTGCTGTGTGGTTTCTTTAAGGAGATCTTTCCCGCTGCCTTAGCTGCAGCTTCAATTCTTCAATTTTCTTCTTCATGACTCTGATCCCAGCTCTCAGCTTTGTATTGACCTTTCTGATGAATTGTGCTTCCTTTATTGCAGGGACAGTCCAGCTACGGAATTGAACATTACAGTCGACCACCTCGGGTATTTGAAATGTTTTGTCCTCCCATCGAGCTTGCATTTGGTTAAAATAAGCCTCCTTGATTGCATGTTTCCTGGAGGCTTTCTTCAGTCTAGCAATTTCAAAGTTTGCCAATTCCAACTTTCTTTTCAACTCTTCAACACTATCTTCTTCTTGAAGGGTAACTGCTTTACCTTTATCTTTTCCTTCATGAGACTGTGTTATCTCCTCTGTTTCATCTACTCCTGGCACTATCTCCTGTATGTGTTTGAAATTCCTTGTTATGGGTCTTCTTGGCTTAAAGACGAATTGAGCAACCTGATCATCAAACTTGAGTTTTTTCGAGGCTTTGATTCTCTTAGCCTTGTCTTTTCCTGACTCTATCAAATATGCTTGAACCAGGGGAGATTCCTCAATATCAATGGCTTGCAGTAAATCATTCAAGTCTCCCTTTGAAACATGGCTTTCTTCAATAATCACTGATTTGCCTTTTTCTTTAGCTACCTGGCTCCTAGTCCTTCTTCTTTGGACTCCTTCACCTGTGCTTGATTCATGTGCACCTTCTTTGATCTGAGTTTTCTCTTTGAGGGACTGCTGGGGTGTATCTTGGATAATCAGTGGCTTGGTGGGTTCCCTTACTTGTTTCCTAGCCTTTAACTTTGCAAACCTCCTGGATCTCGTTTCTGCCTGATGACCAGTTGTTGTTGGAAGATCTTTTGCAGCTTGAGGACTGAGACCAGTCTCATTCTTGAAACCAGACATAAACATGAATGTGGGCAAGTCCCTACCTACCTTCTGGAGTTCATGCAGCACGATCAACTTAACTAAGCCGTCGTGAAACATTGAGGTCTCACATGCTTCTTTCCTTAGCTGCACCTTGTCACACATTTTGCTTAAACTACGAAATAAGTAGAAAGGTAAATCAAGAGATATCTTTCCTGTGAAATGCAGCAGAAGCTTAAAATGATATGAATACACCTTATTGTATCTCCCTTCATAGGTAAGGTACCTCTGTATGTAGGTAAGCAAATTGGCATATGAGTCCTTGACATAATTTCTAGGCACATACTTGTTTAAATTTGAGTCAGTGAATTCGAGGTTCAGAAATTCTTTGCAGGGGGTCATATCAAATTTGAAATTCTTAAACCAAGTTTCTTGTCCCCTTGGAATCTCAGTAACTGTGGATATTACCTCTGGTGAGACTTGCAATTCGAGCATCCCAACCTTTGAATTCAGTCCTGTGAAATTCAAAGCAAATTCCTTGGTGATTTGTGCATGACCTCCCTAGAGTTTCTCGAAAAAATTCCAACATCCAACCTGCTTGAACGCGTGCTCAACTTCTCTGTTCTTCAAGATAAGGTCTAAACCTTCAGGTTCATTCCTTAAACATCTCCCTGATCTGTGCTCTTCCCTTTCTGTAGATCCTTCCATGAGACTTCAGCGTAATGAGGGTTAGATATACTAGCACTGCTCAATCTTCAATCTCTGCCTCGCTTGAATTGCTGCCTCACTCGATAACTGCCTCGCTTGATATACAATGAATTCAAATTGGAAACTTGCAAACTTGTGCCTCATGCAATGAATACAATCATAATTAAGACTGTGAATACCTGGCTTTTCTTGGAACTTGCAAGTACCAAGGTACCTAGTGACTGTAATGATGGAGATAAGCGGTTGGACATGATATGTGGAGTGTATAAGATGACAGTGAATGATGCAACCATAACTGAACTTGACAGATTTTACAGTTAGGAAATATTTTCTACAGATTGCACCAATCTCCGATTTCGTAGCGCAGCCAGTGTAAAATCTGGATTATGCACTACGAAATCACCTAAAACATGTTGCGTTGTGAAAACACCTAAAACGGATTTATGCACTGCGAAAACACCTAACAATGATTTAAGCGCTACGAAATCACCTATGTTGTGTGTGGAGCATGATTGTTCAGAGGTCTTTGTTTCAGCTGGATGTATACCCCAGGAAGTTTTGTACACCCCTCCACGCGGGGGGTGCGGGGGGGACTTGTCCCCCCCGCAGGGGTCCGAGGGGGCCCATCCCCCTCGACTGGGGGGTCCGGGGGCCAGCGGTCCCCCGGCGAGGGCTCGGGGGCAGCGCCCCCGAAGCCAAAAATAAATGTAAACTTTCCTTGTAAAAGTATAGTAATTTCTAGTCAATCTGGGCCGTTCATTAGGCAGATGATCTGACGGTAGAACTTATGTTTAGTTTAGGGTTTTTTGCCCTAGAAGGCAACCCCTCTCTTTGTATGAGGGAATTGTATTTGAGGCTGTGATATAGATGTGTATTCTGTGAGCGAGAAATAGAGAGGTGAGACTGTGAGAGAAAACAGAGGATATTACAGTGGATTTGTTGTAGGTTGTGTCTCTTCATTTTGCTGGATAATAGAAAGGAAGGACTGGCTGTTCGGGGTGGACGTAGCCCAAACTGGGTGAACCACGTATATCTGTGTCTCTCTTGTTTTGTGCATTTTTTGTGTTTATATTTCTGCAATATTTTAAGTGTTCCATTGCTCCATAATATATAATTTTCTAACAACTGGTATCAGAGCCGAAGGTCTATTTGGCTGATAAACTCGCAGGAAAGAAGGGTTCCTGGTTCGAGTGGGAGCAATGGCGTAAGATGGTAAGTTTAGGGTCGAGAAATTTAACGGCCAAAACTTCTCGCTGTGGAAGATGCGGATGGAAGATTATCTGTATCAGAAATATCTATGCCTACCATTGGGTGGAAAAACAAAGATGCTGACAGGTATGAAAGACGAAGAATGGAACCTTCTCGATAGAAAGGCACTTGAAACAATACGGTTGTGCCTTGCTGCATCAGTCGCATTCAACATTTCGAAGGAAACCACGACAGAGGGTTTGATGCAGACGTTGTCGAAACTATATGAAAAACCCTCGGCCTCAAACAAGGTATTTCTTATGAAACGGTTATTTAATATGAATATGTCAGAAGGTGGATCTATTGCAAAGAATTTAAATGATTTTAATACAGTTACAAGTCAGTTAAGTTCTATAAGGGTAAACTTTGATGATGAAGTTAGAGCTCTGTTATTCTTGTGCTCATTACCAGAAAGTTGGAATGGTTTGGTAATGGCCATTAGTAACTCCGTTTCTGGATCTAGTACTTTAAAGTTTGATGATGTTGTCAGTGCTATCCTTAGCAAGGAAATGCGATGGAAAAGCTCTAGTGAGACATCGGGAAATTCTTTGAGTGCGGAGTCTAGAGGAAGAAAAATGGAAAGAGGAAAGAGCTCAGGATATCGCAGTAAATCAAGGAAAGGCAGATCCAAGTCTAGATCGGGGATAGTGTGCTGGAAATGTGGAAATAAAGGACACCTAAAGAAAGACTGTAGATCTCGGAAGGGAAAAGAAGGAGATGCACAACAAGAAAACAATCATGAAGCAAATGTGACAGGTGAGGTGTTACAAGATGCTTTGATTCTTTCTTTTGAAAATATTACTAATTCCTGGGTGGTAGATTCAGGGGATTCATTCCATGCCACACCTGATAAGAAATACTTTCATGACTATGTTCAAGGAGATTTTGAAAAAGTTCTTTTGGGTGATGATAAACCCTGTAAAATCGTTAAAATGGGTAAGGTTCTTGTAAAACAGCAGAATGGAAACCAATGGCTATTAAAGGAGGTAAGGCATGTTCCAGATCTAAAGAAAAATCTGATTTCAACAGGGCAGTTAGGCGGTGAAGTTTGTGTGACAACTTTCACAGATAAAGCCTGGAAGGTCATCAAAGGAGCCCTGGTAATAGCAAAAGGTGAAAAGGTTGGTACATTGTATTTATGCAATGGTATTTCTAACTTTTTTAATGCTTTAACCTCCAAAGGAGCAGATGCAACATTATGGCATCATAGGCTCGGACACATGAGTGAAAAGGGGATGAAGATTCTTCACTCAAGGAATTTGTTGCCAAGTTTGAAAAATGTTGATTTGGACTTCTGTGAGAATTGCATTTATGGAAAACAGAAGAGAGTCATATTTCTCAGAGTTGGGAAAGAAAAGAAGAATGAAAAATTAGAGCTTGTGCATACAGATGTATGGGGACCTACTCAGGTATCATCTCTCAGTGGCTCTCGTTATTATGTTACTTTTATTGATGATGCAACTAGAAAAACTTGGATTTATTGTATTAAGAATAAATCTGATGTATTTGATACTTTCAAGAAATGGAAAGCTTTGGTTGAGATTGAGACAGGAAAAAAATTGAAGTGTCTTAGATCAGACAATGGAGGTGAATATTGTAGCAAAGAGTTTGATAGGTACTGTTCAGAGCATGGAATTCGCAGAGAGAAGATAGTTCCAAGAACACCACAAGGAAATGGTGTGTCAGAAAGAATGAACAGAAAAATCATGGAGTGTGCAAGGTGCATGAGATTGCATGCAGGATTGCCTTTACAGTTTTGGGCAGATGCTGTAGACACTGTTGTTTATCTAATAAACAGAGGGCCTTCAAGTTCCTTGGATGGTGGTGTTCCGGAGGAAGCATGGACAGGTAAAAAGGTAAACTACTCTTTTTTAAATCCTTTTGGTTGTGAGGCCTTTGTCCATATTGATAAAGAAAATAGAACAAAGCTTGAGGCAAAGTCAAAGAAATGTACCTTTATTGGATATGGTGTTAATGATTTTGGTTATCGCTTATATGATTATGAAAATCCCAAAATCATTAGGAGCAGAGATGTAATATTCAATGAAAAGGTCTTGTATAAGAATCAGTTGTAGGAAAATAAGCAATAAAAAGAAAACAAGGAATATGCAGTTCTTGACGGAATCACTGAAAAATTAAAGGTGCCTGAAAATAATAATAATCAACAAGCACAACAACAACAACCACCACAACAGCAACATGCACCCCAAACACCCGAAAGTGGTGTTAGAATATCTACCAGGATAAGTAGACCCCCTGAACGTTACTCTCCTTCATTATATTATTTATTGTTGACTGATTCTGGTGAACCCGAATGTTATGAAGAAGCAATGCAGGTAGAAACCAGGAAGAAGTGGGAGCAAGCCATGAAAGAAGAGATGGACTCCTTAGCACATAACCAGACTTGGGACTTAGTCAGGTTGCCTGCATGTAAAACAGCATTGCAGAATAAATGGGTTTACAGGCTGAAGGAAGAAGATGGAGGAAAACAGAGGTATAAAGCTAGACTTGTGGTGAAGGGGTTTGCACAAAATAAAGGTATTGATTTTGATGAAATATTTTCTCCTGTTGTTAAAATGACTTCAATCAGAACTATTTTAAGTCTTGTAGCAGCTGAAGATTTGCATCTTGAGCAGTTAGATGTAAAGACAGCCTTTCTCCATGGGGATTTGGAGGAAGAGATATATATGCAGCAACCACAAGGATATGAGGTGAAAGGGAAGGAGAAACTAGTGTGCAGGTCGAAGAAGAGCTTGTATGGCTTAAAACAGGCTCCAAGGTAGTGGTATCTAAAATTTGACAAGTTTATGTCTGAACAAGGTTATACTAGATGTCACTCTGATCATTGTGTTTATTTGAAAAAGAAAAATGATGGCAGCTATATTATATTGTTATTGTATGTAGATGACATGCTTGTTGCAGGATCTAACATGCAGGAAATAAATGTGCTCAAAAGAAAATTGGCAAATTCATTTGCAATGAAGGATTTGGGAGCTGCAAAACAAATCCTTGGTATGAGAATAACTAGAGACAGGAAAAATCGTAAATTAACATTGTCTCAGAATGAGTACATACAAAAGGTGTTGAAAAGATTTAACATGCACAATGTAAAACCAGTTAGTACACCTATTGCTAGCCATTTCAAACTTAGCAAGGAAATGTGCCCAAAGACCCAAGAAGACATGGATTATATCTCTAAAGTTCCATATGCATCAGCAGTTGGAAACTTAATGTATGCAATGGTCTGCACAAGGCCTGATATTGCACATGCAGTGGGAGTTGTAAGTAGGTACATGAACAATCCAGGAAAGGAACATTGGATGGTAGTGAAATGGATTCTCAGATATTTGAAAGGTACCACAAATCAAGCATTATGCTTTGGTGGTTCAAACATCTCCCTACAAGGATATGTTGATGCAGATATGGCAGGTGACAGAGATAACAGGAGGAGCACTACAGGATATGTATTTACTGTTGGAGGAATAGCTGTTAGTTGGGTTTCAAAAATCCAAAGTGTTGTTGCACTTTCAACTACAGAAGCAGAGTATGTTGCTGCTACAGAGGCTAGTAAAGAAATGATTTGGTTACAAAGGTTTATGGGTGAGTTGGGTAAAAAGCATGATATGGGCACATTATACAGTCATAGCCAAAGTGCCATTCATCTTGCAAAGAACTCAGCATTTCATTCCAGGACTAAACACATACAGCTCAAGTATCATTTCATACGATCAGTGTTGGAAGATGGAGAGTTGAAGCTGGAAAAGATACACACTAGCCAGAATCCTGCAGATATGCTAACAAAAGTTGTAACCAGGGAGAAAATGAGAACATGCTCAGTTTCAATTGGTCTTCAAGGATGATGATGAAGATGAGAAACAGCCAGGTCCAAAGAGGAGTCATTGTCCAGCAAATGAAGTAGTGGTGGAGTTGCTACAATCATTCTCCAAGTGGGAGATTGTTGTGTGTGGAGCATGACTATTCAGAGGTCTTTGTTTCAGTCGGATGTATACCCCAAGAAGTTTTGTACACCGCTCCACGCAGGGGGGTGTGGGGGGGACTTGTCCCCCCCGCGGACCCATCCCCCTGGCTGGGGGGTCCGGGGGCCAGCGGTCCCCCTGCGGGGGCTCGAGGGTAGCTCCCCCGAAGCCAAAAATAAATGTAAAATTGCCTTGTAAAAGTATAGTAATTTCTAGTCAATCTGGGCCGTTCATTAGGCAGATGATCTGACGGTAGAACTTATGTTTAGTTTAGGGTTTTTTGCCCTAGAAGGCAACCCCTCTCTTTGTATGAGGGAATTGTATTTGAGGCTGTGATATAGATGTGTATTCTATGAGCGAGAAACAGAGATGTGAGACTGTGAGAGAAAACAGAGGATATTACAGCAGATTTGTTGTAGGTTGTGTCTCTTCATTTTACTGGATAATAGAAAGGAAGGACTGGCTGTTCGGGGTGGACATAGCCCAAACTGGGTGAACCACGTATATTTGTGTCTCTCTTGTTTTGTGCGTTTTCTGTGTTTATATTTCTGCAATATTTTAAGTGTTCCATTGCTCCGTAATATATAATTTTCTAACAACCTAAAGAGCTTTGTAGCACATAATAACCTTTGAACAAAGCTGACACATGGAAATTGTGAGAGTTATGAGACCAGTGATGAATGAGAATGCATGGTGGACCTTTATTTAAGTATACCATCAAGACTCCTAAGACTCAGACTCTAAGGCAAACAAAAAAAACCAAACTTAGACCAGCACCGACCTTTACCATCAAACTAATGTGAGAAATTTGGGCATTAGAATTCTTAAGTGATAACACCAAGAATAATTATTCTTCTTATGATAAAGAATTTTATGCTATTGTACAAGCCTTAAAAATGGAGACATTATTTTCTACCAAAAGAGTTTGTATTGTATTTTGACAATCATGCATTACAGTTCATAGACAATCAACCAAAATTGAACCAAAAACATGTCAAGTGGGTAGAGTTTTTGCAGAGATTTACTTTTGTGATAAAACCCACCAGTGGTAATTTGAACAAAGTTGTTGATGCTTTAAGCAAGGTAAATTTCATTGTGCAAGAATTAAAAGTTGGTGTTGTAGGATTTGAAGAAATGGTTGAAATATATAAAGATGATGCAGATTTCAAAGATATTTATACAACAGTACAAAATCCAATAGTTCATAACAAAATTCAGTGGTTAGATTATCTTATCCAAGGAGGTTTATTATTTAAAGGCAACAAGTTGTGCATTCCCAAATGTTCTATTGGGGAAAACATAATAAAGTAGAAACACAGTGGAGGATTATCTGGTCACTTTGGACAAGACAAAACCTTTGCTCAGGTAAGTACTTTTTACTATTGGCCAAAGATGTAGACAATGTTAAGAGATTTGTTGAGAAGTGTAGGATATGCTAGCATGCTAAAGGTAGAAGCCAGAATATAGGATTTACCAGCCATTTCCAATACCAGACCGATCATGGGATGTAGTTAGCATGGATTTTGTTTTGGGGTTACCTAAAACTCAAAGGGGGAATGATTCCATTTATGTTGTGGTAGATAGATTTTCCAAAATGGCACATTTCATTGCATGTAAGAGGACTAGTGATGCAACACATATGGCTAATCTATTTTTTTCAGAAATTGTAAGATTACATGGATTGCCTGTAAGTATTGTGTCTGATAGAGATACAAAGTTTGTAGGGAATTTCTGGAGAACTCTTTGGAAGAAACTAGGTGCTAACCTCAGTTTCAGTTCAGCATACCATCCTCAAATAGATGGACAGACCGAAGTGGTAAATAGAAGCTTGGGGAACGTATTGAGAAGTTTAATGTATCAAAATCCTAAGCAGTGGAATTTAGCACTAGCTTGGGCTGAGTTTGCTTATAATGACACTCCAAACCGAAGTACTGGAATGAGTCCATTTCAGATTGTTTTTGGGATGAATCCAAGGGGTGTGTATGAGCTCAGAAATTTGGGTAAATAGGAGACAAGAAGTGCAAAAGCTGAAGAGTATGCAGAGTAGATGCAGAGACTACAAGAAGATGTCAAAGGAATATTTCAGGAAAGTAGTGGAAAATACAAACAAAGAGTAGATATGAAAAGAAGAGAGAAAGAATTCCAAGTGGGAGATTTAGTGATGGTGTATTTGAGAAAAGAAATATTTCTTGCTAAGACTTACAATAAACTAAAAATGAAAAAGATAGGACCATATAGAATTGTAAGGAAGTTTTCAACTAATTCTTATGAAATTGAATTGCCAGAAGAGATTGGAATATCACCTATCCTTAATGTTGCAAATTTGTATCCATACAAAGAGACAGAGACAGAGCTACAGGAGGAAACTCTAGAAGATGAAGTTCAAACTTTGAACTGGGAAGAACAAATGCCAAAGACAGTGAAGAAACAGGTGGAAGATGTTTTGGAGAAAAGAGTTTCCAAAAGAACCAAAGGACGGGTTTATTTTCAATATCTAGTCAAATGGAAAGGACAGCCAGTGGAGGATGCTAGTTGGTTGATGACAGCAGAGTTACAGAAGTATGGAGTAAACCCTGAAATTTTAAGGGATGATTCTTTTCTTCACTGGGATTCTGATGTAAGAGCATATGGACTTAGCCAGCAATGTGATGGTTTTTTCACATGCTGTAGCTAAATGAGTTGAATTTCACTGACCTAAGTGGTCAAAAGTCAGTTTTGGTAGAGAGGGTTGGATCTCTCGAAAAAGATTTGTACTTCATTATTGTAATAGTTAAAAAAATGTCTTATTTTAGACTAAGGTATAAGTTGTTATAATAGGTGTGTAATGGAGCTTAAAAATAGAGATTTGATTGTTAGATTGATTAAAATAGAGATCAAGTTGTTAGTATAGTGAGAATAGGATTTGACTCATAAAAGAGAAGAAATTGAAATGGAAAGGGATTAGCTAAGATGATAGAGAATTGAGTGAGAAGCGAGAGTTGAGTGATAGATAGGATTTAGAGATTGAGACAGAGGTCTGATAAATTATTGTAATTGATCCGAGAGGGCCAAGACTCTGTAACTATTATTATATTGAATATATTGATTCAGTGTGCCACTGTGCGTTAATTCTAGTGAAGACTCTCATTTACTCCTATGAATATGCGTTTTGAAACTTAATTGGGTATTTCTCTGTTTTCCCATTTTAATTGTAAATCTCAGTGTTTATGTGTTAATCACAGTCATTTAGTATCAACTGCGGGGTAGGAGGGCATGGAAATTATTGATCGTGGTTGGAGACACACACTCATTCCTGGCTGTTTATCTCAATTTCAAACTTTTATGTCATAGTCAATGGCAGAGATTAAAATTGTTTTTAACCCACGTGCTAGTTGAAGACCCGCCAGCCGTAGAATTGATGGCCTCTGTTATCCAATGGATATCGGGACACCAAGTGTTCAGATTTTAATTCCAAAGACGGACCCGAACTTTTATAGATCAAGGATTTATAATCTTTATCGACTCTGTAAGGGAGGGTAAGTGTCACGCAAGTTCCCCAGCTGATATTGTTGTGAAACGTTGGATCTAGCGTGCTTTGATCAATGGTGGAGGATCAACAGATTGTTTTGTTGATCAAGGTGAGTGATGACCATTAGATCTGGAGAGAGGAGATCAATGGCGTAGGGTGAAGCACCTGTTTACAAAGGAAAAGTCAACATGGGACCCTCAGTGTAAGGTAAGCCACGTACAAAATCTGCTATAATGCATCTGATTGGTTATAAAGTAACCAATAGTCTATTTTTAAGACTACCACCGTGATTTCATCAGCCTCCTGCATTAGTTATAAACCTTAATATTTTTCTTCAAAATAATTACTTTAATTTGAAAATGGTTAAATTTTTTTTTCAAGTTTTCCTTTTCTTTTTTTTGTAAACTTGGTGGTGCTTCCTCTATTGATATTAACTATTCAAAATCAGATCTTCCATTTGTTCTAGGTGGCTTACCTTCCTGAAGGAAACCAGATAGCCACCTGTCTGCATTAAACGTTGTCCAAAATTTGAAAAGGTCTTTCTCTATCCATCTAGCAACATTATCTTTATTATCTATACTACTCAGTTCTAGTTAAACAAGTAAAAGTTGTTCATCATAAAATTTCATCAAAATGTATTGGACCTCTACTTAAATCCTCGTCCAAAGATATTACTGGGGCTGGAGCTTTGGCACTAGAGTCGAGCATCTTACTCCTCTTCATGTCTTGAAGTGTTTGTTCAATTCTCCCCAATGCCAAGTTGTTTCTGTAAGTTTGTATATGAACTGTTGCAATCTCCCTGAGGAGTTCTGCCCTGATGGGATCCTTTTCCTTGGTGTCCTCCTTTACCTCCGGTCCTCTACTTACTTCTTGTTCCCAATTAAGAGTCATGGCCCGTGCCACCATGTTATTCATCACCTAATATTGTTGTATTGTCTATCTGAAGAGAGAGTGCCATCCTTGAGAGTTCCCTGGGTCCGACACCATGCTCTCCCATTCCTTCATGGGGATGTCTTGGTTCCTTATGTTGTCATTTAATTCTCACTCCCATCCTATAATTTTGGCTTCAATGTCTAGAGGGTTCCCTTCCATGTAGGCATTGATGAGGGTTTTCATATGTTCACATCCAGACTTTCACCCTCTCTTTCTTTTCTCTTTATTTGAACCGCTCACCCCCCTCTGCCATCTTTTTGTCTCTCTCGCTCTTCCTTGTCACCATGTTGTCTGCGTACCTGCTGCTGGATGCTTCTTTCTATTTGTTGTCCTCCTCACTGTGCTAGGCATAATGTGAGGTGAGACCTATCACATAACCATTACGATTATCAGTTTGATAATGAGCAAACATCAAAACAATTTCCCATTTACCAGTGTCACATTCGTTATCCCTTTCAGTGCCAGAACTAATGTTTTTCGAGATTTCTTTTAGAATTTCCAATCTCCTCTCATAGTTATGGTTCTTATAATTCTTACATCTCTTGTCATCATTTTTCCGTCTCGGAAACATACGTCACTCAAGCAACACGACAGAGGCATCTGCTTAGGATCGCCTCCAAGGTAGGTTGATTTACTGTTCCTTGCATCACAGGTAGTCTTGGTCATGGGGATGTTTTCTAGGGATATAGGCCTCATATCCCTATCCCTATTCTCTTCCGCCCCTAGGGGAATTAAGTTTCATTGTTTCCCTCTTTTCTCGGTTCTAATTTCTCTCCGATGTTTCACATTTTTTCCTTCTGGTTTTATCATGGAATCCCCAACAGGAGTCCTTATGACCTCGCTCTCTCGCATTTCGTTTTGTGGGTTAACCATGGTGGAGACCTCCTGGATGTTATTCCCTCCACTCCTAACTTACTCCCCAGGATTTCCATTACACATTCTACTGTTTTCGACCAACTAGGGTCCCAGGAATTCCTGCGTTCCTCCTTACCAAACTCATTCCCTAACCTGAACAAATTTCCTAGTTTAATGCAGAAAGCCATGCTATGCCTTAATGTTATCGGGAAAACTAGTGTCCATTTAGAACTGCTAGTCCCACTAAGATGGGTAGCTATCTTAGAAACAAACAAACTAAAGTTACTCGTGTCTTCCTTTATGAGAGATAGATGAGAGAGGAGCAGAGAGTACCAACCTTAGTCTTTTGTTAGTCTCCTTGCTCATTTCCTCTCTCCTTTGATAGAGCTTTTGCCACTTCTTTCTCAATTGTCCCCCTTCAAAGGACACCTGTCGATTCAAAGCAGCAAAATACCATCAAAGCATAGAGTTCTATAACCATAAATAATGTAGGATCAGATGTACATTAACCATATAAATGCATATACAAATACAAGATTCAGAGATATACAAGCATATGGAGGAAAACTCAAATAGCTTTATTGATAGAAGTAGTAGAAGAGAGGATTACAACCAAGCTGTCTGATCCAACATCATCCTCCCAGCATGAAATCCCTCTTCGCCTCATACAAAGCAAGATCACGCAACATTGTCTTCAAAGAGAAACCAACAGCACTTCCTTGCAAATTACAAAATTTCAGCCTTTGGATCTCTAGGATGAGGTATCCATATATAGATGTTTGCAGGAGAGTGAGGCAGCTTTTGGGATTTTGATTAGTGTCATTTCACTGATAGTTCTTGGTTCCACTTGGAGATTTCATGATCTCTTACTCATCCCTGAGCGAATTCAAAGAGGCAAGTGTCATATGAGCAGTTTCTAGAAGGTTCTTTGAGTTTCCACCTAGCAAACTGCTTCTACCATTTGTCTACTCTCACTCATTGCACCCTACATAAGGGCTTTTCAGTATTCATTGCACCCCCCGTGTGTAACAGGTGAGATGCATTGCACCCTCAGCATGGAGCAGTCTGTATGGTCCAATTTTGACCAGTTCTGAGTAGTTTTTCAGGGAGAACTTCTGGAAAATGATGTAATTAGCTGACCTTGTTCCTTTAGGGTATGAAACAACACTTTTAGGGGTTTTAGAAGCCCTTGGTTTATGTACATATGTGATCGGGGTTGCAGTGCCCAAATATGTCTATAAAAGTTGCCTCCTAAAGCATGAGGTTGTAAATCTTCTGATGTCGAGTGAAATGCTTTATAATGAGGATTTGAGGTTTTTTGAACTGGAAGGTGACCTGTAATAAGATGCAATACAATACATTATTTTCATAATATTTTCACGATCTAACTGAGGCAGGCATTCCCATGATCAACTTTATAAATTCATTTTCATGTACATAAGACAGACAATCATATGTGTGGCAGACTGATGATTCTTGTAGAGCCATCATCCCTTAGTTTGGATGATTATCTGTGCAACAATGATGTACATTTGATGTCTTTATTTTCCTGAATATATCGTAGCCTGGATGGATGAAACTAGCTCTGGGGTCCTCAAACTTGTTCAATCTTCGCTTAAAGTACAAGTTGATCCATGTGAAAAGATGTTTTGATGTCAAACATGGAAATACATCGCCTGATTACCAGCCAATGATGTAAGATGTTAACAGGTGTGAGAGGAATCACCGATAATGATAATGACCCTCAAGGTATTACAGTACAATTCATGTGGTGTGAATACATGAGTTGATGTCGAACACCACGCAAAATATTTCGGTCGAAGGCCATTGATGTAAACCTGTTGCCGGAAGTGAGAAACTTGCCATTGAGGCATGCAAGCTTCAAAGTACTGAAAGGGTTGTTCCTAAGTCAACTTCTTGGATAATGAGCTGATGTCGACAAGAAGTGACCCATCGTAGGAGGGCCTTAATGAATCCCACATCTACGACACGAAACAGAGAAAATGATTTTGTGGAGGTGAAAATGATCTGATGATACAAGGTTCAGGGTGGTGGTCATGAAAAATGGAGAGTGAAGGTATTGAAGCAGATGAGGCGTTAGCTAGGTTGGTGAATTCTTTGAGCGACTTCTCTTGAACATATCGGTGACACTGAAATGGATTGGTAGCATTAACCCCAATATGGATTGTACAGTGAACCAATGGTGATATGACCAGTGAACGAAATAACCCAACCCAACTCAATCATGGTGACGGAGTGAAAGTGTCATGTTCAAGAGCGACCTGCTACTAATGAAGTTATTCAAGTTTTCTTCCCTTTTTCCCCAGTCATTGCTAACCTGTACCTCTTTATTTTTTTCAAGCTTGACGATGATAACATATGCTTGTTCTATAAATTGCCATTCGAGCAAACATGTCGCTATGTTTTAATGAGCCTAGTGATAGTGAAACTCACTCTTGTCTGCATGGACAAGTTTGTCGCTATTGTTTTAACGAGTTTAATGACAAAGATAACTTGGTCCTTTTCAATTTTAGAGATTCTTAAAAGAGACGTAAAGGAAACTCCAGTATTCCTTTTTCATAATGTAATCCCTTAAGTCCAAAAAAGTATAAAATAATACAAAAGGGATGACTTTTGATAGTTTTAATGAGCCGAAGAAGACAAGCTCTCAATATTTTTGTGTAATGATCCCTCAGGTCAAAAAAGATTAAAATCTAGAGGAGGGATGGCACTTCTGATCACTTTAACGAGCTAGAGAGGCCAATTGCTTGGCAAGCTTTTCATATTTTACGAGTCAGATGAAAAGAGCTTAAAGGAGACTCATTTTTTGAGGAACGAGTGATGTTTTTGGATAGCAACTAGTCCCAGGTAAGGTTTGGAACTTTTCAATCACAGTAGTGTAAAGAAGGTGGCTAATAGAATCACTTGTCACAGCTATTCCTCAAAAGGGTAAACAATCAAATGGAGGCGTATGATTGGCTAAAAAAGAGTGGAGGTGATGGTAAGAACACGACCAAGGTTCAAAAGCTAATAATTATGCAATCACAAAGATTATTTACCGATGATGGGTTCATTTTTTAATGAGCTTAAACTCTCTGGGAACATTTTCTCATTGCTAGGTTTATTTTTTAATGAGCTTGAACTTCATGTAAAACTGCTCATGCCAGTCATATAATAAGGATGTCTCATCGATAGGTTCATTTTTTAGGGAGCTTGCCCCATTCGAAACTTTGCTCCGGAGCCTTTTGTTATGCAAGCTAGGAACGACCAACCTATGAGTTTAAAGGGTTGAGAGCCTACAAACTATGAAAATAAATGGTCACTTTTCACTTGCATGCAAAAAGGTTTGCATGCCCCTAGGTATAAAGTAGAGTTTCCAGGTCACCATATGGAAGTTCTTGCATTAGCAAGATTGTTCCATCCACGTTGCAGACAAAACACTTCCTTGGTGATGTCCATCGAAATGGACAAAGGTGACTGTTGTCAGTGCCAATCACATAACCTTTGATGGAGGAATCCTTTTCTAGATTGATCCATTTTCCTAAATGGATAGGATTGTCAGACTAGTCATATTCCTACGTGGAAACCTACCTTATATTTGGGGTTTTTCTACCGAAGCAAACCAGGGCGCATGCCTCCTAGGTTTTAGTCACAATCACTCACGCTCATCAGGTGGATGAACTAGAGATTGATGAGACATTCCTTGTGCAAAAAGACCAGTTAGTGATGGCATTTGACTAGTAGCTATGTTTGAACCGGGGAATGAAATTTGGTCTACAAGCTTGACCATTTTGCCTTCATGCGAAAAACACATCACTCGAAAGAGTGAGGAAACAATAGCTCCCATGCTATAAATGTAGTCACACCCAAGGAGTAGATTGTAATCTAGAGGTCCTTGGACTACCATCACATTTAGATGAATGGTTTTCCTTCTCAAAGTTATAGGAAAATTTGGAAGGATCCCCAACGGTTGACTGGTTCCTTTGTTGAAGCCTGTCAAATTTCGAATCTCAGGCAGAAGCGATGGCGAACCAAGCACTTTCCAAGCAGTTTACGAAAGGATACTCACAGAAGCCCCTTCATCTATGATAGTACCAACCATGATCATTCTGTAATCTTGTACTATGATTCGGAATGGTACATTAGATGGTAGGCGGGGTCTGCCTAGTAGATTCTAATCAAAGGAAACAACTAGATTGCTTGGAGGTGGGACCGAATGAATGGCAGGATAAATCTCTAACGAACTTCCTTCCTGCGGTAAAGGAATGGGTATATTTCCCCCATGTTCATCAGATTCTGTGTTAACGAAAAGAATTTGAATGGTGTCATCCGCATCCTCTTTGGTGAGAGTATCATCTAAAGGTGGACCTTCTGAAGACAAGACTGGGTCAACTGCCAGCTCGACCTGTTGACTTTGGTCCGGTGTGGACTCAAAGGGTTTATCTTCAATGATAGGTGCTTCGATCGATAACAATGGTGTGTTAGTCTGATTTTCAACTAGTGATGGACTTGGTAAGAGTTTCTTGTGTCTAGGAGGAAGTTGCTGCGGTGAAGCAGGACGTTATCTAAGACTCTTTTAGCTTTGTCTAGGAAATGACAACAGTGGAGGACATGATCACCCTCACACAGTCTACAAGGAAATTTAGATCTTCCTTTCTTTCCATTGGCTTCGTTTCCACTAGTTGATGGTGTGCTCTCAACATGATCGTCAGAGGTTGAAGACATCGGATTATGCAAGCGGGGAGACCAGTCCCTGAGGATCCACGGGATGTAGGGAAAATCTCGATGATAGTGGTCTCATTTGAAAATGACACATGGAGATTTAGGCTTGGATGGTGTAGTGTGTGGATTTTTGCCAAACGATGCATGGTTTCCCCCTTTCGCCGTTGGCTTCTTCTTCTTCTTCTCCTTCCCCTTCTTCGTCTTCTCAGTTACTTGGTTACTAGCTTCACCAAGCGAAGAGGAAGAAGGAGAGGGAGAAACAAATGAAGTAGAAGGTTGGGGGGTAACTCTAGTATCATCTAGTTGCTATTTTGATTGCTCAGGAATTATGGTGTTTTGAACGACAGAGGTCGAGAAAATCCATACTGGCAGGCCAATTGTGAGTCCTGGAAGGGACAATGTAGCCATGTTTGTAGCACCAACATCTCCCCAAGAGGAGAAGGGACTAGGATTTTCCCCAAGGGGAAATCCTTGATTGGTAGACTCCATTTTCTCAACCGAAGACCAACAAGGGAATATTGATGTTATTCCAATTAAAATAAATTTTATGACGCTTTGACACAACTTGCGTTTTCAATTTTTAAGAGTCGAGAAAAAGATAAATATGACTCTAGTCACCTTCAATTTTTAATGAGCTTGAAGTGACAAGTGCTCAGATGGAAATTTTCTTTTAGGGAGTATGAAAAGGAATGAAAGTGACTTCTCTGGAAATGTACACAGAGGGATTACCAAACCAATCGCAAAACTGTAGAATACTTTTTATGGTACGGTAGTCAATCTTCCCGAATGTTGTGTTCAGTGCATTGTGATCGATAGGGTGGCAGACAGGGCTTCCTATGGATAAAGCATGTAGCCTATTATGGTCTGCCAATATATACTCAACAGTACGTGGGAGCACAAGTCCATACTGGCACTTGTCATCTCAAAGAAGAGGAATCACCCAACCTACGATGAAAGCGATAGTTACTAGGCTTTACGACGTTGGAATACGTCTCTAGCCTAGACTTCTAAATGTTGTGCGTTAGGTTCCAAAGTGTTTTTATGTTCATTGAGGTTTATTTTACAGTTTATCTTTCTTAAGAAGTTTTCCTTTAAGGTTCACCGCATGATGTAGATATACAATTCCTAAATGTGCAATCTAAGATGATAAACAGTCGTTTACTTTCTTTTTGCAATGAAAATCTTCGCTACTAGGAAAGAGAGATGAAATCCTTTCAACATAGAGCAGAGAGCACACACTAGATGCACTTTTCTTAAAACAATTTCAGCATGCAGTCTAAATGCAAATGCACATGCATGTATTGTTTTTCAGTTTCCTTAATGTGAGAATGACAAAAAGAAAACTAAATATAGATCTGAATTATCTTCTTTCAAAGCGACAGTACTAAAAATTTTCTCTTCAAAAAATGAAAGGAATGCTAAGATGACACTTTACGATTTCGAATTCAAAAAACAAAAGGAAGAGTAAGATGACATTTTGTGATTTCAAATTCAAAAAATGAAAGGAATACCAAGACGACACTTTTTGATTTTGAATTCAAAAATTGCTTTTGACTCTTGAAATACTATTAATTCAAATCAAATACGATGGCAAAAGTGTAATCGACTATCTAAAATAGGAATTCTTTGCGACACTCTTTTTCTTGACTAAAAATGACACTTGCGACACTCTCAAATCAAAAGATGGCAGTTCGATTAAGCTACTATTTGCAAATGAGAACTGTAAATGATGAAAAATACATTAAAAACATTCACAATTCCTTCTGATGGAGGCTGAATAATGCAAAGGAAGATGGTTTCAATAGTGATATATTGATCATAGACAGCAAAACTACTAAATAAAGCTGAAGACAATGAAGAAAAAACCAAAATTTGGAGGCAAAAATAGTCTTAGTCAATCATCGCACCTGTAACACAGGGAAATAGGGATGCATCTCACCTGCAACACACGGGAGGTGTGATGCATCCAAATTGCCAATGAGAGATAGTGTGATGGTCTAGGGATGAGACTGAGCTTGGTTTTCACTCACAGTTTGCAGCTAAGTTCAGGGATTTAGGCTGAGCTAATGATTGTCAGTAAACACAAAGTATAGGGGCTGATCTAATGAGGTTATTTGAGCTACCACCAGGGCACTTAGGATGTTTACAAGTTAGATGTTCAGTTCATAAACCAACCCGAAGATTGACTGAAGCAGCGTTGATCACTTTGCGGTTTCATAGAAAAAGTAATTTTAAGGCTAGTTGGCTTAACTTCAAGCTCCATCTGTGGTTTATAAAGAAAACAACAGTAACAAAACAAACAAACTATTTGCTCCCCAGTGGGGTCGCCATTTTTTTATCAGGAAAACTAGTGTCCATTTAGAGCTGCTAGTCCCACTAAGACGGGTAGCTATCTTAGAAACAAACAAGCTAAAGTTACTTGTGTCCTCCTTTATGAGAGATAGATGAGAGAGGAGCAGAGAGTACCAACCTTAATCTTTCGCTAGTCTCCTTGCTCATTTCCTCTCTCCTTTGATAGATATTTCACCACTCCTTTCTCAATTGTCCCACCTCAAAGGACACCTGTGGAGTCAAAGCAGCAAAATACCATCAAAGCATAGAGATCTATAACCATAAACAATGTAGGATCAAATGTACATTAACCATATAAATGAATATACAAATACAAGATTTAGAGATATACAAGCATATGGAGGAAAGCTCAAATAGCTTCATTGATAGAAGTAGTAGAAGAGAGGATTACAACCAAGCTGTCTGATCCAGCATCATCCTCCCAGCATGAAAGCCCTCTTCACCTCATACAAAGCAAGATCACCCAACAATGTCTTCAAAGAGAAACCAATAGCACTTCCTTTCAAATTACAAAATTCCAACCTTTGGATCTCTAGGATGAGGGATCCATATATAAATGCTTGCAAAAGAGTGAGTCAGCTTCTGGGATTTTGATTAGTGTCATTTCACTTATATTTCTTGGTTCCACTTGGCGATTTCATGATCTCTTACTCATCCCTGGGCGAATTCAGAGAGGCAAGTGTCATATGAGCAGTTTCTAGAATATTCTTTGAGTTTCCACCTAGCAAACTGCTTCTGCCATTTGTCTACTCTCGCTCATCATACCCTGTTATCGGGAATAGTGTCTATGCAGAGCTGCTAATCCCACTAAGGCTGGTAGCTACCTTAGAAACAAACACACTAAAAACTACTTTCATTTTCCTTTATGAGTAATAGATAAGAGAAGAATAAGGAGACCAACCTCTATCTTGCACTTGGTTCCTTGCTCGATTCCTCTCTCTTCTGGTAGGTCTTTGCCACTCGCTTCCTTGTCTACCCGGCTTCAAAGAGTACCTGTAGAATCAAAGCAGCATAACACTATCCAAGAACATAGATCTATTATCATAAACAATATAGGATTAGATGTACATTGACCACACAAATGCATAAATCATCAACCATACAAGAATATGGAGGAAAACTTGAATAGCTTTATTGATAATCAAGAAAGAGCAAAGAGGATTAAAACCGATTGTTCTGACCCAACATCATCCTCTCATCAAGTAAGCCCTTCTTCACCTCATGAAAATCTTAGATCACCCAACACTATGATATTGCACCAAGAAACCAATAGCACTTCCTTACAAGATACAAAATTCCAGCCTATGGATCTCTGGGATGAGGGATCCATATATAGATGTCTGCAAGGGAGGTGAGTCAGCTTTTGAGATTTGATTAGTGTATTCCCTCTGATAGTTCTTGATTCCACTTGGAGATTGATGATCTCTTACTCTTCCCTGGTCGAATTCAGAGAGGCAAGTGTCACAGGAGAAGTTTCTGGAAGATTCCATGCTTCTCCACCTTGCGGATTGACCCTGCCATTTGTCCCTTCTCGCCCATCGCACCCCATAGAAGGGCTTTTTGACATGAATCGCATCTACTGTGTGTATTCAGGTGGGATGCAATGCACTTTGCCTATGGAGCAGGTGAAATGGTCCAGTTTTGACCAGTTCTGAGTAGTTTTTCATGGAGAACTTCTGGGAGATGTTGTAATCAGTTGACCTTGTTCTTTTAGGGGTTGGAACAACACCTTTAGGGACTTAGGAACCCTTGGTTTATGGACATTTATGCTTGGGGTTGCAGTGCCCAAAAATGTCTATAACAGTTTCCCCTTAAAGCATGAGGTTGTTAATCTTTTTGATGTCAAGTGAAATGCTTTATCATGAGGATCCGAAGTTTTTTCGAGCTGGAAGGCGACCTGTAATAAGATACAATACAATACATTATCTTCATATTAT
Source organism: Pinus tabuliformis (assembly GCA_031772625.1). Classification (NCBI taxonomy): domain Eukaryota; kingdom Viridiplantae; phylum Streptophyta; class Pinopsida; order Pinales; family Pinaceae; genus Pinus; species Pinus tabuliformis. Next base: position 429,485,381 of record CM062810.1, on the reverse strand, counting down.
TTTCATGATCTAGCTGAGGCGGGCATTTCCATGCTCAGCTTTATAAATTCATTTACATGTACATAGGACAGACAATCATCTGAGTGTAGACTGATGATTCTGGTAGAGCCAACATCCCTTAGATGGAATGATTATCTGTGCAGCAATGATGTACATTTGATGTCTTTATTTTCCTGAATATATATCGCAGCCCGAATAGATGAAACTAGATCCAGGGTCTTCAATCTCATTCGATCTTCACTCAAAGTACAAGTCGATCCATGTGAGAGATGTTCTGGAGTCGAACATGGAAAGACATCGCCTGCTTACCAGCCAATGATGTAAGTTGTTAACAGGCGTGAGAGGAATCACCGATAATGATAATGATCCTCAAGGTACTGCAGTACAATTCACGTGGTGTGAATAAGGGACTTGGCGTCGAACACCACGCAAAATCGTTCGGTCAAAGGCCATTGATGTAAACCTGTCGCCGGAAGTGAGAAACTTTCCATTGAGACATGCAAGCTTCAAAGTACTGAAAGGGTTGTTCCTAGATTGACTTCTTGGATAATGAGCTGATGTAAACAAGAAGCGATCTGTCACAGGAGGGCCTTAGTGAATCCCATATCAATGACACGGAACGGAGCAAATGATTTTAATGGAGGTGAAAACGATCTAGTGATATACAGTTCATGGTGGCGGTCATGAAAGAATGGAGTGAAAATGTATTATAGTGGGTGAGACACAGGTGAATTCTCTGAGCGACTTCTCTTGAACATATCGGCGACACTGACATGATGGATTGGTAGCATTAACCCCAAATATGGATGGTGTGATGGAACCATGGTGATGTGACCAGTGAATGGAACAACCCAACCCGACTCAGATGCGGAGTGAAAGTGTCATGTTCAAGAGCGACTTGCTACCAAAAAAGTTTCTTCAAGTTTTCTTCCTAATTTTTCCCCAGTCATTGCTGACCAATACCTCTTTATTTTCTTCAAGCTTGAGGAGGATAACATATTCTTGTTCTATAATTTTCCCTTCGGGAAAACCCATCGCTATGTTTTAACGAGCCTGGCGATAGTGAAACTCGTTCTTTTCTGTTATGGACAAGTTTGTCGCTATTAGGTTTTAACGAGTTTAACGACAAAGATAACTCGGTCCTTTTCAATTTTAGAGAGTCTGAAAAGGGATGTAAAGGAAACTCCAAAAATCCTTTTTCGTCATCTAATCCCTTAAGTCCGAAAAAGTATAAAATAATACAAAAAGGGATGAATTTTCGGTAATTTTAACGAGCCGAACAAAACAAGCGCTCCATATTTTTGTGTAATAATTCCTCAGGTCCAAAAAGATTAAAATCTAAAGGAGGGATAGCACTTCTGGTCACTTTAACGAGCTGGAGAGGCCAATGGCTCGGCAATCTTTTCATATTTTACGAGTCAATTGAAAAGAGCTTAAAGGAGACTCTTTTTTTGAGGAACGAGTGATAGATTCGGGTAGCAGTTGATTCGAGGTAAGGTTTGGAATTTTCCAATCATGGTAGTGTCACAAGGATGGCTAACAGGATCACTCTTCGCAGCTGTTCCTCAAAAGGGGTAAACAATCAAGTGGAGGTGAATGATTAGCCAATACAGAGTGGAGGTGATGATGAGAACACGACCAAGGCTTCAAAGGCTGAAGTACTAAATTCACGATGGTTATTTACCGAAAATTGGTTCATTTTTAATGAGCTTAAATACTGGGGGAAACACTTGCTCATTGCTTATGTTTATTTTTTAATGAGCTTGAATTCTGCGTTAAAACTGCTCGATTAATCCAGTCGCATAATGATGTCTCATATATAAAAACGACATTATTTCAAAGCTTTGCCCCACATCATTTCTTTATGAAAGTTAGGAAACGACCAATCCTACGAGTTTAAAGGGTTAGAGGGCCTATAAATTTAAAAAATAAATGGTCGCTCTTCCCTTGCATGCCAAAAGTTTTGCATGCCCCCGGGTATAGTGAAATAAAGTTTCAAGATTACCCCTCAATTTGCAGACAAAACATTTGTTTTATTGAGAAAGGCCTACCTTTTCAGGTTACCCCTCAATTTGCAGACAAAACATTTGTTTTATCGGGAAAGGCCTACCTTTTTCAGGTTACCAAAGATTGTTCTATTTGTGCCACAAACAAAACACTTCTTCGGCGATGTCTACCGAAATAGAAAAAGGTGAGTGGCGCAGATGCCTCCACTCACATAACTTTGACGAGGGAATCTTATTCTAGTCTAATCCCCTTTTCCTAAATGGACGGGTGTGTTAGACTAGTCAGATATCCTTCGCGGAAACCTACCCTATACCTGAAGTTTTCCTGTCGAAATAGGCCAGGGTGCATGCCCCCTGGGTTTCAGTCATGCCCTCTGAATCACTCACACTCATCAGGAGGACGGACTGGGGATTGATGAGACATTCCTTGCGTGAAAAGACCATTCAGGGTTGGTATATGGCTATTTGCTATGTGTAAACCGGGGAATGAAAGTTGGTCTACGAGCTTGACCACTCTTCCTTCGTGCGGAAAACACATTACTCTAAAGAGTGAGGAGAAAATGGCTCCCATGCAATAAATATAGTCTCGTCCAAGGAGTAGATTATAATCCAGGGGTCCTTGGACTACCATTATGTTCATGTGAATGGTTTTCCTTCTCAATGTTATCGGCACATCGAGAAGGATCCCTAACAGTCGACTGGTTCCTTTGTCAAAGCCTGTTAGATTTCTCATCTCAGGCAAAAGCGATGGCGAACCAAGCACTTTCCAAGTAGTTGAGGAAAGGATACTCACAGAAGCCCCCTAATCTATGATGGTACCGACCATAACCATTCTATATACTTGAGCGATGATTCGGAATGGTACACTAGCCGGTAAACGGGGTCTGCCTAGTAGATTCCAATCAAAGGAAACAACCAGGTTGCTTGGAGGTGGGACCGAATAGATGGCCGGGTATGACTCTGAAAAACTTCCTTCCTGCGGTAAAGGAACGGGTAGACTGCCCTCATGTTCATTGGATTTTTTGTTTACGAAGAGAATTTGAACGGTGTCATTCTTGTTCTCTTCGGTGACTGTATCATCTGAAGATTGATCCTCTGAAGGCACGACCGGGTCAACTGCCGCCTCGACCTTTTGACTTTCGTCTGGTATGGATTCAGATGGTTTATCTTCAATGATAGACGCTTCGGCCAACCACAAGGGCATGTCAGCCGGATTTTCAACTAGTGACAAACTTAGGAAGAGTTTATTGTATCCAGGAGGAAGCCATAACGGTGAAACCAGACGGTCATCCAAGACTCTTTTAGCTTCGTCTAAGAAGGGACAATGGTGGACGGCGTGATCGCCTTCACACAATTTACAAGGAAATTTATACTTTCCTTTTTGTCCAGGGGCTTCACTTTCACTAGTTGACGGTGTATGCTCAACATGATCGTCAGAGGTTGATGACACCGGATTGTGCAAACGAGGAGACCAGTCCCTTAAGATTTGAGGGATGCAAGGACAATCTCGATGATAGTGGTCTCCTTTGCAAATGACACATGGCGATTTAGGCTTGGTCGGTGCAACGTGTGGATTTTCACTAGATGATGCTTGGTTGGCCCTTTTCGCCTTTGGCTCCTTCTTCTTCTTCTCCTTCTTCTTCTCAGTTACTTGATTTTGGGCTTTACCAGCTTCATCAAGCGAAGAGGAAGGAGGAGAGGAAGAATTGGACGAAGTAGAGGGTTGGGGGGTAACTCTAATATCGTTTAGTTACTGACTTGATTGTTCAGGAATTACAGTGTTCTGAACGACAGAAGTCGAGAAGAGCCATACGGGCAAGCCGATTGTCAATCCTCGAAGAGACAATGTGGCCATATGGGGTGCACCAACATCTCCCCAAGAGGAGAAGGGACTAGGATATTCTCCAAGGGGAACTCCTTGGTTGGTGGACTCCATTTTTCTCAACTTAAGATCAACGTAGGAAAGGTGATGATTATTCTGTTTAAAATAAATTTTAGACGCTTTGACACAACTTGTTTTTTCAATTTTTAAGAGTCGAGAAAAAACAAAAGATGACCCTAGTTGCCTTCAATTTTTAATGAGCCTGAAGTGACAAGTGCTCAGATGGACCTTTTCCGTTAAGGAGTCTAAAAAGGAATGAAAGGGACTGCTCTAAAAATCTAGACAGAGGGATTACCAAACAAATCGCAAAACTACAGAATACGTTTTACGGTATGGCAGTCAATCTTCCCGAATGTTGTGTTCAGTGCATTGCGATCGATAGGGTGTCAGACACGGCTTCCTATGGATAAAGGATAAAGCCTATTGTGGTCTCCCAAAATATACTCGATGGTACGTGGGAGCACAAGTCCGTACTGGCGCTTATCGTCTCAAAGTGGAGGAATCACCCAGCCAACAGTGAAAACAACAGTTACCAGGCTTTACGACGCCGTAATACGTTTCTAGCCTAGACTTCTAGATGTTGTGCGTTAGGTTCCAAAGCGTTTTTAGATTCATTAAATTTATTTTATGGTTGATCTTGCTTAAGAAATTTTCCTTTTAGGTTCACCGCGTGATGTAGATGTACAATTCCTAAAATGCAATCTAAGATGATAAACAGTCGTTTAATCTTCTTTCTGCAATTAAAATCCTAGCTACTAAGGAAAGAGAGATGGCATTCTTTCAACAAAGAGCATAGAGCACACACTATATGCACTATCCTAAATCAAACCAACAAACAGTCTAAATGCAAATGTACATGCATGTATTTGTTTTCAGCCTTCTTAATGTGTAAATGATAAAAAGAAATCTAAGCGCAAATCTGAATTATTTTTCAAAGCGACAACTACTAACAAGTTTCTTTTCAAAACAAAATGAGGACAATGACAACACTTTGCTATTTGGAATTGAAAACTTGCTTTCGACACTAGAAAAACTACTAATTCAGATCAAATACAAGAGTAACAGTGTAATTGACTATCAAGAACAATCAGATTCTCTTCTATGACTGAAAATGACACTTGCGACACTTTCAAATCAAGAAACGACAGTACAATTACGCTACTTCTATGTAAAGGAGAACTGAAAATGACTCAAAAATACATAAAAACATTTACAGTTCTTTGCAAAATGGAGGCAAAATAACAGCAAGGAAAGGGGTTTCAATAAGAGGTGTACTGACTACAGGTAGCAAAACTCCTGAATAGAGCTGAAAAGAGTGAACACAGAAACCAAAATTTAGAAACAAGGCCTTGTCTGATCATCACACCTGTAACACAGTGAAACTGAAATGCAACGCACCTACTACACTTGGGAAGTGCACTGCAATTGAAGTTCACAGAACAGACAGTGTGCTGGACTAGGGACGAGACTTTGATTGGATTTCGGGTCACAGTTTGCAGTTCAGTTTAGGGATTTAGGCCGAGCAAGTGGTAATCAGTAAATCAATCACAGGGGTGGATCTAAGGAGGTTACTAGAGCCACCACGAGGGCAATTAGAAAGCTTGTAAATCAATCGTTTAATTCATAAACAAAACCCAGAGATTGACTGAAGCAGCGTTGATCTACTTTGCACTTGCATAGAAAATGCAGTTTGAAGGCTAGCTGGCTTGACTTCAGGCTCCGTCTGTAAGTTTATAAAGTAAACAAATGTAGATGAACAAACAATCTACTCGCTCCCCAGTGGAGTCGCCATTTTGTTATCGGGAATAGTGTCTATGCAGAGCTGCTAATCCCACTAAGGCTGGTAGCTACCTTAGAAACAAACACACTAAAAACTACTTTCGTTTTCCTTTATGAGAAATAGATAAGAGAAGAATAAGGAGACCAACCTCTATCTTGCGCTTGGTTCCTTGCTCGATTCCTCTCTCTTCTGGTAGGTCTTTGCCACTCGCTTCCTTGTCTACCTAGCTTCAAAGAGTACCTGTAGAATCAAAGCAGCATAACACTATCCAAGAACATAGATCTATTATCATAAACAATATAGGATCAGATGTACATTGACCACACAAATGCATAAATCATCAATCATACAAGAATATGGAGGAAAACTTGAATATCTTTATTGATAATCAAGAAAGAGCAAAGAGGATTACAACCGATTGTTCTGACCCATCATCGTCCTCTCAGCAAGTAAGCCCTTCTTCACCTCATGAAAAGCTTAGATCACCCAACACTATGATATTGCACCAAGAAACCAACATCACTTCCTTACAAGATACAAAATTCCAGCCTATGGATCTCTGGGATGAGGGATCCATATATAGATGTCTGCAAGGGAGGTGAGTCAGCTTTTGAGATTTGATTAGTGTCTTCCCTCTGATAGTTCTTGATTCCACTTGGAGATTGATGATCTCTTACTCATCCCTGGTCGAATTCAGAGAGGCAAGTGTCACAGGAGAAGTTTCTGGAAGATTTCATGCTTCTCCACCTTGCGGATTGACCTTGCCATTTGTCCCTTCTCGCCCATCGCACCCCATAGAAGGGATTTTTGACATGCATCGCACCTACTGTGTGTATTCAGGTGGGATGCGACGCACTTTTCCTATGGAGCAGGTGAAATGGTCCAGTTTTAACCAGTTCTGAGTAGTTTTTCATGGAGAACTTCTGTGAGATGTTGTAATCAGTTGACCTTGTTCTTTTAGGGGTTGGAAAAACACCTTTAGGGACTTAGGAGCCCTTGGTTTATGGACATTTATGCTTGGGGTTGCAGTGCCCAAAAATGTATATAACATACCCTATAGAAGGGCTTTTCAGTATGCATCGCACCCCCCGTGTGTAACAAGTGAGATGCATCGCACCCTCAGCATGGAGCAGTCTGTATGGCCCAGTTTTGACCAGTTCTGAGTAGTTTTTCAGGGAGAACTTCTGGGAAATGATTTAATCGGCTGACCTTGTTCCTTTAGTGTATGAAACAATAGTTTTAGGGGTTTTAGAAGCCCTTTGTTTATGGACATATGTGATTGGGGTTGCAGTGCCCAAATATGTCTATAACACTTAAGAATCTGAGGGTCATAGGATCAACATGCCAACTCACAGACCTGGTTCCACTTCCGTCTACAAGCTATAACGTCGTTCTTAGGCCACCTTTCCTCTCTCCAATTCTCGTCTCCTTCCTCTACATGCGTCTGTCTATGGACTGGCTTCCCTTGTTTTTTATTCCCCTCCCCTTTCTGTCCTTTCCCTTTTCGTCATGTCTATCATTATTCCCTTCACTGATCCCTACGTCGTCACCTTGGAATGGTGACCATTCGTCCTAACTTCCACTTCCTCTCATTAATACTCACTTACTCTTGGCTACTCTTTTCGTATGATCTCGTCCCTCGCCCTACCACTTGATGGCATCCTTCTACTCACCCTCTTGCTAGCCCCCCTGCAATCCTCGATGTCCTCCTTATCCATTTCCACCATCCTTTTCTCGAGGTCTATTCCTTCCCTACCTTGTCCTCTCACTCCATTTTCCTTGCCTATCCTTTCACTCCCTTGGACACTTCCTCCCTCCTCACGGTCCCATCTCCCATGGCCCACTTCCTCCCTTATGTTACACCCCGATCGAGGGTTCCCCTCCCCTTCCTTGTCCTGTTCGAGGATTTTCACTAAGTTTTCCATCTCCTAAATTTGATATAGTTCTTTCGCGTTTATGTCTACAGTTCTTCCTACCTGGTTGCTTCCCCAATTTTCCAGGTTGTTCGCTGCCACATTGCCTTTCCTTCATATGTTTGTGGGAGGGATGTATTCTACCTGTCTGGTTAGTTTACTGATCTCCTATATGAGCCACACAGTTATCCAACTTTGGCTGATCTTCTCCCACTGAGTTCCTTGCTGTAGCTTTTTTACTATTTCAATTGTCATTTTCGAATCGCCTTCTACCTGTAATTTTTTATATTGCTCTCTTATCGCAATTTCCAGCCCTTTTTTCAGGGCATAAAGCTCTGATTCATTATTTTTCGTGTTGCCACAGTCCATCGCATAGATTCTAAGTGTCCTCATCCTATCATATCTGAATACCCCTCCTGTCCTCGCCTCGCCAGGATTCCCTTTTGCGATGCCATCGAAGTTTAGTTTGATGAATTCCTTCTGTGGTCTTCTGAATTGGTTTACCTCCTCCTCTTTGATGGTGTGGTGCTTCCTAGAAGATGTATGCAGCATGCTTGATTTCAAGTTTAGGCAGGTCATTATCTTTTCTTCCTTCAAGTTAATTTTCCAGTTCTCCTCGAACCATTTCTCTATCAGAATAGTCTCTCTAATGTTTTGGATTATCTGGTTCCATTTTTCTGCTTTTATTCTACCCTCTTCCTTGAAGATCAGTCTGTTTCATTCTTTCCATATATTCCATAGGACAAATCCTAGTGAGAGTCTCCAAGCTCGGTTCAGGATCGTGTTCTAGTATGGTTTTTTCCTCCAGTTCTCTATTGTTGTTTGCATTTTATTTAGATTCCTATCACTGATTTCAAAAAGTTGATGGTGTTGTTTCCATAGGTTATCGTTGTATTTGCAAGCATTGGTGAGGTGCTCCATTGTCTCTTCCTGTTCTCAGCATAGGACACATATTGATGGGCCCTGCATTCATTTTTCTCTCAGTTGGTCCCATGTTAATGCTCGCCCATGGCTTCGGATCCAAACGAAGAAAACAACCTTCGGCCTTGTTTTTACTTTCCATATGCTTTCCCATTGATTTGTTTTTGGATGTTCATTGTGTTCTACTTTTAATTGATAACCTTCTCCTATTGCAAACATTCCTTTGATTCGGTGGCCCCATATTAGGATGTCCGATCCTTCTTTTATCGCTATTTTCCAGGTTGCCATTTCCTTTTCATAAAGCTCCCATTGGGGTGGTTCTGGCATTTCTGGCCAATCCTATTGTTGTTTCCACTTTCTCTGATATCCTTCTAGTTCGAAGCACCAGAATTTTTGTATTGTGTTTCCCCCGTGGAGATTGGTGAATTGGTGAATTTCTCCTAGCTGCGGCTAGCTGTTGAGTTTTTCCCTCTATTTCCATGCTTTTTCCCAAAAATTGGCTTTGTCTCCTCCTCTAATTTCCCAGAAACTATGGTTGCTGATCAGATTCCTATTGGCACTGGCTAGGTTCCATATTGCATAGCCTTTCTTATCGTTTTGGCTTCTCAGATTTCCTTCGAGGGACCTGTGCATGTCATACTTTCTCTCCCATAGTTTTTTCCAAATATCTACCCCTCCCTGTATCCATCTCCACCACAGCTTTGCTCCCATTACCTGAGTCAGAATGTAAGGGTCACAGATTCCAAGTCCTCCTTCTTTTAGGAGTTTAGTGAGCCAGCTCCAGGATAGGAGCACCCATTTTTTTCCGCATTGGGTCCTTGCCATAAGAATTTTTTGAACATGTCTACCATTTTCTAGCAGACTGTTTTAGGGGTCACTTGGCTAGTCAGTTGGTATATTGGGATCAATTGTAATACTAATTTTAGTAGTATTACATGACTTGGGATGTTCAACGTTTTGAATGTCTAGTTTTGCGTTTTCCTTTGGATCTTTCCCAACAAGATTTTATAATTAGCCACTTTGTTTTGTTGGTCATTTGTTGAATTCCTAGATACTTCGTAGGGAAATTTTCTATTCTGAATCTCATCGATCTTGCTAGGAAGGCTTGGGAGGGTACTGGGGTGTTGAAGAAATAGATATCCCACTTCTCTTTGTTTATCTTCATCCCTGAAGCACTCGTGAAATCTGTGAGGATTTCCATAATTTTCCTGGCTTCCTTGACCGATGTCTATTTGTAGAGCATTACGTCGTCTACGATTTACTGGTACGTTATTGGAAGGTCATTCCCCGAGATTCTTAGGCCCGTATATTGTTCACTGGAAACTTTTGCTTTTATATATCTTCCTAGACCTTCTACTGCTAGGATAAACAAGAAGGGCGATAACGAGTCACCATGCCTGAGCCCTCTGGTAGCATTGAATGCCTCTGTAGGGGATCCGTTGAGCAAAATTCACAGAACTAGAGTGGTTACCATTGACATTACCCAACTTATACATCTTTCATCGAAGCCGAATGCCTTTAGTATTTTTTGTAGATACTCCAAATTCAGTCTATCGTAGGCTCTGGCCAAATCTAATTTTACCAGGATTCCTTTGGCTTTTTATTTTTTTAGGGAGTGGATTACTTCTTGTGCCACCACTATGCCATCTGTTATTTGTTTGCCTTTGACAAACCCTGTTTTCTCTTGAGATATCAAGCCAGGTAGTATGGGTTTCAATCGGTTGACCATTATTGCAACCAAGATTTTGTATATGACATTGCAGAGTGATATTGGGTGGAACCCTTATGGTTCTTCCAAGTGCTTTGTTTTCAGGATCAGGGCTAGAAATGCTGAATTCAGGGCTAGGTGCATTATTTTGATGCATCTAGGCTCCTCCACTAGTTTCACTATGTCATCACTTATGAAGGCCCAGGTTGCTTGGAAAAATTCTACAGTGAATCCATCTGGCCCTGGTGCTTTGTTCTTCGCCATGTTTTTAATTACCTCTTCCACATATAATTTAGTTATTTCTCTTAGTAGAGCTAGGTTCCGATCTCTACTCACCAATTTAGGGATATGTTGACTAATTTTGTTAATGTTATCCTCCCTTTTGATGTTTGGTTTTGTCAAAAGCCCTTTGAAATGTTGAACTAGAAGATTCTCCATTTCTTCCTTTTGTGTGAGCCGATTGCCTTGTTGATCCAATAGGAAGAAGATTTTGTTCTACTGTCTATGCTGTACCATTGCTTTATGGAAGAACTTTGTATTACTTTCTCCTTATTTTAACCATTGGATTCTTGATTTTTGTTTCTAAAGAATTTCCTCCAGTTTGTTTTTCAGCAGCCCCTCCTCTTCTGTAAGCTCTTCACTTCTACCCTCCTCGATTATTTGTCGGTGTATGTGCTTCATCTTTGTCTGAATTATATCCTGATCCTTCTATATGTTACCAAATTCTTCTTTGTTCCATTTCTTTATCCTTCCTTTTAGGTATTTTAGTATGTGCTGAAAGGTGTGCATTTGGTTTCTTCCTCCCATCTCTTTCTCATTCTCTTTCCACCATTCTGTCATTTTATCTAAAAAGGTGGGTTCTCTTAGCCAAAATGCCTAAAACCTAAAGGGTCTATTCTGATTCTTTTGATTCATTGCGATTTCGAGTCTAATAGGCCAATGATCTAAGCCTAAACACAGAAGAATTGAAGCTTCATAGAATATGTCTTTTCCAATGAAGTGTTATGTTGCCAAGAATCTATCTAGCCTAGAGGCTATCTGTCTTCTCCCTCCCCTTCTCTTGTTCCACATATATTTTCCATTTATGGTTGGGATGTCTACCAATTTTATTTCTTCTTGAAGATCCCTAAACCTCTCCATTTCTGGCTCTTCTCTTTGCAAACCTCCTTTTTTCTCCTCTGTTGACGTTATCAAATTGAAGTCCTCTACTATTAGCCATAGATTTTCCTTATGAAGTTTTTGTAGTTGTTGTATTTGCTGGAGGAAGCTTCCTTTTTCCACGGGAATATGAGAGCCATAAATTGCAAAGACTAGAAACCATTCCTTGTTTCCTATTAGTCGGAATCATACCATGACGATTCTTTTCATGCCTACCCAATAATCCATTGTGATACTTGCTAGGTTCCACAGTATTGATATGCCTCCCGCACTACCTTTCACATCTATGGTCATGCATTCATACCTTGGTTTTATTTTATTTAGGATTTCCTCCATTCTCCCTCCTGTGATTTTTGTTTCTTGTATCAACATGATTTGAGGTTTTTCTTTTCCTAGCCTTTCCACTAAGTGTCTCTATTTGCCTTTACTATTAAGGCCTATTATATTTAAGGATGTGATTATCATTGGGTTACTTGGTTTATTTGGTGAAAATTGCCGATAGCGGTACTACCCTCCCTGTATTCACTAGCATTTCTCCCATAATCTGTATTGATTCCTGTAGGTTTCTTCGACTTCTTTTCTTTCCACCTTTCGGTTTATCAGGGTAGTCTTGGGTGTTGTCTTGTTGCATCCCCAGTTGTTCTACCATCTCCAACTTCCCCTGCCCTTGTTTAACTTGATATTGTTGGAATGTTTCTCTGTATAGTCGTTTTTGGTCTTTTGGAATGAATCGCTCATCTAGATGTCTCCATTCATTCAATAGTTTCCTCAGAACCTCTTCTTCCATGCTTAGTTCTTCTCCCCTACTTGTATATATTTCCATTATAGTGTTATCCATATTCTTTCTGTCTCCCTTCTCCTCTTCTCTGTCGACTCGCTTTGGGTTTTCCTCTTAGGTTTTAGTTTGCCTTGACTCGTGTTGCTTTCCTTTCATTTTTCCCCCTGATAATCCATTGTTTGGACCACGTTGTTTTCTTCTTCTTCTTCTTCTTCTTGTAGTACTTTGAAGATGTTTGTTCTTCTTGGCTAGGCTTGTTGTTCTTTTTTCCCCTCACTAGTTTTCTCCCTTACTTATCTTCTTTTACTTTTCACTTCTTCAAACCTGTCCTTGTCTTCTTGATTTTTCCTCTGTTGTTTATGCTTGTTCTCTTCCTCTTCTATATTTAGTGGGCACTCCTTAAATAGGTGGCCATACTCATGACATCTTCTACATTTGAATGGGATGTGTTCATAGTCTAGGGTTTGCTACCAGACCTCTTCATGGTATTCTAGTTCTCCTGTGTCTGGGATGGGTTCAGCTATATTCATGTAAACACATATTCTAGCATATAAGGTATATCTTCCTTTTTTTGTCATTTTTTCTATTTTGACAAATCTGCCTATCGTGTTTCCTATGCCCTCTAGTATCTCTAGGTCCCAGAAGTCCATTGGGAGGCCAAATAACCTAACCCACAACAGGGCTACCAAAATGTTTTCCTTGTTTGTGTCATAGAATTCTTCCTAGTATCTCATAAACAATCCAGCATTATAATGAAAGTAAGGACCATTTTCAAATACTTTTTCTTTGTCTTGCAGGTTCGAGAATATTGCCGTGAAGAAACCTCTTTCTCCCAACTTGAGCTCGATATGGCATCAGGGCTGCCATCTTTGCTGAATCCATTTGGTGAGGTCCTTTTCTATCAGCCATACTGTAATGAACTTGCACATTAGTGCATGGTCTTTCATATAACTTTTTTACCGCTCCAATTCATTCATCGGTATGATGAATCTTGGTTTCTCTGTCGCACATGGTAAACATTTACCTCTGCTACCTACCTGCCATCTCCCTCCGAGGACCGCTCCTAACATTTTGTTTGCTTCTCCCACCTGTTTTTGGTTACTGGTATTCTGGCATGATTCTCCCACCGTCGCGTCTCGATAGGATGGCATCTCTCTCCCCCTCTCCTCCTCTATCATTCCGCTATATTTGCTAGTGTCTTGGGTCTGCAACTTTTTAGCAGTCTGTAATTTTTTTGGGGGCAAAGTACCATTTAGCTCATGGCCACCTGGCCATTAGGGTTGCAGAGTTCTTTTCATCTACAATGATGATTTTTTTCTCAAGTTTTCCTTTTGAAAAAGACAAATAAAAAGCAAATTTCCTCATTCAAACTGAATTATTACTAAATGATTTTAATTTTGCAAATTTTATTTATCTATATTTCGACATAAGAAGGAATGTTTTCTTCATTATATTTCTCCACTTTTGTTAAGAAAATTGTATAAACAATTTTGTTAAGTTTTCCTTTTAGATTTGGTTTTGGTGATTTTACCAACATACTTGTGAATGGTCATATCTTGAGAATTCAGTTATCATATCACATTTACTTTTTCTTTTATATAATAATGTTAAATGACATACTCTTGGCCTTTCATCAATATCTCAGTTGGGATGGGGTCCCCTAGGTTAGTTTGGGTTAAGATAACCCAATTTTTGGTACAAATTTGTGAATAATGTAAACTCCCCGCAATTTGTGGATGCAGAGTGCGTAGGTGAATAGGAGTGAAAGGGTCTTGGGCCCTTGTTTTGGATACGTTTTGAGTCAGTTTTGAGATTCACTTATGGTCCGTGGACCATGGCATTGTATGAAAAAGACTATAAATAGGTGTGTCTTAGAGAGTCTAAGGTGGTAGTAGAACTCGATGGAACTAAGCTAGAGAAAAAAGGAAGATAGAAGAATGAAGGGCTCGAAAGGGCTTAAAATAGGAAAGGCTCTACAGCGGAGTGCGTAGAGTCCTAGGTAAAAGTCCGAAGCTGAGTGTGCGAACCCCTACAGCTATGTGTGCAAGGCAGTTTTGAGTCTGTAATCGGGAATTGACGATCAATAAAGAAAGTTTTCTGAAGAATTCCTGACTAATTCTATTTATTTCTATTAATGTTATATGCTTCTCATGAATGATTTGTTTTATGAGATATTGATTGAATATTATGCAATTCTCTTGAATAAGTCTTAATACTGTACGCAATGCATGTTTAAGTACTTTCACGAAGACTCTGATGAATTCTCTTATGTTTACTAACACTTAAGTAAGTATGCACAAACACTAATTTAGGATTGCTCTCTGATGCGCGTAAGTAGGAAAATTGACTGTTAAAGGTCTACAAGGACTGATTGTAGACCTTCACGAAGGTCTGAAGGCTATTTTAACAAAGTTGCAGCAATGTGCCCCATTAGTTTATCGATATGCATGAAGGAAAATCTAAGGCGTTGAAAGACATCACACTAGTCTCTGGATGCAGAAACTTGGTTCTTGCATCCCCTCATACTGCTTCGGGTGAGTCTGTAGCCTGCCTTATGTGGGTTGTTTCTGAAAGGGCTAGTAGTGTATGGTTTTGTTGGTTGGTGCAGCTAACTCTGAACCTAGGTCAGGATACTCTAAGCCAACAAATGGTTCCATTCTTGGGACCAAGTTCTACTTAAAAGAGATGTGGGATGTCGCATCATTGGAATCCGACCAAGAAAGAAATTGAAAAGTGGTTGCATTAGAAGATTCACGAGTTAGCAGCAGAAGAAAATAGGAATCCGCACCTATTGAAGGAAGAGTGGTTGAACATGTATCTGTATACGGAGATACACGAAATCTTCTTCTGCACATTCCCCATTGAACTATATGAGTGGTTAGCTAAATTGACAGACAGATAAGGAAGGTGAAAGATCAATAGTCCTATAGTGTGGACTTCCAAATTACTGCAACAATTAGAAGCTTCTGAAAACAAGATGTGTGGGCTGTCGATCATTGGCTCGATTAGATTCTGGGAGGATTTGTTACGGAATTTTCAGTTGGTACCTTAGTCATATATAGAGAATCAGAGCGGTGATTCTTCAAATGACCACGAGGTAAGTACTTAAGATCATTGAATACTTGGATTAAAATGTTGTTATGTGAAAAATGGGTGATTCCATTACCTTGATGTTTAGAAATCGCAAAGGATTAGGACCAAAATATAGTCCATTGATTGGACATCCTCCAAGTGATGACGAAGGAGTGGGGAAAACTACACCATGAAGCATTGTTCAACTAATCACTCAAGGGATTCCTCCAGCAAATCATCCTTCCACTCTACCTCCACCCCCATCTCCACCGCATACCCTTCGCCCACACCTCCACCTCCACTACCACCATTCAACATGGAAAACACAATGAATATGCTGATATTCAAAGGCATAGGAAGTGAAGATGCAGAGCAGTTCTGGTTTGTTGAGAATGTTTTATGGAAAGTGCAACAAATTACTGATGAAAATATAAAGAAGGCATAATTGGTTACCACTTTTTCAGGATCGCGAGCTAACTTGATACATTAAGTATTGCTCTGATAATCCTCTTGCAACGCTAGCAGAAGCTAAGGTGGCTTTAAACAAAGAGTTTAGTAAGCCTAAGTCTGACTCGCAGTCAGTAATTGGATTTAAAGAAATCATGATGAGGGTTGATGAGACGACTTGGGAATTTGATCAGAGGTTGAAGTGTGAGGTCAAAGAGGCTAACATGTAGATCACAGATAGCTAGCATTGTGAATGGTTTATAGCGTCGCTTTTTCCCAACTTGAGGATTACTCTGATGCAATAGAATATAGAAACATAGACAGAAGCCTTGGAGATTTGCTAGAGGGAATTACTCCCCCAGGGCTTTTTGGGTTGAAACCCTAGCATACTGAAAGTTATCTATTCAAAGAAACATGCATTCATACAGCCATTATGCTATTGTAAGAAAATTCTATGATAAGGGTACGTACCTTTGGTCCTACGTTTGAGAAGGCCTTTAGGGTCCAAACCCTTCTTGGAGTTCCCTTCTTCTCTTTTGTCCTGCAAAACAACCAATTCAAAGAACACAACAGTACATGGACAAAAACTTATAAAGAAACCATCTTCATGTTATAAAGAAAGGTAGTTAGTTATGAAATTCAAACAACCATTTACATATGAATTCTAAACATGACTATCATTAACATAAAGAAGATTCATTTCAGGAACCAAGACATGTGTTTCTTTTATTATAGACAAATAAAGTACATAAAAAGGAATATGTTCACCTGAATCACCTTCAACAGGCTCCAAGCAAAGCTTCCTTCCGGATCCGTTCCAGCCTCAAGCCTCTAACAAAACTCCTTCCATGACTCTCTCCATGATGTCATAAATGGTGGATGAACATCAACACACAAGGAAACAAAGGTTTCCTGTACAAAATGGGGGAAGTGCAGAAGGCACAAGGGACTTCAGACCTGGTCAAGGGAAAAATCTCAGCATAATAACCTTTCTCTCTATTCTCTCCTCCCTTAGGCCTTCCCTTTGAGGTCATTTTATACCATCTCCAAAGTAGTTTTTTAGTTAGGAGTTGGTTGGGAACAGTTGGGTCACAGGCACTAACAGGTGATCAGCAGGTAAAACCCGCGATATCCGCCTGAAAATGAGGAGTTTTATATTTTTTAAGTGTTTAAATACATACACGCAGGTTGGCTATACACAGACCCGCGTATACATGCGTTTAACTCAGGGCAATGTCGCGTATAAGGGATAAAACACTGTTTTTAAAATTTTAGGACCAGGTCTGGAAGGAGGGGTTGCCCTAGGCCATGAGTACAGCATCACAAACCAAAAGAGTGAGATTTGGAGCTATAACAAGATTGCAATGATGTTGTAGGAATCACCTATTCACGATACGAACCTGGGAGTACAACATATCCACACACAATTAGCAAGATTACACTTAGAGTTACAGAGTTTGAAGAAAGACAAGGATACTAAACCAGAGGTGCACGCAGATGTCTGGTGCTTAAAGTGCAAGGCCCATGGCAACGATAAATATCATTGTCCCATGTATGCAAATTATATTACAGGAGGTGGACCAATTCCCCTGAAGCCAAAAGCTCCAGTTGGGCTAAGTGTGGGGGCTGCGCTATGGTGTGCTATTTGTCTGGTTGCTTGACAACATGCGACGAATAATTTCCATTTACTTCAAAAGTTCATCTAGACACCCCAACAGATGTTCTGTAACTTCTGTAAATATGTGGGCCACGATGAGCACCATTGTCGAAGCTATGAGATGATGATGGAAAGAACATGTATTTACCATATCAAGGTGCCTGAGGAGTGCACAGAGGATATCAGGTTCAGGGATGGGTTCATGGAGTAGGAGGACCTGGTAGAGACCACGTCCAGATTATCTGCTACAACTGCGGATAGCTAGGGTACTACACGTGAGAGTGTTAGAATCCTACACACCTGTCATGTCAATACTACAAACAATTTGACCATACTATAGAAGAATGCTCGGTTGTAATAGCTAAAATGAAAGAGAAGAAAACACAGCCTCAAAAGCCTATGCAGAATCTACAAATGATGAGGGTGAAGCCCCACGAAGAAGATCAAAGTGTTAACATTGTGCTAAGAAGTGGAATGACGACTGGCACTGATAAGGGTAAACAACCTGAAGAAGAAGGATGGGTCCGCAAAGTGCTAGAGAAAGAAGTCAGCTTTGATTTGGATCATGCTAAGGAAACATTTATGGAAGCCAAGAAGAGCTTCGCTGAGGCCTCCACCTCAAGGAGCCAGGACAAGATGAAAGAAATCAACACGCATGCATAAGTTGATCCCTCTATACTCACTATGTTTTTGGAGACCTACATGAAACTGTTGCATGATAGCAAGGTTTTGGAAGGCCTGCAGGAATTAATAAATAAATGCATCAATAAAGAGAAATACCCCAACGGACATCACGCAGTCAAAAAGATTGGTAAGCATAAGGCATGAACAATGTGATAAATGAGGCTAACCACGCAGATAGGAGATTATGAATGGATCAAGTCATCTTGGATCTAGGATCCGATGCAAACGTTTTGCTAAAAAATACATGGGAAAGGATGGGGAGACCTGTGCTACAGTGGTCTCCAATTCAGCTTAGAATGGCGAACCAGCAGAAAATCATTCCCATGGGATGGTTATATGGAGTAACAGTTGATATTGAAGGTGCGAGTGTGGTAGTAGACTTTGAAGTTATATAAATTGTTGATGAAAGTAATCCTACCCCACACTCCTGGGAATTGACTGGGGCATTGATATGAATGGAATCATCAATTTGAAGAAGAGGACAATGTCGTTTGAAAGGAAGTCTCTTTAGGTTATAGTGCCAGTGGACCCTATAGAAGAGGTACGATATACTAAACCAGTCCGCAATTATGAATAATGTGATGATGAACTGGATCAAATCTACAAAATAATAGCACGAGATCAATACTGAATCAATCTGATGGCAGATAGGTGGATTGCATGGGACCGGGATAGTTCTGACACCTCTAATTCACACGAGGAATTAGAGCATTGGCATAATCACTTGCATGAAGTTTCCACATTGTGATGCAATATGATGACAAAATCATTGCTATGTGTTTTTTCAGAGGTAAAAAAATTACCCTATTATGATGTTTTAACTGACGTAGATCTGTTTTTGGATGAATTTGAGTGTGAAGTCCCTAAGGATCACCACTTCCAAGCATTAGAGTTGCCACTGTGTGCTATGACCACACAATGGTGGGGTACGCATAAGAATAGTTTTGTTGTATGTCGAGATAACGAAGAATGATGACATTACAGTTTGGGCATGCTAACACCAAAATGATTGAGAAATATAATGGAAGGGATGATCCACGTGACCACCTAGAGAAATGGACTAAAGCATGGGGAACAAAACCGCAGCCAGAGTGGGTACACATATTTTTCCATATTTTGGATACAATTCCCATGAACTGTTATCTAGAAACGGAGCTCCACCATGGCACCGTGGAATGGGATGTATTGAAGTAAGGGTTCTTATTGAAATTTAGCTTTGAAGATGGCTTCGCAAGCATCTATGAAGCACTACAAGAGATTAAGGTAGTTATCTTCAGAATGTTGACGAAACTTATTGAATGGACCCAACCATATTGGAGCACCCAGTTGCACCATGTGTTGGAGTGTTATAATGTGACCAATGAAGAGGAGGATGAAGACCCAAGAAACATTAATATTCTAGAGGAAGAGGGGCATCGCGAAGTCGAAGGCCCACAAATAGAAAACCAGGACATCTCTGCACCTTTGAAGACAAAGCAAGTCAACATTGGCACTAAAGAAGAATCGAAGTTCACGAAAATTGGGGATTATTGGGATGATTCTACAGTGGATAAAGTTGTTGATTTTCTCCGTAAATACCAAGATATCTTCCCCACTAAGTTTTCGGATTTGAAGGGCATAGTTCGCAATTTTGGCATTATGAAGATCAATCTAAAGGCGAACGTGAAGCCTATTAAACATAGGTCGTATCGCCTTAATCCTAAATACAAGGGAAAGGTTCACCAAGAACTGATAAGATGCTAGAGGTAGCAATCATAGAACCTATTGAATAATCTAATTGGGTGAGCCCAATGGTGGTTCAGGAGAAGAAATAAAAAAGGGAAATAAGGATTTGCATAGATCTGTGGAAGCTTAATGATGCGTGTGTGATCCGGATTTAAACAAGAATGCAACAAATTACAAAGATAACCATAAACATATAGATCTAACAGAAATAATACTTCATTTCATTAATGTAAAATACTGAAATATGCTTACAAATAGAAATGGAAATAAACCAGCTAAGGTGATGGTAGCTTATCTCTGAGAAGAGATGTGACGACTACGTGCCTCTGAACTGTGTTTCAATGAGGCTCGAAGCCCTATTTATTGTTGAGAAACAATGGAAAACCCTAAACATCCAAAAACCTATCCCTAGAAGATGAAACGCCAAACTGTGGACCCCGTTTGGGTAAATTGATACATCAACTTCCCGGGATCGTAACTTTGGCATACGATCTCCATTTGACGTGCACAGTATCTCGTTAGAAATATCTATCTGAGAACTACAACTTTGGAAAGAGAAACATCAATCCATGGATGCATGTTGCTCCTAGTTTTCCCAAAAACGTCGTTTAGGGCCTCAAAACAACCCCGGAAATTCAGGACCAGAAAATTGCTAAAAATAGTAAACTATGTTATAATTAAGGAAACTAAAAAGCTGAAACAAACAATGGTGGGAATCCAAGTGGACTTGGTAGGTGACCATCAATATCCACCTAGATCATTCCTCCCCCCTTAGGAAGCAATGGTCCCCATTGCGTTGAGTTCCTCCATGAGATGAGGAAACTTGTGCTAAACTTGGTCCCTGGTGAGCCACTTGCCCTAGTGGAGGAGTTGGCCTGCTTTGACAACTTGATATAGGTGGTTATTCTACTGGCGAGTGTGCTTGATCTTTGTGTCCATGATCCGATCAGTTGCAACTTGTTCCATGCAATCTGGATTCAACTTTGTGGGTGTGATTTGTTCTCTAATGTTGGATGTGTCTAGTAATGGTGGAAAGTATGGCCGAAGGCTGTCCACATTGAACACTAGGTGTAGGCCAAGGAATGGAGGAATGCTGAGCTCAAATGCATTGTCTCCCACAACCTTGGTAATGGTGTAAGGACCATATCGAAGTGGTTTGAGTTTCTCATAGCCTTTGGTAAGGCGTTCCTTTTGCAAATGCAACCAAACTTTGTCGCCCACCTGAAACTTGTGTGGCACCCAATGTTGATCATGTCATTGCTTGTACTTGGAATTTGATTTCACCAGAATGTCATGGACCTATTGGCGAATATGTTGGATGTGCTCAATGAAGCTTTTTTCCTTATCTATTTTGGATTGGACATGAGCTGAATCTACGTGAGTAGCTGCAAATGGCATGGCCACATCAATGGGACATAGTGGCTGGAATCCCAAGCCCACCTGAAAAGGGCTATGGCTAGTCAAGCTGTGGAGAGCCCGGTTGTAGTTGTGTTGAACATAGGGGAGGCTCTTGTCCCATGCGCGTGTATTCTTTGAGCTGTACATTTGAAGAATGTGTATGATCATCCTTTTTACAACCTCTATCTAACCATTAGTTTAAGGATGGAAGTTTGTGGACTTAGTGAGTTTGGTGTCCAGCATCGACCAGAGACTGGACCTAAATATACTGAGGAACCTGCTGTCCCGATCTAAGATGATAGACTGTGGGATCCCAAAGTGTACCCACAGTCGTTCAAAGAAGAGTTTAAAAATGGCTTCTACTGTGATATTCTTCTTGCAGGTAGCCATAACTATCATCTTCGAGAACCTGTCGATGACCACAAAAACACATTCATTTCCATGCTTAGTGGAAGGAAGACCTAACATGTAATCCATGGAGATGGATTCCCAAGGTCGACTAGAGGTAGGCAGCGGGGTATAGAGGCCTTGCTTCTTGATGGTTGGTTTGGCAATGGCACAAGCAATGCATAATCTGATGTACTTCCCAACATCCTATCAAAGATTCGGCTAATAGAAATACTTTTACAGTATTGCCACCATTTTCTCGACCCCGAAATGTCTAGCAGCGTGATTGTAGTGTGCTTCCCAAATAATCTTGGCACACTCACTTGAAGGAACACAAAGGTGACCCAAGTGGCATAATAGGGCATCATGGAGGTGAAAATATGGAACATGCTGAGCCTCCAAGAGTGTTTGGTATGTGTGTCCAAATTCTGGGTTACTTTTGTAGAGAAGTGGCCAATTAGAAGTCTCGTGCCCATAAGAGTTGAGCACAGTGGTTAACTCCATGATCAGTGGTTGACTGAGGCAATATGCAACATTATTGGTGCTACCCTTCTTATACTTGATATTCAAATGGAACTATTGCAGGTATGTGGACCACTTCTGATGGCAATCATTCTGCAATTTCCCTTGGGTCTGTATGAACTGCAGGGGTCGGTGGTCTGTGTGGATGACCGTTTCCTTCCCCAAAATGTAATTCTTCCATTGTCAGCAGGACTGCACAATGGAATACATCTCTTTTTCATAAGTGGGATACTTCCAGACTGTTTCTAAAAGTGTCTCACTATGATATGCCACTGGATGCCCATGTTGAGTAAGGACTGCCCCAATAGCATAGTCAGAGGCATCTGTCTCGACCTCAAATGGTTGTTGCAAGTCTGGTAATGCGAGCACTGGTGTCAAGAAGAGGCGATCTTTCAATTCTTTGAATGCCTTCTATTGAGATTTAGACCAGAATTTTACTTTCGCTCCTCCCTTGGTGACTTGACTCAAGGGCCAAGTGATATGAGAAAATCCCAACATGATCCTGTGGTAGAAGTTGGCAAGAGCTGGAAAGCTGCGGAGCTTTGTCGGAGTGGTTGGAGATGGCCAATCTCGAATGACTTGGATTTTGGCTAGATCCACATGCACCCCCTGTTCATCAATAATGTATCCCAGATACTGAACCTGGGTCATGCCAAAATTTCATTTCTCCAAATTGGCACATAACTTGTGTTGCCACAGTGTTTGGAGAACCTATCGGATGTGGTAGAGGTGCTCTTCCCAACTCTGGCTGAAGATCAAGATGTCATCCAAGTATAACACTACAAACGAGTTGGTGAATGGCCACAAGATGTCATCCATTAGCCTCAGGAAGGTTGCAGGAGCATTCGTCAATCTGAAAGGCATAACTAACCATTTGAAAAGGCCCTCCTTGGCTTTGAAGGTAGTCTTCCATACATCGGAGGGTTCGATTGGTACCTGGTGATATCATGACTTCAAATCAATCTTTCTGAAACATTTTCCCCCCTTCAATTGGTCCAAGAGGTCATCAATCTGTGGGATCAGGTACCTATTACGGACAATGATCTTATTCAGCGCCTGATAGTCAATATAGAGCCTCCAAGTCCCATCCTTCTTCTATACCAACACGATTGGGCTCCCACAGGGCAATGAACTCAGACAGATGTGACCTTTCTACAACAACTCCTAAATCTACTTCTTGATTTCATCATTCTCTAGAATGGAGTGTCGATAGATTGGTCCATTGGGCAGTGACGCACCTAGGATCAAATCAATGGAGTGCTTGACCTGACAGTGCAGAGGGACCCCTGTGGGGGAGGTGAATATGTCCTCATACTCCTCCACGACATTTTCCATCTGTAGTTGTTGTGTGGAGGGGCCCTGTCTCGAGGTCGTGGCCACCGTCTTCTTCTTTCCTTGAGGGCGTATCCTTAAGAAAATAAATTTTCCGATTTTGGAAACGAGCTTACTGCATTGTTTTGCAGTAATGAAAGAGATGGCAGTAGGCGGTGCTACCTCCGATATCCTATACAACTTATTTCCCAAAGTAACAATAACAACACAAGGCCTTGATTCATACACAACATGTCTCTTCCACAAGTATGGTTGTCTTAATAATACATCACAAACTTCAAGGGGAGCAATGTCACACAATACCTCATCCATGAAGGGCTTGATGTTGTATGGAAGGTGACACTTCTGGCTCACGCGAAGATCCCGTCCTTAGTGAAGCAACCCGATGGTGTATGGTTGTGGATGTGCTGTGGTTGGTAAGCCCAGCCGCTTCACGACCTCTGTCGAAATGAGGTTCTTTTGGCTCCCGCTGTCAACAATGAACTATAGCGGGGAGCCCTTTACCCAAATTTGGGAGTGGAAGAGATGCTGCTCCTCTTCTGGATCTTCGAGTTCCTCCTTCTGGATCCTTGTGGTGGCAACGGTGGCGTTGGGCTCTGCATCAATAATCTGCTTCCCCTTGTCATTCCCCTTGTTGGGTTCTGACTCAGAGTCAAAACATGCATTTGATTATGAAACATTTAACTCGGTTACCAGTGATTGCTTGGCCCGACACTCACTTGTGTTGTGAGTGGAGCTCTTATGGAACTCACACCACTTTCCTGTGTCCTTTTTCGGCTTCACGACGTTGTTCTTTGCTTGCAGCTTTGGTAGGTTGTATTGGGCTACCCCACCTTCGCTTTGTCCTTTGTTCTACAGTTTCGGGGCACCTTTCCCTTGCTTTTGATTCGCAGATCCAAAGTCTCGTTTCTTCTGTTTAAACTTTTTCTCAACCTTGACGGCATATCGGTATGCCGTGCTGAGTGAGGGGACGTTCAAGAATTCTATTTCTTCCTGGATGTACTTGTGTAGGCAGCTACAGTATTTGAGTACCAAATGCTACTCTAAATCCGTGATACCCAGCTTTGTGTGAAGGTTATGGAAAATATTGGTAAACTTTGGCATGTCTTGGTCCATTCCCTACCATAGTGTGGTCTACTTTATGTATTGATCCTCATAGCTTCCGACAGGGTAGTACTGCTCCTTGATGGCATCCCAGAGTGAATCCCAAGTGGGTGCAGCTGAAAATATTGAGCCTGTACTTTCATCCTTCTGCTTGCAGTAGGCTTCCCACCAATCCTTGACGTGGGGGGCTACTTTGAGAAGAGCGAAAATAATCTTTTTGCGACTCAAAAAATCATGCACAGAAAAATAACCCTCTAGTAGATTTAACCATTTATCGAAGGCATCTACATCTATCTAACTCTTGAATATGGGGATTTCAAAATTAACTTGTACCTTAAACAGTGTGGTGTTTCCAGAGTAGCTATTGGAAGCCGATGCGTCGCCCCTAGGTAGCCACTGAAGGATCTGGGAAAAGTTGTCCATCATCGCATTCCTTTGTTGCTCGAGGGCTTCTTCGAGCAATATTTTGATAGGATCTCCTGGCCCCTTGTCTTTCTTTTCATCCGCCATGGGAGGCTGTCGGAATTTGCGAGGCTTGTCTTGCAAAGGTTTGACCAGTTCAAGCCATAACTCCTTATATCCCAACCTTGTTGGGGACATGCAAAGAAAAATGGAGAAAAAGCAGACCACTCTGATACCACTTATCTAGATTTAAACAGGAACACAACAAATTACAAAGATAACCATAAACACAAAGATGCAGTGAAAATAATACTTCATTTCATTAATGTAAAATACTGAAATATGCTTACAAACAACAATGGAAATAAACCAACTAGGGCAATGGTAGCTTATCTCTGAGAAGAGATGTGGTGGCTACATGCCTCTGAACTATGTTATAATGAGGCTCGAAGGCCTATTTATTGTTGAGAAACAATGGAAAACCCTAAACATCCAAAAACCTAACCCTAGAAGATGAAACGCCAAACTGTGGGCCCTGTTTGGGTAAATTGGTACATAAACTTCCCAGGGTCATAGCTTTGGCATACGATCTCCGTTTGACGCGCATAGTATCTCGTTAGAAATATCTATCTGATAACTACAACTTTAGGAAGAGAAACATCGGTCCATGGACCCATGTTGCTCCCAGTTTTCCCAAAAAACATTGTTTAGGGCCTCAAAACGGCTCCAGAAGTTTAGGACCCGAAAAATTGCTAAAAATAGTAAACTGTGCTACAATTAAGGAAACTGAAAAGCTGAAACAAACAATGGTGGGAGTCCAAGTGGACTTGGTAGGTGGCCACCAATATCCACCTGGATCAATGTGTTCATGACCCATTCCCAACATCATTTACAGACGAAGTGTTCGATAATGTTGGAGGGAAGGAGGCCTATTCCTTCATTGATCGATTTTTTAGATATCACTAGATCAAGATTGCGCCAAAGGATAGGATTAAAATGACCTTTGCGACCGAGTGAGGTTGTTTTCAATACATTGTAATGCCATTTTGACTCAAGAATGCTCCTGCGATATTTTCCTGCGTAGTCATAGTAGCGTTCAAGGAGTTCATCCATAAGTTTCTTGAAGTATATTTTGATGATTGGATGGTGTTTGGATTAGTGAAGTGCCATGTAGCAAGTTTGCATCTAATGTTGGATACATGTGGAAAATACCAGATTGTGCTAAATTTGAAAAAAATGCATATTTTGTGTTCCTTTTGGGATCTTGCTGGGTCATGTTGTGTGCAAGAAATGATTGATGGTGGACCCTACAAAGATTGTGGTAATTGTGAATTTGGAGGCCCCTATGAATGTCAAGAAGTTATGCGCGACATTGGGACATATGGGATACTATAGAAAATTTATCAATGCTTATGCTGAAATTACTGCGCCCATGGAGAAACTGCTAAAGAAGTATGCAACATTCTATTGGGATGAAGAATGTTAGCACAACTTAGATGTGTTGAAAGAAAATATGGTCACTCCGTTAGTCTTGATATTCCCTTATTGGAACAAGGAGTTTCATGTACATATGAATGCCTCTTCAATTGCGTTGAGTGAACTGATAACATAGGCCGGTGAAGAAGAAATGAACCATCCTATAGTCTTCACAAGTAGGAAGTTATCAAAGGCTGAGAAAAATTATTCAATGACTGAGCACGAAGGGTTGGCCATGTTGTATACTCTGCAAAAATTTAGGTACTATCTATTAGGAGGGCATTTCATGGTGTACATAGATCATTCTGCCTTGAAATACTTGGTCAACAAGCCTATGTTGGGTGGGAAGATCTGCAAATGGTTGATATTATTTCAATAGTATGAATTTGAAGTCACTGTGAATCTAGGGAGGTTAAATACAGGACCTAACCATCTATCATGCATCGAAATAGGAGAAGAGCCTAATAATTTGGAGGAAGGGTTACCAAATGCATAGCGCTTTACGGTGCGTGTAGTGGATGACCATTTTGCAGACATAATTGGCTTCTTGACTATGGGGATAGCACCGGAAGGATATACAACTCAACATAATAAGGAATTAGTAGTGCGCACAACTCACTTTTTAGTTATTGTAGGACAGTTGTATAAAATGAGTGCAGATGAAATATTGCAAAAATACGTGTTGAACTTTGAGTGGGATAGAATTCTCGCTCAAGCTAATGGGGGAGAAGTAGGAGGCCATTATGCAAGCAAGAAAACTATGCAGAAGATTTTGCATGTAGGCCTATAGTGGCCAACATTGCACAAGGATTCGAAGGCATATTGTAAGGCATGTGATGCATGTCAAAGAACTGTCTGACCATCGTGAAGAGATGAGTTACCACAACATCCTCAAGTATCTTTGCAGCCCTTTGAGAAATGGGTGATTGATTTTGTTGGGCCAATTCATCCCCCTGGAAAGAAAATAGGTGTGCGCTATATTATCACCACAATGGAATATCTAACTAGATGGGTGGAAGCACAACTAGTTAAGGATTGTACAGGAGCTATGGTAGAAAAATTCTTGTTTGAGTATGTCTTAACCAGATTTGGATGCCCGAAAGTATTAATTAGTGACAAGGGTATGCAATTTCTGAACAAAACGATCAACCCGTTGACTGAAGAATTCTACGTCTATCATCAGAAGAGTACTCCATACCACCCGCAGGCAAACAGAACTGTTCAAGCCTTTAACATGATCTTGGAGAACGCGATGACAAAGATTTGTAACACGCAATGGAATGACTAGGATGTACACATACCTACAGTACTATGGGCTTACAAGACTACTTGTAAGAAGTTGATAGGGAAAACACCGTTCAAATTAGTATATGGGGTCGAAGTCATAATGTCGATGGAGCACATTGTACCTAGTATACGCATAGTAGCCTTGACGGATATGGGAGATTGTGAGGCCTTGGAGGAATGGCTCGTGCAACTGATGGAGCTCGAAGAAGATTGATTTTTGGCAGGATTCCATCAACAAGTAAAAAAGGAATGCAAAAAGGCATGGCATGATCACCACATCAAGCTTTGCACATTCAAGGTAAATGATCTTGTCCTGTTATATGATAGTAAATTCACTAAATTTCTAGGTAAATTCCAGATGCATTGGTTAGGGCCATATATTGTTAAACAAATTACAGATGGAGGTGCATTTCAGCTCACGAAGCTGAATGGGGAACCCTTCCCAGGAAAACTAAATGGGAGCAGGTTGAAGTTGTATACAGGGGATCCTGCATAATGACTACATGGCAGCACGATAGTCTTGGTGCTCCAGGCAATTGCAAGGGTGTGGGACTATAAACTACATTGCCCAACTTGAAGGACAACGCAACAAGCAGGTTGCGCGGTGAATGACGAGGATGCAACCCAGCAAGTTACGCTTAGGAAGCTACGCCATGGGGGAATGTACCACATAGCGTAGCAGGAAAGTGACCGTTAGAGTTACTGTTCATGACTTGATGGCCAGAAGACAGTTAAGTGGAATGGAGTGGTGGCAATTAAGGCAAACATATTTGAAGATATGCCGCCAAAACAAAATTTATTATCAAAAGTTGTGGGGAACATCAAATTTAAATTAAAAACCCCCTATAAATTACATGTGCCAATCCAATAGAAAACACTTTGCACTCTCAGTTTTGATGCTGAATTTCGCTATCTGTTGCCTATGAGCCAAGATTTTTGGGAAGAATATCTGTCACGAGCAAAAATTTCTCCCATAGCCCATGAATAGTTTATGGAGAGAATGATTGCCACTAACCTCACCAAAGCCCTGAGTACGGAAGCAACTATATCTAACACACTAGGACCAGAAGTTTCAAGTATAGAGGCTACACCTGCGATGCCCACAACGCCAAAGTCGCCCAAGCCGAAAGAGACCATGAAAAAATAAAGACAACCTACAATGAAAGAGAAGAAAATAGCAGCAAAGGAAAAGAAGAAAAAGCCCATGCCGGTGCGTGCATCCCCAAGGAAGCATACCAAAACATAGGCCAAGAAGAAGATAGATAAGCAGCCAGAGAGAGTAGTGGACCCGGAGGCGGAAGAATTCAAGGGAACAAAGGATATTGACGCTGAAGGGGTGGAACCCATGAAAAGGCTACCTAAGTATGTCCCTCCATGGAAGGGAAAATCAAAGGTCACAAAGGACCTGGATACTGAGAAATTTATAGTATCCATGCCCTTGCTACCTGAGAAGGTCCCTTTTGAAGGCCCTCGGCTCACGAGGATCCCGTTGTTAAAAATGGAAGATTGTGACCTTGCAAACCAAACTAAGTTTCCACATTTGGCAATGGACAAATATATGCGAAAGGTCTATTATGAAGAGATAGGTGTTACAACATTGGAGACGAAGGAATGGAATGGGTCCATGGTGTCGAGCAATCAGGGTTGCTCAATCTATTGTTTGTGCCACATTATCACCGCACCCCCATTCATACGATATTTGTGTGGAAGCTCCTCACACTGGTGCACGATGGATGTTTATGACTAGGAGAGCCTATCCCCATCATGGACACGCTAATTCACAAAATCACGTGGCTGTCGTACAAAGTCGCGAACCAGGCCAAGGCGTTTGGTGGAAAGACTAGGGAGAAAGATCTTGCAAACAAGATGAAGAAGGAGTATAGCCTCCTCAAGAAGTTGCGAGGATACTCCATTCTTTCTATAACAGACCAGACAATTCAATTCGTTGCCCAGATTTTAGCAGGGAAGGTTATGAGAAAATATCGCACGGACGAAGTTTCGGCGCCAGTGGTTTCCCTTGTTGTGTAGTGCGCAAAAGGCATACAATTTAATTGGGCAATGTACCTCTGTCAGGAGTTCTTAGCTAATTTCCGAGAATCCCATGATGAAACCAAGTTGTTCCACGATGCTTGGTTGTCGCTGTCAATTGTGCTCATTGCATGGAGATTGCTAGAGGATAACCAATTTCCTCCGCTCGAGGAAGGATTTCCAGAGGCAGTGTAATTCGCCTCCTTATGGTCTATAAAGTATGTCGTGTGGATTACAGAAACAAAGATATTTTGGATTTTTGTGGAAATGGATCTCTGTATGGAAATCAATCAGCATCCGAGGTTGCCCCCAACCTTATTCACGTAGCTGTCAGCCTACGAAATGTTCAAGGCTGACTTCCACAGAGTCTATATCCAAGTGCAGAAGGATCTAGAGAAGAAATGGCACCAGTTGTCCTATTTGCTGTAAACAATGGACATACATGAGGTTGTAGCATCATGGCCTATAGAGTGGTGTGCCCCTTAAAAATTAGATGTTGGAACAAGCACGGGTGCAGAAATTTCTATTGCACAAAAAAGAAAGGAGGCCGTGAAGAAAGGTGCGTCTACCCTAGCAGAATAGAAAAAGAAGGAAGCTGCAGAAAAGGCTCGCGTAGAGAAAGAACACGCTGAGAAGAAGATGTAACAAGAGCAGCGCAAGTCATAAAAAGGTGATAAGTCACCTTTGTCGGAGACATAGGAAGAGGAGCTTTCATGACAAGGTGGCGGAGGTGATGAAGGGCAGCACACCCCCTTCATTTTGAAAAGACGTGGCATGGAGTAGCAAGGAGGAACATGTAAGAAGTAGAAATCTGATAGAACACGAGTTGATCCCATGGTATTAACAGAGGGTGATCTCAATGAGATTGGTGATAAAATTTGGAACACCGCCATAGAAGTTCTCCAGCAGTTCGAACAACAATACATGCAGATGCTTGGGGGCATCCAGAAGGATCTGTGTGAATTGCAGCTCCAAGCAACCAGAATCCAGGAAGATGTCAGGAAAGCAAGTGGCACACAAGGCAATTTGGCATGGGGAAAGAGTACAGTCATAGAGATGGCCTGGCCATAGGATGTGAGAATATTCCCTTTGCTTGAAGGTTTAGTCCGTTCTAACACAGATGAATAGTGCGCACTGCTTCACAAAGTCACAAACATGGGACTGAACCTTGTCGTGATGTCACTTGAATATTTACATGCATTACTTCAGGGAGTCATGGAAGAGCTCAGGATCAAAGAACAACAAGCACTCACTGTTGTCAATGAATTTAAAATCAACAATCAACAACTATTCATTGAAATGACACAGGCTCTGATGTAAAAGGAGGCCCTACAGGTGCATAGTTCACATCTGGAGTCAGCAGTCACAGAGGCATGCAAGACAGTGCATGAGCTTCACATCTCGGAGGATGCATAGCCAGAAGCCAAAATCAGAAAAATAACTACTGGTGTGCATGAGGATAAAGAAGAAGTTGGATGAGTCACTTTTGAGTTCAACATGAATATGCAGAACTTTAGTTAAAGTTGCAGCCCTAACTCTGCCTAAGGTCCAAGAGCATCGCGGAGTTGCAATTAAGGAAGGCATGGCTACCTTGGACACCACAGTAACTGAATGTGCAACGTTGTTTGATCAGACAATGGAGTTGTTGACCAGTCTACATGAGGACTTGAACCTGCAGACATTGAACATAGAGGTAAGGGAAAGGTAGCGTCAATATGATGAGGTCAGGACGACTGTGCGCACCTTAGCACAGTGTAATGCCTTGCCAAATTACCAGAAGGAAAATAGCTACTGGCACAGGTAGAGGAAGGGCAAAAGAAGGAGGCCTTGCTAAAGGCCAGGTTGTAGCCTTGGTTCGAGGAGGCTTATCAAGTCATGATTTCCATTCAGGATAAGCTTAAGAGACTACAACAAACATAGCAAACAATGCAGCTAGCAGTGGAAGGACTAGCCACTGAAAAGTTGATTGAAGAGATTCAACAAGCAGCAACACAGAGCGTTGTTGAAGTTGCAGTAATCCAGGTGGAGCTAGGAGATCTTCGCGGTAAGATCACAGTGCCAGCAGAGTGACTCAAGGGCGAGTCACAATCTTTGTGTTGGGGGCCTGTTGGGATGGGGTCCCCTGGGTTAGTTTGGGGTTAAGATAACCGAATTTTTGGTACAAATTTGTGAATAATGTAAATTATCCACGATTTGTGGATGCGAAGCACGTAGGTGAATAGGAGTCAAAGGGGCTTAGCCCATTATTTCGGATAAGTTTTGGGTCAGTTTTGAGATTCACCCATGGTCCGCGAACCATGGCATTGTATGAAAAAGACTGTAAATAGGTGGTCTTAGAGAGTCTAAGGCAGTAGTATAACTAGATGGAACTAAGATAGAGAAGAAAGGAATATAGAAGAGTGAAGGGCTCAGACGATCTTAGAAGAGGAAAGGCTTTGCAGCTGAGTGCACAGTGGCCTAGGTAGAAGTCCACAGCTAATTGCGTGGACCCCTGCAGATTTGTGAGCAGGGCAGTTTTGAGTCTATAATCATGAATTGAAGATAAATAAACACAGTTTTCCTAAGAATTCCTGAGTAGTTTTGTTTATCTCTGTTAATGTTTTATGTTGCTGATGAATGATTTGTTTGATGAGATATTGATTGAATATTACATGGTTCTCTTAAATAAGTCTTAATAATTTACGCAATGCATGTTTAAGTACTTTCTTGAAGACTCTGATGAATTCTCTTATGTTTACTACTTAAATAAATCTACACGAACACTAATTTAGTACTTCTCTCTGATGCGCGTAAGTAGGCAAATTGACTATTAAAGGTCCACAAGGATTGATTGTAGACCTTCGTGAAGGTCTAAAGGTTTTTTTTAAAAGTTGCAGAAACATGCCCCAAGATCCTATCGATCTACGCGAAGGCAGATCTAAGGCGTTGAAAGACATCACAGTAGTCTATTGATGCAAAAACTTGGTTCTTGCATCCCCCCACACTGCTTCGGGTGAGACTGCAACCTGCACTACGTAGGTTGTTGCCGAAAGGGCTAGTATTGTAGGGTTTTGTTGGTTGGCACAGCTAACTCTAAACCTAGGTCAGGACCCCATAAGCCAACAATCTCTTAAAATCAGTTTGTGATTTTTCAATTTGAAAGTAGGTATTTTTTAGGAAGTGGTTATGAAAATTGAAAATTAGATAAAAGTTATAGAACTCTGAAAATCTTTTCCATTAAATTGTAAAATCTTTTTAAACCTCAAAATCATAAGATCCTTTTATTCTAATATCAGTCAAGAAAGTGTCTAGTCAATTTAACGTCTTAAATTGCTCTACATAAATTATCAATCCGAGTATCGTAAACTGATGAAGTGTGGTGCACCATATGTGCTTAGTTAACCTTTCTCTTACTTCGTTGTTTTATAGTTTATGTTGTTTTTAGGGTTTTGTTCTTGTTGGTTTCCTAAAGTGTCTAATGCAAATGAAAATCCTATTCTAAGGTCTTAAGAATAATTTTAAAAGACAAGTATGGATTTCAAGACAAGGCCTATGTCCCTAATGGTAACTTCCAAAACTTAGCACTTCAAAAGATCTTAAACAAAAGTGTAAATATGCAGCTACTTAAACAAAAGTGTAAATGTGTAGCTACTTCAATTAAAATAGAATGCAACAACCAAACAATGAGCTAGTGACTATGAGACCCAGTGTCCTTGCTGCTGTATGAAAAAAAAGAAAGTAAAAACTGAACATAAAGAAAATCAAAGACTGAAAGCAAAGCAACTAATTCATCACACTACTTCAACTCTTCTGATCCTTTACCCTTCAGCTCAATCTACCTTATGGGAAGCAATCATGAACAAGTTAAGCAATATGATATTTAAATTGCAGAAAATTAAATTGCATAAAGGAAACTAATCACACTACTTGAACTCTTCTGATCCTTTACCCTTCAGCTCAATCTACCTTATGGGAAACAATCATGAACAAGTTAAGCGATATGATATCTAAATTGCAGGAAAGTAAATGAGCAAAACAAAACTGAAAGAAATAACAATGGTGGAATTAGAACTCAGAAAATAAATCAGCAGGAGGACAAGATGATTCTATCATGTCATCAGTCATTAAAAGGCTATGTGCATCACTAATCTACAATCAACCGGTTGAACACACTTGCATGAATTAAAATTGCATGAATGAAAAATCTAATCTACCAACTTGAAAGCAATCAAATGACATAATGAAATCAAAGCAAAATTACAAAATGAAATCTACTCTACCTTACATTCTAATGTGCTCCATGACATCTACTTCACATATCCTTCCATGTTGAGAACATCAAAGCTTTATTCAAATTCTTCAAAATTACAAAGTACAACAAAGATCTCCAAAGCTTTCAAAAGCCATCAAGGAAGAACTACAAACTCACAAGCTAAAAATACTTAAGAACTCCAAACTCTTAGCTAACAAATGAAGGAGAGAGATCTCCTATTTATACAAAAATATGAAAAGCCATCTCATTAATGAGAGTCCATGAATCTCTCCCTCTACCTCTAGAGTCCTAATCAAAATAGGAACTGATAAGACACATGTCTTCTTAGAGTTACAATACAATTAGGAGATGTGACACATATCCTCATGATCCCATGATTATTTCCACTCAAATTCGAATTTGACCTTAGAGTGCCACATAAGGGTCTTCTAGAAGCCTCCTTTCAACCTACACATGTCAACAATCTCAACCCATTTGTTAGGTATAAGCATATGCACATTATTTTCTAATTTTTAACCAAAAATTCACTTAAAAGGCTTAGAATTAATAAAGATTGGAAAAACATAAATGTGGCCCAATGATAATGAAAGTGGGATGAATGTGGTGACATAGTAATGAAATGGAGGTGAAATGGAGGTGATATAATGGACATAATAGTGAAAGTGTAATGGAAATGAATGACATTTTCAAGACTCAACAGAAAGCTTATCTTTAAAAAGTAAAGGCTTTCTTACAACCTAGCAACTTCAACTGTAATTTGTCATCAAGAACAATGATTCTCCCCATCCATTAAAACATAATTTTTAGAGTATAATCCTAAAATATAATAAACCTAAAAAGATAAGAAGTTTCATCACGAGCCTACTTACCATGATCATAGGGAAACAATTAAACTGACATTACCAATACTAAACACCAAATTAGGGTAATGGATTATGATTGTTTCAATCATAAGACAAGGGGTCTCATCACGAGCAAACTTGTCTAGTTTAATTACTACCAGTGAATGGCATTGTCATTATCTGAAAACCAAACCAGGACAATGGCATTTATTGTTTAAAAAAAAAAAAAATTATGAATTTACCTCTAGCTTTTTCACTCTTAATTGGATGGGATACTGAATCATTAATGATTAAAAGGCTCTATTTGTGACAATTGAGTACATGAAAAAGCTAAGTTGTAAAAGGCCCCCTAATTTATCTGTATAACTAATTAATGACTGATATGGATAAATAGGTATTTTCATTCATGAGATTTTCTTTTTAAGAAATTTCAATTTAACGAGTTTTTATGATCAGAGTAATTTTATTTATCTAATGTTCCAAAAAGTAGTTTCCCCTTCCTGAATTATTTTTACTTAATTTTTGAAACTTCATTTTCATTCATTAGAGGTAACTAATTCTTCTAGTGAATCGTCAATTGTTGTGCTATTCAAAAACCCCCATATTTCTATTTTATAAATTTCCTATGAAATTTATTTTATTAAAATCAGGACCATTAATAAATTTTGAAACATAAAAATTATTAATAAAATCTTATTATCAAAGTTTAATACTTAGGATTTTTAATTAAAACCCAAGTATTAAACCTTAATTATCCCAAAAATCTAAATTAAATAGCCTTCAGAACCCAAACTATACTTAAGCTTGAGTATTAAACATTATGGGTTATTTGATTAAAAAACAAAATAAAACCCCGCATCGCAAGTTTCTTAAGGCTCAAGACCACTCTGCCAACTCCATTATGATTACGATATAAACTGGACCCGTAGGGATTATCCAATACAAACCATAAAACCTAGAGTCCATAACTATTGCAAGATCCAAAGGCTTAAGGCCAAAAACTGCTACACACTATCGATTGCGATTGTGATATAAGCCCCAAACCTGACAGGAAAATCCATTACAATTAATAAAACCCCGCGTCCATGACTACTGCAGGTTCTAAAAAAGCTTAAGTCCATACCTCACCGTTGATTGCGATATGTGATTAAGCCAGGATCTGCAAGGATTATCAAGATCATTTCATTAAAATCTTGCGTCCACGCAATCACAAGAACCATTGCCTTATGCCGATTGCGTTATGTGATATAAGTCGGACCCAATGGGATTATACATTCCAATCCATAAATCTCCTGCATCTGCCTAATCGCAAGCTCCAAGGGTCATGCCTCCTGCCTCGTACCGATTTTGATTGCAATTTGTGATGTAACCCGAACCCAACGGGATTATTAACTTCATTACATAATTCGTCCCATGTCCATTGCATCGAGAGTTCCATAAACATCCAAGATACCATAACTCTTTGCTAAAAGCGATTTTTGATTTGCGATAAGAGCCACCTCTGCCACGTCATCCCTGACATCATCTATGACATCATCTTCCACATAATCTCCACTTCATCTGCCATGCCACATGCCACGTCACCCCCCACATCACATCATGATGTCATTCATGACATCACCCTGCATATCAAAATCGTAAAAGAAATTCATAAGGCTTGTTTCATAGCGCTACATAGAAAATTTTGATTTGCGATTGCGATTTCCCTCATCACGTCATCATCACGTCACAACTTAGGATTTACGATTATGATTATTACGCTTCTATATGTTGTTGCAATTGTGATTTAATTAAATATACCTTATGTCGCTTTCCACTTCATGCCCGTTCCTTTGTCTCCACTTCAATAGCCAATTGTGACATAACTCCACCATATCCCTCTTCCATCTATGTTGCCACAACTACGATATTTCAAATAAAATTAAAGCCTTACTCCTATTTCTCCTGCCCGATGTTTACGATTGTGATTGTTATGCTCCAATTTTTAAGCCTAATGTTCTGAAAATTTCATTTGTTTCAAATGAAACTCGCTTATCAATCTCATTTATTTTTAGCTTATCAATTCCTATTTTCTGTGTTCAGATTCATGACAGAGGGGAACAACTATGCTGATAAGTGGCAGTTCATTTTAGATAAACCGACAAACACCCAGAAAATCTAATCAAGCAATAAGGCCAATTTGACAAAACAACAAGATCAAGAGATAATGATGAAAATTATGTTTTTCAGATACGTGATTGAAATGAATTGTTAAACTCCCTTAATTCTTAAAGAAAAAGAAGTTGTTTTCAGTCGCAGTGATTTAAACATGTTGTTGGCATTAAACCATAGGTCCGCAATTTTATGAAGAAAGGCTTATGAGATCTCGCACTATTGTACTTTCACACTTTTATCAATAGAATGACTGGAACATTGTTTTAGGAATTTTCATAAATAATTTTGAGAAGTTGCACTACTGTACTCCTGGAATCATCTTTGTGAGAAAGACTAAACTTTGGTTATTTCTTTTATGAGCTGAGCGACATGCATCTGGTATTTCTATCTTTGTGCCTCTATTTTTTTCATAAATAAATAGTGAATTTATCCTTTTAGATTGTTTATTACATTGTATTTCTACTCTTCTCTACAATTCAAGAATTCTTGAAGGCACAATCGTATAAAAGATTTAGAGTTGTACATTACAGGATAAAACTCAGATCTGAAGGATTATTGATGAATTTTCTTTTGCAATTTGAATTATGTTTTGATGGGAAGAGTTCTGATCCATATTTAAATAGGAATGCAACAAATTACAGAGATATGCATAAACACAGAGATGTAGCGGAAATAATACTTCATTTCATTAATGTAAAATACTGAAATATGCTTACAAACATAAATGGAAATACACCAGCTAGGGTGATGGTAGCTTATCTCTGTTAAGCAATATGGCGGCTACATGCCTCTGAACTAAGCTACAATGAGGCTCAAGGGCCTTTTTATTATTGAAAAATAAGAGCAAACCCTAAACAACCAAAACCCTAACCCGAGGAGATGTAACACCAAGAGTTTATGGGCCCCGTTGGGGTGAGTTGAACAGCCAACTTCCCGGGGTCGTGACTTGGTCATATTATCTCCGTTTGATGCGCATGATAACCCGTTGGAAAGATCTCTCTGAGGACTACGACGGAAAAGATGATTTTAGTTAGAAAATCATTGGCAGTATATTTTCAAAAAAATGTCATTTAGGGCCTCAAAACAGCTCCGGATGTTTAGGACCTGAAAACTGCTAAAAATAGTAAACTGTGCTACAATTAAGGAAACTGAAAAACTGAAAGAAGCAATGGTGGGGGTCCAAGTGGAATTGGCGGGTGGCCACCAATATCCACCTGGATCAAGTTCGTACTATTACAACTCTAGATTTAAAATCATAAGTTCAAGCATGGTAATTGTTGTTGGAGACGAGAGCCAAAGAAATGAATTTAATAAATTGATATTTTTAATACTATTGTTTTAAATACTAGTTTCATTTTAAAATGGCAAGAATGTGTCATTTTATTCATATGTGTGCACTATTGTCGGTATGAGTAATTTGTCTCAATCATATGTTATTATTTATCTCTGCTCGTATGTGTTGAATTTTGATTTCTGAGTAACTATTTACTCAGAAATTTGTCTTTTAATATCGATTTAACAAATAATGATATGTTTTGAACTATTTCCTCATATCCTTGTTTAATTATTCGAATTATTTATTTAACAATCAATATCATTTTGTGAACTACTTCCTAAATGTTATCAGATGATTATTTCAATTAAGAGGTCTTTGAATAGAATATGATTTGGAATTCTTAATGTCAGTTAATTCAACTATTTCGTTAGCTTGATATTCATTATAAGCCAAACATATTTAAATCCCAAATCATTTAAATATCTTGCTCTCATTTGGGTTAGATATATATCTTCCTAATTGAGATAGGATTAGTATTTAGTTCTTTTTTTCTTGCATTTTAAAATTAGTTTTCATTTAGATTAATTCTACATTTATAGAAGTCCTCTTTCAAAAAAAAAACTTTAGATTGGTTTGGTTTTTAAAGAAAAACAATTTAAGCATCATTCTTCTTGCCTTATCAGCTTCAAAAATTGATCTGATAGCCCTAGCTATTAGCAATTAGAGATATATTTAAAGCTAATAGTGGTTGGGAGAAGGTAACTAGACCTAATTGAACCAGTTCGAACCACTATCCCAAACAGAAAAAGAGTTGTTTTAAGGTCCGGACCAATTGGTTATCCCCAATGTTGTAGCAGCGATTTTCAAGACCTCAACACTATCATATAGATTTATTTGAAAGTGACTCTCAAACTAGAGCACTTCGGGCATCCAAAAGAAGAAAACGTTATATTTCATTATTTAATATTTTTTTGGAATCTTTATACGAACCTGGAAAAACCATAAACCCTAGAATGCTAGATGTGGGAGGACCAACCCCCTTGTTTGAAGGTAGATTCAAATTTTGCTCCAATGGGAAGGGACTTTATGCCTTTCAATTTTGGGTTTTTTTTTTAAAGAAGATAAATTTATCACTTTTAGAAGTAGGGCATGGTTCTTACGGTTTATATTTTGATAGTCTCTTGATTTTGGTTTGTTAGTTTCATCACTGTTAATTTAGGCTTTATTTTCCCTCCCTACATTCTCTTAAGCAAAGGGATCTTGAAACAATAATGAATAAACTAGCAATAATTATAAGGTAATTCCAAATTTTAATGTGTTTTCATGCGTTTGAAATTTTATGGAAGTAGATCTTGCAAATGGATTTAAGGAGGTAATACATTCACATATCTTTGAGGAAGGATTCTCAAACGTAAAAAGTGAAATTTATTGTAACGATATTTGTACATTAATAAAAAGAAATAACTTTAAGATATTTAACAAAAATACTTCTAATACAAACCAGAAGAGCATCAAGGGTGATATTAAAATTCAAATTTTATTTAAAGATTTAAAAGAAAAAATTTAAAAGATAAAAGTAGTCAATATAAATAACTAGACTATACTCTTTAGAGATATTGCAAGTTGTTAAAATTACTTATCGTCCATGTCGAAATTTAGAAACAGTCTTGCAAAATGCAACAAACACAGATTTGTTACTAGCGTTGGAT
The DNA here is from genome assembly GCA_031772625.1 of Pinus tabuliformis. Taxonomy (NCBI): domain Eukaryota; kingdom Viridiplantae; phylum Streptophyta; class Pinopsida; order Pinales; family Pinaceae; genus Pinus; species Pinus tabuliformis. The sequence goes on along the minus strand of CM062810.1, from coordinate 429,445,481 downwards.
AGAATACTTTTACAATATGCACATTTTGTGGCACAAAATTGATTTGAACAAACGAATGCTTGTAAGATTCAATACATAAGTGCAATTTGGAAATCAATGAGGTTATACAAAATATTTATGACAATGCAAAGACAAAATTAAACGAGACAAAAGAGGAAAAACATAAAATAGAATAGAATAGAAAATGAAAATAGGAGAAATTATTTCCCATTACCCTAACTCTCGCTATTTCTTCTTGTAGTTTCACTCTCAAAGGGTCTTTGGGCCAAGGAGGGGAGTATACAAGAAAAACGATGAGCTACATTGAAAATAATTATCCTTGAAATGAAATCTCACTATCCATTCAATGCTGGATTTTCCATTTGGGTTTCCAAGGTATTATGTTGGGTCCATTATGTGATTTATTTTATTTGTAGCAATAATTCTCTTATATGTGACTTATATGTTGCACTAATTTATAGTTAATATGTTGTTTTGAATATGTCAATAGTGCTAAAGAGGAATTCCCAATTATTATGTTAAGTTTACTCAAAATTTCTATCTGAATGAAAATTTTAAGAATGATAATAATATGGTAAATCCCACCATTCATCTTACTTTTGGATTTGAGACCAAAGGTTGTCATGCGATAGCCATTGTAAATAAATGATTGAGTTTCTAAGTATGGCGGTAAGAAACAATACAATAAAAAATCATTAAATTAAACGATATTGTTGACATTCCAAAGCCAACATACATGTTGTGTATTTCATGTTGTTGAGTCCATATGTAACAAAGTGATCCCAAGTGAGGCTACACGCTATGAACTTATCCCTCTTGAGGTTGTATCGGTCCATATAGGTCATATGGCTTTCTTCCTCCAAGGTTTTGCATTGGAAAGTGTTGGTTGGGTGTTGGTATATGAGATAGATAGTGAAAATCACTAGCATCTTTGTCATAAAAAAATAGTATAAAATTTGAAGAATAGTGAATGCAATTTAGAGTGCAATATGAGTTCTCTTGAACTTCTTCCTCTAGCTATATGCTTTGAAGTGATTTGGTATGTCTAACCTCCCATACATTTGGTTCATATGAAGTTTGTCTTTTTACCATTTCTCAAGAAGCCAGTCCATATAATTAGCAATTAATTTTCATCTCATATGTTTTTTTTAATGATACTCATATATTTAATGAGTGACCTTTCGTATGTGTCTTAATTCATTGTTATATATATATATATATATATATATATTTCCATTTAAGAATATGTAGGCTAATTCATTTCTGTTTTAGTGAATGGCAATAGAACCATGTGTGCCATTAATATGTCAAATTAGAGGTAATTGTATGGTTGTAACAACCCAAGTGAAAATTCCATGTAATAGAAGTTAATAAAGGCAAAATAACAACCATGGATTACGGGACACTTATTCCAAGCTGAATGTTGGGAAAAAAATCATAGTGTGGGTGTTCATTTGGTTTATTATGACTAAGGAAATTGGCAAAGCCAATGGCTAAGGAATTTTGAAAGGCAAAGTGGCACTAATTGGCATTTTATTTATGAAAATAATGGAAATTAGGAGAAAAGAAAGGTGAAAGGTCACAGATTGCATGTGAGGAGGAAAATGAAGAAAATAGAGGCCTAATTGATAAAAAGGCTTATGAGGATTAGTTGGTACCTTTTTTCTAGTGTTACCTTTTGTTACTTCATTTTTGGAGCTCTCTCTATATTCTCTCTTTGTCACACTCTTGGACACCTAGATTTTTCTTGGAGAATTTCAAAATTGGATCAAGAAAGGTAAAAGAGGCAAAGAGGAAGCAAATATCAAGCAAGGAAGAGCGGGATCAGGCAGCTACAATAGGATTCTTGCAAGGATCAATTTTTTTGTGTGGTTTCATTGCTATATTTGGCATGCATGGTGTTGCATGTGTGTTCTTGGTTCTCTTCTGTCATTAGCCTAGGTTTTTCTAGGGTGTGACAATGTTTTTTAGCCTAGCCTTGCCATTTCTAGATGGCCATGGTGTGAAGGGGTTCTCATGTTTTGGTTGAGCTAGATTTCCAGATGGATTCGAAACCAAGTGAGGTGGATTTCTGAATAAAATAACACATGCCCTAGTAATTCGTGAACTGGATTGTGGGTTACAGTAAAGCCAAATTTTGGGTTGCCTCGATGGGCCTTGGAATACTTTATTGGTGAATGGCAGGATATACGTTAAATCCTAGAGGTGGGTGCTCTCTATCAGGCCTAGTAATCTCGGGATGGGGTATACGGTAAATCCTAGAGAGTGGAGTCTTGGTTAGGGCCTAGTGATCTGGTGTGGATTGCAGTAAAGCCTAGAGACTAGGAGACATGAAAATTCCTCATGGTGTAGGTGGAGAAATCTGGTGGCATCCATGCTTCTTTTGGCCTAGTGATCTGGTGGAGATCATGGTAAATCTTTTTATCACATGTTTATTATTTTGGCCTAGTGGTCCGGTGTGGATTGCGGTAAAGCTTTGTTTCTATTAATGAAGGTGAAGTGGTTTAGCCTCGAGATGCTTTGGTTGGTTCTTGTGGTTTGAGTCCCACATTCATGCTTGGAATATAGCACAGGGGTGATTGGATGAAGAGAGATTTGGTTTAGCAAATCCATGGTCGGGTGGAACATGGTAGTCCCATATCGAGTGTTGATTTCTGGTAGCATCGGATGTGATCTAAGCCTCAAAATTTGTAGGGAGGCTTGGACACATGTATTCCACAATACCTAGAAATAGTTTTGGGAAATTACACCTGGAGACAGTTTCATTAAAATAATTAATTATTTTTAATGGAGGCCTGAGTCTAAACTTAGGGAATTAAAATAATTAAAGGGTATTAATCTAAACTGTGGGTGAAACTTCTAGAAGAAGATAAACATTGAGTCCAAATGATCTGAGCCATTGATTAGAATCTAATATGGGTTGTTGGTTCTCAACTAGGGGATTATAAGAAGGGATTCGATGGGCATTTGGAAAACAAACCAAGCAGATACTTAGTTACCTCAGTAAAATATTTTTTCTCACTGGTCGAAGTTTGACAAGAGGAAATCAATTCAGAGGGAGAGTTGCAAGTGAGGAGGAGAGAGAGGGTAACAGCATCAGTCAGGAGTGAAAGAGTAGAAGACGTATAGCAGAGAAGGGACAGTGCAGAATATGTGACACAGAGGGACAATGCAGAAGCTGTGACACAGAGGGACAATGCAAAGGTTGGCGATGGGACTACACAATCCCCACGCAGAAGCTGAAACAGTGAGAAGCAGAGGGACATCAGGTCATCTCCTAGATCAGAATCTCGCCAGGAAGTTTGAGAGAATTGTCAGTAAAGTTCTCACAAATATTTCTCTTTTATTCTACTAGTTTTATCTTGTACATGAGATTTTTTCTGAAGATTAATAAAGAAACCCTCATCTGCACACCAGTTTTCCCGCATTAGGTTTTTACAGGGACAATTGTCCAAAAATAACTATCATTGTGATTGTACTTGTGCTAGTATTTTTCCTTGCATTTATTTTCCGTAGTATTTTAATTGTGAAGGTTGCAGTAGAATTTATTTCGATATTTGTTGTAGAAACACTATGAATAACTTATTTCTAAATTAATAAGTAGAAGAAATAATATCAATCGTTGTAGTTGGATTTATATCTAGAAATTTTCATATGGTATCAGAGTGCAGATCGTAAGCAGAAGAACTTAGAAGCAAAAAGGAAAAGGATTTAGAAATTATTGCAGAGGTAGTATTTTGAAACCCCAGAGGTAGCATAGTTCAAAGGCCAAGGAGGACGAAGTTTTAAGGAGAAATTGATTTCTCTAAGTGAGTCGACAGAGAAATTTGATCTCTAGATCGAAGCTTACCAAAGGCAAAAGGGAGCAACATATTTTTCCTTACAAAGTAGATCTTTAGCTGGGACACAAATATTTTGTAGCATTTGTTGGGGTGGAAAAGAGTGAGATAGGAAAATAGTACAAAGAAGGAAGGAAAATCAACATATCTCTAGATTATCATCTAGATTAGAAGAAGAATTTGCATGCTTGGAAAGTTTAGCATCAACATATCTTTGGTACATTGATATCGGGGCTTCTAAGCATAGACTAGAGTATGAGAATATCTCTCGAGCTATCAAGAAGAGAAAATGGACTTCCATATTACTATGGGAAACAGAACGAAGTGTACTCTAGTAGGGAGAGGCACCATAGCATTTCAGACGGAAGCAAGAACCAACATCCAAGCCACTAATGTTTTGCATGTGCCCGAGCTAGGAATGAATCTGATTTCAATGTCCCAGTTATAGGACAAGGGATATGATGTATACTTCATTGGAAATAAAGTATATGTCAAACATCCAAGCTGGAAGAATAAGAGACAAATTGGAGCTCAAAGAAAAAGACTATATAGGTTGCAACTCGAGTCTCCAATGGCACTAATAGGCAGCAATATTAATGGAGAAAAGGAATTGAATGAGCTATGGCATAGGCGAATGGGAAACTTACACCATGGAGCATTGAGGATGCTCAGAGAAACTGTTACAAGAGTTCTAGTTCTTAATATTGATCATAATGATATATGTACACGATGCATACTAGGGAAGTACACTAAAGACACTTTTTCTAAGAGTAAACATAGAGCAAAGGGTGTATTGGGACTAATACACTCATGTATCTATGGTCCACTGTCCACAAGAGCTCTTAGTAGTGGTGAATACTTTGTCATATTTATTGATGATCACTCTAGGAAATCCTGGATATATTTCTTAAAGACCAAGGATGAGGTCTTTGATCAGTTCAGAGACTTTAAGGCTCTTGTTGAGAACATGGCAGGGAAAAAGATAAAGTTATTGCATTCAAATAATGGTGGAGAATATATGGACAAAGACTTCACAGATTTATGTGCAAAATAGGGCATCAAAAGAGAATGGACAACTCCATATAATCTGGAGCAGAATGGAGTAGCAGAGCATAAGAATAGAACTGTTTTTGGGGAGACAAATGTTATGTCGTATGATCAAGATTCGCCAAGATTCTTATGAGAAGAAGCTTGCAACACAATGGTGTATATCCAGAATATAAATCCTCACAGAGATTTTGGGAAGAAAATGCCCGAAGGTGTTTTCACAAGGAAGAAGTCGGAAGTCAACCATCTTAGAATATTCAAAAGTGTGGCATATTATCACATTCTAGACAAGAATCGTAGTTAACTAGATCAGACTGCAGAAAAGGGATACCTCATAGGATATAGTGAGACTTCAAAGGCATACAAAATCTACATTCCTAGCAGCAGGAAGATTGTAGTAAGACGGGATGCGAAGTTCATGGAGGAAAGAACTTTCAGGAAATCATGAGAGATTCTAGTAGAAGATCAATCATCAGCGATTCCTTTAGTCCAATAGCAGAAAGGGCAACAAGGAGGACAAGCTAGAGGATAGACACATGGAACTAGCACAGTGACTAGTACCAGTATTTCCTCAGAAGAAGGAAATCCTAGTAGTTCTCAGCAGGTGGAACGACAGGAACGGGAGTGGGATTTTATCGAGCCTTCCACCACCAGTGGTAGAACTAGTAGAGAAGTATGAAAAACATTGAGGGATGTAGAGGAGTTTGTTGGAGCTCCTAGAACCGAGAAAATGCAGTGTAGACAGCCTGACAGGTACCAACCATTGGTAGCACAGGTTGAATAACCCTATAGCTTTCATGAAGCCATAAAACACCAACTATCGATGGATACCATGGTAGAAGTGTATATTTCTATCATGATGAATGATGTCTAGGAAGTGGTACCTAGGATGGAGGATAGATCATTTGTAGGATCAAGATGGATCTACAAGATCAAGTATGCTACATATGGAAGTACAGAGAAGTACAAGGCTAGGTTTGTAGGAAAGGGGTATGCAAAAAAATAAGGAATAGACTATGAAGAGACCTTCGCCCAAGTAGCGAGATATACCTCTATCATATTCGTTATATCCCTAGCAGCTCAAATGGGATGGGAGATTCACCAGATGGGTATCAAGACAACATTCTTGAATGTGGTAATAGAAGAAGAGGTGTATATCTAATAGCCTGAAGGCTTCGAAACTCATGAGAAGAGAACTCATGTATGTAGGTTAAAGAAAGCCATGTATGGGCTCAAGCAAGCACCCATAACATGGTATGGTCGGATTGATAGTTACTTGTAGTAGTTGGGATTCGTCAAGAGTGATGTTGACCCCAATCTCTGGTATCTAATGGTAGAAAACGAGCCACTTATTCTATTATTATATGTGGATGACTTGTTTCTAACAGGGTCATCTAGGCTCATAAAGGATTGTAAGAAGAATCTTGAAGCAAAATTCAACATGAAAGATATGGGGTTGATGCATTAAGATCTTCCTTGGACAAGGAAGTTATCCTATAGAGTTTCTGAAGAGATTCAGAATGTAGGATTGTCGGCCAATTGCTATGCCCATGACCACCAATTGGAAGAAAATATATGCATCAAGATACAAGGAGGTGGACCCCATCTTGTACAGACAACTCATTGGATCACTCATGTATCTGGTCAACACTAGGCCAACCATTTGTTTTATTTTCAACACCCTTATTCAGTTCATGGTGGAACTGAAAAGGGTGCATTAGGAAGCAGCTAGGCACATTCTTAGATAAGTGTGTGGAACAGTAGGATATGGGTCGAAATACACACGAGAAGATGACGACAGATTGAATGGATTCACAGATGCAGATTGGGCTAGTTCAGTAGATCAAAAAAGTACCTCTGGGTATTGCTTCATTGTTAGATTAGGAATGATCTCTTGGTGTAGTATGAAGCAGAATTCGGTAGCTCTAAGCTCAATAGAAGCAGAATATATGGAACTAGCACAGTTACGTGTGAATATGTATGGCTTAGAAAAATTCTTGTGAGTTTTTTCAAGAAAAGGATGGAGGTGACCAATATTTTTTGTGATAATCAGAGTTGTATTAAACTCTTTTAGAATCTAGTATTCCATGATTGGTCGAAACACATTGATATTATATGTCACTTTATTAGAGACTGTGTTCAGTGTGGGGTGATATAGTTGCAATATGTCTCCACGGGAAATCATGTAGCAGAGGTACTCACAAAATCTCTATATATAGTTAAGTTCATCCAATTCAAGGAGCAGATGGGTATGGTAGAGAATTCTTTTCAGTAGCACAAATAGATGGTTTCTCAGTTGCTGTAGCAGAAAGTTGCAATACATATGTAGTGTTAGAAGTGGAAGAGTTAGCAATGGTACAGATGCATCATTTGCACAGTAGTTGGTGGGAAGTGATGTCATACATCAACATCACAGAGGGAGATGTTACATAATAGGGTGATGCTTCATCATGTTGCATTACTAGAGCACATTCCTCAATAAGAGGTAATGTTTATTTCTAGTAGCATCGGATGTGCTCTAAGCCTCAAAATATGCAGGCAGGCTTGGACACATGTTTTCCACAATACCCAGAAATCATTTTGGGAAATTGCACCTGGAGACAGTTTTATTAAAATAATTAATTATTTTTAATGGAGGCCTAAGTCTAAACTTAGGGAATTAAAATAACTAAAGGGTATTAATCTAAACTGTGGGTGAAACATATAGAAGAAGATGGAGATCGAGTCCAAATGATCTGAGCTATTGATCAGAATCTGATTTAGGTCGTTGGTTCTCAACTAGATTATTATAAGGACTTTGATGGGCATTTGGAAAACACAACAGGAAGATACTTAGTTACCCAAGTAAAATTGATTTTCTCACTGGTCAAAGTTCGGCAAGAGGAAATTGATTTAGAGGGAGAATTGTAGGTGAGGAGGAGAGAGAGGGTAGGAGCATCAGTCGGGAGTGCAAGAGTAGAAGATGCAAAGAAGAGAAGGGACATTGAAGAAGCTTTGACATAGAGGGATAGTGTAGAGGCTGACATTGGGACTGCGTAGTCCCCATGCACATGCTAACACAATGAGATGAAGAGGGGGTAGAAAGTCCTCTCCTAGATCAAAATCTCACTGGGAAGTGTGAGAGAAATGTCAGTAAATTTCTCACAGAGATTTCTTTTCTATTATGCTGGTTGTATCTTGTACATAAGATTTTTGTTGAAGATTAATAAAGAATCCCTCATCTTCTTCACTAGTTTTCTCGCATTGGGTTTTTCTGGGGACAATTGTCCAAAAATAACTATTTCATTGTGATTGTACTTGTGCTGGTGTTTTTCCTTGAATTTATTTCCCGTAGTATTTTAATTGTGAAGGTTGCAGTAGAATTTATTTCAATATTTTTCGTAGAAACAATGTGAATAACTTATTTCTAAATTAGTGAGTAGAAGAAATAATATCAGTCACTGCAGTTGGATTTCTATCTATAAATTTTCACATTGGGTTGGCTTTTGCATTCATTAATAGGAGGTTCTTTCCTTGGTATCTTATGTGAAAATGCATTGGTTTATATTTGGATTCTATGGCTGATGTATCCTGGATATTTATGTTATTATTATGTTGGTTATAAGCATCTATTATGATAGTGATGATGTATGGCTCTCCTCATGTTTTGATTTGTAAATGAATGAATAATGTATCTATGACCTAATAGATGATAATGCAGCTAATGGTATAAGGGAATAATGCTTCTCAACAATTCTCAGATAAGTATGAAACCCCTATGTTTAGATATGTTGTTTAAACCTATAGATTACATATTTGTGTCATGTTTGATGAAATTTTTGTCATGGCTAGCAGGGGTCCAGTCAAGTCCTTATTCAAGTAATGGCATTTGAACCATTATTTTTTTGTTATCTTTCAGTTTTGAAAGTGTCATGGATTTATGGTCTGTGACCTAGGCTCTGGGCCTGAAAAAATGGCACAAATCCTAGAGTCATAGGCATAGGACTGAGGAAAAAAATCCCCAAACACACCCATGCCTTATTGTGGGAGTGATTGGAGCCTCCCAGACACACTCTTGTCCATATCAAGTGAGCTTCCAAGGGTTTAATGATCTAAAAACTCAGTGGGACCCAGGGATTGGTCATGGGCATGACTGGGAAGGATTCTGTGAGTCCTGTAGCAGGTATAGAAGGTCTTTGTTTTGGGTTTCTGTCGATTCCACTTCCTTAAGGTCACCTAGGAGGTTGATTCCCATTATAGTGGCCTCTCGTAGCATATTTACCCCAATTGGTTGGTTACTTGGGTAGATGTGGGATGAGGGTGTTACAAAGTTGCATTAGAGCATGCTTCACCCCTTATATTGGATGGAAGATGTGCATTGGTCATGCATTCATGTTAGCTTCACATGTGTTACTCATCCTTGTGGTCTATATGCTTCTTGCATATGTATGGTGATAGTCATGATTGTAGTGATGTTGCCATGTGAAAGTGAGGGTGTTGTCGTGGAATGTGTCTTCATGAGTGTAGGATTGGTTACATGTTGATTTTGCTTTCATATTGTTAGTGTACATTCGTATGGTTGTTGTTTTCATGCATGAGTTCATGGTGTGTAGTTGATATGGTCATGCATTGATGACTCGACTCTAGTTAGAATGATGTTTATGTGTTGATATACCTATTTGTTATATGTCTATATGTTGTTATGATTATGTTTGTATATGTATTACACTAATTTGGTTGATCTTGCAAATGAGATATCCTCCCCGCATTATACTAAGGTACATTGGTTTATTGTGATTTGGTTTAGCTGGCATAGTATGCTTGCAAGAAAGAGATAAAAATTGACTAGAAAGATGGTAGACTACAAAGATTCTCCCTATGAATCATATGAGCAGCACGGTGTTGGGAACTCTTCTAATTTAGCATACACATTGAGAAGATTGAAGGAATAAATAAGGAGTTGTAAGGCGAACAATGACAAAATCATGTAGGAATAAGAGAAACAAGCAAAGGTTAATGCAATACTCCTTCAAAGTTTGTCAAAATTGCAGTGACAGGGGCCACCTCGGATCAGCCATGGGCAAGAGGAAAAAACTAATGGGGCATATGGAATTAGGAATCATGGTGGTCACAAGTCAGATATATATGACGCAGTGAGAGATGGCATGTTGTTGGATACTCTGGATAGGAGAGGTGATGGACATAGGTACTACTCTAGTTCTAGTTCTGATAGACATTATGATCATCATCGTTATCATTTTTACAAGAGGAGTCATAAGGGATACTTTCCAGATGAATTTAAGAAATCAAAGCCACCTACTTTTGATGGAGACTTGAAGAAACCAGAAGATGCAAAGGCTTGGATACTTGGGATGAACACGTTTTTTGAGTTGCATGAGTATACAGAAAATATGAAGGCCATAATTTCTACCTTCTGCCAAAGAGGTAAAGAAGATATATGGTGGGAATATGTGAAGGGGGTTAGAGATATCAGGATAGAGGACTTGAGTTAGCATGAGTTCGAGAGGGCTTTCAGGAAGAAGTACTTGTCATAAAGGTACTACGACAGTAAGGCCAAAAATTCTATGAGCTAGAGATGGGATGAATGACAGATGAAGAGTACGAGACTAAGTTCCTATTGCTATTGAGGTATGTACCGTATCTTAAAGATGAGAAGGCTAAAGTTCAACAATTTGTTAGTGGTTTTCCATTAGCTTTTATAGATCGGATTCCATATGATGAGCCTCGGTCACTTGAGTAAGTTATTGGGAAATTGAAGCATTGTTATGAGCATTCGAAGTATAAGAATGAATCTCAGCAAGGATGGAAAGTGAAAGATAAAGGTAAAGGTAAATGGCATCCAAAAAGAACAAGGTCTCAGAATGCAAAAGAGAAATAAAATGTGGCACCACAAAAGAAGTTCAATGCAGCTAGATAGGGACATGGATCACAGCAACAATATAGAGGTGATGGTACTAGGAATTTAGAGTGTTAGATATGTGGTAAGGAGCATCACAAGAGAGTTTGTTTCTAGAATTAGGGTGGTAGGCCTCAAATGTATAGTGCACATGAGGTTTAGACTGTTGGGGATGCTGGCTAGAGTGTTCATCATATCTATGCACCACTGGATAATAGGAAGGTGGGTATCAGACATCTATCATTGAAATGGATGGTAAGCTTTGTGATTAATTTGTTTCTATGTTGATTGACCATGGATCTAATTAGATTTATGTTAGTCCTGACTTGGTGGATAAGTATGGTTTGAATAAAGAAGTGCATGCAAAATCTTGGTTAGTGCTGGTGGCTATAGATATAAAGAAAAGAGTTCATCATTGGGTAAGAGCTTGTGCATTTGATTTGAATGGCGTGTCTGCATCAACACATCTAAATGTATTGCCCTTGGGATCATACAATATGCTCTTGGGTTTGGATTGGTTATATCTTCATAGGACCAAGGTGGATTGTTATGAGAAAGACATTGAGTGCTTGGATGACAATGGGGAGCTGAGAATCTTACAGGGTAAGAAGAAAGCAACATCAGTTGAAATGGTGATAGCTATGCAGGCCAAGCATAGTCACAGGAAAGGGTTTGTGTTATTTTCAACGCATATTTCTAGCAAGAAAGGTAAAGAAGTTGAGAATGTGGATGTTTTTAGCAGGTACCCATTTCTACAATAGTTTTAGGATGAGTTTCCCGTAGATATTAGGCCAATTGTATCACCTTGGGATGCACCTGTATTGTTTGTAAATAAGAAGGATGGTACTCTTAAATTGTTCATTGACTATAGGAAGTTGAAAAAAGTGACCATCAAGAACAAGTATCCATTATCGACGATTGATGACCTATTTGATCAGCTGAAGGGAGCATCAATGTTCTTGAATATTGATCTGAGATCCATATATCATCACGTACACATTAAATAGGAGGACATTTACAAGACAACTTTATGGACCAAGTATGGGAATTATGAGTTTTTTGTAGCTCCATTTGGTTTGAATAATTCTCTAGCTACCTTTATGTGCTTGATAAATAGCGTGTTACATCCTTATCTAGACAAGTTTGTTATTATGTTCATTAATGATATATTGGTATATTCTAAAACGGAAGAAGAGCATGTCAAGCATTTGACAACAATGTTGAGGTTGTTGAGAGCACATCAGTTGTATGCTAAGCTCAGCAAGTGCAGTTTCTTTCAAACTAAGTTACGTTACTTGGGACATGTTGTCTCCGAGGAGGGCATAACATCGGATCAAAAAAAGGTAAGAGGTATCATGGAGTGGGAAGCCGTGGTGAAGTAAAATTCTAAGTGTGGACACAAACAATTCCTCTAGCCTGAGAGTGGGTCTAGCCACAAACAAGACATTCTATGGAAGATTTCCTTAGGTTAGAACCAATTAATAGGGCCTACCTCTTAGTACGCTTATCCTATTTGGTGATGACCTTGCTTTCTCGCTCCAGCTATCTCATGTTTCCTTCTTCAAGCACCTAAAACAAGTAAACAACAGCAAACAACAACTGTGATAATAGAAAAATTGTATTCAACCTACTTAACAAGTCAAGAAACATTAATCCATAAACATGTGAGATGACATGTTATGTAGGAAATCAATCGATAATTGCATATGTATTAAATCAAGAAGAGATTACAACCATTGTCTTGACATTGTTGTTGTCCTTCGACAAATCCGGGTTCCCACACACTTCCGTTAGCATTCCATGATGGCCTCAACAATGGTAGTTTTAAGGCTTTTCCCTTTAGTCTTCACACTAAACCAAATTCACACTTCTCCCTCACACACAACTAGAGAGCTACAACTATGAATAACTCCACAATCAAAACTTCAACCAGGGCCTAATTAGAACTAACTTGTGCTTGGGAAAAAGGGAGGTTTATATAGCATGGATGGAAGGGAGATGGTTCCTATTCTCATGGGAGAAGGTCTTATCTCTTGAGGTAGTTTTATCCTAATAAGGGCAAGGAGCCCAAACTAATCTCTTCGACTCCATCTAGCCTAACCATTTACCAGACTTCCGTTATGAATCTTCTAGAGCTGGAAGCTTTGGCTCCATATTTAAAAACTTTTCCAAAATAGGATCGGCGCGACTGGAACAAGGCTCGATCACTTCGGCCGATGCTAGTGACAATTATAATCACTGCATATTGATATGAGGAGGACATGTTTCATTAGCGTCAATCTTGTAAACTAGGAAAAACAAAATATTTTAGGGAAATGATACAAAAGGGAATTGTTCTGCTCATGAAGAGGAATGCAATGGGAGTTTCTTCATGAAGGGAAAGCATGTATGGTTCACTATAGAGGTCCTCCAGGATCGTGGAATGGGGATTACAGGGACAGTGACAAATTTTTTTGTAATAGATGCCCCCTAAAGCATGAAGGTCGAACTAGAGTGGGGCGAAATTCTTTATGAAATAGTGCGGGGAATTGGAGTCTGTTGTCGGAAAACCTGCAAGCAAGTACAAATACATACACATTACTAAAAACTCTATCAAATGATACATGAATCATGGTATGGATGCATCCATCCAGAGAATGATCATGTAAATGGATTCAGGCATGGGCGCAACCATCCGATAAAGAGGATCACATCAAAACCAAGGTATGGTCACAACCATATAATAATGAGAAGGATCACATATAACAACTCATGGTATGGTCGTAGCCATCCATTTGAGAGAGACATGCATATCAGTAAAATCATGTCACACTGCCTTGCAACCTAGACTTTTGTAATCTGAGCCCAGGGTCTTGTGCTCCAACATGACCCAATCAAAGTACAAATTCTAACATGTGAATAAATGTGTTGACATCGAACATGCTAGAAAATCGCTTGATTACCAACCAATGATGTAAACTGTTAACAAGTGTGAGAGAAACCACAAATAATGAAAATGGTCCTTAAGGTACCATTAGCACAATTCATGGAATGTGAATAAAGGAACTGAAGTCGAACACCCGTGAAATCACCCAATCAAAAGCCAATGATGTGAACTTGTCATCAAGTGCGAAGAACTTGCCATTAGGGAATGCAAGCTCTAAGGTACGAGAAGGGAGTCTCTCGGTCAAATTCCTGGATAATGAGCTGAAGTCGATAGGAAGCAACAGTGTCGAATGAGGGCCATAATGTATCCCACATAGTCATGTGAGACAAAGGGATGCAAAAGGATTTTGGATGATATAGACAATCAGGGGTAAATGTAACTGCAAAAGGACAACTCTTGAACATATCAGCGACACGACTGGAAGTTTTGCATCTTTTGGACCCATAGGATCAGTGGTCATGATGACGTGGTAGAGATCAAATGGAAGGCAAAAATAAACAGCCCAACCAAGGAAGGTCGAAGATGAAGTGAGGATATCCCAACCCGACATGAAGCAGAAAGTATCATGTTCAAGAGTGAGCTACCCGGGATCCAAAATGGATCTTGGAAAAACCTCTTAAGTCTTAAATTATATTTAAATGGGAAAATATGTTTTAAATCCCCTTAAATAACTGTCGCATTGTGGCCTTTTGTCGCATTGGAGAAATATATGTTTTAACCATGAAAAATAGGATATAAAGGCAAAACCTTCATCGCATCCATGTATATATATATATATATATATATATATATATATATATATATATATATATATATATATATATATATATATATATATATATATATATATATATATATATTTCAACGAATCCTTTTTATCACATCCAGAGAAAATATATGGTTCATCGCATTCCATATGTATATGTAGATATATATATATATATATATATATATATATATATATATATATATATATATATATATATATATATATATATATATATATATATATATATTAAATGGATTTTGGTTATCGCATCGAGAAAAACCAAAGCCTAGTGCTAAAAGACCGTGGCCTTTTGGAACTGCAATAGCGATTAGCATGAGTTAACGAGGGCCATTAATCAAGCACGCAGATCAATGGTCCAGATCAACTACCATATCACATCGTGTGGGAACCAAAGGGGAGTAAACCATGTACATGTTGAATACCCGTTGATCGCAGGATCGAGAGACCGCATCATCCGACGAATATCGGGCGCCAAAGTAATCGAACGTTAATTCAGAAATCAGACCCGAATTTCTATAGATTGGGAGTTTATAAACCCCATCGGGTCCGTAAATATTGTTAAGGGTTGGGCAAGTTGTCCACCCAAAATCGTTGTGGACCACAGGATCTACTAAGTGTAGATCAACGGTGAAGGATTGTCGATCAGATTGTGTTTGAGTGAGAAGATCTCAGCCATCGATCTGGTGGCAGAAGACCAATGGCGGAGATGTGATGTAAGGCAGACCCGAAAGGGGTTATGAATGCGGCCATATAAAAATTTGAGTTCCGATAAAATGTTTCGGATGGGGTTTTTTTCATGTATTTCTTTGTATTTCTCATAAAACAAAAAAAAAACCCAATTATGTATTATATCGAGGGATTTGTGCAGAGGAAGACCGAACAGTTGGTTTCACCATGCCCGCCGATCCTTCCATTTCAAAAAGACACTATTCAGGTGCCTTAGTTGTTTTTGATAAAATGTGTCCACATCGAAAGGGGAGGTGAACAGATAGGGACAAGAGGCTTAAAAAACCATCCCATAACACGACAGAAACAGTGGTCGGAGGAAATTTCTTAGAGACAAAGAGTCAGAGAAAACACAGCTACGAACAGTGGATCAGAGGCACTAAGAGGGAGAGTCTGTGTACTCTTTAAACTCGAGGTTTTCGAGTGAAATCCCTATGTAATATCACTGTTGTTGTGTTATAGCTCTGCTTGAGCTCACACTTGTAATATTTTGCTCTTAAAGACTTAATATAGAGGTCGACACTGAAAGCTGGACCAGGAGATGTAGCCAGGAAGTCTGGTGAACTCCTTGATTATTTGTTGTGTTGATGTGTGTGACTGTTATGTTTTCTAACTGCTCATTGTCTATATTATTCATAATCTTTTCGATCCGTTGCACTAAGTAATATAGGCATTCCTACACATGAGTCTGTAATACCTTAATATTGATTTAAGATCTCATTTTCAGATCAAGTGGTATCAGAGAATTTGGTTTTGTTAAGGTTAGACAAGCTTGTGCTGAATTTTGAATGCTAACTAGATTAAGGAGAACTTGTTGAGGCTAACCCAGAGATTGGAAGAGTCTATTCTCATAGGAGAATGGCGCTCCATTGGGATCAGAATCTCAATTTATGGAAGGTTTTAAGGCACTCCAATCCATGGTGGAAGAGATGTATCTGGAGTTAAAGAAGGGTCGAGATGAAATCAATTCAACATCCAAACCAGACAAAGGAGTAGAGGAACATTTTCTAGTTTCCCATCCAAAAGGCAAAGGAAAAGGATAAATGCCTTCTCCACCCATCATCACCTTCATCATCCTCATCATCTTCTTCACATAAAACTAGCCCTGATAAGAAAAAGAAGAAAAATTCTTTGATTAAATTAGATGTGAAGTTTGATTTGCCAATTTATGATGGAGAACTAAATGCAGAGAGCTAGATAATTGGATAAGATAGATTGATGTATATTGCAGGGTGCACAACATTGATTCAAAAAGTAAGAAGATTCAGCTAGCTAGCCTTTGACTTGGAGGAATTGCACTAGTATGGTGGGAAGGCAAGACACAAGCTGATCTGCAAAAACATGGTAAAATTGTTTCTACCAGGATTTGTTTATGCTATCAAAAAGCAATTCTATCCTTTAGCTTACATGCAGCAGGCAATGATGAGTTGGCAAACTCTTCACCAGTTGAAGGGTCAGAGTGTACAAAGTTATACTCAGGAATTTAGGAAAAGAGCTTTAACTCTAGGAATATCCTTGGACTCACCTGAGACTTTATTGAAGTATATAGGTGGTCTTCATAGTTATTTAAAGCATACTATTCTCATGTTTAATCCCACTAGCTTAGATGATGTATCAGTTCAAGCCACACATCTAGAAGCTAGAGGTAAGAATGTAAACCTAGAGATTGGGGGAACATCTAAATATTCTGTAAGAAATAACAAGGAAAAGAAGAAACTGAAATGGAAGGAGAGGAATGCAAGCACTGTACAGAGGGATAAACCTTCATGCACTCATTGCAAGAAAGAAGGACACAATGAGGCACACTGCTGGCTTTTGCATCCAGAACAGAGACCTAAGAAGTTCGGTGGAAGGAAGAAAAAGAATGTTGCAGCTGTTCAGCAGGACTTGGGATCAGATTCAGGCGATGAAACAATAGTTACAGCCATAGGTATGAAAGGTAAATATTCTAAAGCATCCACAAGTAATTATGCACAATATGTTGATAATGAAAATAATGAGAGAGAAAGAAATGAGCTTTTTCGTATTAGAGTAATTCCCAAGCACAATAAGATTGATACCTTGTTTGATAGTGGATCACAAGTAAAATTGATTTCCGAAACAATTGTAAAGAAGTTGGGATTACAAACAAAACCTCATGAGAAGCCATATCCATTAGGTTGGGTGTGTGATAAAACAAAGCTACAAGTAACGAGACAATGTAAACTTAAGTTTGCTACTGGATCAACATTTGTAGATGAGGTTGAGTTAGATATAGTTCCATTGGATATATGTGGTATTGTTTTGGGAAGTCCATACTTGTATGATAGGAAAGTTGTTTTCTATAGAGCTGAAAATAAGTATCAACTCACTAAAGATGGAATGGAATATATTTTAAGAGCTCATAAACTCAAGGGTAACTATTCTCTCATAAACTCAGGACAGATGAAAATCATTGTGAATTCAAGTAAGCAGTTTTTACTAATGGTTGTAAAGGAAAAGGACCTTGATAAAACCAATGTATTTGAAGGTTGTGATGCTAAACAGAAAGTTGATTTAGTTAAAGTTGTTTCAGAATATGATATCCTATTTCAAGAACCTAAAGGTCTACCACCCAAAAGGGAAATAGTACATGATATTTGTCTACAGCAAGATTCTCCATTACCTAAAATTGGAATGTACAGGTTGTCAACTTTAGAGAATGCAGAGATAAAGAAGCAGGTACAGGAGTTGCTTCATAAAGGGTTTATACAACCAAGCACATCACCATGTCGATCTCCAATCATGTTGGTGAGAAAGAAAGATGGTTTGTGGAGAATGTGAATTGATTATAGAGCACTAAATAAAATAACGATCAAGAATCATTATCCTCTTCCTCGTATTGATGATTTATTAGATCAATTGAAAGAAGCAGTTTACTTTTCTAAGTTAGACTTGCGAAGTGGTTATCATCAAGTTAGAGTTGCAGAACATGATGCATGGAAGACTGCTTTCAAGAAAAAGCAAGGACTTTATGAATGGTGGGTTATGCCTTTTGGCTTAACTAATGCTCCTGCTACATTTATGAGATTTATGAATGATGTACTCATGCTGTCACACGGAATTTGTCAAGGGTGCGGACACGACTGACCTTCCTAGAAGTCTAAGACGTTCTAATGACAAACAAGACAAAATGGAGTGATCTTTCTCTAAATACACCTTTTACAACATGAAAACTACAAGTGTTTAGGCTTACCTTATTCCAAAACGCTGTTGTTGAAGTCCGTTCTTGACGATCCGGATGAGCTCCTCCTTCAAGTCAATTCCTGCAACCACAAACAATCAAACAATTACCAAGCACTTGCATTTCATATAATAAAACATATATTCAACATGCAGACCAAGGAACACATGAAATAACTCATTAACACAAGCTATTGAGAAAAATAAACCAGTTTGTATTAATAACGAAACAAAGAAACTCTTACAACCTGGCCTTGGTGTTGTGCAAGTTCCTCCCAGGGTCCATCAAGGGTTTTCCTCTACTTTGACAAAGCTCACCCTCTCCCAAGTAGAATCAAGTGAAGACAATCTCTCCTCACAAAGGCTCTAATGGAAGACCTAAATCCTGCAGCATTTACCCAAAGAAAATGTATAGCTCCAACCTCCTCTCCCTCTGGCTCAATGTCTTTATTTATAGTGCTGTAAAGAGGTTATTCAGGTCCACTATCAATGGGATCATCCCCCTCTTTGGGTGGGATAGCTCCCTTATTGATGGGATAAGTTCCCTCTTAATAGAGATACATGAACCAACTAGAGGCGCATCCATTTCATCAAACTGACCTCTAGAATGTTCTAGAAGTAACCACAAGTAACTTTTTCAAGATAAAACTCGCGCATTTTGCCTTTTACAGAGGGACGCACCTGTCCCTTAACATACAGAGCGTCCATGGACGCAGATTTTGTGAACATGGTCAGCGTCCCCGCAGGTAAGGCTAGAGAGAACCTGCGACCCCAGAGATAAACATAGTTTTTACAAGACTTTCTCTCTTCTTTGAGTTTGAGATGGATAACAGAGGCATGAGACTTGCCTAAGAGGGTATCATGACTGTTGATTTGAGCCATACTAACTGTAAGTAGTCAAGGTGACATTTTTTAGTGTAACACATGCCATTTATTGATGACTTTGTAATTGTTTATTTACATGACATTCTTGTTTTTAGCAAGACATGAGAAGACCATGTGAAGCATGTAAAGAAGACTTTAGATGTTTTAAAAAGAGAAAACCTCTATGTAAAACTGTCAAAATGTGAATTTGGCAGAACATCTTTAAACTATTTGGGTCATATTGTAGGGGGTGGTGAATTGAAGATAGATCCCTCTAAGGTTGAAGTCATTGTGAACTAGCCTAAACCTAAATCTGCTATAGAGGTTAGGAGTTTCCTAGGGGTAGCACAATACTAGAAAAAGTTTATTGCTAACTTTTCTTTGATTGCAGCTCCATCACATGCTTTAACAGGATTGAAACAGGTGTTTCGGTGGGGAGGCAAACAGCAAAAAGCCTTCAACACCTTAAAAGAGAAAATCATTTTAGCACCAGTACTAGCACTGCCAAATCTTCAACATCCATTTCAATTGAGACAGATGCTAGTGACTATGCCATGGGAGCAGTGTTGATGCAACACGAAAAACCCATATGCTATCATTCTGAGACATTTACTTCTGCAGTAGTTAATTATCCCACATATGATAAAGAATTGTATGCATTAGTACAAAGTGCATGTTGGCATTATGACATAGGTTTGGCGCTATGGCACAGGTGTTGTCCTTGATGGCAACTCACTCTGGTGACAAATCTCAATTCAGGCTCTCAGAATGAAGGAAAAATATATATACATAGGTTCATCATGACCAAGACGTGTATACACGTGGGTTAGATGTTCCAACGACGCGTATGCATATACACACACTTTCACACAAGGAAAAGCGCGTACATGTGCGAGAACTTATGTTTGGTCTGTGGTATTCAGTCCTTGGTTTTTGAACCTATGGTTTTGGACCATGGTATCTCGTCTGAAGTGTTGATCCCAAGTATTGGGTCCATGGTATTGATTTGTTATGGTTTTGGACTGTGGTATTGTGAAAGGCCTAAGACTATAAAAGAGGAAGGAGATCATTAGGCAAGGTCATGATCTGAATTATTGAATATCTGATAAAGTGCTAGATCTGGAATACTGGTGATTGAGGTTAAGGTGCAGAGCTGGATCTGAACGAAGGAGGAACCTAAGCGCAAAGAAAAGGATAAGTTCTATTGATGGGTCAAAATCTTAAGGCTTGAGTAATAGTATCTTTGTATGATTTTGATATGTTATATGTGGCGCACGCTTGATCTATAAATCTGATAATCTAGGTTAACTAATGTCTAAATATTTGAAGGAGTGAATTATCTTTATAGATCTATACGCAGGTTCAGTGAAGCGAAGGCGCGTATACACGATGTTTCTGTTATGCAAAGTGCGTATACACAGGTTGGTCTTAACACAAAAGCATACGCACGCAGGTTTCAAAATATTGAAGTAGAACGTCTCTTAAATTATGTTCTAGATGCTTCTGTTGATTACTGCAGTGATCTGGGTTCAGAATTGGTGTATGGTTACTATTACTGTGTCTGGGTACAACTGTCAGAGAATTGTCTATTTGATTCAGTTTTAATTGGTGAAAAGGAGATTGTTCGATGCAAAAATTCTTGATGTTTGATTGATGTTCATGGATCCAGTCTGAAAATTTATGAAACGTGGTCCCTGGAAGAAAAGAGAAGGTTGTAGCCTTCTGTAGGTCAGCACCTACGTACTAGTATCTCAGCTAGTACAAGGGCTAAGGGGGATGTAGCTCCCTTCCAGGAGAAGCTGGAGAACGAGAGAGGGTTGTAGCTCTCTGCAGGTTGTAGCCTGCGTACTGGTAAAGGAAAGCACCAGTACAAAATCATTGTAAAAAGAAGTTTCTAATTAAAAAAGATAGAGACATATTGCAGCAGGTGGTTTTCACCCACATTGGGTTTCCACATTATATCTTTTGTTCTTGTGTGTCACTGTCTGCATTTTCCTGTTCCTGGTTATTGTTTCTATGGTTCTGACACACTGATTTAAAATCAAAATCTGAAGAATAATTAAATTACAAGTCCGTAAGTTATACGCGGTTTTCCTTTACTGAAGTTGTGTATATACGCTGGTTTATCTAACTAAAGTAGCATATACAAATATGTGAAAGAATTGAAAAGAATTGTCTTGAAAATACTGATTCACCCCACCCCTCTCTCAGTATTATTTCCAACAATTGGTATCAGAGCAGGCCTTTGGAAGAAGCTTGATCACTTGAAGGAAGATCTATCATTATGAGCAACTACGAAAAAGAAGCATCTATCAGGCCACCAATTTTTGATGGGAGCAACTTCGTCTATTGGAAGGTAAGAATCACTGCCTATCTTCAATCTCTTGGTACAGAAGTTTGGGATATTGTGGAAATAGGATACACATTTCCATCAGCAACTCCTATAGATGCAGTTGGTAAAAAGCAGTATGAAACAAATGCAAAAGCTGTCAATACTCTATTAGGAAGTCTATCTCAATCAGAATTCGTCAAGTTTATGCAGCTCAAAAGCGCAAAAGAAATATGGGACAAGATCGTTCTGAGCTATGAAGGAGATGAACAGGTAAAATGAGCAACATTACAAACTCTTAGAATTCAATATGAAAGTCTCAGAATGCATAATGATGAAAGTGTGGCTAGCTATTTCCTACGTATAGATGAGATCGTAAATTGTATGAAGAACTTGGGTGAAGAAATAAAAGAAGTTGTTTTGGTTGAAAAGGTTCTAAGATCTTTGTCTCCTAAGTTTGATTCAAAAGTTTTTACCATAGAAGAAAAGCAGAATCTACAGAGCCTTACCATGTCACAACTGCACGAAATTCTAATTGCTTACGAAATGAGGAAAGGAGGACCATCAGACAGGAGAGAAGCTGCATTCTATGAGTCAAGACATATGTCAGAAGAAGAGGAAGAATCAAATTTTATCAAGAACCTTCAACGGGGAACTGGAAGATTCAGAGGTAAGCTGCCTTTCAAATGCTCTGCTTGTGGAAGAGTCGGTCATTATGCTGCAAAATGTTCTCATAAAGATAAAATAGACAAAGGTAAGGAACCTGTTAGATGGAACAGAAAACAAAATGCAAATAAGAAGAGTTATTACATGCATGAAGACAGTGATGGATTGTCAAATAGTGATGAAGGTGAACAAGGTAATGATGATAGACTTTTGATGGCTTTTGAAGATGATGGTTTCTTGGATGCTATAAATGAAGAAGGTCTTTATGAAGGAATTTCTAAACTTAAAGTTTGTTTGGAGGAAAAGAATATGATTATAGATACTCTAACATTCCAACTTGCTGAAAAGGATAAACAGAATGAAGAGTTAGAATGTGAAATTGTGGGACTTAGAAAAGAAATTGAGAAAACAAAAGCCCTTAATCTTAGATTTGCTAAAGGATTTGAAACTATAGATGAGATTATCAAAGTATAGTTTTCTCCTCTAATCAAGACAGGTCTAGGATATTCCGAGGAAGCATCTCAAGCTCGGAAGCAAGCACAGAAGCCATCCACCTCCAAAAGTTATCTTGATGCAACAAGGAGAGGTGAACAAGGTGACAATCGACGACAAAAGCATAATACAGATCACTAGGTAAATCAGGAACAATTTGCTTCAAGAATGATCAAAGATTATCAAGTAAATCGAGGGCAATCTACTTCAAGGATGAACAGAAGTTTCAACAAACCACAAGTAAATCATTCTCAATTTGGCTTAAGAATGGATGGAAACTATAATCATATGGTTGGTAGATTTGATAATCACAGAAATTTCTTCAATGGCCAATGTTTCACTTGTCATAACTTTGGTCATAAAGCTGCTCAATGTGTTGCCTACAAGACCATCATGACTAGGGAAGCTCAAAAACAGAGTATGACAGGAATCATGAAAAGAACCTACAATAAATTCTCTGCTCTTGAAAATGAAATAGAATGTTCTATTTGCAACAACTTCGGTCATGTAGAGTTTGAATGCACGAGTAGGTTTCAGCAAACAACTCAGAACGAGCAAGCTTCATTGAACACCAAAACATGGAGAAAGAAAGAACCACAACCAGAAAGTTGTGGGATAGCCTTATATGCTAAAGGACAGGAAAATCAATGGTACATCGACAGTGGATGTTCGAAACATATTACAGGTGAGAAAGAAAAACTTCAATCATATAGTGCCTTAGAAAAGGAAAAGAAGGTCTCATTTGGAAATGACACACCTGCGTTCATAAAAGGTAAAGGTTCTGTTCAGTTGAAAGAAAAGGTCAAAGCTGGAAATGTCATGTATGTTGATGGCTTAAAGCATAATCTATTGAGTGTCAGTCAGATGTGCGATCAAGGAACTGAAGTAATATTTCGATCAAATGGATGTAGTGTTCATGATCTTGATACAGGAAAAACAGTGATCAAAAGCATAAGAACTCCAAATAATTTATTCATATTCAAAGAAGGACGACATCAATGCTATCTAAGCAAGAACGATGAACACTGGCTATGGCATAGAAGATTGGGGCATATTAGCTTCTCTCAGATAAGGAAAGCATGCAAATATCAGGTGGTTCGTGATCTTCCTAACATCAGAATTCCCAACAATACAATATGCAAATCATGTCAGTTTGGTAAGCAAACCAGAACTAATTTCCCTGAGAAGGAAGGATCGGCTAGTAGGCCACTTGAACTTGTCCATACTGATATATGTGGTCCAACTAGGAAAAGGTCACCTCGAGGTGAAGAGTACTTCATATTGTTCATTGACGACTTTTCAAGGATGTGTTGGATAGGACTCATGAATTTTAAAGATGAAGCTTTTGAAAAGTTCAAAACATTCAAAGCCTTGGCTGAAAACGAATCAGATCACAGAATCAAATGCCTCAGATCTGATCGAGGAGGAGAATTTACCTCAGATGAATTTTTCGATTTTTGTGAAGAACATGGCATAAGAAGGGAATTTTCTGCTGCAAGGACACCTCAACAAAATGGAGTAGTGGAAAGGATGAACAGAACAGTTCAACAAATGGCTCGTGCTATGCTCGATGAATCTGGAACTCCCGCAACCTTCTGGGGTGAAGCCGCATTTGCTGTAGTAACTATTCTTAACAAGACAAATGTTCGGGTAAACGGCACTCAGACTCCTCATGAACTTTGGTATGGTAAGACTCCCACGGTAAAATACTTCAAAATTTTTGGAAGCAAATGCTACATTAAAAGGACTGATGAAAATCTTGGCAAGTTTGAACCTAGAGCAGATGAAGGCATTCTCCTTGGTTACTCTCCCCATAGCAAAGCATATAAGTGTTACAATAAAAGACTTGGAAAAATTATTGAAAGTATTGATGTAGTGATTGATGAAGAAGGAAATACCTCTAGGTAGGAAAGATCTGAAGTTTTCAAAGATGATGAGGACTATCCCTCAACGTCAAATCAGATTCATGATGAGGAAGAAACCCATGAGGCACCAGAAGAACAAATAAGAATAGAAGAAAAGACTCCATCCAGATATGTTCAGAAGAATCATCTAGAATCTCAAATTTTGGGGCAGAAAGAGGTAGGTGTACAAACAAGGAGAACCATTTCAGAAGCTTCAAGCTATCTAGCATTGCTCTCCTCCACCGAACCACAAAATGTAAGAGAGGCATGCAAAGATGAATGTTGGGTCAAGGCAATGGATGAAGAACTTGAGCAGATTGAAAAGAATAACACTTGGGAGTTGGTTCCTAGACCAAAAGATAAGAATGTCATAGGGACAAAATGGATATTCAAAAACAAGTTGAATGAAAATGGGGAAGTTATTAGAAACAAAGCCAGACTTGTTTGTAAAGGGTATGCTCAACAAGAAGGAATTGACTTTGAAGAAATATTTTCTCCCGTTGCTAGACTTGAGGCCATCAGAATGTTCCTTGCTCTCTCTAGTTTTCAGAAGTTCAAAGTATTTAAAATGGACATGAAATCTGCTTTTCTAAATGGAGACTTGGATGAAAAAGTGTATATTGAGCAACCAGATGGGTTTATCCTTGGAAATTATCCAAAGCTTGTATGTAGACTCAAAAAGGCTCTCTATGGCCTTAAACAGGCTCCAAGGGCTTGGTATTATTGCTTGGATAAATACCTCCGTCAACAAGGTTTCATAAAAGGATCAACTGATAGGAACCTTTATATAAAAATTGACAATGATAAGTTGCTAATACTTGTTGTGTACGTTGATGATATCATCTTTGGTAGAAATGAAGAAGACATGAGTAAAAATTTTGCCTTAGTAATGCAGAAAGAGTTTGAAATGTCTATGTTTGGTAAGCTCAAATAGTTTCTTGGTTTACAAGTCCAACAAAACAAAGATGGCATCTTTCTATCACAAACCAAGTATCTCAAGCAGATCTTGAAGAAATATGGGATGGAGGATTCGAAACCAGTATGTACCCCTATGGTGACAGGATGCAGCCTCAGCACAAATGATGAATCAGCAGCAGTGCATCAACCAACCTATAGATCCATGATTGGTAGTCTACTCTATCTAACAGGTACCCGACCAGACATTATGCATGCAGTGGGAATAGTTGGAAGGTTTCAGGCAAATCCAAAGGAAACTCATCTTCAGGCAGTTAAGAGAATTTTCAAGTATCTTCAAGGAACTCAAAACTATGGCTTATGGTATCCTAGAGATACAGATCTCACACTTCATGCATATACAGATGCGGATTGGGCAGGAAGCATGGATGACAGAAAAAGCACTAGTGGTGGTGCATTCTTCATGGGTCCTAGATTAGTATCTTGGTTTAGCAAGAAACAAAGTTCTATTGCTTTATCTACAGCTGAAGTAGAATATGTAGCTGCTGCATCTTGTTGCACACAACTCCTTTGGATGATGCAAACATTGCAAGATCTTCAAATCACTTGTACTCCACCTATCTCCATTTTTTGTGATAATACAAGTGCTATCAGTATCTCAAAGAATTCTGTCATGCATTCAAAGACTAAGCACATACCGATCAAGTATCATTTTCTCCGAGAACAAGTGTTGGAACAAAAGGTCAAATTGGAGTATGTTCCCTCCAAGGAACAAGTTGTTGATATTCTCACCAAACCACTGCCCAGGGAGACATTTGAATACCTCAGACAAAAGCTGGGGGTAGTTGATGCATCATCTTGCTGTTGAAACCTATCTGTTTCAGAGAAATATGGTTGTACGCAAGTTGCATGAGGAGGATCCGCATACATACGCTAATTTATGCAGATAGAGTCGCGTATATGATGGTTTGAAGGAAATCAGTGGGGACAAACTCTGATTGAAGAGAGTCTGATATGGGTCTGATAGAGACCATTTGGCACAGGTTCATGGGGAGTAGATAAACTTCTAATAATTCATTGTTGGCATTACATTAGAAGCTCTTGGTTCGAGTACACAAGCTATTTTGGGTTCAGGTGGATCAACTGCAGAAGGAGAACAGAAGGAGAAATGGTTGTTGATCTGAATAGTGCTGCTGATATTAGTTATTGGTGACCTTCATAGTCTTGCTCTAGATATTTCGTCTCTATGTCATGTATATCTTTTATTATTATCAAGGTCATGTAACTGCATATTTTGGTTTCCCCACTATGCCTGGGATAAATGATGTAATGTTCTTGGTTATCATATGTAAATTTCTGATGATCCCCACTTGGATGGGTGATAGATGTATGTATAGAGTCTTTGATGATAGGAAGTTCAGTTACGATGTATGAGTCATGGTTCTTCTTGAAGAACATCTTTTTGCAGATCTTGCCTACAGTCAGGGGGAGCATGGCCACCACAACAAAGCAGAGATTTCAGCATGTACTCAGGAGGAGCATAACCCTTTTCCCTTGATGACAAAGGGGGAGAATGACTTTGAAGATCTTGGGGTTGCCATCAAGTCCAAAGGGGGAGATTGTTAGCATTATGACATAGGTTTGGCGCTATGGCACAGGTGTTGTCCTTGATGGCAACTCACTCTGGTGATAGATCTCAGTTCAAGCTCTCAGAATGAAGGAAAAATATATATATGCAGGTTCATCATGACCAAGACGCGTATACACGCTGGTTAGACGTTCCAAAGACGCGTATGCGTATACACGCACTTTCACGCAAGGAAAAGCATGTACATGTGGGAGAACTTATGTTTGGTCTGTGGTATTTAGTCTTTGGTATTTGAACCTATGGTTTTGGACCATGGTATCTCATCCGAAGTGTTGATCCCAAGTATTGGGTCCATGGTATTGATTTGTTATGGTTTTGGACCGTGGTATTGTTAAAGGCCTAAGACTATAAAAGAGGAAGGAGATCATTAGGCAAGGTCATGATCTGAATTATTGAATATTTGATGAAGTGCTAGATCTGGAATACTGGTGATTGAGGTTAAGGTGCAGAGCTGGATCTAAATGAAGGAGGAGCCTAAGCACAAAGAAAAGGATAAGTTCTATTGATGGGTCAAAATCTTAAGGCTTGAGTAAGTGTCTTTGTATGATTTTGATCTGTTATATGTGGCGCACGCTTGATCTATAAATCTAATAATCTGGGTTAACTAATGTCTGAATATTTGAAGGAGTGAATTATCTTTATAGATCTGTACTCAGGTTTAGTGAAGCGAAGGCGCGTATACACGTTGTTTCTATTATGAAAAAGTGCATATACGCAAGTTGGTCTTAACACAGAAGTGTATGCACACAGGTTTCAGAATATTGAAGTAGCGTACGTCTCTTAAATTATGTTCTAGCTGCTTTTGTTGATTACTACAGTGATCTGGGTTCAGAATTGGTGTATGGTTACTGTTACTGTGTCTGGGTACAGCTGTCAGAGAAGTGTCTATTTGATTCAGTTTTAATTGGTGAAAAGGAGATCATTTGATGCAGAAATTCTTGATGTTTGATTGATGTTCATGAATCCAGTCTGAAAATTTATGAAACGTAGTCCCTAGAAGAAAAGAGAAGATTGTAGCCTTTTGTATGTCAGCACCTATGTACTAGTATCTCAGCTAGTACAAGATCTAAGGGGGTTGTAGCTCCCTTCCAGGAGAAGCTGGAGAATGAGAGAGGGTCATAGCTCTCTACAGGTTGCAGCCTGTGTACTGGTAAAGGACTGCACCAGTACAGAATCATTGTAAAAAGAAGTTTCTAATTGAAAAGATAGAGACATATTGCAGCAAGTGGTTTTCACCCACATTGGGTTTCCACCTTATATCTTGTGTTCTTGTGTGTGACTGTCTGCATTTTCCTGTTCCCAGTTATTGTTTCTATGGTTCTGACACACTGATTTAAAATCAACATATGAAGAATAATTAAATTACAAGTCTGTAAGTTATACGTGGTTTTCCTTTACTGAAGTTGTGTATATACGCTAGTTTATCTAACTAAAGTAGCATATACAAATCTGTGAAAGAATTGTATTGAAAATACTGATTCACCCCCCCCCCCTCAGTATTATTTCCAACAGTGCGAAAAAGTGGAAACATTACCTAATGGGTAAAGAAACAATCATACATACAGATCATCAACCACTTCAATGTTTTCACTCACAAACTAAATTGCAGCAATCAAGACATTATAGGTGGATGGGTTTTCTACAGTAATTTCATATTTTCATTAGATATAAAAAGGGCATACACAATCAGGTTGCATACATGTTATCAAGACCAATCATAAATGCATCTACTATACTTAAGAATAACTCAGTAATGCATGAATGTTACATTGAACAATATGCTCAAGATGTAGATTTTAAAGATGTATATGCAAATTTAAGTTATGGAAAACAGGTAGAAGAATTCGATTATTATGTAAAGGACAAACTCTTATATCATTTGGGAAAGTTATGCATTCCCCAAACTGAAAGAGTTAACATAATTCGAGAAGCACATACTTCTCTCATATCAGGTCATTTTGGTGTAAGTAAAACAGTTGCACAATTACAAAGGTTTTGTTATTGGCCAAGAATGCATGAGACAATTTCTAGATATATCAAAGGGTGTACTATGTGTGCTACAAGCCCAGTAATAGAAAATTAGGCTTGTACACTCCACTTCCAATTCCTTCTCGTCCTTGGGAAAGTGTTTCCATGGACTTTGTTGGAGGATTGCAAAAATATATAAAAGGTCATGATTATTTGTATGTTGTTGTGGATAGGTTCAGTAAAATGTGTATTTTGATACCTTGTAACAAGCAGGTTAAAGCTAAACAAACAGCAAAGTTTTTCTTTTAGAATGTATGGGTTCATTTTGGTTTACCCACTTCTATTGTATCTGATCGAGATTCTTGATTTGTTGGGAAGTTTTGGTCAAGTTTATGGGAGTTTATGGAAACCAAGTTGAAGAAGAGCACAACATTTCATCCACAAATAGATGGTCATACAGAAGTGGTCAACAGGACAATGATCTAATTGCTCAGAGGCTATTGCAGCAAGCATCCAAAGCTTTGGGATGAGCATTTGTGTTAAGTGAAGCATGCTTACAACCATGCCAATCAGTTTCTACTCAGGGATCTCCTTTTGAGACTTCTTTTGGTTTTATACCAAATTCTCCCTTGGATTTTTTCTTTGGTAAATACATAGCAGTTGATGGACACAGTGATGTGGACAAAGCAACCAAGTTCATTAAACAAATCCAGGAAATTCACCAGGCAGTACAGGAACAACTGGAAAGAAGTCAAGCCAAGTACAAGGCAAGACATGACAAGCATTGAGTTGAGCATAGTTTCCAAGTTGGTGATCAAGTTTGGCTATACATCAGCAAAGACAGAATGCAAGGTGAAGGTAAGAAGCTAAAACTAATAAGGTATGGACCTTTCAAGATACTTGATAAAATTGGTGAAAATGCTTTTCACCTTGATTTGCCAGCTTATATGCAGATCTATTCAGTCGTTAATGCAAAAAACTTGAGATTGTATGAACCTTCATTGATTGAAGATCCTGAAGAGCTAAGTCAGTTGCCTTCTATTAGGGATTTTTTTCCTGAGTATCTCAATGAGTTACAGGAGGAAACAGTTCTGGACAGGTGTTATAGACATGTTTGTGCCTTACAGCATTGAGCATGAAATGTCCATAATCCAAGGGATCCAAAGTCCCTAAATGAGTTGTTCCTACCCCTAGAGGAACAAGGTCAACCAATGACAGCTTCTCCCAGAAGTTCTCCACCAAAAACCACTCAGAAACAGTCAATTCAGGATCAATTCAGAGGCTCCACTAGCTGTCTGCGCTGAAATGCAGAGATTACACTGGCTAGGTGCACTGCAACGCACGTAGAAGCACTACCAGGGTGCGCTGAGCGGGAAATGACAAATGGCAAGTTCATTCAATGAGGTGGAAAGACCCTGGAACCTTCCAGAATCTTCCTCAATGACACTTGCCTCAAGGAATTCGACTAGTGATGAGTAAGAGGTTCTCAACCTCCAAGTGGAAGCAAGAATTGACAGAGAGAAGCCACAAGTCAAAACATGAGCTGAATCATCCTCTCTGCTCACATCTATATATGGATCTCTCACCCAGAGGTTCAAGAGGCTGGAATTTTGTACTTTGCAGAGAATTGCTGTTGGTTTGAGATTGATATTAGCACATTGGGTGATTTATGCTTTGTTGGAGGAGAGGAATGGATTCCTTTGTTGGGAGGTAGATGCTGGATCGGAACTCACTTGGTTGTATCTCCTCTCAGACTTTATTATCTTATCAATAAACTATTTGAGTTTCTCCTACATGTTGTATACCAATGATGTTTTGTTATGCTTACATGTTTAGCTTAATCTGATCTTGAGCTTTTTATGAATGTATATCTGTATCTTTGTGTAGTTTCTCTCTCTTGTGATCTTGCAGGAATTCGGTGAAGTTGGGCCGGTGAAGGAGCAAGAAGCTGGGAGCTACTGAAGAGAGGAGTGATTTGGATCGACAAACTAGCGGAAGATACAGGTTAGTTAGATCCTTCTTCCTCACTTACATCTCATAAAGAAGAATATTCAAATAAGTTTACCTGTTTGTTGCTAAGGCACTATCACCTCTTAGAGTGGGATAGGGGCATTCCGTATTGGATACTTTTCCCAACAACAAATTGGCGACTCCACTGGGGAACGTATCTTGTTGGTTTATTTGTGTTTCTGGTGTTGTTCTTCTCATAAACTCAGGAGTGCCGAATCGAAATGCACTTGCCATTTTCAAGTGCAAAGTAGAGATCTGCCACTCTAGTCCAATCACTGGGCCTGTTTTTATGATCTGAACAAACTGATCCACAAGTGCTCTAACAGCCCTTTGTGATAGATCTTAGTCCTCCTTTAAATCATCCTCCTAATTGTACCTAATTGATAGCTTTGATCCGGCCAAAAACTGTTGATTTAACTGCAAACCGTAACCCAGAACCCAGAAACAACTCTCGTTTCTGCTTCAGCGCAGACTCTGTGAAGAGGTTCTACATTTCAACACAGGTCCCATGAAGGCTACCTGCGCTGAATGTCAAAACCTCTGTGTTGGGAGTGCACTGATCAGTCTTTGCCTTGTGCAGCTGTGGTTCCCTGCTTCCTTTTGCTCAGTTTTATCTCTATTTTTTGCAGCCTATTATCAGTCAGTGTACCTATCTGAAACCCCTTTTCTTTGCCTCAATTCTGCCTCAGTTGTATAAAGAAACTGTATTTGTTCTTTGTGTATTTGTTACATCATTTGCAGTTTCCCATTACAAAAGTAAACTAGTCATACTGTCGCCCCTAGATCTAGACCTGTCGTAAGTGTCGTTTTGATCTTAGGAGTGAGTTTGTTTGCTGTTCACAGTTGATTGAGCTTTTACTTTTGTCGTTTGGTTTGAATTTATGCATTTCTAGTGTCGAAACAAGTAAATCATAAGGTGTCGTAATCGTCTTTTTTATTTTGAAAAAGGAACTTGTTTATGTTTTCACTTGAAATCGAATTCAAATTTGTACAACAGCTTTCTTTTTAGGCATCAATATTAAGGAAGCGAAAACAAATACATGCATTTGTGCATTTTCATTTTGATAGTTTACATGCTTTGATTTAGGGAAAGTGCATTACAGTGTGCTCTATGCTCTTTGAGAAATGTTGTATCTTCCTTTTCCCCTTGTAGCTAGGATTTTCATTGTCGAAAAGATATAAAAGCTTGCTTATCATCTTTAGACTGCATTTAGGAATTGTATCATACATCTCGTGGTGATCCAAAAAGGAAAACTTCTAAGAAAGATCAACCTAAAATAAATTGAATGAACTTAACAACGCTTTGTAACTTAATGCACAACATAGAGGTCTAGGCTAGAGACGTGTTCCGGCGTCGTAAAACCTGGTGACTGTCGATCTCGCTGAAGGTTGGGTGATTCCTCCTGAGGGACGATAGCACCAGTACGGATTGTGCTCCCGCGTACTGTCGAGTATATATTTGGAGACCCCTATAGGCATAAAACCTTTATCCTTAGGAAGACGTGTCGGCCGCCCTACTGATCGCAATGCACTGAACACAGCATTCGGGAAGATTGACCGCCCGTACCTTAAAAAGTATTCTGCGGTTTTGCGAAAAGTTTGGCACACCCTCTACCTAGAACTCCAGAGCAGTTCCTTTTGGCCTTTTTCAGACTCTATAACGGAAAAAGTCCATCCGTGCATTTGTCACTTCGGGCTCGTTAAAACATCGAAGGAGACTAGAGTCATCTTTAGCTTTTCCTCAACTCTTTAAAATTGAAAAAGCAAGTTGTGTCTAAAGCGTCGTTAAAATTTATTTTAAACGGAACAATCACCGCTTTTTCCTGCATTGATCTTTAGGTTGAGAAAATGGAACCCACCAACCAAGGAATTCCCCTTGGAGGAAATCCTAGTCCCTTCTCCTCTTGGGGAGATGTTGGTGCGCCCCATATGGGCACATTGTCGCTTCCAGGACTGACAATTGGCATGCCGGTCTGGCTCTTCTCAACCAATGTCGTTCAGAACACCACTATTCCTGAACAGTCGAATCAACAGTTAGACCAGTCCAGAGTTTCCCACCAGCCTTCTACTTCCTCTAATTCTTCCTCTCCTCCTTCCTCTTCGCTTGACGGAACTGGTAAAACAAAAAACCAAGTTCCTAAGGAGAAGAAGGAAAAGAAGAAGAAAGAGAAGAAGAAGAAGGAGCCAAAAGCGACTGGGGGCAAACAAGTGTCGTCTGACAAAAATCCACACACAGCACTGACTAGGCCTAAATCGCCATGTGTCATATGCAAGGGAGACCACTTCCACAGAGATTGTCCCTGCATCCCTCGGATACTAAGGGACTGGTCTCCCCGTTTGCACAATCCGGTAGCATCAACCTCTGATAGCCATGTTGAATGCATACCGTCAACTAGCGAAAGTGAAGTCCTTGGACAAAAAGGGAGAGCTAGATCCCCCTGTAGACTGTGCGAAGGTGACCATGCCATCCACCGTTTTCCCTTCTTAGACGAAGCGAAAAGAGTTTTGGATGATCGTCCGGTTTCACCGTTACGACTTCCTCCTAGATATAAAAAACTCTTGCCAAGTCCTTCGTTAGTTGAAAATCCAGCTGGCCCGCTCAAGTGGTCAGCTGAAGCGCCGGTCATTGAAGATGAACCAGCTGAATCCATACCTGACGAAAGTCAAAAGTTCGAGGCGGCAGTTGACCCGGTCTTGCCTTCAGAGGATTTATCTTCGAATGATACAGTCACTGAAGAGGATAAAGATGACACCATTCAAATTCTCTTCATCAACACAGACTCCGACGAGCACGGGGGCACTCCCCCCATTCCTTTATCGCAGGAAGGAAGTTCGTCAGAGCGATACCCGGCCATTTACTCGGTCCCACCGCCAAGCAACCTAGTTGTCTCCTTCAACTGGAACCAACTAGGCAGACCCAGTTTGCCAGCAAGCATACCATTCAGAATTATCGTCCAAATATACAGAATGGTCATGGCTGGCACCATCATTGATGAAGGGGCATCTATGAGTATCCTTTCCTCCAATGCTTGGAAAGCGCTTGGTTCGCCAGCGCTTTTTCCTGAAATGAGAAATCTGACAGGTTTTGATAAAGGAACCAGTCGACCTTTAGGGATCCTCCCCAATGTGCCTATCACATTGAAAGGGAAGACCGTTTAAATGAATGTGATGGTCGTTCAAGGACCCTTGGATTATAACCTACTCCTTGGACGAGACTATATATATTGCATGGGAGCCATCGTCTCCTCACTCTTTAGAGTAATGTGTTTTACGCATGAAGGAAGACTGGTCAAGCTCGTGGACCAGCTTTCATTTCCCGGATCACGCATCGCAAATAGTCATATACCTTCCCTAAATGGTCTCTTCACGCAAGAAATGTCTCAACCCACGATCCGTCCTCCCGATGAGCGCGAGTAATTCGGAAGGATATGACTGGAACCCAGGGGGCATGCGTCCTGGTCTGCTTCGGCAGGAAAACTTTGGGTATAGGGTAGGTTTCCGCGGGAGAATATGACTAGTCCGTACCCCGTCCGTGATTGGAAGAGGGGTTATTCTAGAATAAGATTCTTTTGTCAAAGTTATGTGTTTGACAGAACATAGTCACTCACCTTTGTTCATCTCGGTGGACATCGCCGAAGAAGTGTTTTGTTTGAAAGATTAACAGAACAATATTTGGGTAACCTGAAAGAGGTAGGCCTCTCTCGGTAAAACAAATGTTTTGGCGGAAGTGAAGTAGAGGTAACCTTGAAATCGTATTTTATACCTGGGGGCATGCAAACCTTTTGGAGTGCAAGCAAGGGGCGGCTATTTATTTTTAAAATTTTTAGGTCCTCCCTTTAAACCTGTAGGTCTAACCCTTTAAACTCGTAGGATTAGTCGTTTCTTAACTTGCATAACGAAAGGATGCGAGGCATAGCTTTGTAAGGCGCAAGCTCCATAAAAAATGGCATCTTACATGAGACATTCTTATCATATGACTGGATTATCGAGCCGTTTTAGCACATAGTTCATGCTCGTTAAAAAATAAACATAAGATTGAGCAGTGTTTTTTCGCGTTTAAGCTCGTTAAAAAATGAACTATCTTCCGGTAAATAACCACCGTGAATGTATCATTATCAGCCATTAAAGCCTTGGTCGTGTTTGCACCGTCACCTCCACTTTTCCATTGGCCGATCATTCACCTCCATATGATTGTTTACCCATTTTGAGGAACAGCTGCGAAGAGTGATTTCACTAGCCATCCTTGTGACACTGTCGTGCTTGGAAAATTCCAACCCTTACCTGGAATCAGCTGCTAACCCGTTTTATCACTCGTTCCTCAAAAGACGAGTCTTCTTTAAGCTCTTTTCATCTGACTCGTAAAATATGAAAAGATTGCCGAGTTTTGGCCTTCCAGCTCGTTAAAGCGACCGGAAGTGCTATCCCTCCTCTAGATTTTAATCTTTTTGGACCTGAGGGATTATTGCACAAAAAGATCGAGCGCTTGTTTTGTTCGGCTCGTTAAAACTATCGAAAATTCATCCCTTCTGTATTGTTTTATACTTTTTCGGACTTAAGGGATTAGATGACGAAAAAGGACTTTCGGAGTTGACTTTACGTACCTTTTTAGACTCTCTAAAAATGAAAAGGACCGAGTTATCTTTGTCGTTAAACTCGTTAAAAGCATTAAATAGCGACAAACTTGTCTTTAGACGAGAACGAGTTTCACTACCACTAGGCTCGTTAAAACATAGCGATGGGTTTGCCCAAAGGGCAAATTATAGAACAAGCATATGTTATCCTCCTCAAGCTTGACAAAAATAAAGAGGTACTGGTCAGCAATGACTGGGGAAAAATTGGGAAGAAACTCAAAGAACTTTATTGGTAGCAAGTCACTCTTGAACATGGCACTTCCACTCCGTGCCTGAGTCGGGTTGGGTTGTTTCATTCACCGGTCACATCACCATGGTCTCGCCATACCATCCACCTTTGGGGTAAATGCTACCAATCCATCACACAAGTGTCGCCGATATGTTCAAGAGAAGTCATCCAGAGAAGTCAACCGTGTCCCATCCACTACCATACATTATCCTTCATTCTTTCATGACCGCCACCCTGAATCATATATCATCAGATCGTTTTCACCTCCATCAAAATCATTTACTCCGTTCCATGTCACTGATGTGGGATACATTAAGGCCCTCCTTTGATGGATCGCTTCTTGTCGACATCAACTCATTATCCAAGAAGTTGATCTAGGAACAACCCCTTCATTACTTTGAAGCTTGCATGCCTCAATGGCAAGCTTCTCACTTCCGGCGACAGGTATACATCAATGACCTTCGACCGAAAGATTTTGCGTGGTGTTCGACGCCAAGTCCTTTATTCACACCACGTGAATTGTACTACAGTACCTTGAGGGTCATTATCATTATCGGTGATTCCTCTCGCGCTTGTTAACGGTTTACCTCATTGACCGGTAATCAAGCGATGTCTTTCCATGTTCGACTTCAGAACATCTCTCACGTGGATCGACTTGTACTTAGAGTGAAGATCAAACGAGTTTGAAGACCCCGGATCTAGTTTCATCCATCCGGGCTGCGATATATATTCAGGAAAGATAAAGACATTGACATGTACATCATTGCAGCAGATAATCATCCTACCAAAAGGATGATGATTTCATCAAAATTATCAGTCTACCATCAGACGATTGTCTGTTCTATGTACAGAAAAATGAATTTATAAAGCTGAGCATGGGAATGCCCGCCTCAGCTAGATCATGAAAGCAGTATGAAAAATAATGTATTGTATTGTATCTTATTACAGGTCTCCTCCCAGCATTGGAAGAACTTCGGATCCTCCTAATAAAGCATTTCACCCGATAAACGGCCTCATACTTTAGGGGGCAACTGTTATAGACATTTTTGTGCCTTACAGCATTGAGCATGAAATGTCCATAATCCAAGGGATCCAAAGTCCCTAAATGAGTTGTTCCTACCCCTAGAGGAACAAGGTCAACCAATGATAGCTTCTCCCAGAAGTTCTCCACCAAAAACCACTCAGAAACAGTCAATTCAGGATCAATTCAGAGGCTCCACTAGCTGTCTGTGCTGAAATGCAGAGATTACACTGGCTAGGTGCACTGCAACGCAGGTAGAAGCACTACCAGGGTGCGCTGAGCGGGAAATGACAAATGGAAAGTTCATTCAACGAGGTGGAAAGACCCTGGAAGCTTCCAGAATCTTCCTCAATGACACTTGCCTCAAGGAATTCGACTAGTGATGAGTAAGAGGTTCTCAACCTCCAAGTGGAAGCAAGAACTGACAGAGAGAAGCCACAAGTCAAAACATGAGCTGACTCATCCTCTCTGCTCACATCTATATATGGATCTCTCACCCAGAGGTTCAAGAGGCTGGAATTTTGTACTTTGCAGAGAATTGTTGTTGGTTTGAGATTGATATTAGCACATTGGGTGATTTATGCTTTGTTGGAGGAGAGGAAGGGATTCCTTTGCTGGGAGGTAGATGCTGGATCGGAACTCACTTGGTTGTATCTCCTCTCAGACTTTATTATCTTATCAATAAACTATTTGAGTTTCTCCTACATGTTGTATACCAATGATGTTTTGTTATGCTTACATGTTTAGCTTAATCTGATCTTGAGCTTTTTATGAATGTATATATGTATCTTTGTGTAGTTTCTCTCTCTTGTGATCTTGCAGGAATTCGGTGAAGCTGGGCCGGTGAAGGAGCAAGAAGCTGGGAGCTACTGAAGAGAGGAGTGATTTGGATCGACAAACTAGCGGAAGATACAGGTTAGTTAGATCCTTCTTCGTCACTTACATCTCATAAAGAAGAATATTCAAATAAGTTTACCTGTTTGTTGCTAAGGCACTATCACCTCTTAGAGTGGGATAGGGGCATTCCGTATTGGATACTTTTCCCAACAACAACAGGAAGGTAAGAACTACGCGTCAATGGGATGTTGATTGCCTGAGAGTATGGCTCAAAGGTTCATTTCCAAGAAAATCATGATGGATGGAAATTAGACAAGTAAGGGCACAGTATCCTCACTTACTCGAATGCTAAAACCAACTTTTGGTGGTCCAAAAGCTTTTTAGTGAGAAGGCGTGATTCAAAATGGATCTTGGAAATACCTCTTAAGTCTTCAATTGTATTTAAATGGGAAAATATGTTTTAAAGCCCCTTAAACAACTATCGCATTGTGGCCTTTTGTAGCACGAGAGAAATATATGTTTTAACCATGAAAAACAGGGTATAAAGGAAAAACCTTCATTGCATCCATATATATATATATATATATATATATATATATATATATATATATATATATATATATATATATATATATATATATATATATATAGATATAGATATATATGTATATATATATATATGTATATGTATATATATTAAATGGAGTTTCGTTATCGCATCTGGAAAAACCAAAGCCTAGTGTTAAAATATCGCGGCCTTTTGGAACTGCGACAACGATTAGCGCGAGTTAATGAGAGCCTGATCGAGCGTGCAGATCAACGGTCCATATCAACTACCATATCGAATCACGTGGGAACCAAAGGGGAGTAAACCGTGTGCATGTTGAATACCCACCGACTACAGGATCGAGAGACCGCATCATCCGATGAATATCAGGCACCAAAGTAATCGGACGTTAATTCAAAAATTAGACCCAAAATTCTATAGGTTAGGAGTTTATAAACCCCATCGGGTCCGTAAAGATTGTTGAGAGTCAGGCAAGTTGTCCGCCCAAAATCGTCGTGGACCATCGGACCTATTAAGTGTAGTTCAACGGCAAAGCACTGTTGATCACATTTTGTTTGAGCGGGAAGATCTCATCCGTCGATCTGGTGGTGGAAGACCAATGGTGGAGATGCAATGTAAGGCGAACCCTAAAGGGGTTATGAACGCAACCCTATAAAAATTTGAGTTCCAATAAAATGTTTCAGACGAGGTTTTTTCATGTATTTCTTTGTAGTTCTCATAAAACAAAAAAAGGCCCAATTATGTATTATATCAGGGGATTTGTGCGGAGGAAGACCAAATGGTCAATTTCACCACGCCCAACGATCCTTCCATTTCAAAAAGAAATTGTTCATGTTCCTTAAGTGTTTTTTATAAAATGTGTCCACACTGAAAGGGGAGGTGAATAGACAAGGCCGAGAGGCTTAAAAAGCCATCCTATAATAGGACAGAAATAGCGGTTGAAGGTAGTTTCTTAGAGACAAAGAGTCAGAGAAAACGCAGCTACGAACAGTGGATCAGAGGCACTAAGAGGGAGAGTCTGTGTACTCTTTAAACTCGAGGTTTTCGAGTGAAATCCCTGTGTAATATCACTATTGTTGTGTTATAGCTTTGCTTGAGCTCACACTTGTAATATTCTGCTCTTAAAGACTTAATATATAGGTCGACATTGAAAGCTGGACCAGGAGACAAAGCCAAGAAGTCTGGTGAACTCCTTGATTATTTGTTGTCTTGATGTGTGTGATTGTTATGTTTTCTAACTACTCATTGTCTATATTATTCGCAATCTTTTCAATCCATTGCACTAAGTAATATAGGCATTCCTGCACATGAGTCTGTAATACCTTAATATTGATTTAAGATCTCATTTTCAGATAAGCCCACACGACTGATTGTATTTCCAAATTTTCCCCCACCATTACTGGTAGGTACTCCAATTATTTTTTAATTGCAAACTTGAACGGGATAGCATATGCTTGCACTATAATTTCATCCTTCAGATGAATCTAACCTAGTAAGTTTAACGAGCCCCGGGAAGGAGAAGCTCATGTTCGTCATGGTGATGAATCCGATGTCGTTGTATGTTTTAATGAGTCTGACAAAGGTGAAACTCGGTATCTTTTTCATGTTTAGAGAGTTTGAAAAAGATACGGAAAATAAAACTCCACATGGTCCCTTTTCATACATGTGTTTCTCAATCCTGAAAAGGTAGAAAATGATACTTAAGAGAACTACTTGACCATTTCAGTCAAGGAGTTCCTTTTTCATAAATAGTGCATCCGAGCCCGGAAAAGGGGTAAACATATACTGGGTGCACGACGTTTCACATCTGTTAATGAGTTCAAAACAACAAGAGCTTGGCAATCTTTTTGTGTTTAAAGGGTCAGAAAAAAGCTTGAAAGCACACCCCCCATTTTATTCTCTTTTATGAGTCAAAAGGGAAAAATAATTGGCAATCTTTTCATTTGAGTTTTACGAGTCGAGAAAAGAGCTAAAACATGACTCGGTACCATCGTCAAACATCCATCCCCTGCCACTGTGCAAAAGGTAAAGTGCTTTATTCAATTCTTGAGGCAAAATAGGTCAAAAATACTTAAAAACCCTAATATTTCATGAAAAAATGAATAAAAGGAGGGAAAAGTAAATATTTTTTACCATTTACCATTTTACCTTGTTGTGAAAAACGTTTTACCCACGTTTGCCCTAATTTTCCTGGAGCAGATTGTGGGAGATTCGAGAGTTCATTCACCGAGCCACTAGTTGCAGGTAAGATCCAAGTCCTTAAGCTCCATTTCCATACTGTTTATTCCTATTTTTATCCCTTTTTTGGATTTCTAAGGGAGGTTTTGGCAAAACTGTTTGACCCTCGGTTGGTGCGATTTCCGAACACGGAATTGCATCGGCCAAGGGTTGCTAAAACGACCAACTGCATCATCAATGCAACTATTTTTAAAATAGCCACACCAACACTATGAACAAAGAAAAAATCTTTTCTCCTCTTAAATCCACTATTTCAATCCAAATTTTAGTTTCCAAAAATGATTATCGACTTGAATACATGGTTTTTGCAGAAAAGAATCGTCGAAAATGGTAGACTGGAAAGAACGTGAGCACGAAGATGTGGACACCCAAGAAATGGCTGATCTAAACTACTTGGATGCCTTGAGGAACTGTGGGCTCCTCAAGTTATTTATCACACTAGGGATGCAGGCTCAACCTAAGCTGCTTCGATACCTGATTAGTCTCTGGGACATAAATCGGAAAATTTTATCATTAGTGACCAGGAGCTGAAGTTGGAAACTTCAGACATCTATTTCATCACAGGATTGTTGCGAAGAGGGGAACCAGACAATCTATATGGGTCACAGTCGATTGGGGCTAGAATATCCATGCTACTTGCCGAACATTGCCCAGAAGACCTCAAATCCAAGAGTGGCAAGATCGAGATTGCCACTGTGTGAGATATTACACTGAGAGTGCTACTGTTGACCATCACCAGAGTGATTGGGTCCCAAGAAGAGCATGAAACCAAGAAGTTGATATTTCTATATGCTATCAACTGTATAGCACTGACAATCTTCAATTGGGTGGAAGCCATGAAGATCAACATGAAACGCCAGTTTTCAAAAGCTAAAGCGGGGAATCTGAGGCAATTTAGATCTGTGCTAGCGACCTTCTTCCTAGAGCGGGTTCCATTGTTCCAGTACTAGCTGACTGAGGTAGATCCATCGATGCAACGAGACCCACAGATGGTCTGTTCGAGTCGTTTGATGCCTAGGATCACCGGGAGCTAGCATATGTCCTACAAGCTCGCCTTCTTATCATGGCTACGATGACAATTGATCATAGTGGAGGATTGGTTGTACAGTTGTACCGACTTCCGCGGAGATCCAGATATGTCACTTCGAGATGGGGAGTATTTCAATGATGAAGGTAAAAAATCGATTTTTTATTTTTTGATTTTTAATTATTTTTTATGTATATATGTTTATAACAGTTTGTTTTATCAATGCAGATG
Source organism: Pinus tabuliformis (assembly GCA_031772625.1). Classification (NCBI taxonomy): domain Eukaryota; kingdom Viridiplantae; phylum Streptophyta; class Pinopsida; order Pinales; family Pinaceae; genus Pinus; species Pinus tabuliformis. Next base: position 429,403,478 of record CM062810.1, on the reverse strand, counting down.
GCGGACCAGAGCGTCCTGTTGGGATGTCCCCGATAGCCAACCGCATTGCTCACCAATTTGATGTTGCTCCTTATCAGGAAGGAAGCGACAAAAAGGAGGAGATCGCAAGCAACCTTGAGGGGTTGACTCATGGTATCCCAGAGTATGCCTGGGTGGGAGACATCCCACACCAGTACTAGAGGCATACAGTGGGGGTATCGGATCGGATCCACCAACTATTGACTCGTGTAGCATGAGCAGTTTCATGTTACCATGATCACCATGTTGATTAGTTCCTAGGTCCGGCATTTTCATTTTTGAGGCCTGCGAGCCATAGATGTTATTTGAACACACATTTTTTTTGTGGTTTTGATGTATCAAATATTATCGCCATATATATATATATATATATATATGTTTTATTTTCTTGCTTACTATGGTACAAATGATTTGTTTTGGTTTTTCACATGTTTCGTAAATGTCTATCCAACACATAATTAGCTAATGCATATGTCAATGTATTCATGTGTCTGGGAATATGATGATATGTAATGTAATCAAATTTCTTTCCAGTAGACAAATACGTAGATACATTCTCAATATCTTAGGGTTTCTGACGGAATATTTCCCATTGAGTTGAAGGACAACAAGCTGTGAATCCAAGTTGACAACAAGCCCATGCTACGGAGGATAGATTCTGGGTACTACAGCAAGCACCATCAGCGAAACCGATGTGAGGAGTCATAGAGATCTGTAAAGCAGGGAAAAACATAGTAAACAGGAAAGTTGTTTGAAAACTAACACACCAAACCACACTGCACAAAAATGAATGACACACTAATGTACACAAGTAACCATGCAAGATTACCTAAGCATAGTAATTTTTGAGATAAAACCCATTTCGGGGCTTGTCTAGAGGATTGCCTTCATAATCAATTAGCTCATAGGCCCCCTTTTGCAACACTCATTTAACAATGTAGGGCCCATGCCACATGGGTTCAAACTTACTTGCCCCCAGGTTATCACTAGCTTGATCATATAGTAAAACCACATCACCCTTAGAGAACGCGCGAGGGGAGACCGACCGATCGCAATGGGACTTGACTCGTTTATTTTGTGCTTCAATGACCAAAGCAACAAGATGACGAGTCTCATCCAGCCATTCTAAATACAAGAGGTGCTCTTCTTGAGGTGAGGTTTCAGGGAGAAGTTCGACAGCTAGCTTGAGTGAAGGAATTTCGTTTTCAATCGGTAACGTTGCTTCTAGAACGTAGACTAGCTAGAATGGTGTGAAACCATTGGAATCGGTAGGATAAATACCTACAATAATTGACAGTAATGATTTCTACTGAGACAGATAGCTTTGGGGTACCTCAAGAGTAGACATAGTTGATGGCACCTGAGCCAAATCCTCAACAATACTATAATGTTGAGCGGCTCGAGTGTTGGGATTGTATAAGGACTTCCTTATCACACCTCGAGAAGGTGGTTGAATGGCGGAATCAAGGTTAGGGCACTCGATATGAAGAGGGCTAGAACTCAAGGAAGAAGAAGAAGAGGTGGCCTCTTTCTCTTTCTTGGTTGTCAAAGCAGGAGTTTGATAATCTTTTTATCTAGTAGCCACATTAATAGCCGTACTCATCATGAACACTTGCGATCCTAAGGAAGCAGACGATTGAGGTTGGTATAACATTTGAGTTTGTTGAGACAGAAATGGCTCTTTCAAGACAGCTAGGGTCCCTTTGAGAAAACAACTAACTTCGGACCGTCGGGGACGATCCTTAGTATAGTGATCCTCCTCACAAATGAGGCATAGATACTTAGGCTTTTGTTGTGAAGAATCACCAACAGAGGACTTAGGAGGACCCTGTTTTGGGGCATCGACTTTACCCTTTCCTTTGCCTTTCTTCTTACCTTTCGAGGATTTTTCCACTATGGTAGACTGAATAGCGTGGACCTCTAAGGTTTTACCAGGGCTAGGTGGATTTTGGGAGGGACTATTGGAAGCATTGTTCGATACCGACTTCTGTTTGGAAGAATATTTCGCAAGGGTCTGGGACATTGAACCAATTACTCCATCAACAGGAGGTGTAGCATGTGACTTCGATGTCGTTGGTTTGGATGATGATCATGGAGCATCTGGTAATAAATCATACAAAGTGCCAGACTGAGAATAAACAAGATCTAAGTATTAGGCACAAGTAATGGCTTATTCTTCGGTAACGCATCCACCCATAGCTATATTGCGAGAAATTGGAGTGACGCATGACTTGGTAAACCATGCAGTTAGAAACTGATCAACAATCTCGAATTTGTTCAGGTGACATCTACATCTCCATTCATGGATGTGATCAGAGATGTGCGTCGCAGTATCTTGCTTAAGCGATGTAAGAAAATAGGTGCTAGTTTCATAGCAAATCGGCAACTGGAAATGCTTGAGGAAAGCCATGGCTAAAGAGTTGAATTCATGGTAAGTACTTCGAGGGAGCTCAATGTACCACTTGGTTGCAGTACCCGTAAGGGTTGGTTGGAAAATACGAAGACGAATAGAATCATCAACGTAGGAATTGGAAGAGCACCAAAGGTGATATGCCATCACATGGGCTTGAGGATCTTGTTTCTCTTTCCCATCAAACTTTGGACAATCGCTCAGGATCTTGGACGGGATTGGAGGCCAGTATACCGAATGAAGAATTGGATCATTTGTGAGTCGAGACACATCTAGCAACTCTAGTGTAGCCAAGAATGACAATTGAGTATTGAAAGGCATTGGAGGTCGATGAGTGGGTCCAACTGGAGGAACCCAGGCCTACTGGTAAGAATTTTGTCCCCATAGTGTAGAGTTTTGGCCATATGGCATTTGATTTTTCCCCCACTATAGGTTACCTTGGCCATAGGGAGGATTTTAACCTTGAAAGCCTTAAATTGTCTGGCCAGAGGTTGCTGATAAGAAACATATGTGTTAAAAGGTTGTTAAGCCTATTGGCCTTGGACATATAGATACCTCACCTATTGTCCGTAAACATACGGGTTTTGAACCTGCTGCCCCTGAACAAGAGAATTTTGGACCTGTTGTCCTTAGACATAAGGACTTTGCACTTATTGTCCTTGGATATAGGGATTTTGGACCTGCTATCCTTGGACAAAAGGATTTGGAACATGTTGCCCTTGGACATTAGGATTTTGGGCCTACTGCTGCAGGGCTTGACCCTGACCTTGTCCTTGCAAGGGCTGACCCGGTTGCTATGTATATAAGGGTTGTTACTGCCCGAGTTGGCTCTACTGCTGCAAGGATTGACCTTGCGACTACAAAGGTTGTCACTGCGCCTAAAGAGGTTGGCCTTGCGAAGAAATAGGTTGGGTGGTTTGCTAAGCATGCTACATCTGCAGATGCATGGTTTTCTGCAACTATTGCGAGGGTTGCCCCTATGGTTGTTGCAGTTGCCCTTGCTGCGGCATCATTTGCCCCTGCTGTTGCACGAACAACCCTTGCTGCAACAAAGGTTTCCCTTGTTGCTGCAGAGGTTGTCCTTGCTGCTACAAGGGTACTTGAACAGCTCCTAGATTGAGACCTTGGAAATTTTAGAACTGTAGCTGGCCATAACCACCAGGAAAAGTGGATAGACCAGGCTGAACATACTTTCTAGGCTGAAGGACATAAGGCAGATTGACCATTCCTTGGGAACCATATGGAACATAAGGAGCTTCATACTAAACCTGAGCTTCATAAGGCTGTTGATACTGGAAATTTCTTGACCCAAATGGACCAACGGGATTTTGGACCTGGTGGTACTGGACATTGCTCGATCCAGCGGGACCAACAGGGTTTTGGATAGCACCAAAAGAAGGCTGGTTCATCCCAACCATGTGAGCTTGTGAGCTACTCACATTGGTTGTGCCCGTCACCATAGAAACACTCATATTTTGGCCCCCCAGGTGGTGGTACATCTTGTCCACTTATTGGAGGGGTCGAAGAACTGACAACAATGTGCCTCAAGATCGTTGGTTGAACTAGACAAATGACTTGGATGGACAAGACAAGAGTGTTCAGAATGGTGGGTTGCACCGGGACTGAGGTAACTGCAGAAATCATCATCTGTTGGGAGTTCTGGTTCTGAATGAATGGACCTGTGGTAGGCATAGCACCCGACACCCAAACAGGGTTATGATAAAGTTATGAGGCACAAGGCGTACCTGAGACCAACTATGCTAAAGTCACATAATTAGGTGTAAAATCTCGATACACATTGATGGGAATGCTCCCCATGTAGGGGAAACCTTCTAGAGGAAATTGATTCTCTTCCTCTTCGACAATGTGTGGAGTAGAAAGTTCTGATTGATCTAGAGAGGTAACTGGAGCTTCGCCTTCGGGTTCCATAGTAGGGATAATTCCAAAGGAACACCGAGATGATCGTATGGACTATACGGATGCTGCAGTGATATCACAATAGGGTCGAACAAGAGATTCATAGCATATATAACTAGTCTAAGATGACCTATAGTAGTCAATGAACTCTCAGGAGTCTGGACGGGATTGTCCGAAGATTTCGGGCCAATATCAGAAGGTGACCCAGTATCTGAAGTAGCTGGAGGATGAGATGACAAAGGTTGAATGCTCAGAAGGATTTTGAGTTCAACACCTTGGTCCTCGAGTGACTGGTAATTTACGAAAAGGCTCCTCAAACAATCTTTAAGATGGAAGAGAAGAAGAGGAACTAGGTGAACCAGATGGTTCAGCCACGATGGCCTCATCTTAGTTAATAGGAAAAGAGAGATAAATTGCAAGGCCTTAAAATGTACTCTAAGGAAAACTCATGATTTGGTCTAGAAAAGACTAACAGGATGTTATAAGATCGTGGGAAAAAATTTTTTAAGATGCATAAATCAACTGTTGCTCTTTCATGTTTTAAGAGTCAAGAAAGAAGCAAATATGACTCTATCACTTTCAATTGGAAATGAGATTGAAAGGACAAGCGCTCGAATGATATTTTAAGTTTAATGAGTCAAAAAGATCAAATGACTACTTCAGATGATCTAGGTAAAAAGGATTACCAGGCAACCATGAATTGCAGAATACCTCCTGACGAACCGAGAAGTACGGGTAGGAAATCTTCTCGAATGTTGTGTTTGGTGTATCAAGTTTTCAAGGTGGCAGAATTGACTTCCTATGGATAAAGGATTGCAGCCTAGAGGGGTCTCCCTTTATATACTAGTGCTATTTAGTGCCAAAGCTAACGACATCTGCTAGGTTTAATGTTGGAAAACGTCTCTATCCTAGACCTTCTAGATGTGATCGTTAGGTTTCAAATGCACCTTAGGTTAATTGAGTTCATTTTAAAGTTTATCTTGAATTATTTCTCAGTTTTCAGGCCTTAACGATGTGACACAAAAGTACTAAATGCAGCTAAATGAGACAAGACCCTTTCAATTCGATGAATTGTCTACACTAGAGAGGGTAGAAAACACAACCAAATGCAAACAACCAAGCACCCGAAAGAAAAAAAAAAATTCACTACTTCACTTCTCGAAAAAATAAACTAATAAAAAATTCATTCCAATTTCTAGTTTCCTAACAAGTACACTCCAAACAATCCTTTTAGAAGTAAAGAGAATTCTTTTTCCTTTTCAAATGCAAATGCAATCCTAGTCTTCAATGATGCTAACTAACGTAATATATTGATGCAACAAACTAGAATTTTGTACTTATCATGAAATGACAAAATGAATTTCTCATAAAACACTTCAATGAAAAAGTTTCGAGACAATCGATTCTCAAGCAAATGAAAAACACAAAAAGAGAATTTCTTTCGACTAATGATGCAATGACTCTACCAAAAACAATATAAGCAATGTGATCTATGCCAGAAAAGAGACATTTATACAAGGAAACGAAACTTTTCAAACTTCTGTAATGGAGACCAAAGCAATAAGAGGACTATAAATGAAATACGAGTAAATTCACCAACAACTTGACTCACTGAGTTCATAATTAGCTAAATGGATGACAACCTAGATGCCCTAGGGCCACAAACCATCCAAGGACCCAAGAAATCAAGCAAAAATAAGGTAAGTCAACAAGCAAATAAACCAAGTGAAATGCAACTTTCCAATGAGGGAGAACACAGTCTAAACGAGCCACAAGGCAGAAATCAAGAGAGCAAGACACACTGGCCAAGATCTGGGGTGAACCCTAATTTTCACTTACAGGCATTGGCATGACTGCCTAAATGACAACAAGCGCCAGAAGGGGGTCGACACGACTGTTTCTAAGCATATCGCACTAATCGGTGCCACTGTCAGTGAAATAAGTGCGCTAAGTGAGGATGTAAAGAAAAAAATAAAAAATTTCAAAAGATGAGACCAAACTTGCTACTGTGAATTTCAGACCCAGAGCAGTAAACAAAGAAAAGCAAACAGAACTAAAGGGAAATGGCGAAACTAGAAAATTTCACACAAAACCATGAAATTTCAAGAAAGCAAACAGAAGGATTGGTTTCCCCAGCGGAGTCGCCAATTTGTGGTGAAGTAAAATTCTAAGTGCGAACACAAAAAATTCCTCTAGCCCAAGAGCAGTTCTAGCCACAAAAAATACATTGGAATATTTCCTTAGGTTAGAACTAATTAAGAGGATCTACCTCTTAGTACGCTTATCCTGTTTGGTGATGACCTTTCTTGCTCACTCCAGCTATCTCCTGTTTCCTTCTTCAAGCACCTAAAACAAATAAACAACAGCAAAAAACAACCATGATAATAGACAAATTGTATTCAACCTACTTAAAAAGTCAAGAAACATTAAGCCATAAACATGTGAGATGACATATTATGTAGGAAATCAATCAATAGTTGCATATGTATTAAATCAAGAAGAGAATACCACTATTGTCTTAATGTTGTTGTTCTCCTTCGACAAATCCGGGTTCCCACAAACTTTAGTTAGCATTCCATGATGGCCTCAACAATGGTAGTTTTAAGGCTCTTCCCTTTAGTCTTCACACTAAGCCAAATTCACACTTCTCCCTCACACACAACTAGAGATCTACAACTATGAATAACTTGTTGATTACTCCACAATCAAAACTTCAAACAGGGCCTAATTAGAGCTAACTTGTGCTTGGGAAAAAGGGAGGTTTATATAGCATGGTTGGAAGGGAGATGGTTCCTCTTCTCATGGGAGAAGGTCTTATCTCTTGAGGTAGTTCCATCCTGATAGGGGAAAGGAGCCCAAACTGATCTCTTCAACTCCATCTGGCCTAACCATTTACCAGACTTTCGTTACAAAGCTTCTAGAGCTGGAAGCTTTGACTCCATATTTAAAAAACTTTCCAAAAGAGGATTGATGTGACTGGAACAAGGCTCAATCACTCTGGTTGGTGCTAGGGACAGTAATAATCCCTGCGTATCGGCACAAGGAGGACACGAGTCATTAGCACCTGTCTTGTTAACTGGGAAAAACAGAGGATTTTTTGGAAATGATGCAAAAGGGAATTGGTGTACTCATGAAGAGGGACATAGTGAGAGTTTCTTCATGAAGAGAAAGCATGTAGGGTTCACTGTAGAGGTCCTCCAGGATCGTGGAATGAGGATTACAGGGATAATGAAAAAATGTTGTGTAACATAAGCTCCTAAAAATGTAGATGAGGTGAGATCCTTCATGGGGTTGGTAGGCTATTATAGGAGGTTCATCAGGAAATTCTCATAGATTTATTATCATATTACATCATGGCAAAGGAAAGGTAAGAAGTTTGAATGGACAAAGGAATGTGCACCCAGTTTCAAGCAACTTAAGTAGTCGTTGACACATGCTCCAGTGTTAAAGATCACAGATCCAGATAGAATTTGTAGTATGTACAGATGCTTGCAAGAGAGGACTTTGTGGATTCCTTATGAAGGAAGGGCAGGTAGTGTGCTATGAGTCAAGGAAACTGAATGAGCACGAGCAAAATTATCTGACACATGATCTTGTACATGCATTGAAGATGTGGAGGCACTATCTTTTTAGTAAGAGGTTTGTGTTGATGAGTGATCACAGTGGATTGAGGTATCCATTTGACCAACCAAATCCAAATGATGGGAAAGCTATATGGTTGGCCATGATCATTGAGTTTGATCTTGAGATCAGATACACCAAAGGAAAGAAGAACATAGTCGCAGATGCTCTTATCTGGCGGATATAGGTAAATCATATAGAAACAATGAGTTCCTATGGGACAGATCTACAGGATAGGATCATGCAGGCAAGTCAATGAGATGTCAAGTACATGGAGCTTAGGCACAGGTTACATTAGAGTATAGATACAAGTACAAGTAGTGGTACGAGTACAGGTATAGGTGCAAGTGTATAGGATGTGGACTATTGTCTCACGACAGATGGATAGATCAGATTTAGAGATAGAATATATGTGTGATACAACAGTGAGCTCAAGAAGGTAATCTTGTGGGAGTTTCATGTGAAACCATATTCAGGTCACCCACAATATCATAAGCCATTAACCATAGTGAAGAAGTTTTGTTATTCGTCAAATCTGAAGAAGGATGTAGGACAGTTTGTGGCTAGGTGCTTGGATTATCAACGGGTGATGGGAAAGTGTAAGCATCCAGGTGGACTGCTATAGCCGATTGCTATTCGAGAATGGAAATGGGAGGTCATTTCCATGCATTTCATCACAGGTTTTCCCAAGACATCTAGATAACACAATTCCAACTTGATTGTTGTGGATAGGTTGACAAACATTCCACACTTCATTCCAGTGACGACTATGTATTCGACCAGTGATGTGGCATAGGTGTTCATCAGAGATGTGGTTAGATTGCATGGTGTTCTAAAGAGGATTGTGTCAAACAAGGATGAAAAGTTCGCTTTCAAGTTCTGGAAGGAGTTTTTTACAGGTTTGGGAACAGAGTTTGCCTTCAGTACAACTTATCATCCACAAACAGATGGATAGACTGGGAGGGTCAATAGGATATTGGAGGACATGTTCATGATGTATGTGATGCATCAACATTGAAATTTGGAAAATTATCTTCCATTGGTAGAGTTTTCTTACAACAATGAGTATCAGAAATCTTTGAAGATGGGTCTATTTGAGGCATTATATGGGTAGAGCTGCAATACTCCCATCAATTGGAGTGATCCAGTTAACAGGGCGTTGATTGTACTAGACATGTTGGCAAACATGGAGAAGGAAATGCAAGTAATCAAGAATAATCTGAAAGAAACACAGAATAGGCAAAAAAGTTACGTAGATCAGAACAAGTTGTTTAAGGAGTTTCAGGTTGGGGAATAGGTGTACTTACGCATCAAGCTGAAGAAGAGATACTTGCGTATTGGATCATGTGCCAAGTTAGCACCTCGATTTTGTGGACCTTTCGAGATTCTTGAGAGGATTGAACCAGTAACCTATCGACTTACACTGCCTTCGACAGTAAAACTCCATGATGTTTTTGATGTGTCTTTGCTTAAGAAGTATGTTAAATATGTTCATGATGTGATTGATTGGTTTGTATTGTAGGTGGAGCCAGATGGATAACTCCAGTCGAAACCTTAGTGTATATTGCAAAGAAAGGTGCTCATGCTCCAGAACCAAGCAATTGAGTAGGTTAAAGTGCAGTGGAGGCACTTTCGGCCCGATGAAGCTACATGGGAGATGGCATATCAAATGCGGGCTATGTATCCTTCATTGTTTGTCAGTTGAGGCAAAGTAGTTTTGGTATGATGTTTGGTATATGTTTTGGCATATGTTTGAGTGATGTTTTGATATATTTTCATATGTATATGGATATAAATACCTCCATGAGCTATGTTATAAATCTCCAAGAAGCGATATGTGCGTCATTTCGTTATAATTTTCATGTTGTTACGTTGTCATGTTGGTTTTCTTCTCAACATGGTGATAATTGTAAATACTACATCGAGCTATGTTATAAAGCTCCATGGGAATTATGTTTTTTTTTCAACAATTTTTCTGAGGTATAGGTGTAGTTGAACATCGAGGATGGTGTCCCCCAAGGGGGAGGGTTCTATAACATCCCTGGTGAAAATTCCATGTAATAAAAGTTAATAAAGGAAAAATAATAAACACGGATTATGGGACACTTATTCCAAGCTAAATGTTGGGCATAACATCCTAGTGTGGGTGTTCATTTGGTTTATTATGGCTAATTAAATTGGCAAAGGCAATGGCTAAGGCATTTGGAAAGGCAAAGTGGCATTAATTAGCATTTTATTTATGGAAATAATGGAAATTAGGAGAAAAGTATGTTGAAAGGTCACGGATTGCATGTAAGGAGGAAAATGAAGGAAAATTATGGAAATGAATAAAATAGAGGCCTAATTGGTAAAAAGTTTGTTGAGGATTAGTTGGTACCTTTTTGTTAGTGTTACATTTTATTATTTCAGTTTTGGAGCTCTCTCTCTCTCTCTCGCACTCTTGGACACCTAGAGTTTTCTTGGAGAATTTAAAACCTAGATCAAGAAAGGAAAAGGATGCAAAGAGGAAGCAAAGATCAAGAAAGGAAGAGTAGGATTAAGAAGCTACAACAAGATTCTTGCAGGTATCGATTTGCATGTGTGGTTTCCTTGCTATATTTGGGATGCATGGTGTTGCGTGTGTGTTCTTGGTTCTCTTTTTGTCATTGGCATGGGTTTTTCCAAGTGTGACAATGTTTTTTAGCCTAGCCTTGCCATTCCTCAATAGTCATGTTGTGATGGGGTTCTCATGTTTTGGTTGAGTTGGATTGCCAGATGGATTCGAAGATGAGTGAGGTGGATCTCTAAAGAAAAGAACGCATGGCCTAGTAACCCCTGAACAATACTGTGGGTTGTGGTAAAGCCAAATTTTGTGTTTCCTCGGTGGACCTAGGAATTCTCGACCAACGAATGGTGAGATATACGGTAAATCCTAGAGGTGGGTGCTCTCCATCAGGCCTAGTATCCCGAGATGGGGTATATGATAAAGCCTAGAGAGTGGAGTCTTGGTTAGGGCCTAGTGATCTAGTGTTGATTGCGGTAAATCCTAGAGACTAGGAGATGGGAAAATTCCTCATAGTGTAGGTGGAGAAATTTGGTGGCATTCATGCTTGTTTTGGCCTAGTGATCTGGTGGAGATCATGGTAAAGCCTGTTATTACATGCTTATTGATTTGGCCTAGTGGTCTAGTATGGATTGTGGTAAAGCATGGTTTCCATTGATGAGGGTGAGGTGGTTTAGCCTCTGGATGCCTTGGTTGGTTCTTTTGGTTTCAATCCCACATTCATTCTTGGAATATGGCATTGGGGTGATTGGCAGTCTCATACTGAGTTGGCTTTTGCATTCATTAATAAGAGGTTCTTTCCTTGGTATCTTTTGTGTAAATGCACTGGTTTTTATGTGGATTCTATGGCTGATGTATCCTGGATAATTCTCTTGTTATTATGCTAATTATAATCATGCATTATGATAGCGATGATGTATGGCTCTCCTCATGCGTTGATTTGTGAATGAATAACAATGTGTCTATGAAGTAATAGATGATAATGAAACTAATGATATAAGGTGTTAGTTTCGGTATCTTCATCCCTCCATCAGTGATCAAATTCTCTTATTGCATTGCATGTTAGGTGTCTCACTCGATCAGCTACATTCCATTAGGGTCATGGATCATCTGATGGTAGTGGCATGTTATACATTTTCCCTCATGTCCTTTACCTACTGGCTCATTTTCATACATCTAGATCATCTGCAGTCATTTTTTCTCTTTAAATCTACAAAAGTCATTTTTAGGGTTTTAGGTCTCATTAGGTCTAGGGTTTCGTCAATATGGTCTTGTCAATGCTCAATAACAGTCAGAAGGTGCATGAGGAGGTCAAATAAGGTCCTAGCAACAATAATTTCAATAATCACATGCTCAGTGATTGATTTTTCCTCAAACCCCTGTTTTGAGAATAAACAGAGTTTTTTATGTTTCATGTATAAATTTGATGTAATTTTATTTTTTTCCATATGTAATAATTTCAGAGGCAGCCCTCATCACCTTGCCAAGCCTCTACAACTCCACTACCTACAAAAGAAACAAAAAGTCAAAGCATTCAATCCATCAAAGGCAAAAGTAAAGCAAACTGCCCAAAACAGAGTTTTAAAAGGCAAATGAAAATCAAACATTAGAAGAGTGGGGTTTTTAAGTTAAAAATCAAAACCATATGTATATAAAGTGTACTCATATCAAAAAAGGTTCATTTGTGTCCCCAAGAGAAAGAGAGCAAGTGTATTTGTGTTCCAAGAGCCAAGAGAGTGATTTTTGTGCCAAAACAAGGAAAATCCCAGGCGCGCGGTGCACCTGGGTGTGGGCGTGGTGCACTGGGCAGTGATTTGCAGTGTATTTTTACAACGGGCGTGACGCATTGAGGCAGCGTAGCACACCTGTGAGGTGGCATGGTGCATAGGACTACAAGGCCTGAATTCACTCACAGCTTCCTCCAAAATCAAAAAATCACTAACTCCTCAATTATCCAAGTAAGTTAACACTCCTTCATGGCCAATGAATGAGTTTGTCTTAGTGTTTATGGTGATTTAATGGGAAAAAATTGAAACCCTAGCTCCTTGCATTGCTTGTTAAAAAACATTGCATAGGGTTTACAAATTGCATTTTTATTGCTAAATCCCACTTTTATCATTTTCACTCCCTCGTTCCCTCACTCCCTCACTTCATTTTTTCCCTCCCTTTTTATTCTTATATACCCATTCCATATTCCCCATATCCCTAAACTACTAACCCTAAATCCCTAATCCCACTATCCCAAACCCTAGTCAAATATCCCCAAACCCTAATTGTTATCCCAAACCCTAAATACTATTCCCTAAACCCTTTCATTCCCCCAAAAAGCTTGCAAACAACATTCCCAAACCCCTCATACACATTCCCTCCACAACCCCTCATCAAAACATACCTTTGGCAGCAAAAACCTATTGACACCATAAAATCTCTTCATACTCATCTAAGAAAACTCAGAAATTGGCAAACATGGAGTCAGATTCTTCCTATGACAGAAATGAGGAAATAGTCAGTGATTCTTCTAGAGAAATGCATGCACCAAGGAGGCCTCATAAGAGTGGAAAACATAACCAGGAGGAGCCTACTTCACTTGCCGAGCTTTTGGCCTGGCCTCTTGCAATCACATGCTTTCAATATCAATCTTGTTATCAATTTTGTGAGATGGTGGAAAGAGTCAAATACCACCATGAGCTAGCTAGACTGTTTGTGCTCCATCTTCATAATGGCCAAGTCACTTTGGCAGGTGTGACATTCACCTTGACACCTGAGACTATTGCTCAAGCAACTGGTATTCCAAATGTAGGTGAGCAGTGGAATAAGAGGCAACTAGTAGACAGAGATCATTATGAGCCTTACATCAAGGATGGTTTTTAGAGACATGTTAGAAGAGTTTTCCCATTCAAGTATCTACAGGACACATATGCTCCCTTGATGAAACTCATAATTAAATATTTCACCTGTGAGGGCAGATTTTCTCGTCTGTACGCCTATCATATCAGATTGTTGATGCACTTTACTAGGGTGAGGATGATGAACCTCCCCTATTTCATTTGCCAGAATATTGAGAAGATGACCACCTTAGTGCAAAGGAAGCCTCCTCATCAGCAGTATAACAATATTTATCACTTTGCACTAATCAAAATTGTGGTTTTGCATCAGCTTAGTCTACTGAATGTGTCATGGGAGGATTTCATCTCACATGAGGTCTTCACAGGTCCTCAAGTGCCCCCATAAGTTTTTCATAAGGTAGGAGAGCCTTCACATTAGCAGGAGGTTCTTGAGACACAAACCACTAGTGTGCCAGTGTTTGTCACATACCAAAAGGGCACTAGGAGGTTGTTTGCAGCAGCAAAATGAGTACTATATCCACCCGGGGTGGAAGGGGTATCGTTTCCTCCATGAGCCGAGCAGGTACAGGACAAGGGTAAGAAGCCCTTGCATGATGAGGGACCTTCAGGAGGTCAAGAGGCATATTTCATCCTCATTCAGGATGATGACATTGATTTAAGCTCAAAGCTCAAAGAGATCATTTGGGAGCAGCAAGATGACATTCAACATTTTTCTCTCAAACTGGAAAGATCTAAGTGGATAATTAACTATTTGAAGCAAAGGAACAAACAGCTAGAGGATCAACAAACCATCATGGAGCTCAAAAACATGAAGGCAAACTGGCAAGCTGCCAAAAGGAGGAGAATCAAGTTGACAACACTTGAACAAGAAATTCAAGTTGATCGTGAATCTTGGCTTGAGAGGACAAACTTGCACTTGGAGAAGATGCTGGAGAAGGCCAACAAAGAGAAAATTATGTTGAGGCACATGGCATACCACTACTTGGCGAGAAACAAGGTGTGCAAAGCGAGAATCAGGATTTTGAAGGCCAAGTTGAAGAAAGCCATGAGGAAGAGAAAAGAGCAAGATAGACTCCAGATCTTGGTTGAGGCTTCCTTAGCCCAACATAGCACTTGATGAAGAACACTCAGCCCAAATTTCAAGAAATTTGGGAAACGTTTTGTAAATTTTGAATTTTTGGCCTAAAAAACAGGTTTTTTTGTCTGATGTGTCGCGCCACCTAGCGCGCGCTTTTGCTAGAGACCTCATTTTGAAGAAAAATCATAATTTTTGGATTTCTCATGGAAAAATATGAATTCCCTCACATGGCCAAGAAATTTTGACAGGTTTTGAGCTTCCAAAAAGGTCAAAAACACCTCAAAAATGACCTTTCTGCCCCTTTTTGGACACACAGGAAGCAGTGTTGGGAAAACTCATTTTTGGAGGGGCAAATGGAGACCAAATTCAGAAATTCCACTTGTTCTAGAAAGTAGATAGGCAAACCTTTCCAAAAAGCCCACTTGGAGCAAATTTGGTGCATGGGAAGGCCTCCAAAAGTAGCTCCAAAATAGAGCAGTGCACAGGGATAGGAGCACGGCGCACAGGATAAAATTTTCTCATTTTGGCCAAAAAACTTTGTTTTTCACCTAGTTTCTTCATAGTTTGACTTTTCTCTTTTTAATAGTCAAAATCATGATGTAATTTAATGTTACTTGATGGATTTTTATGTAATTATGCTAAATTTTCACTCATATAGGTAGATTCATCATGAAAAAGTAGTTTGCAACTGAATGAATCAATTTCTTAGGTTTTAGAGGCAAGCTGTTCCACTACCTACTTTTCAGTTCTTAGTTTAGATCTTGTTGAAACAACTCCTAAACTCATGAATTTGACCCCTAAAGCCTAGCATGAGTTGTTTGATGCCTATATCTAGTAGTTTTTCAGTCATTGGTAAAGGTTGGACTCTTGTGAATGCTTTGAGCATTATTGTACATTCATCTCTGCAGTTTGGCAAAGGAATAGACCAGGGTTTGCAGCATTTTGTGGGATTCTTGTGGGAACTTGATTTGGGATTGTTTTTCATTTTGTAATGCAAGTTTACATGTGTTTATCTATGCCATCGTCTCTCTATGTTCAGCTTAACTAAATGAATCAAAGATAAAGGTAGAATTCATTGATGTTGTAGTGCTCTACCTATGGTTTGTTTAGTTATTCATGTTTTCAACTATTTGAAGAGGATCCCTAAGACTTTCATGCCCTCTCCAACTCCTCACCAGTCTTAAGACTCTCCATCTCACTTATTTTAAAGTACTAAACCATTTGCCTACCTTGCCCCACAGAAACCTCTGCAAGACTAAATCCATTCCCCAGACCCAAATCTGCCTTTCACATTTGAGCCAGCAAACCAACATTAAATTCAATCAAACTCCTATGAGCATATACCTAGCCTAAAATCAGTCTTCACATCAGTCATCTTAAGCTTTATTTGCCATATTTTCCTGAGATTGATAAGGAGAGAACCCTCTCCCAACTTGGTAGGGCTAGCTACCAGGTTAAGCATGGTTTGATGTTACCCTAGACCTGCCTTTCTCAGCCTAAGGTAGATTTAGGCCATAACATAAGGGAAAAATTATTCTTAGTGATTCAAATAAGTATGAGACCCCTACGCTTAGATCTATTGTTTAAACCTATAGATTACATATTTTTGAAATGTTTGACGAAATTTTTATCATGTCTAGTAGGGGTCCAGTCAAGTCCTTCTTTAAGTAATTGCATTTGTATCATTATTCTGTTTTTATCTTTAAGTTATGAAAGTGTCATGGAGTTTTGGGTAGTGACCTAGGCTCTTGGCCTGAAAAGGGGGCACAAATCCTAGAGTCACAGGCACAAGACTGAGGAAAAAAATCCCCAGACACACCCATGCCTTGATGTGGAGTGAATGAAGCCTCCTAGATGCACCCTTGTCCATATCAAAGGAGCGTCTAGGGGTTTAGTGGTCTAAAAGTTCAATGAGACCCAGGGATTGGTCATGGAGATGACTGGGAAAGCTTTTGGGAGTCTTGTAGCAGGTATAGAAGGTCTATGTTGTGGACTTCCACCAATTCCACTTCCTTAAGGTCACCTAGGAGGTTGAATCCCATTATAGTGGCCTCCAGTTGCATATTTACTCCAGTTGGTCGGTTACTTGGGTAGATGTGGAACGAGGGTGTTACAATGATAAATAGAAGTTGGTTAATGAACAACTTAGTTTATTTATTTTTTGTATTGACTCATTTGTTTTTAAAACTATTTACTCATTGAATCAAACATTGGTTGATTAGTTAATGAAAGGGTTGGATTGAGTTTATGGTAATAGGCTTATTATGGTTGTACTTCACCTACACCTAGTATATTCGAAAAGATTTGGCTAAGAAAAACAACACTAAGACCAACCCCATAACCTATTTTGTTGTGCTTTCCTGGTGACAAACCACAAAGAAATTGTTAGGCCCCTGTACTACTACTGTAACCCCTTATTGTTATTAGTATAACCCACTTATTATATTGTTGTACCCATGTAGTTCCCATATTGTTACTATTGTGCCCCATAGAAGCCCACTATTGTTATTATTGTGCCCTTACATTATTATTGTTATGTCGGCTCTGATTATGTTATGACCCCTTAGACTCCTATATATAGAAAGGAGGTCTTTTCACTTGTATCATACAAGAATTGTTCATTTAAGTAATATAAAGGAGGTTTCCCCCTCGAAGAGGCTAAATTCTAAGGCGTTGATCTATCTTTTCTATCTTTTTTTGAGCTGGTTTCATAACATTTGGTATCAGAGCTTTGGATTCTAGGGTTTCGCTATTCCAAACAGGTCATCGTGGCATTTTCACTATAACGTTTTTTCTGTGACGTTTCAGAAGTCGCAAGAAAAACCCATTTGAGAAGAAATCACGCTGAACCTTGGGTGCGAATTTCAAATCTTTTCGCACGATACTTGCGGAGATATGATCTGAGGAAGTTCGTCTTTTTGCAGACTCCTGAATTACATTCAAAACAGGTGACCTAGGGAAAATCGTCATAACTTTCTTTCTAAGCATCGGATTGAAATTTTGCAAGAAGGTACAGAAATAGGATGGACTGTAGTTTTCATTTATATATTTTTCAAAGTCAAAGCTTGAAACAGTGACACGTCGCACTTCATACAATTTCGCTCTACTGAACTAGTCTACAATCAGGTCACTGTGGGAGATTGTGCATAACTCTTTTTTGGAGAATCCAATTTGGATCAGACTAGTGGAATTGGAAAAATGACACAGAAGGCTACTACAGGTTGCAATTTCAGAACTTAAAGATCCAAAAGTACAGAGTTACAGTCGTTTCAAAGTCGAGCTCCTAAAATCAAGAAAAAGCAAGATGAGGAAGTTTGATGGCAAGGATCCGGTAAATTGGATACTTCAGATGGAGCAATATTTTGATCTACATGGTGTACAACTATTACAAAAGGTATGTATTGCATCTTCATATTTAGAACCAGATCAATTTTTATGGTACAAAGGGCTTTGTTCTCGTAAACAACTTGTTACGTGGTCAATTTTCACGGAGGAAATGATAGCACATTATGAGGATACAAAGAGCAACACCTTCTTTAGAGCAACACCACAACAATTGGAAAGAGTAAAAGGTCTTTGTGACATAGTGGAAAGCAAAATTATGGAAACCAGGAAGCGTACCCTTCACAACTATAAAGATGGAAGTGTTGTTTCTCCTAGCCTTCCACAACCTACAAGGGTTACACCACAACAATTGGAAGAAAAAAGAGAAAAAGGGTTTTTTTACAGTTGTGATAGCAAATGCACTAAAGGTCATAAGTGTGCTGAAAAGAAATTATTTTACATAGAATATGAAGAGGAGGAAGAAAAGGATCAAGAAACATCAAAAGAAGAAGATATACGCCAGGACCCCACCCCAGAGAAAGAAGAAACGAATCAGACCATATCTTGTAAAGCATTGGCAAGAATTACCACTCCTCAAACTCTCAAGATAGAAGGACATATCAATAAGAAAAAGGTGCAAGAAGTGAAATATCACATCGAGAAAGAAGAAATGAATCCAACCATATCTTGTAATTCATTGTTCGAAATTACCACTCCTCAAACTATCAAGATAGAAGGACATATCCAGAAGAAAAATGTTCAAGAAGTGAAAGATCACATCGAGCATCAAGAAATGAATCCGACCATATCTTGTAAAGGTTTGGAAGAAATTACCACTCCTCAACCTCTAGAGGTAGAAGGACATATCAAGAAGAAAAATGTTCAAGCAGTGAAAGATCACATCGAGCATCAACAACAAGTTCTCCAACTTTTAAAGGATAATGCCACTTCGGTGCAAAATCAAATGAAACAACAGGTAGATCAACATCGTAGTGAAAAATGTTTTGATGTAGGTGATTGGTTATTTTTACCGCTACATCTCAAGCAAGCTATTTATGAGAAGGAAATGTTGGCAATACTAGATGCACTTAAAAAATGGCAACCTTACCGAATGGGAAGACTCTTCAAGGATGAGGATGTGGAAGCATTGTTTTGTGCTATTTATATTATCCAACCAGATTGGATAAATGAAGCAAGGGATGAATGGAAGAAGGACGAAGAAGTATGGCCACTTATTCAAAAGTTGCAAAAGATCCCAATTCAAACAATATTGTCTGAAATTGAAGAGGAAGGAAAAATCATATTGGAACCTGGAGCAATCACAGAAACAAGAACCCGACAGCTACGAAATCGATCAATTTCAAAGTATCTCATCAAGTGGAAGAACTTACCCGCTGAAGATTCCACATGGGAGGACAAGAATTTTATACAGAAGCATCAAGAACTACTCAAGCGTTGAGGACAACACTTTTTGAAGGAGAGGGGCATGTTAGGCCCCTATACTACTACTGTAACCCTTTATTGTTATTAGTATAACCCACTTATTATATTTTTGTACCCATGTAATGCCCATATTGTTACTATTGTGCCCCATAGAAGCCCACTATTGTTATTATTGTGCCCTTAAATTATTATTGTTATGTCGGCTCTGATTATGTTATGACCCCTTAGACTCCTATATATAGAAAGGAGGTCTTTTCACTTGTATCATCCAAGAATTGTTCATTTATGTAATGTAAAGGAGGTTTCCCCCTCGAAGAGGCTGAATTCTAAGGCGTTGATCTATCTTTTCTATCTTTTCTTGAGCTGGTTTCATAACAGAAACTAACTTAGAGTCGTATTCATTATTGGCTTTATCAATTGGTTGCATGTGTGCAGGTTACGTGAAAGAGTTAGCCATATTACCAATCGTAAGTAGTTTTGCAAGATAGTTGAATTTAGAATTCTCATGAAAACACAACCCTTATAACTATTTTAAAGATTGATATTTTTGCTTAAAATTAAGATCTAGAAACATAAAGTAAAATATTTGTATTAAAGAAGTGAATGAATTAAAAATTATTAACTAGAAAACATCATGCCTCTTTTTCTATCTTTATTCTTCTCAAAAACTTAAAAAAAAAAATATAAATCTTTAAAAAAAAAATAAAAAAAGTAAAGATGGCAAATCACTCTCTTTGATTTAAGAAGTTGAATTTACCTTTTTAAAATTATTTCATTGTTAAAATTTTCAAATTAAAGGTATCCTCATATATTGGATTTCAAACTTCTGTGGTTAGTTTCCGTTGAGTTAAATTTCAGAATATCCAGAGTAATGATCATATTTTGTAAACGTTTCAAATCCCAAAGGGGATCCATCATCAAGACTTATGAATGAATGATAGAAGAGCTAGAGCGGAAGATATTATGTAAATATGATCACTACTGTGGATATTTTGAAATTTAACTGAACATATCTTTTTGGTCTAGGTTTCAAATTCCAAAGAGAATCCATCATCAAGACTTGTGAATGAATGATAGAAAAGCTAGAGCGAAAGATATTGTAAATATGATCATATTTTGAAATTTAACTCAACATATCTTCATATATATTTAGTTCAAAAAAAAAAAATATATATATATATATCTAATTTACAAATCATAATTAATAATAAATATTTTCATCATAAAATATTTGTATTTTTACTTGAGAACAATAAAATATATATATATAGTCCGCATGGGGTAGCTCAAGTGGCAATGGCCGTGGAAATGAAGTCTCACCGAACCGGAGATCTTGGGTTCGATTCTTGTGCTACCCTCCCTGGAAATGGGGTGAATAACGGACATGTAAAAAAACTCGAAAATGAGAAGGTCCCACCTAAGCTTACAAAAAAAAAAAAAAATATATATATATATATATTATATATATATATATATATATATATATATATATATAATCTTTTTTTTGCTAAAGCAAGTGTCGATCCTTCTATTTCATTAAGCCGAAAAATAGTATACAATATTTACAAACGTCCACCCGACGCCAAGGAATCAGAAAAAATTAGAGCACTAGCCACCTAGGGAAAAACCTCTTAGCCTTACAAAGAAAATCACCGAACCCAAGGAATATCAACCAAAATTACATCCCAGCCCCGGAAAACCCGTGAAATCTCCTGCACCCCAGCCCCCAGAAAAGCCCCTTCCATCTGAGCCGTCCATTTCCGCGCTCAAACCAATGGCCGAGGAGGAAATCACTCAGCAAAGACGACCGATGTTTAACGGTCCCGCCCCACCAAGCTGCACGATCAAACTTAACCGTTGATCCACTCAACGAAATCCTACGGATGAGATTAATATCGCACCGAACAAGATAATCAGACATTAGTGTGCGATGAAGGGCGGTTTACGGATCCATCTCCCTGCCACGTGTAGGAGGCTGAATGGAATCGCTGCAAAATCGCTAAAACCATTTCCCACTTGAAAGCGGTGCGATCAGCCGAAAACTGCCTAGGAGGCAGTTTTACATGCCGAAACCCAGAATTCTGAATAATCTGGCTACCAGAAAAAACTGGATTCTTCCCTCGCATTTTATTCTTCCTTGCCTGAACCTAGAACCAAGTAAAGATAAGAGGCTTTCCACTGATCGAAGAACTGTGATGTCCATTTCGCTCACCCCGATGAACTGAGATATCCGTCTCACTAACTCCAGGATTTTCAGTGGCCAATCATGGTCTACCCCCCACCAAAGAACAATTTACAAGATACTGATGACACATACAGAGGACAAATCAATTCAAGCTAGCCTCCATGGCTTTGTATCTAAACACTTCCCTATCTTCTTCTGCTTTCTCGCAACAAAGAGCTCTCAGTCTGCTCAGACGCAACTCCTACCACTCCATCGAAACCTTATCATCTGTACAGCTGACACCCTAGTTGGCAAGAAGATCTGCCAGCTTATTTTCCTTTCTGCGAACATGGTGGAAACTGACAGTGCGAAGGCCTTGGAGATGACCCTGAATTCTCTGGAAAACTCAGATTAATTTCTAATGTTTGGAGACTTTCTCCGGCATTGTTCCACTATTTATTTTTCTCACTGAGTTAATGATTAACTCAGTGTCTACCTCTATCATCACATTGAAACAATTATCTTGACTCAGAAAATCCAGGCATTGCTCCAAAGCCATTAGTTCAGCCATGTTGTTGGTGGCTATTCTTAGGTGGCAATGGAAGATGAAGATAATACTTCCCTCTGCCTCCCTAGGGACTCCTCCATACCCAGCAGTTCCTGGGTTTCCTTTTGAAGCCCCATCAATGTTGTATTTCAAATAACCTTCCAGGGGAGGATGCCAGAAATCCTTCTCCATATCCATAGATATAACCTTCCTATCTAGGCCTTGAGGAGTGAGCCCCTGCATCCCCAGCTGCCTGAGAATTTTTAAATCCACTTCTGAGGGAGGATTTTTAGGGTAGTTATGAACAATGGTTCCCACTATCTCCCTAAGCTATTTCAGGATTATCTCAAATAGGTGGTGTGGGGGATTCTTTTCATCCTTAAATGTTCTTTTGTTCCTCTCCTTCCAAAAGTTCCATATAATGAAGCTTGGTGTAAGGGCCCAAGTTGAGCTGAGAATTTCTCCGAAAATTTTCTTCTCCAATTATTGAGGGTACTAATGATGCTCCCTCTGTCCCTATCGAATTGATGAAAGATTGTGGCAAATATGTCCCATAACTAGGAGGTGAAAATGCAGCTATTGAGTAAATGCTCCATTGTTTCCTCTTGAGCCTCACAGAGCTGGCATCTTGAAGGCCCCAGAACACCCCTCTTCTTGATGTTGTCCCAAGTCAAGATTTTCTTGTGGTATACCAACCACATGAAGAGTTTGATTTTCATCCACCCTTGGTGCCTCCATAGGTTTTGCCAAATTTTTTCCAGAACCTGGGATCCAGCTCAAGGAGAATGCCTTTTACTTCCTCAAGATTAAAGCTGGCCTCGTTGTTATTTCCCCATCTTAGTTGGTCTTTCCCCCCTGCAACTAAGATCTGCCGTTTTTCCACCATTTTCATGAGCACCTCTACTTTTGTTTTCAAGGGATTGTTATTTTCACACTCAATGTTTCTCCAGATTCTCCACTTTTTCGTATGATGAGTATGATTCCAGAATTCCTTTACCTTAATTAATCCTTGGGAATCTGTCTCATGCTTAAGGTTGAATATGTCTTCTTTTAACATAATTGGTTATTTTTGCCACTTATCTTCCCAAAAAAGAGAAAGATTTCCTTCTCTGATTTCCCAGAAACTATTTTCTTGTACTAGGCTTCTATTCTCCTAGGCTTTGTTCCAGATGTAAGAGCCCTTTATATTTCCTGACATTCTTATGAGATCACTAGTTTGCCAGGAGCTTGCATATTTTTCTTTCCAGATATTTTCCCATTGAGTCTCTGGATGCTAAACCCAACGCCACCATAGTTTGGCCCCTAAAACTTTGCTGAGTATTTCCTGATCATCCAAGCCTAGCCCTCCATGGTTCTTGGGCCTACAATTTTTTTCCCAAGACACTAAGGCCCATTTCTTCCTAGTCTCCTCCTTACCCCAAAGGAAGTTTCTTTGAATATTTTTGAATTGTTGTAGGACTCCTTTTGGAGCTGGGAGGGCTGATAACATAAAAATAGGGATTGCTTGCAGAACAGCTTTTGTAAGTACCAACCTGCCAGCAAGATTTAAAGATCTGATGGTCCATTTACTGACTTTATCCTGCAACTTATTGATCAAGGGTTCCCAAATACTTTTGAGCATCGGTTTAGCAGTTAGAGGAACTCCCAAATATTTTGAGGGAAGGGAATCCCTTTGAAAGCCTAGAATTCTGGAGATATTTTTCTGAATAGCAATATTGGTATTGAAGAAAAATATTTTTGATTTGGAGAGATTAACTTCCATACCTGAAGCCAAGGCAAAGAGATTCAGTATTTTTTTGTAGGTTGAAGCTTCTTTGACTGTGGGGATTCCCTGTAACATGGTATCATCTACAAATTGTTGGTGAGTCAGGGCCTGACCATTCTCAGTTAGTTGCAGGCCCTTAATCTTTCCTGTTACTTTAGCATGCTTTATTGACCGACCCAGTCCTTCCATCATGAGGATGAAAAGAAAGGGAGAGAGCGGGTCTCCCTGTCTGAGGCCTCTTGAAGGACTGAAAATCTCTGAGGGAGAGCCATTAACTAATATAGAAAAACTGGAGGAAGTCACCAGTGCCATTACCCATCTGACCCAGTTGTGATCAAATCCAAAAGCAATAAGAATTTTCTTGATATAGGTCCAGTTTACCTTGTCATAAGCTTTGGCTATATCCAATTGCATGATCATGCCTGCCTGCCTCTTGCTAGTTAATGAGTGAACCACCTCTTGAGCTTGAATGATGTTGTCAAGAATTTGTCTGCCTTCCACATAACCTGATTGTTCCCCTGAAACCAGAACAGGAAGTAAAGGTTTGAGTCTGTTAGCCACAACCTTGGATATTATCTTGTAGACCACATTGCATAGGGCTATGGGTCTATATTTATCCGGTGTTTGAGAAATGTCATGTTTGGGGATCAGGGAGATGAAGGAGGTATTGAGCGCTTTCAGAATGGTTTTGTTCAACCTGGAGTCCTCCACAACATGCAAAATTTCTTGTTTAACAGTATTCCAACAAGCTTTGAAAAAATCCACATTGAAACCATCTGGGCCTGGTGCATTGCCATTCTGCATATCTTTGAGGACTTCACTAACCTCCTCTTCCATTACTGGCCTATTAAGGTTGAAATTATCCTCTCTGGACACCAGTTTCGGTATATTACTAGTCACCTCCCTGATGAAGTGCACTCTATCTGAATTATTCTCTTGAGTTATACCTTGGAAGTACTGGACTAACACAGCTTCTATAGCTTCATAGGAGATATGAAGCTCCCCCTCCTCATTCTTGATCGAAGAGATTCTGTTGTGAGTTCTATTGGCAATGGTGGCTCTGTGAAAAAACTTAGTGTTATGCTCTCCTTCTTTGAGCCATTGAACTCTAGACTTTTGTCTCCAAAATATTTCCTCTTGTTTACATAGATTCTCCCAATCTTGATGATGTTTATCCACTTGATCACTTATGGCTTTATCAAAGCCTTCCGTGATCAGAGCTTGGTTGAGAACCTGCATTTTGTTTTCAACAGCTTTTTTCTCCACAAAAATATTGCCAAAATCCTTCTTGTTCCAATCTTTAAGTCGGAGCTTGATGTGCTTTAGTCTTTTGTGAAGTAGGAACATTCTTGTCCCCTGAATCTGCAAATCTTCTGACCACCATTTTTCAATGTTGCTGATGAAGTCTGGGTGTGACAGCCAGATATTCTCAAATCTGAAAGGTTTGTTCCTAGGAGTACCAATACCCTTAATCTCCAATTGAACCGGCCAGTGATCTGAGCCTCCAAAGGGAAGAACTCTCGTTGTTACTTCTTTATCTGTCAGCATAAGATCCTTAGAGATGATGAATCTGTCTAACTTTGAGGCTACATGGGACTCTCCTCCTCTTTTATTATTCCAAGTAAAGAGGCCAGTATTCCTATTAGTGTCAACGAGATTCATATTGTCTGAAAAGGTTTGAAATGCTAAAGAGTCTTTACTTAGAGCTCTGGTTCCCCCTTTTTTCTCTGAAAGAGATTTGATCATGTTGAAGTCACCTCCCATGATCCAGGGTATATCTGCATGTTTATCCCTAAGATCCACAAGGGAATCTAGAAACCTGAGTTTGTCATCTATTCTCTGAGGACCATAAACGTTCATGACAAGAAAGGTATCCCTGTCTCCTACCAGTTGAATAACAACTGATAAATAATTCTTGGAAGCCTCAGCATCTAAAATGCCAATTTTGGGGGGTTCCAAAGAGTGAGTATGCCCCTTGCTGTGTTCTCTACTTTGACTTCAAGAAACTCAAATTTATTAAGCCATTTGCTATGAATTTGTCTTAATTTTTGAATGGAACATTTTGTTTTTTGGATGAAAATTATATCCGACGTTTCTTGTTTCATTCTATTACTAAGCATTCTCTGCTTTCTCTTACTCCCTAGACCTCTAATATTCCAAGATGTAAACTTCATTATTAAAGATTTGTAAAGGAGTAGCTGGCTAGATCTTTCATCTTACCTGAATCAATCATTAGCTTTCCACACTCCATCAAGAGTTCATTCTGCTTTTTCCTGCCTCTCTTCTTGCTTGGGTTTCTAGCGGCTAATCCCGGAGTCGTTTTCATCGTTTTCACACCTCTGTTGTCCTACTTATCGATGATTTTTCCTCTTTACAATGCCTTAGCTTGCATTTTCCATAAAAACAACTGTTGTATTCTATTGGGCTCTTCTTGAGGTAACAAATCTACTCCTTCCGTGGTTCCCTGTATCAGGAACCCTTCCAGATTTAGGTTTTCTTTGTCAAGAATTTCCTGTAGTTCATGGTCCTCCAGGTCCATCTCATTCTGGGTCATTTCCTGATCCATCTCCAGTTCAACATCACTCATTGTAGCTTCTTTCTGATAATCAATATCCAGTGTTTGTTCCCGGTTTTCTTCTTTCTCCTTTTCCACAGGACTTCCTTCCATTGCTTGATCTTCTTTTGTGATCTCTTCATCTTCCTCAAGCACTTGGAATTTGTTCTGACTGATCTGTTTTCCTTCATCTTGATGTTGTTTTGGTCCTCTTTTACCGCCTTTTCCTCGATTCACCACTTTTTGGAAGCTGTATGTTTCCTTCATTGTGTTAGTTTTGCTCTTGTTTACTACTTTACTAAGCAGACAATCTCTGAAAAGGTGTCCATGTTCATGACATCTGCGACATCTGAACGGAATGTGCTCATAGTCTACTGTTTGCACCCATTCTTCATCAAAAACTTCCAAGATCACCTCATCCGGTAGAGCTCCTGATAGATCCATTTCCACACATATTCTAGCAAAGGAAGTATATTTTCCCCTTCTTGTGGCTTCGGAAGCTTTGACAAAACGACCTAATTTGTTGCCTATGGCGGCTAACAATTCATTTTGCTAGTAATCAAGAGGTAGAGAATAGAGCCTTACCCAGACCGGTACTGAAGTAAAAGTTTCCCGTTCTGGAACAAAATTCATCATCCATGGCCGCATGTAGAGTCCAGCTGCTGCATAGAAGTAAGGCCCTCCTTCAAATACTCTGTCCTTGTCTTCAATATTCGTGAACACCACAGTAAAGAATCCCTTTGACCCAAGATGCAAGTCAATGCTCCCTTTAGGTTTCCAGTGGTATTTGATCCACGATTGTAAAGCTTTTTCAGTGGGCCATAATCCCATGAATTTACAGATGATGGCATACGTCCGCATGTGATCCATGTGCGCCTGCAGAGCCAGATCATTTAAAATAACTCTGGGTGTTATCTCTGCTTTGGGTTTGCAGGGTCCCTTTTGGTTTTTGTCTTTAGTTCCCTATTTTTTGTCTTCTGCCTCCTTGTCTTTTGTGCTATTATTTTCCTTATTTATGGCTTCTCTTGTCTCCTCTTCCATGTTTCTTTTCCCTTCCTCCACAGTGCCTCTAGCATTTTCTAGAGGTTTCTTGCCTCTACTGGCTACGGCCTCCTTATAGGAGGGAGTGGAGCTCCCTCCTCTGCAGCCCTCCATATGGTTCACCGACTGCAACTATCTGAAACCCTCGTTGTTCGCCCTCTCTCAACAATGAAGAATAATTTTTCCAATTCTCTATATATATTATCATCTATGTATATAATTATATAATTCAAACGAGAATATATATAATATTCACCAATCATAATTAATAATAAATATAATGAGTGGAAAAAATGAAAAAAAGTACAGGAATAGAAAATTTATTTTATAATGCTATTAAAATTCACAACACATAAATTAATTTATAGCCATGAAAAACACATGTTATTGTTGAGAAATGATAATATCGAAAAAAATATCTTTAACGGTCCAAATATAATTATATAAGTCTAATTCTAGTAATGTTTGATTGCCGAGCCATGAAAAACACATGTTATTGTTGAGAAATGATAATATCGAAAAAAATATCTTTAACGATCCAAATATAATTATACAAGTCTAATTCTAGTAATGTTTGATTGCCGCGTTCGAAACGCGTTCTCTAATGCAAAGTCTAAATATTATATATAAAATAGAGTTGTTTTAGTTTGATTTTTTAGATTTTTAGATGTGAGAATTTGGTGGGAAAATTTGAGATAAAATTTTTATTTGTGTTATTTAAATTAGTTTTTTGACGATATATGTGGATTCAGCGTTTTGAAAAATCCCTAAAACACTTTAATTGTACCAAAAAAACCATAAAAACTTTAAAAAATCACAATAAAAGCTTTCAAAAATCACAATAAAAACAACTCCGTATGAAACGCGTTCCGTAATCCAAAGTCAAAATACTATGTATCTGAATTCATTTTATTATCTTATAGCCGCGCGAAACGCACGTTTTTCACACATATTTTCACGACATACACATTTATATTACTCGCGTACATGCTCTCGATTTCTTTCCCAATTTCTTTTTAGTGTTCATGTTATATGTTCCGGGCAGTTTCCGAGATTTCTTTCCCAATTTTTTTTCTGTTCACGTTATATCTTCCGGGCAGTTTCCGAGATTTCTTTCCCAATTTCTTTTCTGTTCACGTTATATCTTCTGGGCAGTTTCCCATTCTCTTCGCCATTTGACTGCACGTTTCCCATTCTTCTGGCCATTCAAAAAATCTTTTAGTGCGAGAATTTCCCATTCTCTTCGCCATTTGACCGCGGTCCGCACGTTTCCCATTCTTCTCGCCATTTAAAAAATCTTTTAGTGCGAGAATTTCCGGTGACTTATCTCAGTTTATGTGGTCATACTGTTCATTGGTTTCAGGCGTACCTTGATATTCAGGATTCATCAGGTCAGGGTCAGTGGATTTCAAATGGAGGTCGTTATTCCTAACCTCCCACAAGATATCGTTCGAGAGTGCTTGCTCAGGGTGGACTACAATTCCCACGATAACCTCAAAGCTGTGTGCAGAAACTGGGAGGCTATGTTGAGTAGCCCCCGGTTCTATGAGGACAGAAAGAACTGTGGGAGCAGTGAGCAATTTATATGCCTAATTCAGGGTACTCCTCAGGGGAAATCGGCCGAAAATAAGCGGCAAGGATCGCCCATTTACAGTCTAACTCTATACTACCCTCTCCAGGACGCCTGGGATAGACTCCCTTCAATTCCCTGTTTTTCCGATGGGGTTCCTCTATTCTGCCAGTGCGTTTGGGCGAATCAGAAACTGTTTATGATTGGGGGATGGCATCCCTCCCAATGGGAGACACTGAAATCTGTTTTTATTTATGACTTCACGTCCCGTACATGGCGCCGGGGAGCCGATATGCCCAGGGTTCGATCCTTCTTCGCTTGCTCTGTTTCTCCCGATGGGCTTATCTATGTTGCCGGAGGACACGACGACAATAAAAGCGCTCTGCGGGCTGCAGAGGCTTATGATGTTGAACATGACAAGTGGGAGATTCTGCCTCCCATGAGCCAAGAGCGAGACCGATGCCATGGAGTCTTTATGGATGGGAAATTCACTGTGATAAGCGGGTATGCCACAGAGTCGCAGGGTCGATTCGAGAGGAGTGCGGAAGTATTCGATCCCAATACAGGCGTTTGGAGCAGAGTGGAGAATATGTGGAGTATTGGGGCTGTCCGAGGTCGTGCGTGGCTGCTTTGGGGCATTTGTATTTCTTCCATAATCAACATGTGATGCGATATGACAGTAAGGAGAACTGTTGGGAAGTGGTGGCGTCTCTCCTGAATGTATGGACGATGTTGCTACCTGCGCCACAGTGTGGTGTGACAAGATATTTGTGAGCGGTTCTACCTACAATTCGGGTGAACAGGTGTGTTACATGTTCGACAGCTCTGGGAAGTGGGTTCACATTGAAAGGCCACATGACTATGTAGGATTTGTTCAGTCTGTAATAACTGTAGAGATGTGAGCAGATTCCGTTGTGTGTTCATAGTTGTTGAGTTATTTGCTTGCACACTGATATTCTGTAAATTAGGACTTTTTTATAATATAGGGGCAATTAAAAATATTATAAAATAGGAAAAAATTGTGTAGTGGAAGTAAAGTTATATGATGAGATAAAATACGAAAGAGAAGTTAATAAAACTTTACCTTTTTTGTTCACTGACATCGCAAA